>OY751340.1:25090867-26290867 GCA_963564715.1 Catocala sponsa | reverse complement strand
GATATTCATGTTGTTTAAATATAAGAAAAATACTTATCATAAAGACTGCTTAGGGAGATGTTAAGAGAAAAATGTGGCATTTTCTACCTTATTTGTATTGACTTATAGGTTATAACTTATAAGTTAATTGCTCAACTGTTTAGTTTTTAAGCATATAACTGATATCTGATTAATTGATATGTGTAAGACTTATTAATATTTAGAAAAAGTGACCAATAATGTTGATTATTTATATAAGTTTAAGAAGTTAATTACTTTTTGTTCTTGTTTAGATATTTTTTGATTTTTAATGAGAATATTATATGAAAAAAGGTGTTCCTTACATGTCTGTATCGATTTTACTTTAATTAATAAAAAATGTTTTACCTGTATGTCATTGTTTTCTTTTATATTAGTTGATTTAACATAACGTTAATACTTACCCCACAGCTGTTAATTCTAGCCCCAAACACGGGGTAAGTATTAACAAAGGATTTTTCGAGAAAATATGAAATATTTAAGGCATCACTTATTTAATGTATAATTTATGTTAACAATACGATACCTGGATAGTTACAACATCATATGACGTAAAAATCAGGTCTAAATTTTCAGATTTTGGAGGTACAACTAAAGATGTAATTTTTGTTAATTGTGGCCCCGTCCACCCCTACAACTTAGTAAGTTATACAACGTAGATCGCGAACCCTAGAATCTCATATTTTCCAAACGCAAAAGAATAATAAAACTAAATTTGCTGAATATCGGTTCGTAGAATTGTTCGATTGAATGCAAGTTACTATATTAAAATCGAATATGAGTCAGAATTATCTTCACAAAAACCACCAATGAAAAATAGGGTTATGAAGAGCTTAAAGACATTTATATACATTTATGAAATCCAATCTCGTGCTAAGAATAGATTATGTAACCCAGAAGGCAACAAATATTCAAACATCAAGAACATCCAGACTAGGAATCACTTCCTGTGGTTCATAAATTAATGTGAATACGTGAGGAACTGGGGGCAGCGAGGGAAATACTTACAGGAATTCACTATTACGGCAGTCAAGCCTAAAAGTGAAGTATCTACTGCTAGAATTGACAGCTATCCTTCATCTGATCATCACAGTCAGTCCATATTCACAAATATATTTTAATAGTTATTATACCGTTTACAATACATATAACCAAACTCTCTGCTGTCAAGTCTCCTACATAGAATTTCTAGGTACATAAACCTTTTAACACTTTATCCGGCTTGGGTATCCAATTCTACCTTCATGGGATCTGGGATTGCAATTACGCTTATGATCGACAAGTGTAAATGCAGGCTTACGCGACATGACCAAGGAGCGTCATGTCTTGCGTGTAAAAACAAACGGCAATATCTCTATATATATATAAAAATCTCGTGTCACGGTGTTTGTGGTTGCAGTCCTTCGTAACGACTCAACAGATTTTATAAAAAATATATGTATATTTGATAAGTATGAGAATAGCTCGTAAAGTATATTTCATGCCGCGGTGTGATGAGGGCGTCCCTGTCGAGTAAATTTATTTGGCATAACAACGTTTGCCGGGTCAGCTAGTATTTTATAATAATCAGTGTGACTCTTCAAATAGATGCCCGAATTAATCAAAACTCCTTGTACGTTTCATATTGGGTTAAAACTTCTAAGAACTATGTATCTTCTAACTTTTATAAAACATTCCGTAGCCTTGATAAAAAATGGCGAGGTTAATCCTGGTACTATATACATTTTTCTATTGCTATCGTTTCTGTCCGTCTTAAGGTCGCCTGGAACAGACTGCTTTTAGCGATAAGGCTATCCATTGTACGTTTGATATACTTTCTATGGACTTTTAATTAGACAGCGCGTAATAGAAATATGTGAACATGTTTATTGCTGGTGACGTGAACTTGATAAATAGTAATGTATAAAGCCGGCTCCGCACGTTTGGCAAACAACGGCAAATAGCGAACGCCAAACAACAAACGCGAACATGTGGACGAGTGTTTGTTTGTGGTTGCCTATTTTTTGTGTTCGCCAGTGTTCGGCATCGGTGTCGGTTTTTCATCACAAATCAAAGGATATTCGGCAGTTATCGACAGGTAGTTCGGCAAACAGTTTGCGATGTCTACAAACGCTTGGTAGGAATGAAATATATTTTTGATAAATTTTCTGAAACAAATAAATCATGAAGTAAAATGTAACACGCTGTAAATGAAGACTAATTTGTATTACTAGGAACGAGATTGCAGTTACCTTGTACGATTTTTGTGAATTTTATCATCCACCATCGTCTTCGTTTTCGTCTTTTTCTTTTAATGTTATTTTGCTTGAATTAAAAATAAAAATAAGTCAATCCGAAACTAATAGGTGCCACAAGCTCGTCGTCCGCCATGTCAGCCGATCCGGAATATACTGGCACGTTCGCCAAACTTGAGGTCGCTTGTTTGTGTTGGGTGTTTAGCGTTTGCTGTTCGTTTGCGACGGACTCCAAGCGTGTGGAGTCGGCTTAACGGCATTCTTTTTGGGAGTTGGTCGATTTTCAAACACATCCTAACGCAGTGTCGTAAATTATATTTGAATTTTTAATTATATAGCCATTATTATTACTTAATACAGGCCACGATTTTTGGTGAAAAAGGCACCACATTCTAATGCTGCCTAAAATATATTTAAGTATATTTGATTATAAATTGCAATAAAAATTAAGTTACGCAGGTCGTTACAGATATAATAATTATCATACATACATTCACATACATTTAATTAAACTTGGTTAATTGTATTATATAATTATTAACAATTATTTCAATTATATTTAATGATATAAAAAGTCAAAGAGACTAATGGCAAATATTTATTTTAGGTTAAACCAAGAATTTCGCCCGAACTTGGGGTAATTGGCTTTTGAGTAAGTACCTACCAGATTTAACATCAGATGACCAAATGCATCAGTATCAGTAGCGGTATACGTTTCTATAACTCAATAAATAGTACGAGCAGTGAGGTGACACGCCGGAGTAAACAAGGCAACGTACTAAAAGCAAATTACCAAATTAATTATAAGCAAATTACACAAACGTGTCATGAATTCCTGTCTGAATTATTCATTGTGCAAATTTGAAGCTCTCTGTTAGACAACAAACAAACAACGAGTTGATGCTTCGATGTGTTCAAAACTAGACGAGCTTTTAATTATCGGATAATACGTAAACGACAATCCACAGTTGTTGTAACATTTAACTAACTATTATAAGTACGGTTCAGAACGTTTGGCTTGAGGGATGAATAAAGCTGTGAATTTTCATATGCAACGATTTTAAACATTTTTACTTTTTTACTTTTATCATATGCTTGCAAGTATTATAAATTTCCTTGTGAAAAATTCAGCTATTACTCCAGTGAAAATGATGGTGAAATATTCAAACAGTGGGCACATACCCAGATACTGAACAAATACTTGTGGCCAAACACTTGGTTCATTTTGGCAGCGCGCACCGCACGGAAGCGTTTACCATAGCTTACAGGTACTTGCAATATTAGAGAGAAAAGAAAAAAATGTCACTCGTCCACTGCAATGTGACAACCTCTTAAGGAGTCTAAGAGTCTGTTATGCCAGCTAATAAGGTTACTCTGGCGTCCTTGCTGAGAGCATACCATATTCTCAAAAATCCTGGAAGCCCTTTACATTCATAGAAAACAGTACAAGAATGTTTTGCTGTGTAATTTTTTTGTGGAATGGAGTGTAGTCGGGCTCCCTAATCTTCAGCAAAATTACAAGTGTATGTATTTGCCTACTCTAACCTAACTCTAAAACACGGCAGGCTATCGATCTGGCTCCCCGGCTATCGCTAGATTTTAGGTGATCATAATTACAGTAACAATATCTATCTTATCTCAATTCAAGACAAATGACATAGAGAAACCTTCGTTGCCACAACATGAAAAATAAATACAAGGAAAATACGCTACACGCTCCGATAAATATCTCTACGTTTGATTCCATCCTGGCCATTCATGACACGCCATTAATTAGACGTTCGGCTGGAGGTGGAGGCGGACGAGCTATAAATACGAGGAGGTATTCTGATCGCGAGTGTATACGACGCCGACGTCCCACGCTCTGTCAGCCATTTATCTGCCTCAGGTATTTCATCGTATTTGATACGTGTGTTGAATATATTGAACTAAGTGTGTGTATGTGTCTTGCAAGCATCCCGTGCTTACTATTCGTTGACTACTCCTTCCACCCAACTCCTCTACAAAGGCTAAACGTTCACTCGGCAGATCATGTGCTTGTTTGTGACTACACTACTATGTAGTTTACGGTGGTAGTGGCTTGTTTTTGTGATTTCAGGAAAGTTAAACCATGTTCATGACTGGCGCTTACCGATTACGTTGGCCACTAGCTAGTTTTCTTTTTTTTTATGGTATAGATTGCTATCGAGCAGACGGATCGCCTGTTGGTAAGCGATTACCGCCGCCCATGGACACCCGCAACATCAGAGGAGTCACAAGTGCGTTGCAAGCCTTTTAAATTTCTCTCCACCCCCAGGAGGGGGAAAGGTTGGGCCTCCGGTACCCTCACTCACTCGACAAAACACAACGCAAGCGCTATTTCACGCCGGTTTTCTAGTTTGCCACCATAGGCAAAAAGCATGACCAATAAAAATGATTACAAGTGCAGTCTTTATTTTAATATTTCTATGGCGGAATATATAGATAAGGTTAGAAGACAAGTGGCTACCGTAGCCTTCGCTTGCAGTACCAGGAGTATCACTGGCACCAGGGCGAGGCTTTATACAAAGCAGTCACGGTACTTTCGACACATGCAACCTAGAGAATTAGTCCCTTCGATTTGCAGTGAAAATAGTGCACTCGTAAAGGGCTCTGGAAACTTAACTTACGGTAAGAACTCCACACTAGATATTGCCTGCGCTAATCTTTTTAGTATTTAGGTAAACTATATAGCTAGCGAAAAGATAGCGAAAGCTAAGCCTTCAATATCGGTATAATATAAATAAATATCAATGATAATATTATTATCATTGATATAGATATTTATGTTGGATATACCAATATTGCAGGCTCATGCCTACTGTCATTTATGGACGCAGTTCTGTAGTCTAAGTTAAATAGATTTTGTTGCAATACCAAAAGAACGTAGCTGAATAGCTACCTACCATACAAAAAGACGGAAGCGAATTGGCTATTCAGCTCTTGGCAAATGTACATCGCGACTGAAATTATTAAAATATGGTGCTTGAGCCGAGCATTGAGTAGAAAATTGTAATTAATGCTCTGCTATCACAAATAAAAGGACCTTGTAGCTGAAGAAGTAGTATTGAACTAGTAGTAGAACTAGTACAGTGAATGCGTCTTTAAAAGCAAGGGTCACATATCCGACTCAAATGCACTGAATCCAAACAGGTTTCAATTAAAATAATACTCTGACCATAAACATTATATGTAGCTATAATAAAGACGTAAATAGTATTACAACCAAGTTCTAGGGGCTATGATCGGATACTTTAGTTCTAGGGGCTATGATCGGATACTTTAGTTCTAGGGGCTATGATCGGATACTTTAGTTCTAGGGGCTATGATCGGATACTTTAGTTCTAGGGGCTATGATCGGATACTTTAGTTCTAGGGGCTATGATCGGATACTTTAGTTCTAGGGGCTATGATTGGATACTTTTCTGCTAAAGATTAGAAAGTCGCCACTGTGGCCACACAACTTACCTATCAAGAGATATGCAGACGAGCACGTTGGACGAGAGGTACAGGCCGAACGCTCGCATCACCAGGAGCAGCTTGCACAGGAAGTTGCCCACCAGCCACGCGTTCGTGTACTTCCAGCCAATCTGGTGAAAGAAATACAATTATAATTATCTTCTCACTAGCCTTTACTATTCCCAAGTCATTCTGGGTCGGCTTTCTAGTCTAACCGGATTTGACTGAATATCAGTTTTTACACGGAGCGACTGCCATCTGACCTCCGCAATCCGAAGGCTAACGATACCCTAAGGCTAGACCAGTGTCAGGATATTAAAGGGACTTTCCAATAACGACTGCAATAGATGTTCATGGCAGCCGGGACCGACGGCTTAAAGTACTCTCCGAGACACGGAGCAGGCGATAATTGTCAAGCAATACACACATAATTTCGGAAAGTCGGGTTCGAACCCGAGACCCTCTGCATTGCAGTCTGTTGGTCTCTTCACTGAGCTATCACTGCTTTTAAATACATACCAATAAATACAATTATATAATAATATAAATAAAAACCAGTAATTTGGTAATTACGTTTCGAGCCATGCGTAGTGGACACGCTTGGTCCATGGTGTCCGGCTCGTGCTCTTTTCAGAGATCTGGCTAATCGATGCTTCGTGACCCCTTCCCCGACGTTTCGGTTGCTTTTCAGGGAAAGTGTAAACTTAAATATAAATAGTTTTAATAATTTAATTAGCTTAAAAATTAGTAAAGTTTAATAGTAGTAGTGTAACAGTTTCTGAATTTTGCAATAAAGTGTCAAATAAACAACGCGATAAAATCCGTATATAGTAGTTTAATTTCAATATGTTAATATTAGTTTAGTTGTATGTAATGATTGTTGTCTTTGTACATTAGTCAATGTTCTATTAATCAATTATATTAAATTTATGTGTATTTAAAAAACAAATTATTGTAATCTGTTGGGTAATCAATTATATTTTGAATTACCCATTATTTAGTACTTTCGTTCATGACCATTCAAAGGCAGGAGATAGCTTTTAGCGTTAAGGCCATCCTTTGTACATTATAATACGCTGTCCTTATTATGAAGGGTGAATATTAATTGATTTACTATAGAACGTTTTCCATTACAACATTTTATCTGAAGAGTTCCATAACACAACAACACTTAGGACATAAGTAATTACTTACTCTCTTAAGGATCGCAGCTAAATGTGTTTCCACATGTACATACAATCCGGACAACTACATATCAGTATTTAAAGATTTTGAACAGTTCTAGATTATATATTCCCAGTTCCGAGACAACTTCCGAGGCTTTAAACCACTATACCCAGGCAACAGACATTTTTACATGTCCAAGTATTTTGGTTTCATGGTTTGGTATTATTTATCCTTATGTGTTGTCGTTGTTTGTTACTAGAACCAACAACACATAAGATTAGTAATGCTTTCATTTATTCGTTCGGTGGGAACAACAATTGATTCAATACTAATATAGACTTACAATATGCTTTGATTGTGATACTCTTTACTGTAAAGCTTAAAATCTTTTACTACCTATATATTTTAACAAATAATAATTAGCTATTTAATCAATCGGAGTTTGCATTAAAATTTAGATGAAAGCATTTTATTTCAAACATTTAAAATAATGTTTCATTGCTACTCATAAAAGACTAAGTTATTACAAAAATCACAAACAATTTTCTCAACATTTTAATATTTTGATTTATTGCCTTTTTACTTAAGTAATCGTTTGAAGATTAGTTCAGAAAAGAAAGAATGTCCTCTAAATGTCCTATCGACTTAGCTTTTACTTAGCCACTCAAAAAATATAATATCAATAAAATATCAGACTAGCCATTTACCCCGGGACCTCTCGTTCAGCTGTATCACTAACATTACTACTTATTCCTCGAACGCCAGTGCTGTAAGAAGGACTGCTATGTATAAAGTCTCAGGTTCAATTACCGGGTCAGGCAAAGTGTTGTTGGGTTTATCATCACGTTTTTAAAAGCAGATTGGAGTCAGGAATTGCTCCTGGTAGACACCAATAAGTACCAACGTAAAAACAGTTTAATAAAAATAGTTTAATAAAATTAATATTAGGTAATAGTAATTAGCGAATAATTAAAACTTTTAACAAAACACTAAATGTTTTCATTTTTACATTGCATAAGCATTGATATAATTTAATGTTAACGTACGTGTCTGTGTCGTGTTGTCTTCGTCCCCTCCCCACCCCCACAAGTGGACAGTAGGGCAAAATTTAGATTTTATTTTTAAGTAGAGTAGATTCATGTAGGGGCCTGTCGTTTCACACGGCGCGGCGGCGGGCCGAAAAGTGATTCGCGCGGCCCCGCCGACTCTGGTTATGTCGAGGAATGGAAGAAGGATGTCGCCATCTATCCCCGGGTAAGACCGACATAATCGCCCCGCAGAGAGGTATGAGTCAATGCATTTCCACACGTAAAATAAAAAGAATGAAAGGACGTAACGTATAAAGAAAGATAATTATTATATGCAACGAAAACTAGACATGAAAATTATAACCAAAGCGGTCTTCCTATAACTCATTTAGTTCTTCATTAAACTACTTTAAAATGTGTTGTAAATTGTAATGAACATTTTATTAATAAAAAAGTAGTTAAAAACATGCCTGCAGCGTTAACAGCAAATTTATTGCTTTTATGAAGATAGTCACCACTACTAAACTCCTTAAAGAGAGCTGACCTGCACTGTAGATGAGCGATTTAATAATAATTGTATCATATTTTTATACTAGTTTTTGCCCGCGGCTCCGCTCGCGTTAATTTAGAATTTGACAATCAATTCGGGTTGTACTCTGCTTGTAATAATATAATTGAATCATGATTCGAAAGACACGTGGCGCCATCTATTATCATAAGAACGTTATTATTGTTTTCCTCGGGAATAATATTTTTTTCGGGATGAAAGGTAGCCTATGTTTGTTTCTGTACACCTGTCAACGTATATGCAAAATTTCAGAATGATCGGTTCAGTGGTTTTGGCGTGAAAAGGTAACAAATAAACAAACTCATTTTTGCTTTTATAATATTACTAGCTTTTGCCCGCGGCTTCGTTCGCGTTAATTTAGAATTTGACAATCAATTTGGGTTGTACTCTGCTTGTAATAATATAATTCAATCATCATTCGAAAGAAACGTGGCGCTATCTATTATCATAAGAATGTTTTTGTTGTTTTCCTCGGGAACAGTAATTATTTCGGGATGAAAGGTAGCCTATGTTTGTTTCTGTACACCTGTCAACGTATATGCAAAATTTCAGAATGATCGGTTCAGTGGTTTTGGCGTGAAAAGGTAACAAACAAACAAACTCATTTTTGCTTTTATAATATTACTAGCTTTTGCCCGCGGCTTCGTTCGCGTTAATTTAGAATTTGACAATCAATTTGGGTTGTACTCTGCTTGTAATAATATAATTCAATCATCATTCGAAAGAAACGTGGCGCTATCTATTATCATAAGAATGTTTTTGTTGTTTTCCTCGGGAACAGTAATTTTTTCGGGATGAAAGGTAGCCTATGTCCGTTTCTGTACACCTGACAACGTATATGCAAAATTTCAGGATGATCGGTTCAGTGGTTTAGGCGTGAAAAGGTAACAAACAAATTCATTTTCGCTTTTATAATATTAGTTAGGACTAGTTAGGATTAACTAACTTTTTGCTGCTGACGCCGTCCAGATGGATTTTAGTTGAAAATCTCTTATTACTGTTACACGACGAAACTGATTGTGGTTATTAGTGACGGACTTACTCACCTAATAATTATGTTAATAGTTGGAATGTCACACAGAAATGAAAACCAAATGTTACCCAGACAGAACGGAAAGCCCCTAACCCGAACACTCGAAGCTGTGCAGGTTCAAGTGTTCGAGTTAGGAACCTATGTGTCAGTTCGTAAGTTAGACCTCTTAATGAGTACGAGTAAATTACAACTCAGCTAAATAGGTGGATCGGACCACGATATACTAATCACATCATTAGGTGCGCATCTTACGCCGGCCCAGACGGGTGTCACGCGTTAAGTAAGATTACGTGTAATTTAGCTTTAACAGTGTGGACGGCACACGTACTCAACGTTAATCTTCTTCAAAAGCTCTCTCAAACTAAGTTGCTACGGCCATACCGAATAGAAAGGTCGTGGTAGCCGGTGCTTCTTTTATTAGCAGTTTCTTTTAAATAATGTGTGTTTTAGATTCCAAATAACAGAATTTTCTTAATACAAACTGATAAGTTACGTCAAGCGATTGTTCATCGCTCCACATCATGAACGTCCACACGACACAATCGTTACGCCGGCGCCACCCGTACAAACGAGCACTGCAAAGTGCAAGCGCCTTTGTGTTCCTAAAATCCAACAGCCGATGGATCACGGCGAGCGTCGGCGCGAGTGTTATGGCTCCTCTACATTATCGGCGATTACAGACGATTACGCGCGAGCACGATCGTGTAGAGGGCATACTCGGCTGTACTCGCCGATCATCGTCTACGATCGCCTGCGACCCGTGAATTGTCGGTTTTTCGGACACGCATCAAAGGGAATCGCTTAGTGGTTGTGACTACTTACTTGGTTCTATTACGATGCATCGTCAAACACCACCATCTCCTTTTCCTCCATTTATTTTTACAACTTTTCTTTCAATCGCGTTGACATAATGGATGTATACCGCTATTAAATAAATGGTTGCAGCAGCAACACACTCCACGTCTATCTTGACGCTTGCCGTTCGACAAACTACTACAGACGATCGTGTGGATGCCTGCACGATGATCGTGCCGGTTATAGACGATCACACGATCAACGATCGTCACCGATAGTGTAGTGCAGGCTTTACATGTAATGATCGTAGTGCCGTAGTCGTTCACACGTAGGATTCGTGTTTCTCACTACATCGTAATTCCCATGTAAGCATCCGTTGGTTGCCTTTGCCACAAAAAAATTATTCTTTTTAAACTAACCTTTTACTACATATAAATAAAATTTTAACAAAAAAGAAAACCGACTTCAAAATAGAGTATTCTAAAACTTAAAATGCACTAAAAAGTTAATAAATAATTGCATATTCTTGTGAATAATTAAATGGGACCACACGGGAAGCATCAGCTTTCAAATAAAAAAGAATCATCAAAATTGGTTCACACAGTCGAAAGTTATGAGGTAAAAAACTTAAAAAAAAAATACAGACGAATTGAGTACCTCTTTCTTTTTTTGAAGCCGGTTAAAAAGGTGTAGACATAATCCCTCTCTCATAATAGTTAGGTACCGTAGTACTGGTTAGTTAGGTACACTTTATAGACATCAAACGTAAACACCGCCTACACGCGGTTTTACCATTTGTATAACACTCCGTTTTTAACACGTACGGATGCAAATGACAATGAAAATGCAAATAAAGATTTGGTTAAAAATAGTTGTAGGTATGTTCTGGAAAAGATTTTAAAATGTTCCGCGTTATCTAAATCCTAACTTACTAACTAATATTATAAATGCGAATGTGAGTTTGTTTGTTTGGTTGTTTGTTACGCTTTCACGCCTTAACTACTTGACCGATCGTCGTGATAAATTGATCAGAGATGGTATCGTCAGGTCACGCATAGCTGAATCTGCTTAGATTTGAAAGTCATCCTTAAAGAATAAGGAGGTTCAATGCAGTTTTTATGATGTTGCTTCTTCAGAAGAAATTCTGAAAAAGTAACTACATCAAAACAATGTAAATACTACTACTTGTATAGCATAAAGTAAAATAATAATAATAAATAATATAATATTCTAGGGGATTTAATATAATGACCACCAAAAATACTAATTGCACAGCAAAATATGCTTACTAAAATATATCATAACGAGCACCTATACGCCTCAAATCACTGCATTCCGTCTCGGAAGCGTTAGGTTATGTTAGGTTCTTTCTTAAACATACCCAAAAATAGGAGCCCCGCGAAGTGGGCCGCGAAGTGGGGCACCGTCGACTTAGTATGATCTCTTTAAATATATTTTGCTGTGCAATTAGTATTTTTGGTGAGCATATTTTGCTGTGCTACCCATATTCTACCACATACACACAACACCATCTAGCCCAAACTAAGCAGGGCTTGTACTATGGGTACTAGACACTGGATAAACATACATATATACTTTTTTTTTTGTAAATATATACATATTATACATAGAAACACCCAGACCAAGACAAACATCAATGTTCATGCACACAAATGTTTGTTTGCGGAATCGAACCCGCGGCCTCAGGCGTGGCAGTCGGTTACATCAACCACTACGCCATCGAGACCGACAAATACGTTGTTATGCAATATACCTTGAACGGAAACACAACATAAGCCAAATAACTTCGCAAATTTTATCGAAAATATACTGAGTTGCAGCACGGTTTTACTATTCACGATATTGGAAAACTTTTATGAACAATAAATAATAATTAGCGTAGTTTGTTTTAATACGTGCAATTACGACTATGTATTTTATTACTCAGCATTGCAGCCATGTTAGTTCAGCAGCGTAAGCTGATATTACCGTTGGCTCCGTTTATTATATTATTATAAATATCTAATTTCAAGCTAGTCCAGTACTTATTAGGCTCGTAGAAGAGACTACCGTACAACCGAACCGTACCGAGTAGTAGAGCCTCGCTGATTTCAGCATGATTGGGCCGGCTCGACCGGGGAAGGACTACCCTCTCACAGAATATCGACGTGAAATACCAGTGTTGCTATTGTTGTGTTCCGTTCGGTGAGAGAGAGTACCGGAGGCCCAATCACCCCTTTACCCCCTTCCCGCTCCTTCTCCTTCCTACTTCCTTTCCTTAAGGGTCGGCAACGCGCTAGTGATGCCTCTGGTGTTGCAGGCGTCCATAGGCTACGGTGACCACTTACCATCAGCCATCAGGTGGGCCGTATGCTTGTTTGCCATCCTAGTTGTATAAAAAAAACCGTCATTTTCTATAAATATTAAAGTCAGTCATTGTAGTTGTTTTTATTCGATGTTCATGCGTCGTGTGCTTATTAAGTGTTAAAATAGTTTTTGAGCTCAAATGTCAAAAATATGAGAGATTTGCCGTACGGCTTTCACCGTCTTATGACGTTACAATAATAAGTTCAATTTTTAAAGATCTATCGATGAGACTACCAATATAATATTCGTATACGCTTGTATGAAGAGTGGGTTCAGTTTGGTTGTATATACATTATGTGGGCTTCAAGCCCGGCAACCCCTCGATCGCAAGTTGGATGACTTTTCTATTGATCTGCTGGGGCACGTCTCTTGATTATAAGGAATTAGAGCTAAGGTGGGCCTTTGCTCTAGTTGCTTATATTCAAGAGACGTACCTACACTATAATATAATAAAAAATAATGAAATATTACAACAAATAATTGCTAGAGGTCCGGAACCAGCATGTCGCGACATTCACTTTCTGAAATGAGGAGCTTAGTTGACGCTGTCACATCGAAAAATAAATAAAATAAGAACAGGACACAAAGGGACCAACACAAATGAAATTACCGCTTGACATGTCGCGGTACTACTGCACGTCTCATCCTACTTATAGGTAATTATAAATGTGAAAGAATACATGCTTGTATGTTTGTTACAGAATTGCGCACGAAGTTTTGGATTGATTTTTTATTTATTTATTTATTTTATTTGGGACAACAAATAACAGTGTTATATAGTATAATTGACAGTTAAGACAAACCAAGTGCTATAAATATAAATATACCTAAATACTTACTTTACTCGTTACTCAGGTATGTCTTGACGTTAAAAATTGGATAAAGATGGATAAAGAAGATTTCGATGAAATTTAGCGCAAGTGTCGATTATCCTTACGATTATTGCTCCACTCCCGTGGCTAGTTCTTTAAATTGAGTTATCATTAGTCGAAATTGAGCTATCAAATGCATGAATCGGTATTAAAAAGAATGTTCAAATCCGACGATTGGTTCTATAGGTAAGCGCTAAAAAATAAAAACAAGCTCTTCAACTTTATTATATCAGTATTGATTACCATAGAAGAATATATTATGTTTACACATTTACTGTTTAATATTGTCTTCTGTTTACGCGAATGTTATACATTGAAATTAAACTACTATATACGGATTTTATCGCGTTGTTTATTTTTTATAAAGCACTATTATTACATAATTTTGAAACTTTAAACTACTATTGTTAAACACTTTTACTAGTTACTGTTTACTTCTATTTATTTTAAATAAATTATAGAACTATTTAGATTTAATTTTACACTTTCCCCGACATTTCGGTTGCTTATCATCAGTCATGATCACAGGGAGACTGTTGTTCAATTTTGTCAAGAAATATTATTATAATGATTTGCCGTAAAAATCGTTATATATGAGGCTATATGTTGTTTGAATTAATATTGTATCAGCGGTGAAAGGCGCGGCAGCCACATTGGTTTTCTTCATTTTCCAATTACCCATTGGAATAATTGGAAACGTGTTCGCGGGAATACGACTGAACGAGTTTTCACGACGTGTTTGAGTTAATATATTGTAAGGTTCAATATTTTTAACAACAATTAAATATAAATAATTCACAAACAATTCTTTTATTAGACGTTAATTTGAAATTGACTTCCTTTAAAATAAAAGTATCTAAAATGACTACGTTAGAATTACAAAGTCTCTTGGCAAATGGCGGTAGCTTGCGGCGGCATTCTGTGCTGGCACTTGGTGCGAAACGGTAGTTTCGGAGGTTGAGAGCGGATTGTAAAAGTAGTGTGACTATTAAGTGCAGAGAACAATAAATAATTGTATCGTGATCCGCTGTTTCATTGGTGAGGACTGTGAGGCCTTCTTATAATATGTTAATAAAGCAATAGAAAAGTTCATTGGTTTGGTGGAAATTAAACTTTGTTCCTTTATTTTTTGAGAGCATACTTGCCTTGTCACTTTTATTGTATAAGGGGTAAAACTTTCGCAACTACTAGTAGTTAGACTCTGATTGAATCTCTGAGCTTAATAAAGTCGAGTTACTCTGTTAGTAAAAATTGACGATGATTGCTAGTATATTAACATAATATAATATTATGTTAATAAGCAGCGATAGCTTTATGGGAGACCGTTAGACTGCCACGCAGAGGTCTCCAGTTCAATCCCAAGGCGCGCATCTCTGGCCTTTTGAAGTTATGTGCGTATTAAATAGTTTAAATAATGATCACTCGCTTTAACGGTGAAGGAAAACATCGTGAAGAAACCTGCATGTCTGAGAGTTCGCCATAATGTTGTTGAATATGTGACGTCTGCCAACCCACATTGGGCACGTGTGGACTATGGCCTAACCCTTCTCACAGTGAGAAAAGGCCCGTACCCAGCAGTGGGACAGTATAATACAGGGCTGATATTATTATATTGTACCCAAATTTCTGGTAGTTTACATTTCCTCTACGCCTACGCTCTACGCCTACGCTCTACGGCCTACGCTTCGTAAAATAACAATGCAAGCTATTACCACCCGGTCTCTAAAATGCTAATCTACGACTGTTAAATCAAACTCATCTCAAATTGTTTATTTGGCTGTTGCTCATTTAGTCAGAGAATCAAAAGCGTTTATTTACATCTGACTGTACAGATGGCGTATTGATTTAAGTGGTCACCTCGCAGTTGCCGCCGCGGCGAGTGTTGTGGGTTCGATCCCCACGCGGGACGACATCTTGTGTGCTCCACAAATGGTTGTTCCGCGTATGGGTGTTCTTTGTGTCCGTCGTTTGATCGTTTGTAAAGTTCCCGCGACACACCAATTATTCCTCGAGTGCGAGTTGTCTCTTTTTAACTATATTATAAATGCAAATGAGAGTTTGTTTGTTACGCTTTCAAGCTTTAACTACTCGACCGATCATCATAATATTTCGCATACAAGTTGTCTGGGGTACAGAAAAGAACATAGAGAGATAGAAATTTATTGATAATCCTATCCTAACTAATATTATAAAAGCGAAAAAGAGTTTGTTTGTTACCTTTTCACGCCTAAACCACTGAACCGATCATTCTGAAATTTTGCATATACGTTGTCAGGTGTACAGAAACGGACATAGGCTACCGTTCATCCCGAAAAAAATTACTGTTCCCGAGGAAAACAACAATAACGTTCTTATGATAATAGATGGCGCCACGTGTCTTTCGAATCATGATTGAATTATATTATTACAAGCAGAGTACAACCCGAATTGATTGTCAAATTCTAAATTAACGCGAGCGAAGCCGCGGGCAAAAGCTAGTTCTATATAAACGCGAGAGAAGCAGCGAGTAAAATCTAGGATTATGTATTAAATGTTCGATACTCCATCACGTATAATCCGTTGAATACAATATGTAGATAAATTTGACACATAGACAATATCTTGAATTAAAGGAAGCATACTTCTACCCTGGCATACGGTGCCGTGCTTTCACGACCTTAAACTCTGTTGACACAAGAGGTCTTTCTAGAAACAGAGGTTACTGTTCTTAGAGGTAAAACATATCGGGCCATCAGCTAACTCCTCGTGTCCGTATTTCAACACATTCTATTTTGCTATTTCACCGAATGTACTGTCCATTTCCCGTGCGGAGGTTGTGTAATCCGCTTACCTACATATGTATAGTTTTTGTGAAGTGTTGTGGCTCGATGTTAGGTACGCGTTCGACACAGATATCTAACATAGAATATAGATAAATAGACGTGCTACTGAATCACAGATTTAACTGCACGGATGGCATAGCGGTTTAAGTGATCGCCTCGCTATTGCTATTGCGCCGAGTATTATAGGTTCAGTTCTCATACGTTTCAGTTTCCATGGCGTTCTTTGTGCCTGTTGTTTGTAACGACCGCCGCGACAGACGATGAATTACTAGTGCGGGTATTTATTTATTTATTATAAGATACACTTACAGCAAGACATACAAATGTTACAAATATAAGCACTTACACTGTGGACATAACCGTGGGTATGTATGTTTGCCTAGAGCAGCAGTACCTCAGTGGGGAGACCAACAGACTGCAATGCAGAGGGTCTCGGGTTCGAACCTGCGTCGCGCACCTCTGACTTTCGGAAGTGTTATGACTTTTCAAAATTATGTGCGTATTTATTGACAATTATCGCCTGCTCCGTGCCTCGGAGGGCACGTTAAGCCGTCGTTCCCGGCTGCCATGAACATCTATGGCAATCGTTATTGGGAAGTCAGTGCCCTCTAATTTCCTGACACTGGTCTAGCCTTAGGGTATCGTTAGCCTTCGGGTTGCGGAGGTCAGATGGCAGTCGCTCCGTGTAAAAACTGATATCCAGTCAAATCCGGTTAGACTCGAAAGCCGATCCCAAGCGACTTGGGAATAATAAAGTCTAGGGAGAAGATATATGTTTGCCTATTAAAAGTGTACACAGCATTCACATTATACAGGTAACATTAAAAGTAAACTTAAACTAAATGAAAATATGAAACATATTTTTATATAAAAGTAAAATTAATAGAAGTAATAAAAGTGAACAATAGTAATAGCACTTAACAATCGAGCAGTTTCAGCAAAGCATTTCTAAATTTACACTACATATACATGTAGCTATAGCTCGCCATGTCGATAAAAGTGAACAATAGTAATAGCACTTAACAATCGAGCAGTTTCAGCAAAGCATTTCTAAATTTACACTACATATACATGTAGCTATAGCTCGCCATGTCGATAAAAGTGAACAATAGTAATAGCACTTAACAATCGAGCAGTTTCAGCAAAGCATTTCTAAATTTACACTACATATACATGTAGCTATAGCTCGCCATGTCGATAAAAGTGAACAATAGTAATAGCACTTAACAATCGAGCAGTTTCAGCAAAGCATTTCTAAATTTACACTACATATACATGTAGCTATAGCTCGCCATGTCGATAAAAGTGAACAATAGTAATAGCACTTAACAATCGAGCAGTTTCAGCAAAGCATTTCTAAATTTACACTACATATACATGTAGCTATAGCTCGCCATGTCGATAAAAGTGAACAATAGTAATAGCACTTAACAATCGAGCAGTTTCAGCAAAGCATTTCTAAATTTACACTACATATACATGTAGCTATAGCTCGCCATGTCGATAAAAGTGAACAATAGTAATAGCACTTAACAATCGAGCAGTTTCAGCAAAGCATTTCTAAATTTACACTACATATACATGTAGCTATAGCTCGCCATGTCGATAAAAGTGAACAATAGTAATAGCACTTAACAATCGAGCAGTTTCAGCAAAGCATTTCTAAATTTACACTACATATACATGTAGCTATAGCTCGCCATGTCGATAAAAGTGAACAATAGTAATAGCACTTAACAATCGAGCAGTTTCAGCAAAGCATTTCTAAATTTACACTACATATACATGTAGCTATAGCTCGCCATGTCGATAAAAGTGAACAATAGTAATAGCACTTAACAATCGAGCAGTTTCAGCAAAGCATTTCTAAATTTACACTACATATACATGTAGCTATAGCTCGCCATGTCGATAAAAGTGAACAATAGTAATAGCACTTAACAATCGAGCAGTTTCAGCAAAGCATTTCTAAATTTACACTACATATACATGTAGCTATAGCTCGCCATGTCGATAAAAGTGAACAATAGTAATAGCACTTAACAATCGAGCAGTTTCAGCAAAGCATTTCTAAATTTACACTACATATACATGTAGCTATAGCTCGCCATGTCGATAAAAGTGAACAATAGTAATAGCACTTAACAATCGAGCAGTTTCAGCAAAGCATTTCTAAATTTACACTACATATACATGTAGCTATAGCTCGCCATGTCGATAAAAGTGAACAATAGTAATAGCACTTAACAATCGAGCAGTTTCAGCAAAGCATTTCTAAATTTACACTACATATACATGTAGCTATAGCTCGCCATGTCGATAAAAGTGAACAATAGTAATAGCACTTAACAATCGAGCAGTTTCAGCAAAGCATTTCTAAATTTACACTACATATACATGTAGCTATAGCTCGCCATGTCGATAAAAGTGAACAATAGTAATAGCACTTAACAATCGAGCAGTTTCAGCAAAGCATTTCTAAATTTACACTACATATACATGTAGCTATAGCTCGCCATGTCGATAAAAGTGAACAATAGTAATAGCACTTAACAATCGAGCAGTTTCAGCAAAGCATTTCTAAATTTACACTACATATACATGTAGCTATAGCTCGCCATGTCGATAAAAGTGAACAATAGTAATAGCACTTAACAATCGAGCAGTTTCAGCAAAGCATTTCTAAATTTACACTACATATACATGTAGCTATAGCTCGCCATGTCGATAAAAGTGAACAATAGTAATAGCACTTAACAATCGAGCAGTTTCAGCAAAGCATTTCTAAATTTACACTACATATACATGTAGCTATAGCTCGCCATGTCGATAAAAGTGAACAATAGTAATAGCACTTAACAATCGAGCAGTTTCAGCAAAGCATTTCTAAATTTACACTACATATACATGTAGCTATAGCTCGCCATGTCGATAAAAGTGAACAATAGTAATAGCACTTAACAATCGAGCAGTTTCAGCAAAGCATTTCTAAATTTACACTACATATACATGTAGCTATAGCTCGCCATGTCGATAAAAGTGAACAATAGTAATAGCACTTAACAATCGAGCAGTTTCAGCAAAGCATTTCTAAATTTACACTACATATACATGTAGCTATAGCTCGCCATGTCGATAAAAGTGAACAATAGTAATAGCACTTAACAATCGAGCAGTTTCAGCAAAGCATTTCTAAATTTACACTACATATACATGTAGCTATAGCTCGCCATGTCGATAAAAGTGAACAATAGTAATAGCACTTAACAATCGAGCAGTTTCAGCAAAGCATTTCTAAATTTACACTACATATACATGTAGCTATAGCTCGCCATGTCGATAAAAGTGAACAATAGTAATAGCACTTAACAATCGAGCAGTTTCAGCAAAGCATTTCTAAATTTACACTACATATACATGTAGCTATAGCTCGCCATGTCGATAAAAGTGAACAATAGTAATAGCACTTAACAATCGAGCAGTTTCAGCAAAGCATTTCTAAATTTACACTACATATACATGTAGCTATAGCTCGCCATGTCGATAAAAGTGAACAATAGTAATAGCACTTAACAATCGAGCAGTTTCAGCAAAGCATTTCTAAATTTACACTACATATACATGTAGCTATAGCTCGCCATGTCGATAAAAGTGAACAATAGTAATAGCACTTAACAATCGAGCAGTTTCAGCAAAGCATTTCTAAATTTACACTACATATACATGTAGCTATAGCTCGCCATGTCGATAAAAGTGAACAATAGTAATAGCACTTAACAATCGAGCAGTTTCAGCAAAGCATTTCTAAATTTACACTACATATACATGTAGCTATAGCTCGCCATGTCGATAAAAGTGAACAATAGTAATAGCACTTAACAATCGAGCAGTTTCAGCAAAGCATTTCTAAATTTACACTACATATACATGTAGCTATAGCTCGCCATGTCGATAAAAGTGAACAATAGTAATAGCACTTAACAATCGAGCAGTTTCAGCAAAGCATTTCTAAATTTACACTACATATACATGTAGCTATAGCTCGCCATGTCGATAAAAGTGAACAATAGTAATAGCACTTAACAATCGAGCAGTTTCAGCAAAGCATTTCTAAATTTACACTACATATACATGTAGCTATAGCTCGCCATGTCGATAAAAGTGAACAATAGTAATAGCACTTAACAATCGAGCAGTTTCAGCAAAGCATTTCTAAATTTACACTACATATACATGTAGCTATAGCTCGCCATGTCGATAAAAGTGAACAATAGTAATAGCACTTAACAATCGAGCAGTTTCAGCAAAGCATTTCTAAATTTACACTACATATACATGTAGCTATAGCTCGCCATGTCGATAAAAGTGAACAATAGTAATAGCACTTAACAATCGAGCAGTTTCAGCAAAGCATTTCTAAATTTACACTACATATACATGTAGCTATAGCTCGCCATGTCGATAAAAGTGAACAATAGTAATAGCACTTAACAATCGAGCAGTTTCAGCAAAGCATTTCTAAATTTACACTACATATACATGTAGCTATAGCTCGCCATGTCGATAAAAGTGACTTATCATATGAAGGGTGTTAGTGTTAGTATTGTAGCTCTATGGATTCTTCAGGGTTCGTACTATAATCTGTCATTGAAAGAAATTGCAAAAACAGTCAACGTTCATATAAAATTTAGCTCCAAAGTTAGAGTGTTTCTGGAAGTACAACCAATGTCCATAATGTTTCTGGCAAAAAGAACCATAGCCCGTGGACAACGGCTGTTTAAAAAGAAAATAGCATCTCGCTTGACAGTAGTTGTCATTATAGATTATTTATACTACAATATATATTTTCATGTACTTAAATTAATTAAAAGTTCAAAAGTAGTAATTTTTCCAAGATATCCATTTTATGAAGTTTTATTCACTTCCTGTAAATTTGATCAAAGTGACATTGGTTGTTTTTCCAAAACACCCTTCATATGTATTAGCACACAGTTACTGTTTATCGTTAACTAGCTATTGCCCGCGGCTTCGCTCGCGTTAATTTAGAATTTGACAATCAATTCTGGTTGTACTCTGCTTGTAATAATATACTTCAATCATGATTCGAAAGACACGTGGCGCCATCTATTATCATAAGAACGTTATTGTTGTTTCCTCGGGAACAGTAATTTTTTTCGGGATGAAAGATAACCTATGTCCGTTTCTGTACACCTGACAACGTATATGCAAAATTTAAGGACGATCGGTTCAGTGTTTTATGCGTGAAAAGGTAACAAACAAACTCATTTTCGCTTTTATAATATTAGTTAGGATTCTATAACTAACTCAAAGCAACTGAACGCATTCAACGGCATTTAAACTTCATAAGCTTATACCCGAGTAGTTCAATTGTGTGTCTAAATGCAAATGCGGTAGATATAAGTTAAATCGAATACTATAAAAGGATATTAAGAAAGTTCCTTCATAGTCAGCAGTTGAAACAGTCCGGTAATACGACTTCCGAGTTTGGAATTTGTTGTCTCGCTACTGTCACCGTGTTGAGTGTTGTGGGTTCAAGTTATTTGTGTGATATACGAGGGATGAGTGCGTGTATTTGTCCGATTGTCTTCTTTAGGCGCGTTGAGCACTTCTTGGGTGAACAAAAATCATGGAACTGGCGTCATCGTCACCGAACGCTTTCCATTTTTGAATTATTTTTGGTTTATAAAGAAGTGTTTATGATCAAGGATTAAAGTTTTCACTTCTATCGGTAGTCTCCAAAGACTGCCCCAATATTTTTATTTTAATAGGCATTGTCATAGTTTGACCGCGATCTCATCTGCTGTTAAGTGACGATGCAGTCGACGATGGAGCACGCTTGCCTAGAAGATGCCTATTCACTCGCGACTTGAAGACACCCAGATTGTACTCATCGGTCAACACAGACTTAAGGAAAGAGTTCCACTCGTTTGTGGTACGCATTATAAAAGTGGTAGCAAAGCGCCTCGTGTGGTATATCCACCATGTACCTGTGGCACTTGTCTGTGTGTCTGGTCCGATGGTAGAATGGGAAAGGAGGCAAAATGTTTGTAAAGACCTCAGCCATCGACAATCCCAAGTGCGTGGTGTAAAAAAAACATAGTTATAAACTGACAAAATGACGAGTTAGGTAATCACAGTTACGTGAATTCAGTTTGGTTACAAGTTAGTCCTGCGACATATTATGTATGTTTGCCTGTCACGATGTCCAGTACCCAATTCGGGCACCGCATTATTAGGGTTTGCGAGTCGAAATTCCCAGAAGCAGCAAATGGTCGCGAATATTAGCCCCGTAGATGTTTCGCTCTCTGTATCAAATATACATCTACTAGTTACATGATATACGTATATAACATAGACTTATGTACCTTAAACTTAAGTATATTTGTTGTATGAAAACGAAAGTTACAGTTCCACGCCGCAACTTATTATCTTTACACTAAAATCATTTTAATAATGTTTTTACTAACTATTCTAACTAATATGATAAATGCGACTGTGGATTTGTTTGTTTGTTACGTCTTCACGTGTTAACCACTCGACCGATCATCATAAAATTTCGCATACACGTTTTCAGGGGAACAAAAAGGGAAATAGGGTGCCTTTTATCCAGGACTGTAACTAATGTAACCAACCTAACCTATCCAGAAAAAAATACTGTTCCAGATAAAATTAACATATACATGTGCGAAACCACGGGTTCACCAAAATCTAGTGTTTAAATTTTGAATTTGAATTTATTTTTTATTCCTTGGGATTTAAATATAAAACTAAGCCTCGATTTATTCACTTCAGTACTGTATGTATTACCAAATATATAGTGAATATATTCACGCAAATAACGTCACGATGAAACTGTATTTTACATAAACAAAACCCCCGAGCAATAGCTAATTTGAAATAATATATAATTGTACAAAAAAATTGAGCTTTTTTTTATTAAACGTAGCATCCGTCGAGATCACTTTATTGATCAAAATGGATACCGTATTGCGATCTCAAATAACCATGACTTATTGGATACGAAATTACGATATTCGTACATAAATAAGATAAAGAGAACTTAAGGGAATACCGGTAACGTAACGCGACACGTTTATGGGACCCATCATACGTTACATCATCTTTAAGGGACCATAATGACATTTACTTTTATTATAACTTGATATGACGATATCCGCTTCCGAGAAACAGTTTATTTATTTTCAATGTTTTCATATGTTAGTATTATATACTTTAGTGAGTTTACTAAGTTACTGATGCTACATTTAGGTTAGTTACTGCCGGGGCAGGTCGCCAGTATTTACTATATTTATTATATAACTATCCCACAAGAACTAAGACATGTCTAGACCATATTTTCACAAATTCTAAACTCGCATCGACTGCTCTTGTGTTGGAATCATATATAACAAACCACATGCCATTGGTGTGGAGTATGAATACTACTATATATATCTACACGGCAATACTCCTGCACTAAAACAACCGTAGACTATTTAAAAGTATCGCTTGAGTTAGAAAACTTAGACTTTTCCATTATACTAAGGATAAATGACGCAAACTTGGCTACGAACAAACTCGTGTCCATGATATCATCCACTATAACCAATCATAGTCGTACAACCACGCAAAAAAAGAAAAATAAAATCCTAAAACCCTGGATGTCTGCAGGATTACTGCGATGCATTAGGAACCGCGATAAGCTACACATTAAATCAAAGAAATATCCAGATAATATTACACTTAAGATAACTTACACACGCTATAGGAATTTTTGCAACGGTCTTTTACGCAAGCTGAAACTAAAATAAGGAAAAACCCTTATCGATAAAGCTGGTAATAATAATAAAGCACTATGGAAGGCAATTAAAACAATAACAAACACAGATAAAGTCAATACTACCTCCTTAGAATTATTACAAATAACGACTAACCCCCAAAAATCAATAAATCAAGTCTGTCATTATTTCAGCAATGTAGGTACAAACTTAGCCAATAATATAGTAACTTCCACTCCTCAATCCCCAACATCGCTACCCACAATAACCCTTACTATACATAGCCCATTGAATTCAATAGGAGTTACAGTTTCAGGTTTCGGAGTCGGAAGTAGAAAGTATCATCCTTCAACTTCGTCTCGATTGTGCCATGGGACGGGATGGTATTTGGTCTCGGATCCTGAAGGAATCTCGTCAAGCATTAATCCCTCCTATAACACATATATGCAATCTGGCACTAACTACTCGTGTCTTACCTGTAGCATTTAAAAAGGCTATTATCCACCCAATCTATAAGAATGGGGATAGGGCCTGTGTCAGTAATTATATGCCTATTGCTATACTATCAGCTTTGTCTAAGGTGCTTAAAAAGATAATGAACAACACTCTAAAAAAATATCTTAAGAACTTCAACATTTTGGTGGCAAATCAGTATGGGTTCCGATCGGGCATTTCAACTGAAGACGCTGTGCTCGGTCTAACAAGTACAGTAAGCAAACATCTTGACGCAAACACCAAGTGCTTGTGCATATTTTTTGATCTTTCTAAAGCTTTTGACACAGTCTCTGTCCCTATCCTTCTAGCTAAGCTAGAAAAGATTGGCGTTCGTGGTTTACCACTTAAAATCTTTGAAGACTACCTGACAGACCAGATACAAGCAGTGAAGATAGAGAATCATATAAGGAAGGAACTCATGGTCTCATACGGTGTTCCACAAGGGAGTGTACTGGGCCCTACGCTCTTCCAAATATACATTAATGATCTCTGTACCATCTCCCTTCCTTACACCAACATCTTCACATACGCAGATGACACCGCAATCCTAATCTCAGGACACAGTTGGCAAGTAGTAAAGAAAAGAGCAGAACTTTCGCTAATGAAAGTGATGCATTGGTTAAACCAAAACCTACTCACTCTTAACTTAACTAAAACTCTTTACATTTCCTTCTCTATCACAAAAGTAAATAACCCGCCTGGAAATTATTCCATCAAAGCTCATGTTTGCTCATCTCCAAATACGTGTACATGTTACGTACTCACCAGAGCCCAATCAACTAAGTATCTTGGAGTAGTAATAGACAGTGGGTTGAGGTGGGACAAACACATAACTTTGATGACAACGCGCGTAAGACGACTAATTCATTTATTTAAATCACTTCGAGACATAACCCCACACGAAAAATTAAAACTAGTCTACTTAGCGCTAGGACAATCCGTCATCCAATACTGCATCACAGTATGGGGAGGGGCGGCCAAGACACATGTCATGAGCCTAGAGAGGGCACAAAGAGCCGTGCTCAAAGTGTTATCAAAAAAACCCTACAGGTATCCCACGTCATAACTATATTCAGACACCAACATCCTTACTGTACGCCAGCTCTTTGTGCATCGACTGGTTTTAAGGAAACATATGACTGTACCATTTCCAAATCCCAATAAGCGTACTAAAAAGCCTATCATCCGCAACGCTTCCTGCAAAACATCATTTAGGAGACGGCAATATTATAGTCTAAGCTGCAAAATATATAACTACATCAATAAACAAATTAATATTGCCAGACTAAATAGTTATGAAGTCAAACACAAAGTATGTGCCTGGCTGCAGCAACTTAACTATCAAAAGACAGAGGACCTACTTACCTACATCACATAATAGCTATATTTTACCTTTCACTCAACTAATATATACCTACATAATATGTACATGTGTCTACACAAACACACTTATACACCCGCATACACAAACATTCGCACGCACGCACAACATATACCTATCACACATACACCTATCACACATACTGTCACACTCACTCACACTACACATCCACGTAACACACCCACACTCACACAACACACTCGCTCAATATAAACCCAGATGGGGGTCTCCTGTTCCACTAAAATCATTCGAAAATAAAAAAGAAATGTTTAAAACAAAAAAAATATATATATATATATTAATATATATATATATATATATATAATTACTTATTTCAAACAAATGTATTCCACTGTACAGCAACATTCACGTCTTATTCTAAATATATACTTTAGTGTCAATTACGACGACTGAACACTGTCAGCCAAAATACAGGCTCTTGCCTAGTTTGGTAAACAGTCTCAGTACCTTTTAACGAAATAAATACTGTATACTTACTGTTTATAACCATGTACCCACAGTGAATGTATTATCTTTTGTGTCAAATAAATCTTTTTATTTTTATTATTTATTATTTAAATTACCAAACATATTTGAATAAACAAATAAATATTACCAAATAAACAAATAAATATTAACGATATGATTATATTAAGGCAAACATCCATAATGTATTTTAATTTACATTTGTATCATGTGGAATGATATGTTTTTCTGCCGAACACCACGTTACTAGGCAGAGATCGTGCTCGGCATCGGTAGGTTTTATACCGTTGATGAGTTCTTACATATTCACGTATATGAGTGTCTCCAGATAATACGTGTCTACTATGCATATACTAATGCGTGATTAAACTTTGATTAAAGTACAGAAAAGCGGTAAGTTCGATGCAGATTGGCAGAACGATCTCTTGCGCTTTTGCCCGTTAGGGTATAGGTATGTGTTCTGTGCACTCGTGTCTCACAAAAAAGTGAAGTCTCTCCAGTCAAATGCGTCTAATGTCCAACAATGACAACTGACAGCTGTCAAACACGATCTGCCACGCCCTCTATCGACCTCACCCAAGGATACTGCTTGATGTTTCCGACAAACGATGATAGATGGCGTTATTCTAGAATACGATAATCAATAGCGATTCTTATAATAATTGTGCCTCTGTGTTGATTCTGCGACATGTAGATGAGATAAATTTGACACACAGACTATATCGCGGGTTACCACAAAGATACTTTTTACCTCGGTATACGGTGCCGTGATTTCACGAACAAAATCTGCTGATTATTTAAAGGAGATCTTCAGTTACGCAATAAACCACAGGCTTACGCAACTAACCGTCACGTTGGGAAATTAGCGAATGTCGCACGTCATGTCATCTAATGGACTACTCATGTTTATTAGGTAACATTACGAATAATTAGATGACACAGAGCTCGGAACTAAATCACGCTCGCTTTTTACAGCGGCGTGTAGAGATGTGCCCGGACAGGATCCATGCTATGTGATAAACTTAGTTTATTTAGTGTTGCAAAATTATATAGGATCATATGATACAAAGGCAGGTAAAAGATACCTTAATTTCAAACTAAATGAAACCTAAGAAATGTTTTACCTGTCTAGGTATATTTATGTACTTATATAATTCATGAGTGGGTGTGCACTGACGAATTATAAAGTCTGACTAGCCGATACGATGGATTTTTACGAGTAGTAGAGCCTCGCTGATTTCAGCATGAATGTGCCGACTCTACCGGGGAAGGACTACTACCCTCTCACAGAATATCGACGTGAAATACCAGTATTCCTACTGTTGTGTTTCGTTCGGTGAGTAAGAATGCCGGAGGCCCAATCACCCCCTTTCCCCCATCCCGCTGCTTTTCCTTCCCACTTCCTTTCCTAAAGGATTGGCAACGCGCAAGTGATGCCTCTGATATCGCAGGCGTCCATAGGCTACGGTGACCACTTACCATCAGGTGGGCCGTATGCTTGTTTGCCACCTTAGTAGTATAAAAAAAATTCAATGAACTAATAGTGAGATTTTGATGATTTTTTTTTATTTGTTTATGTGTGTTCTTGGATAGTTTAGATTCACAATTGAACCCAGTAGGTAGCGCTGTGATCGGGTTACGAGTCAACATTCGGGGGGATAACGACTGTCGAATCATCCGCTAGTATTATTATTATAAAACTGTAATGATGCTTTAAAGATATGTTTGGCAAACTAATTAGAATCGTTCTGTAATTATTATTTTACTCTGCATGTTTGTTTTAGCATCACGTAAAATCCGCTTAACGTATTTTAAACCTGTTTTCATAGTTTTATAACTTTTGGCTCACCTTATAATAAAGCTATGAATTATCGAATTCTGGTTAAGCAAACATATATACACGGCGAAGTCTTGAGCATAAGCTAATGATTAAAATAAATATAGCTAATATATTTGAGTAATCTTTAGAGATAAGTAACGAGGAAAGATAATAAAATAAAAACTAGTCCTTGAGGTTAAAGAGAAAATGCGTAGAATAAGAACAAAACGGTGTGACATTATATTAAATAAATTCTTTAATATGAAGAAAGAGACAAAGTTTATTTTATAGAATCAACATTCCACTAAAACAACTCCTTTGGTTAACAAATAAAATATCAAAATAAAGGTAACTAACTTAACGAATTCATAAGTAGGCATCTACTCGATAGAACTCCTGAATATAAATCAAAATATTTATGTTTCCTTAGAACATATCATAAATTACTCATGTGAATTTATTTGTAAAGAAATTGTACTGCTTTTGTAATTTGTGAGCCATGATTGATGACTTAAGTACAACGCTGAGACTTGAACCTTGATTATATTCGTTTCATAAAAGGCGCACATTTTCGTAAACGTTATATTACAGCGTTACATATGTAAAAGGCTTGCAAAATAATGTTAATACAAATTTGAGCTTTAGAGCGTCCTCTGTAGACATAATTTATATTGATATCACAAATTAGCAAACAGCTCGCTGTAAGCAAGCCTACCGCCATCGTCCCACTCGATAGTTGAAGCCACGCTTACCGCGCGCTTCAAGCGGGCGGCCTGCGCCATGTACGCACGCAGACTCACAGAACACATATACCCTAACGGGAAGAATAACAACTTCATACAAAAAAAACGATACAAAAACAAGACACGCCATCTATGTCGTACCCACTCAAACTATTGAGCGTTATACGTACGTAGATATACCTACAAGTATTATTCAGTGTTCTATATAATTGTAGGTATATCACCTTATTTTCGTATTCGGGAACAAAAAAAACAGATTTCTAAAAAGTTTTTATTTCAAATAATGATCTACATTACATAATTTTCGGATCTGTCGCAGAGGAGCATCCACACTTGATACACTTTCTTTCGTTTTCTTTCATGTTGACTATAACTTCACAATCGAGTCTCCATTTCATAAAACACGCACCACTTAATTACACCAAAACACTAAAACGGAGGAACAGGAAGCTCTACTTAACGTATCGAATGCGAAGGCAAAATTAAAATTCTTTTATTTGTAACAAATAAACTTCGAAAACAAGACAAAACATAATGGCGGCAAGCATGTTGACATTTAATGGTTTTAAAATGTAGATGCTACCAGAAGGAAAAATCATTTATTATAAAAAAGTATTTTAATGGCAACATTATTATCTCTCTCGCTCGCTCTTTCGTACCCCCAGTACGGTTAACTTTGCTGTATGACAGTTGACTGGGCCTGCGCAGACTGCTCGCTTGACACATACAATACATGCGCGGGAACGGGACAGCTAGTCGACTGCTAGCTGTAAGCGCGGGAACAGCTGGTTGCCTGCTAGCTGTCGGTGCGTGGACAGCGGGTAGTGGCCTCTCCGTTTGGCTTAGCTGTGCGAGAGCGGTGTTGTATAAATCGGCTGCAACCTTAAATCTTCTGTCTGCTTGTGTCCACGGCCAGTGCCTGATATGAACGAAACCACAGAAATATTTCTGTGAACGAAACGTTAAGCCCTTATAAAAAAAAGTAAATACCGAGCAATATCGTGTTGACACTCGTTTTCAGTTCTCTAGAATATCTTCTTAACACGTTCCCTGTCCGATGAACCACATAATTATGGTACATAACAATTGATTTTCTATTGTGTCTATCACGGGACTGTGAATGGGTTAAAAACGTGGCCTGGCCATGTTTTAGGCTTTCGAACACAAAGGGAGCTGATTAGAACCTATTACTGAGACTACATATCCGTCTGTCGTGTCTTTAAAGAGATCAATCTTTTGGTAAACTAACTTAATATAGCTTTTAGGTTGTATGTACGCCTATCCAGTTCCTTAGTTTCTGTGTTCCAAAATCGAACACTTATGACCGTCAAAGGTTATCGGTTAATAGTTTAATGAAATTACTGAATTTACGTTTAGGTTAGATGCAAGGCAAAGAGTCAAAGGGTTAGTTAATAAATCTGAAATAAAAATAATCTAATGCCGGGACTAAAGTAAGTTAAAGCATGTTTATAAAATTCAGCAGGAATTACTGTAAATTTTTCCTTAACTGTCCTTATTAAACATTTATTCTCTAATATTTTTAGATAAAGGAAATATTTTAGTACCTATACCCACCCTCATTACGTCCTATTAGGAATCGACTGAAAAATATTTAGAATATATTTGAGAAAAGATTTCATATTTTACCTTTTGCTTTACTCCCTTTCACTATTATTGCTTATATTCTAAAGTATCTACAGTCTGTTGAATTATAAGCAGAGTATGAGTGATCCTAATCCATACGATCGCCCGACACTTGCTGACGTATGTATCAAGTATCTTTAAACTTCAATATGATTACTTTAAGGATAGTTATACACCCACATTTCCTCAGAGTCGTGTCGTCCTGTTTTATCCCACGTTATAACGTGGGACGTGGTGAAAACTAATAGCCAGACTTTCTGAAGAAAATTTCTTACCGGTTTATTTTAATAGGAGCATACCTACCTATCTTCTCCGACTTGGGAATTCAATCGGGAACATCAAAACTGTAAGGCAGCGGTCCAACAAGACAGACAGCGTAATTTATGAGTAGATAAATAATCGAGGAACGACCCCGTGACTTCAGATCGACAGGACGAAAGCGTAAGCTCAAACTTATATCACGGGGTCAACGAGGCAATTTCAGCTTAATCCTTTGGGCATATATTATTCAGACATGACTATGTTATACACAGGCTATTTTATACACAGACCATGTTATATTATATAAGCAATTTTAACGAATTTACTTATGCTTATCGATTTTATGACCTACTAGTTTTCACCCGCGGCTTCGCTCGCGTAAATGTAGGTAAGGTTAGGTTAGGTTTGCAACAGTTATTTTTTCTGGATGAAAGGTACCGTATGTCCTATTCTGTACCCCTGACAACGTGTATGCAAAATTTTATGTTGATCGGTTGAATAGTTAAGGCGTGAAAGCGTAACAAACCAACAAACTCATTTACGCATTTATAATATTAGTTAGGATGTAATCATTTTCAATCCCTAAATTCAAGACCACCTACGTCTTAACATTTATAAGTATGTTTATGTGTCACGTGAGAGAGGGCATACCTATTGTCATCATCATTGTCAGGCATAAGTAGGCAGCAATAGTGTTACTGCCAAACCTGGAAACAGAGCCAGCAATTATCGGTATTATATTTCCTTGAAAGCCAACCCTTGAGACTTGAGAATAATAACACTAGAATAAATATCTTTCACAATATAAAATGGTAAGATCTAAATTGTTACAAGTTTTAAAATAACTTCGTACACTTCATTCATACGAAAAAGCACAGAGAAACGGCAAATATATTGGCAAGCCAGCGACACAATATAAACCTGTCGACTTGCCAACCCAATATGAAATCTCAGTTTGTAGAACTGAACATTTTCAGTACTCGGAGCGTCGTTCCTAGAATGCGAATAAAATTGGATTTTCACAAGTCTTTGTAAAATGTAAGACTGAGCAACATATATCTATTCCAACCTGGAAAAGCCGAAATGCTAAAGCACGTACTATCTTACGTAGATGGTAGCTAAACAACCTTCTTTTGTATTCCTATCGATACAAGGTGACCTCGTCTTTATGTGTACCAATTTTTGGATTTTAGCTTAAGACCTATTATTGTATAACTGGTACCTATTTGGGGTTCTGTCGCTGGAAGATACAGTTAAAGAAAGAAAAGCTTATTGCACAGAATGGTGGTACCAGATTTAGCAATGGTACATAGTTCAAGCTATATTTTATTAGTTACTGTAGATGATTTTACTAATGACTATCCGCTTAAATTGAAAAAGTGTCTTAATGACAATGAGTTAAAGTTTGTATTTCCGAAGCGAGAATCTTACCTTGCCGTAACACAGTCTCGATTAGCACGGGAGGTAAATAACATTTGTTTCTGTATGCCGCCATTGTCATTTATAATATCATAAACGTTTAAATGTGCATAGCTACGATGTGTGTACGCATTAGATCTTAATTGTTGTATTGTTAAGCTGCTATTTGTATAGGTACTTATTTGTTTTATAATTTTGTTAAGTTACATCTATTATTATAACTGTAGTTTAAGTACCTACATTATTGTAAACTAAATATTACTTTAAGCTGGTGTACTGTATCCTAATTTTATGAAATAAACATTCACTCATTCATTCATTATATTCTGCCTGTATTAGACATGCAAACATTTAAAATTATATAAAACAATTAAAATTAAAATAATATTCAAATATTTCACTAGAATGTCAGTTGTTTCTTTCCTTATACCTTTTGTCGAACATTGACACACATATTTAAATATTCTATCAACATCCTTCTATTAATTAACTTGGATTTCTCAAGTCAGTTGTTCTTTTCAAAGTAATATATGCAATACCAATCAGTATTAGTATATTTAGAAAGTAGATTACATAATAGTCCGATTTTTGCGTTACTTTCTAGAAAGTTAGTAGAAAATCTGCTTCAGTGAAAAAAACGATTCAGAACAGAAATCAACTGCTCCATAAATCTAATGAGTTATTCTTAGCGACAAAATCCTGTCAGTTTGCGACGCAGTTTAAGTTCAAATGCAGAGGTGTACCTATACTCGTTTCACATTTGTAACGCTTTACCTACGTGCTCTCTCTACGTGAAATACTTGTAGCTGTGTCATATGTAATCAACTATAGGAATATGTTTCGGATTAAAAATTCATTTATTCTCAAAAAGAACAATCTCACTTATATTGTGATTCTATATAATTTTAGTGTGTTCTATAAAATACAGTCTGAGTTACGTTATGGTAAGAGATGATAAATTAATAATTTTTTGTGACAAAATCCGGTAAAAGCTTTTTATACAATGATAGGGTTTTATTTAGTGTTTCTTATTTCATCTGGTAATTTGTTGTACAGTTGTGCTCCTTCGTATAATATGTTCTTTTTCCCATAGTCAGTTCTGGGTGTTGGTAGTTGTAGTTAGTGTCGTCGTGTGTGGTATGCGTGTGATTTTGTACTGAATTCTAGTTGTGAGTGTATTGTTTTTGTGATGATTTTCTTTATCAGTATGCATGTTTTATAAGTGTATAATTGTTTAATATTTAGTATTTTTGTATATTTTACTGGTAGATGTTAAGTAGTCATAGTTGTATAGTACTTTAATTAGTTTATTTTGTATATTGACGGCATTTTGAGTGAGGGTAGTTTCAAACTGTTGCATGCGATGTTCGCTGCTCTGCAGATTTACGGGCGTACTTAACACAAATCCGTAAAGAGCAACTTGTGTTGTGTATCTTCGGTTGAGTGGCTGGAATATTTTAATCGATCCTTGTTAGTTATAAAGGCTTCTGAATTGTTAATTGTATTAACCTGGCTGCCACGGGTCTGGAAGGTTATACTGGAAGCAGAATGGAAAAAAACGGGAGGGTGAATCTGAAGAACCTGGGACCTACAACTATAGGTGCCGGTAATGGCAGTAAAACACCTCTGCCTTCGGGGAAAGAGGTAAGGGACTATCATTCAGTAAGAGATCCATGGAGGTTTTAACTAACGATCAACATAGTGACTCTTCCTTAACAAGTCAGGCAACGCGGTGTGATATTTTGCTCTATTATTGTAAGTGCCTGTAGATGAAGGTTAGGATTTCCTAGGATAGCGGTGCGTTCATGTACCGGCCATTATATACTCAATGGCGGCAGAGAAAGTCCTAACTAATATTATAAACACATCCCTTATTTTTAAGGTAGACCGAAAAGCACCAAATTTACGTGCTGTTAATGATTCACTCGCGGAAGTCCTGGACTGGTTTACGGCGAATAATTTACTACTTAACTCTACAAAAACTAAATGTATCAAGTTTACATTGCCAAACGTAAAGAGTCCTAACGTGAATATAATTTTAAATGATGAAATTATTACTTTAGTTCAATCAACAGTCTTTTTAGGATTAACTTTAGATCATAAAGTTCAGTGGGGCGCTCAAATATCGTGTCTTGTAGGGAAACTTAGCTCAGCCGCATACGCAATTCGGAAAGTAAGACAGCTTACTGATATAGATACTGCAAGACTAGTATATTTCAGTTACTTTCATAGTGTCATGTCCTACGGTATATTATTGTGGGGCAAGGCAGCTGATATTGAGACAATTTTTATTCTTCAAAAGCGTGCAGTACGTAGCATTTATAATTTAGGACCACGAGTTTCCCTGAAAGATCGATTTAAAGAAATTGGCATACTTACTGTTGCGTCGCAATATATATTTGCTAACATTATGTTTATTAAACATAACATATAATAAGAATAGTGATATCCATAACGTAAACACTAGAAATAAGCATAAGTTAGTAGGCCCATATCATCGTTTACATAAAGTTCACAATATATTTGCGGGACTCGGTATACGTTTTTTTAATAAATTACCTATTACTATAATTAATTTACCATTGTTTAAATTTAAAAACGCCGTTAAAAAACAACTTATTCGGAAGGGTTATTATTCAGTCAACGACTACTTAAATGACAAAAACTCATGGAGCTAGTTGCTTGTTGCATACAGGATTCAAAGATCTGTATTACTTATAAGTCAATTTAAGCCTTTGCATAGTCACAAAGTGTAAGTGTATGCGCCATCATGCCATCTTACTGTCTATTTTAGATTTATATTAAATAATATATCTTAGCTCAAATTATTTCCTCTCTATAATATTATTAAGTTATTATTGTTATTATCTTTAGTTTTTTATAGTCAGTAGTATATGGCATAATGGCTGTAACACCTTGTTAATCTGAGTTGTAAAATACTGAAATTATATTTAACTGGCGATTTAAAAGAGTGGCCGTGAGATTCTTGCAGGTTTCTTCTCATAGGCTCTACCCTTTGCCTGAACCTAGCAACTAACCTAAATGTAGCTTCAGTAACTTAGTAAACTCACTAACCTATATACTTTGACGTTCATAAGTGTTACTTTGTGACCTAAATGAATAAATGATTTTTGACTTTGACTTTGACTAAATTTTAATGTGAATTTATTTGTTTGTTTGTATTATATTATCTGTGGTTACGCTCACACTCTTTAACTACTCGACCGATCATCATAAAATGTTGCATAGACGTTGTCAGGGACACAGAAAAGACACAGGTTACATTTTATTAAGAAAAATCTGTTCCCGAGGTATAAAAATTCATTGACAAATATTACATGGACGAGAGCTACGCCGCAAGTTGTCTGTACAAACGAGACGACACGGTGGTCTAGAGAGCGTTCTACAGCACCGGTACTTTTGTCTTAATCTTTATTGTATTTTGAAGCCCGTCATATTACGGCTATTATATGACAGTACGTAGGTACTGTGCTATCCTAAGAAACCTTAAACCGCTTTTTATTAGGTGGAAGATAAGCTTACTTGTATACTTTTGTTACCAAGTCGGTCTTAGTTTCGTGGATTAAGGCAATTAGTTCGTTACAAAGGTAGCCTAGTTTTCACCTCAGACTACAATACGGTCGCATGTTACTGTAAGTGGGTTCCCATTCCTCAATACTAGGTAAACAAATAGAGGCTAACTCTATGTAACTCTTTACTTGAGTGTTGCATGAGCTACATATTTATTGTGTTTTATTGAATACTTGTAATAACTACTGCATACGGCATTTTTCGCGGTTTGCTTTAAATATCTCTACTATTAGATATTTTAAAACTATTAAAAAAGTTCATATTTATTAATTTAATTTAAATGTTGTATGAGTCTCTTGAAAATTCCGATTAGTGAAAGGAAAATTATTAATCGGGCAAATACAACCGGCGACTAGTAACGGGATACCGTAAAACGAGCGGCATTAAATGTAATTTGGAAAAATTACCTCAACTGGTGACAATGACGATTTAGTAAAAATAAATAATATGGACTGCTAAAATTAAACGGATACAGAATGCCTATGTCATATCAATTAGTTATTCCATAAGCTTATTTTCAAGCCTTTTGTAAGAATTTGATTCTCTGCACAACATGTTATTAGAAACATATCATTTAGAATAATTATAGAGTAGCTCTCTTGAAATAAAATGTATGCCAAATATTGATCCGTGAAGTTATTACTGTAAAAGAACTTACTTTTTACTCACAAGAATTATAATGGTGCTACTTCTGAATGAACTCAAACTTGTATTTTCAAGTCGCGGTCTTCAAGATTTGTCGTCGCTTAAATTCATTCGCCCACTTAGTATTTTGGTAAGGCATATTCAGTATATCTGTTCTTCTCAAAGGTTCTACGCCCTTGCACTGCTACACGTGACAAATTTAAATGTAAACATACCTATACTAAAATGTATAACTAAGTTCTACTTACTAAACTAAATAAATAATATTGTCTTACGTTGACGCGAATGTTATACATTGAAATTGAACTACTTTATACACGTGATGCTTTTTTAGTATATGCTAATCTATACTAATATTATAAAGCTGAAGAGTTTGTTTGTTTGTTTGAACGCGCTAATCTCAGGAACTACTGCTTAGAATTGAAAAATTATTTTAGTGTTGGATAGCTCATTTATCGACGCGGGTAAAACCGCGGGCACATCTAGTATTACATAATTTTAAAACTATAAACTACTTGAATTATGTTAATATTAGTGTTTTATAAAAAAATACCAAAAATAAAAGTATTTATAATTATGATTTTGGTTTTACTACAAAAGAACACAAATAGTATTTCCTATAAAGTAATAATTGCAAAAGTGTTAATTGAAAGGATTGTGAAAGTAACCGACAAGAAAATTTGGGATGCACAAACGGGATTTCGAAAGGGTACGGGATGTACGGATCAGGTCTTTTCCTTACGGAGCATAGCCGAAAAAGTTTTGGCCAAAGGTCAAAAGGTCTATTGCGCATTCGTGGATCTGGAAAAGGCTTATGATAAAGTGGTGAGGAATGAACTTTGGTCGGCATTGTCCATGTATGGAGTGAATAGCAACCTCACGCGAGCTCTGAAATCTCTTTATGATGATTCCAGAGCTTGTGTTAGGATAAATGGGACCTACACAGAGTGGTTTAGCATCGATAAAGGTGTTAGACAAGGATGTGTAGCGTCACCTTGGCTGTTTAACCTATACATGGACAATTGTTTGAAAGATTTAAAAGATTGTGAATGGGGATTAAGAATGAATGAGTTACTTGTCAAATGTCTTCTTTATGCCGATGACCAAGTAATACTTGCGTCATCGGCGGAAGAGTTGCAGGCGATGGTAACTATTATGCATGGTGCTTTTGAGAGTAAAGGAATGAAAATAAATGTAAGCAAGACGAAAGTAATGGTATTTGAAAAGGAAGAGTACGTGACGATGTGTAATATTATGATTGATGGAGAAAAAGTGGAGCAAGTGAAAGAGTTTGTATATTTGGGTACTTTGTTTACAAGGGATGGTAAACATGACGGAGATATTGAAAGGAGAACGATTGCTGGCAACAAAGTGAATGGAGCCTTACGCGCTTTTATGAACAGTCGAAATGTATCCGAAAAGGCACGTTTGGCTGTTCATAGAGGACTATTAGTGCCCACACTTATGTATGGAAGTGAAAGTTGGGTATGGCAAAAGAAGCATGAGAGCAGAATAAATGCTGTAGAAATGAGAGCGTTGAGAAGCATATGTGGTGTGACTCTGAAAGATAGAATAAAAAATAGTGTGATTAGAGAGAAATGCGGCATGAAAGTGGATATAGTCACAAGAATAGAAAAGGGTATGTTAAGCTGGTTTGGACATGTAGAAAGAATGGACGAGGAAAGACTGACTAAGAAAGTTTATAAGGCTAGTGTGAATGGAACAGTCGCAAGAGGAAAACCTAGGCGAACGTTTCTCGACCAGATCGGAGGCGTCCTGGACAAAGGCCAGGTTAAGAGCTCCTTGAACCGACGAGCGTGTATGAGGAATGTGATGAAAGTGAATGAAGCCAGAGAAGTGTGTCAGGATCGTAGCAAATGGAAATCCGTAGTCTCTGCCTACCCCTCTGGGAAACAGGCGTGAATCTATGTATGTATGTATGTATAAAGTAATAATCTAGCACAGTAATGTTCGTGTCATAAAAGGTTCATTGTTAAAGAAATGCCGATCCTTTTTACGGCTTTTCCAGTTATTTTGGTCATCCCTCAGGCGACGGAACACTGTTTATTGTTCATAAATAATTTATAAGAAGCTGTAGCAGCAAACAAGTATTATTTAGGCTTCAATCTGTTTTTATAACATCGTTTGTTTAGTGAACTAAAGTGGGTAGAAGTGGAGTAGATGCTTAATAATGAACGGAGGCATGTTATCTCATGTTATAGTCAGGCCTCAAAGCATTGTTACGTAAGCCTTACGAAGGAGCGCAGCTATTTGAATCATATATCATAATATCGCGTCTTTATTTACTTACATAAGAAGTAGCGGGAAACCGTTGGACTGCCACGCAACGGTCTTTTGTTTGATCCCAAGGCGTGCATCTCTGACTTTTCGAAGTTATGTGCGTATGAAATAATGAGTGTCTGAGAGTTCTCCATAATGTTCTCGAAGATGTGTGAAGTCTGCCAACACGCACTGGGGCGGCGGCGTGGTGGACTATGGCCTAACCCTTCTCATACTGAGAAGAGGCCCCAGCAGTGGGACAGTTCAATACAGGTATGATAATATTATCTATCTATATACATATAAAGGAAGATTTCCTGACTGACTGACTGACTTAGAGACAACGCACAGCCTAAACCGCTGGTCGTAGGAACTTGAAATTTGGAGAGCATGTGTGTTTTAATTTGTAGGGGTGTACTAAGAAAGGATTTTTTGAAATTCCACTTCTAAGGGGGTGAAATACGGGGGTGAAGTTTATATGGAATTTGCTCATTTCTGGACTTATAAGTATAAAAATAGGTATACAAGTTATTGATTATAATATTATATATTATCCTTACTTAATATTACTAATTCGAAAGTAACTCTGTCTGTCGATCTGTCTGTCTGTCACCTTTTCACGGCTAAACCACTCAACCGATTTAGATGAAATTTGGTACAGATGTAGTTTAAGACCTGGGGAAGGACATAGGCTACTTTTTATTGATGTAGGTACCACGCAGGCGGAGCCGCGCGCAAAAGCTAGTAAATATTATAGAAAACTTCTATTGAAATTAAACTAATTTAATAAAACTCTGTCCAAGCATTCACTGAAAGATAATCTGCTGTTCCACGGACCATACTTAATATGGGATGGATTTACAAAAGATAAAGTCGCTTTACAATGCCCTAAAGGGGCCGCCCTACTTTCAATAGCGATGGATTTACTCAACGTTTTAGAATCATTTTATTAATATCTAGCTTTTGCTCACGGCTTCGCTTGCGTAAAATTAGATTAATAAAAGTAATTTGTTTTAAATGAAATATAGTCTATGTTACTCGGTGATAATATAGCTTTCTAATGGTGAACAGTATTTTTAAAATCGGTTGAGTAGTTTTTGTTTTAAATCCTTACAAACAGACAAACAAAAAAAAAGTCTTTCCTCTTTATAATATTAGTATAGATATCTAATATGCGTTGACAAGATGTGCCCGCGGTTTCATCCGCGTTTATGATTACTGCGCCGCCCCCGTGGATCATAGCGTGATGTTATATAGCCTATAGCCTTCCTCGATAAATGCGCTATTCAACACTAAAATATTTTTTTAATTCAGACCAGTAGTTCCTGAGATTAGCACGTTCAACCAAACAAACAAACGCTTCAGTACTCTTTCGCAAAGCAATTAAAAGTTAAGCAATTAGTCAAAACTGTATTACATTGGTCCGTAAGTTGAACAAGTAGTACAAATGTTTGTATATAATATTAATTAGATGGCTAGGGAGCCGTAGCTGCAATGTAACATCGAATCCAACACTGAATCACCACACCGCAAATATATCAACAACTGTTATCGTAAAACAGCTGTATATAATTATATTATGTACCTATGCTTTATTGAGAAAAAGGATTAAAATTGAAAGTAAAATGTAATCTAATGAATTTACGAGATTTGATGCTTTCAACTTTGCGTAAGTTAAATGAATGATATAGATACATAGTTCAGAAAAAAAATCTTTAACGTGATCAAAGAAAAGCCAAGTTAAGAGTACTTAAGATGAAATTTCTTCAACCACATCTCACCCTGAACCGACATTCTAGCATAAAGAAAATAATCAGAATGAAAACAAATGTTAGAGTCGTAAGCAAGTGACAGTTCGTACTCTCTGCCTACTCCTGCGGAAAGTAGACATCCTAACTAATATTATAAAAGCGAAAATGAGTTTGTTTGTTTGTTACCTTTTCACGCCTAAACCACTGAACCGATCATCCTGAAATTTTGCATATACGTTGTCAGGTGTACAGAAACGGGCATAGGCTACATTTCATCCGGAAAAAAATTACTGTTCCCGAGGAAAACAATAATAACGTTCTTATGATAATAGATGGCGCCACGTGTCTTTCGAATCATGATTGAATTATATTATTACAAGCAGAGTACAACCCGAATTGATTGTCAAATTCTAAATTAACGCGAGCGAAGCCGCGGGCAAAAGCTAGTAAATTATATAATTAAATTGACTACAATTTCAGTAGCTAACATGCCGTGGACCAATTATTATGCTTGGGATTGTGCAAGCCCTCGGTTTCAACACTAGGATTGTGCAAGCCCTCGGTTTCAACACTATGATTGTGCAAGCCCTCGGTTTCAACACTAGGATTGTGCAAGCCCTCGGTTTCAACACTAGGATTGTGCAAGCCCTCGGTTTCAACACTAGGATTGTGCAAGCCCTCGGTTTCAACACTAGGATTGTGCAAGCCCTCGGTTTCAACACTAAGATTGTGCAAGCCCTCGGTTTCAACACTAGGATTGTGCAAGCCCTCGGTTTCAACACTATGATTGTGCAAGCCCTCGGTTTCAACACTAAGATTGTGCAAGCCCTCGGTTTCAACACTAGGATTGTGCAAGCCCTCGGTTTCAACACTATGATTGTGCAAGCCCTCGGTTTCAACACTAGGATTGTGCAAGCCCTCGGTTTCAACACTAGGATTGTGCAAGCCCTCGGTTTCAACACTAGGATTGTGCAAGCCCTCGGTTTCAACACTAGGATTGTGCAAGCTCTCGGTTTCAACACTAGGATTGTGCAAGCCCACGGTTTCAACACTAGGATTGTGCAAGCCCTCGGTTTCAACACTATGATTGTGCAAGCCCTCGGTTTCAACACTAGGATTGTGCAAGCCCTCGGTTTCAACACTAGGATTGTGCAAGCCCTCGGTTTCAACACTAGGATTGTGCAAGCCCTCGGTTTCAACACTAGGATTGTGCAAGCCCTCGGTTTCAACACTAGGATTGTGCAAGCCCTCGGTTTCAACACTAGGATTGTGTAAGCCCTCGGTTTCAACACTAGGATTGTGCAAGCCCTCGGTTTCAACACTAGGATTGTGCAAGCCCTCGGTTTCAACACTAGGATTGTGCAAGCCCTCGGTTTCAACACTAGGATTGTGCAAGCCCTCGGTTTCAACACTAGGATTGTGCAAGCCCTCGGTTTCAACACTAGGATTGTGCAAGCCCTCGGTTTCAACACTAGGATTGTGCAAGCCCTCGGTTTCAACACTAGGATTGTGCAAGCCCTCGGTTTCAACACTAGGATTGTGCAAGCCCTCGGTTTCAACACTAGGATTGTGCAAGCCCTCGGTTTCAACACTAGGATTGTGCAAGCCCTCGGTTTCAACACTAGGATTGTGCAAGCCCTCGGTTTCAACACTAGGATTGTGCAAGCCCTCGGTTTCAACACTAGGATTGTGCAAGCCCTCGGTTTCAACACTAGGATTGTGCAAGCCCTCGGTTTCAACACTAGGATTGTGCAAGCCCTCGGTTTCAACACTAGGATTGTGCAAGCCCTCGGTTTCAACACTAGGATTGTGCAAGCCCTCGGTTTCAACACTAGGATTGTGCAAGCCCTCGGTTTCAACACTAGGATTGTGCAAGCCCTCGGTTTCAACACTAGGATTGTGCAAGCCCTCGGTTTCAACACTAGGATTGTGCAAGCCCTCGGTTTCAACACTAGGATTGTGCAAGCCCTCGGTTTCAACACTAGGATTGTGCAAGCCCTCGGTTTCAACACTAGGATTGTGCAAGCCCTCGGTTTCAACACTAGGATTGTGCAAGCCCTCGGTTTCAACACTAGGATTGTGCAAGCCCTCGGTTTTAACACTAGGATTGTGCAAGCCCTCGGTTTCAACACTAGGATTGTGCAAGCCCTCGGTTTCAACACTAGGATTGTGCAAGCCCTCGGTTTCAACACTAGGATTGTGCAAGCCCTCGGTTTCAACACTAGGATTGTGCAAGCCCTCGGTTTCAACACTAGGATTGTGCAAGCCCTCGGTTTCAACACTAGGATTGTGCAAGCCCTCGGTTTCAACACTAGGATTGTGCAAGCCCTCGGTTTCAACACTAGGATTGTGCAAGCCCTCGGTTTCAACACTAGGATTGTGCAAGCCCTCGGTTTCAACACTAGGATTGTGCAAGCCCTCGGTTTCAACACTAGGATTGGCCCGAAAATGTTAACTGGCACAACACACTAGTCTCGCATGTCTTACCTGATTATTCAGCTGCTGAAATTGTTATTTTTCAAAGGCTTTTTGTTATTGGTGTACAAACAATGCCTCAGGGCCAGCGAAGCATTTTAATATAGAATTCAAAAACATATTTTTATAGTAATACACCCTTTTGAAAGTTAACTCAATGGTCTTATAACAACGCTTTGTAGGTTCAACGATACTTTAACATTTCGATAAAGATTTATCTTAAAACGTACGTATATAATTATTTTCCAATAAAGTTAAGCTAACTTTATATAAAAAATATAATAGGTACGTTAATATTATTAATAATAATATAATATTCTATCACTTACACACAACACCATCTAGCCCAAACTAAGCAGAGCTTGTACTATGGGTTCTAGACAATGGATAAACATACATATATATATTTTTTGTAAATACATACATATTATACATAGAAACACCCAGACCAAGACAAACATCCATGTACATGCACACAAATGTTTGACTTGTGCGGGAACCGAACCCGCGACCTCAGGCGTGGCAGTTGGTTACACTAAACACTACGCCATCGAGGCCGTCAAATATTAATATTATATTTCGATTTGAGTAATGTTTTCTTTTTATATTTAAAGTAAATATGTATTTTTTTTGTTTTTTTGTTATTACAGACGTCTCCCGCACTAGGTATAACTCCTGTGTCGCGGGTACTGTACAAACATTCAAACAACGGACACGAAGAACACCCAGACTCGGAACAACCGTTTGTATATCACACTAATTTTTGTCCCATGTGGGATTCGAACCCACAACATTCAGGGCAGTGGCAGTGGCGAGGCGACCACTTAAACCACTTCGCTATCCGTGCAGGCGACGCAGCCAAGTTTTACGCCATGTCAATGTCGATACTTTATTACTATTTGTGGTATAACTTATCATAAAGTCGGCGGTGTAAGAGGTACACCTACGTAACTCCTTCTCCCTAGCCCTTATTATGCCCAAGTCACTTGGGGTTGCCTTTCTAGTCTAACCGGATTTGACTGAATATCAGTTTTTACACGGAGCGACTGCCACCTAAGCTCCGCAACCCGAAGGCTAACGATAGACCAGTGTCAGGATATTAGAGAGCACTGACTTCCCAATAACGACTGCCATAGATGTTCATGGCAGCCGGGACCGACGGCTTAACGTGCTCTCCGAGGCACGGTGACCTACACCTACGTACCCACTAAACCACAAAAATAGAGGTCAGTAGATACCGCGAATTTATCAAACTGTAGGAATGATGAGTAATCAATATCTCATTACATACTTTTGTAGATATTTCAACTAAGATTCTGAGTATGCTGTCGATGAATATAGCGTTGACGTCGGCACGTCGGCACGTCGGCACGTCGGCTCACGGAGGATGACAGGTGACATGCGTGGAATATTTTAGCTCTATAAACATGAAAATAAAAATATATGGTCCAGAAATATTTGTGCTGAGTCTGGCTGTTGTTTGATTACATTCTTTCAGTTTCAATACTTTCAATTTCTAAAAGACGCCGCAACACTGAACTAAAACGAAAGAGATCAAACAGCCGGAATTCATTAGCAATGTTGGAAGAAAAATAACTTTACGAAACAAATTGTTTACAAATTAACTTTTTAATGTTATTCTTAGAGGATAACATTAAAAGTAGCGGAACATCTTATTACCGTAACTTGCCAAGACCGCGGATTATTCATCTCTCACTCTCACAGAGAGAGTAAACTTCATCACGAAACTGCGGTCTCTGAGGTCAACAGATAACTGACATTAATTATGTCTGTGTATTAATTATTCAATATGCTGGTGCTCTGAGCCGTCGGTATAATTACACGTCGTAGTCTGACATAATTAAGAAAAAATACGAGTGAATAGGGTCCAGAGGCTGTATTAATAGGTTATTGGCCTAATGGATTACTGCACTTATGCCGCTACCCTATGCGTTGGGTTTGATCCCTGCACGGGATAACATTTGGCCGAATGATCATAATTGGTCGTGTTTCTTTATTATTGTATAGTTTGGTGTTTTGCATCAATACACAGATACAATTAATACAATACGCCAAATTATACTTATATTTCATTGGCAATCGATAATGATTGAAGAACATTTCAATCCATCCTTATCTTTAAAGACATTTTCTGAGCTATGCTTCATGCCCTGTTTTGCGATATATATATATATATATATATATATATATATATATATAATGCGAGTTTATTGAAATTAATAAACATCCAAATTTCAATAGAGAAGATGGTTGGTATGTACCACTAGGGATCCAGTAATTCAGTTAGCCAAAACCAAAAAGAAGCAAAACACTATTAGACTTCATAATCCTTCGTTACCCTTAGCTGGTATCGCTAGAAAAGGCACCATAAGTGATGTCGGGGGTCAAAAGTCACCCCCACACCTGAGCATAGTAATAAAAAACTAGTGTTATTTTATAACATTATGTTTTATTTAGGAAAAAAGAACTTATAACGGAAATATTAATTAAATTTTTGACATATTTTAACAAGAGATCACATGTCTTATTTCCAAAATAGGTAAGACCTTCTTATCTTCTAATCCCTTAACTACTGTAGTATGGAGGGGAGGTCTCTTTACTGACCAACTACAGTAAACCTGGTTATGATATTAAAGGTTATCGGCAGTCGGCTCTCACATTGCAAGTACCTGATATCTCGGACACTCACTATACTATGCAAACTTTTATTGGCACACGTTGTGAAAATATTGAGCCTCTAACTGTATCAGCTAGCTTTTATATTTTCAAAGAGTTAGGTGGCAATCTAGTTATATGTTTTAGATCGTAATATATAGAGTAATGTGCAATATTACCTAGCCGTAGTGTAGCAAACAGGCGGCTACGGCTCGCTGTTGAAAACTAACTACGATTGCAATGCTATAGGCACCAGTTGCGCATTACAAAGATAATATTGATGGCCTACTGTCACCACTGCTTCTTCTAGAAGAGTCAGGTAATCATACTCGCCGCAGGAACACAACATAAGAAGTGCCTTCTGAAGTGTAGCGATATCTCCGACTAAAATACTATAGTTAAAAACCTGGATTAAGTACGGGTATCGTTGAACCCTACCTTTTGCAACATTACAAGAAGCTCAGTGGTTTCCTCTTCCTAAAAAAATTACCAAAAGTTTCATTTATCATAATATTTTACCCGATCTAGAAAACGAGTCTGAGTACTTATGCTCGGCGGTGACGTGACCTACAGCTGCCTAGACCAAGGCGAAATGGTAACTCAGTATTATATACGCGACGCGATTATCACCGATTATCCCTCTGTCTTAATTTCCGCCCATCTGTTTAATATCTGTCTGTAGAGAGCTTTACACGGGCCGTTTGCTCTCGTACAAGACGTAATGAGACAGACGTCTCGTCTCGTAATATCGTTGAGATAAAAGCAGCACGAGTTGAAGAATAAGTAATACTAATATAAGTACTTAATGTAATTGTCGCTATTAGCCTTTGTTACTATGTCATGGTAAGGCATATAATAAAATCAGCCCTGTATTAAGCTGTGGCATTGTTAGGCTCGGGGCTCTTCTCAGTGTGAAGGGTTAGGCTATAATCCACTAGGCTGGCTTCGATGGCGTAGTAGTTAGTGTAACCGACTGCCACGCATAAGGTCGCGGATTCGATTCCCGCTCAAGACAAACATTTGTGTGCATGAACATGGGTGTTTGTCTTGGTCTAGGTGTTTCTATGAATAATATGTATGTATTTAGATACAAAAATAAATGTATATAATGTATGTTTATCCAGTGTCTAGTACTCATAGTACAAGCTCTGCTTAGTTTGGGCTAGATGGTGTTGTGTGTATGTGGTAGAATATTATTATTATTATATGTAATTTAATTAGTTTCTCGACCAATGGTCGGTTTTTAGAAACAGGTAAGGGTTTATACCAAGTAGCCTGGTCCTTGTGAGCTAGTTTATGCTGTGTGATGTGTGACTGTGTTGTGTGGTGTACGAGATCTGTGTGTGTTGATGTGCCCTGTGCTGTAGAGTCTGTGTGTTCGTTATTTTGAAGGAGCAAGGTGGTTGGGTTTAAGAAACGGCGAACTATTATTATTATTATTGCGGATTGGCGGACTCCACGTATCTCTGAAAACATTATGGAAGACTCTCAGAGTCTCAGACATGTAGGTTTCCTCACGATATTTTCATTCACAGTTAAATCGAGCTGCAATGATTTTCAATAATAATGTTGACAATTTAATAAACACATAATTTTGAAAAGTGAGAGGTATGCTTCTTGGCATCGAAGTCGAGACCTACGTGGCCATCCAACGGTCTCTCACCAGGCTAGGGCTGCTGGTCGCGCTCTGTGCTGTTCGCGCTAAGCCATATCTCGTATACATTTGAATACTAGTAATATCATAGATAAAAGTAAATGAATGGATTGAAAACATTTTGACCCATCGACCATATCCTGAACACATTGGATACTTTTCACCCGGTATGCGTTCCTGTAAAATTTAAGCAGGCGGAGCCACGGGCGGTAACTGGTCATATATAGCAAAAACTGATTTCTATATAAAAAAAATTTGGGCAGTCTTTGGGGACTGCCGATAGAAGTGAAAACTTTAATTCTTGATCATAAACACTTCTTTATAAACCAAAAATAATTCAAAAATGGAAAGCGTTCGGTGACGATGACGCGAGTTCCATGATTTTTGTTTACCCAAGAAGTGCTCAATGCGCTTAAAGAAGTCTTCATTTTAAAAAAAAGGGGCGGGTCGGATGCTAGTTCCTGATACTCTCTTGTGGGCTATTAAGGGGGTCAAAATTTCGTTGTTTTTTGCGTAGGACGCACCATTTCTGAGATATTGTTAATATTCTAAAATAATTCCAAAATGGAAAACGTGGAAGCGTGACGATGACGCGAGTTCTATGATTTTTGTTCATCCAAGAAGTGCTCAATGCGCCTAAAGAAGGTTTCACTTCAAAAAACAAATGCGTTGTTGATACAGTACATTTCTATTGTTTATATAGCGATGAGCCATAGTCTCGACACCAATATTTGGAGTAAATATGACCTCAATCTGTCAATTGGCTCTAATTACACAATGACAAACAAACGGCGACGATTTTATGTTTATAGATATATAACTGTGTGATGTTCAGTGTCGCATGTCGTATACGTTATACAAATAAGAATATTACAATCAATCTCTTATTAGTCATTAGATTTATTGTAATATCGCTCGTTAACAAAATACTTTTATTATTAAGTCTGGATATCAGCTACATATTGAAGTAGTTAGTTATTATTTTTAACACGCTTTTATTAGTTTCACTTGTATGTTTGTCTGTATGTAACCGACTCCTTTAAGCTCGATTTTGACCCACTTTAAGCAGTCAGATTTCATTTAAACGTTGTAGACTTATCGAGGACCTATGACAATACAATAATTAAAAAAAAAATAGTAATAATAATAGTTTAAAAATACTATAAAGAAACACGCGTGGGGTGCTTTTAAAGATATTTTGATAACCCCCACCACACGCTTTTTTACATTAAAATTCTTAAATTACTTTCTAGTTTTTAGTTTTTTTTTTAATAAAGCGTGTTTTTTTAGGTTTTTTTTAGGTTTTTTACCGATTTCAAAAAAAGGAGGAGGTACTCAATTCGTCTGTATTTTTTTTTTATGTTTGTTACCTCGTTACTTTCGACTGGGTGAACCGATTTTGATGATTTTTTATTTGAAAGCTGGTGCTTCCCGTGTGGTCCCATTTAATTTTGATCAAGATTTGACCATTCGTTTTCGAGTTATACTTAATAATGCGTATTTGGCTACATTGATAATGTTTTCATATTTGGCAAGGTTCACTACAAACCGAGAAATAAACAAAATTTTAACAAAAAAGAAAACCGACTTCAACAAAGAATATTCTAAAACTTAAAATGCACTTAAAAGTTAATAAATAATTGCATATTCTTGTGAATAATTAAATTATTGTTATTATTGGAGTCGGTGTCAGCCAAGGTAGGTTTGTAACTAATTAAACATGAGATGTCTTACTATAATCATAACATAACATTGGCATGCACAATTACACACATAGACGCAGCACGCGGCGCGGGCGGTTGACATCGACTCCAATAATAACAATAATTTAATTATTCACAAGAATATGCAATTATTTATGAACTTTTTAGTGCATTTTAAGTTTTAGAATATTCTTTTTTGAAGTCGGTTTTCTTTTTTGTATTTTTTTTTTTAAACTATTATTTATTATCAAATACAACAGTGTCACACAGTAGAACTTAGTAGCTTAAAATATATAAAATATTTATATGTTAACTAACTTTTAGTTAAACTTTTCTATACTCTTTTTTATAAAGAGGAAATATTTCTTGTTTGTTTGTAAGGATTTAACTCAAAAACTAATAAACCGATTTAAAAAATTCTGTACGATTAGAAAGCTTTTTTTTTAACGTGGGGAATGCATTGACGCATACCTCTCCGCGGGGGCGGGCGGAGGGGTTATTTCGGACTCACCGAGGTAAAAGAGAAAGATGGTAATGATAATAATGGATTTCCCGGAATACCGACTAAACCTACCACGGTGTTCCTCGACAAAACCGCAATCGGCGGGGCCGCGCGAATATTACTATTTCATTTTACAATATTTCACGAATTATATGTGGGAATCCAATATTCTGAAGTTTCTACGTAGATAATGAAGCTTGTGGGTATCTACGAACGTTTTAGTCATAACTAAAATACAACTCACCATTATTATCTATACTAACATTACAAAGAGGAAGGATTTGAATTTTTCGTTTGTTTGTAAGGATTTAACTGAAAACCTAAACAACCGATTTCAAAAATTCTTTCACCATTAGAAAGCTATATTATCACTGAATAACATATGCTATAATTTATTTGAAAAAGTACTGTTCCTTATATAACCTAACCTAACTTACTTTTACGCGAGCGAAGCCGCGAGCAAAAGCTAGTCTGAAATATATTTATAGTTAGTAGGTACTTGAATTTCAACGGAAGTATTCGTAACGTGGTAGACCAAAACGTCAATGGCGGGATAAAATAGGTAGTTACAGGAAAGTCTGGTGTAAACTAGCGCATGACAGGGAGATATGGAACAGTGAAGAAGAGGCCTTTGCCCTGCAGTGGGACAATAAAGGCTGAAAAAAAATTTAAAAAAATTGGGGCAGTCTTTGGGGACTGTCGATAGAAATGAAAACTTTAATCCTTGATCATAAACACTATATTATAAAAAAATAAAAAGGGCGTACTCTCTTAGAGGTTATTAAGGGGGTCAAAATTTCGTTATTTTTTGCGTTTGAGATATTGTTAATATTCTAAAATAATTCAAAAATGGAAAGCGTGGAAGCGTGACGATGACGCGAGTTCTATGATTTTTGTTCACCCAAGAAGTGCTCAGCGCGCCTAAAGAAGTTTTCACTTCAATAAATAAATTTGAATTTAATATGGTTATTTCTTTTTATTTATTTATTTATTTATTTATTTATTTACTTACTTACATTTACCATTACAGGATGACCCAATGCGATAAATGCGAACTATTTAATCCTAACTTACTTATTACTTATAACTAATTACAAACAAAGCATTCCTTGTGAATTCACTCAGAGAACAGTGGAATAAGTCCGTCTCACTCGCTATGAGATTGAGTGTGCGGAGCGTACGCGTCAGCGGGGCCTCCTTAAGAAGGTTAGTCCGAGCACGCGGTTCCACTAGCAGTCGTGGCTTTCGTCGTCGCCACACGTACCTGTCCGGAACACATAGACTCACCTGGCTTAAAATAACTGCATTATGCACTTTCCCTCTAAGCAATTTAAATATATATAAAGCTAATGCAAAATCCCTTCTAACCCTTAGCTCATTGTATCCGACCATACCTAAAATAAATAAAGTCGGATACATTAACGGGTAAAAGGGATAGACTCCGTAATAACGCTTATATAAATATCTTATAAATTTATTTTGTACCTTCTCCAGCATGAGACTATATTTAGTTTCATGCGGAGCCCAGATGACTGCATTACATTCTAACTGGCTTCTCACTAATGCATTATATAATACTATAATAGCTTTCACACTAGTGAGCCCTCGTACTGTACGCAGCATGAAACCTAAATTTCTATACGCTTTTTTACAGTTCCGAATGATGTGTTCTCGAAAAGTCAAGCCAGTGTTAAATGCTACTCCTAAGTCCTTTACTTCTGTGACCCGTTCCATAGGCAACCCGTCAATATAGTAGGTATGTAAAATGGGATTGTGTGCGCGAGAAAAAGAGATGGTAACACACTTCGAGCTATTAAATTGCAATAGGTTTTCCTTACTCCATTTCACTACCCTATCTATATCCCTTTGTAGCCTGACACAGTCATCGACGCTCTTTATCTCAAGGGACAATTTTAGGTCGTCGGCAAACAACAGACAAGATGCGTCTAGGACTACTCCTGGCAGGTCGTTAACCACCAAAAGAAAGCCCAAAGGGCCAAGATTACTCCCTTGACTCACCCCGGACCTCGTGAAATATGGATCTGACACGTGTCCCGCATATTCCACATATTGCTGCCTATCTCTCAAATAACTAGCAAAAAACCGGAGTGAATGTGGGGTAAAACCGACGCTTGCAAACTTTTTAAGCAATATGTCATTTTCGACGAGATCGAATGCTTTACGAAAGTCAAAGTAAGCAGCATCAATTTGTCCCCCACTATCCACCGTCGGCACCAGATGAGCCATGTGGCAAAGCAGATTACTGGTGGTACTTCTTCCCGGTCGGAACCCATGTTGAGCGTCTGACAATTGTGCACTAGCCTGAAGATATATACTTTTGTATATGGCAGTCTCCAATACTTTCGCTGGCGTAGACAATACTGCAACTGGTCTGTAACCATCCACCGATTCTGCTGACCCTGACTTCGGAACCGGAACAACACGGGTCACTTTCCACCTTTCCGGAAACACCGCCGCTTTCAGGCACTGGTTATATATATAAAGTAACGGCTTTGCCAGCGCTACTCGACAATCCCTGAATATATAAGGCGGGATGCCGTCAGGCCCTGCGGAGCGTTTTGGTTTAAGATCTCGGAGCGCATGACTCACATCTCCTAACTGTAATTGGTCCAAGTGCACCCGCGCTGCTCCGTTACCGCTACCCGCGCTGGCTACAGCCGCGTCTACATCCAACTCTGGTCGTTCAGCCCTATACACAGAATAGAAGTAAGCTGCAAACTCTTCCACAGACCGTTGCCCAGATAATGCCACACCGTCTTTCAAGATCGCTTGCGGGCTTCTCCTACCTTTTTTGGACTTGGCATAATTCCAAAAGGATTTAGGATCTCTTAGCATTTGCTCTTGAACACGGCTGCGATATTGTTCCTCTGCTACTATTAACATATTTTTGATGTTAGTTCTACATCGAGCAAATGCTTCGTAATCGACCCTTGATCCGCTTACTTTGTACTGCTTATGCCGCGCAGCTTTCAACTTTATGTTGCGAATTATTTCAACAGTGTACCACTCAGGATAAATGTATCTTGAGTTTACACGACTTCGCTTTTTTTTGGGTACACAGTCATCTATAATAGAATTAATAACATAATAAAAATAATTTAAACCTGCTTCTAAGTCCATTTCATACAATGGAGTCCAATCCACGGCTGCAATTAATGAATATAAGGACAAAAAATCGGCTTTATTAAAGTTCCACCCGTCTAGTACACATGCGTTACCATCAGGTGTAGCTGAGCCTGCTGAGCTAGGGTGCCGGCGCAGGCGCGTGTGTGTACTGACCGAGATGTCGAGCGGCGGGTGCTACGCGTCTACCGGTACGAGCGGTGCCTCTGCCGCGCGCACGCTCACACTCCCTCCCTCCGTCAGTGTACTTAGCACTAAATCCAAATGACGACCATTATAATTTCTCACTACGTTACTCTGAGTGAATTCACAGAAAGTTTCGAAGTATTCATAATAATTATTTATGGCTACAGAACACGAATACAAATTAAAATCACCTAAAACTAGTATATCCCTGTACTTATTACATAATTGTTCAATAATGTTAAACATAACCATGTATTCACTATCACTACTACCAGGTGGAATATATAGGACACAAAGCAAAAACAAAAATCTGTTACGTAGGTAAACAGTAGCACAAACCAGTTCGTATATTTACAGTCGTAAGGTAATTGTATCTGTAACATTAGTTCTTATTCCATTCGAAACAATATGCTGAATTATATGCGCCCTATAACTATAACTATCTATGTATGTATGTTATTCTATTCAAGAACATCGTTTTATACTGCGGAAATAACAATAAACAATACGGAAATTGAGTTTAATGTATAACGAGTTTAATGTTGTTTGAACGGACGGGACGTTTGTATGGACGGGAATAAGGGTCATTTTAACAGACAATAGGCATACCGATTTGTATATCGGCACTATCAAGTTGTGTTAACTAGGTTATATCAACACTAGTCTAGTCCCGGAATGTGCCCTGAGACCGAATTACGGCCTGAAGGACATATAAAATATACATTATGTATAAAAATCCCTGTCCGATCCATTAAGGGCTTGTTTCTCTCTTAACAAACATGCTAAGCAAATAATTTAAAAAATCTATATCATCGTAAAACGTCTTCATATTTTTAAGTACAGTATTGATCAGCATTTCTACCCTTTAATTAGTGAAATTTCGCACAGTCTAACAACACTTCACTAAACTTGACAAGGAAGCGGAGCGTGGCATACTTTTGGCGGCATTTTTCTAAGGCGTAGGTAGGTAGGCGCGTGTGTTGCCAAGGGTAGTCTATTAACATATTATGTATTTTCAATATAATATATAATATAATAATATAATATTGTATCACGTACACACAACACCATCTAGCCCAAACTAAGCAAAGCTTGTACTATGGGTACTAGACAATGGATAAACATACATATATACTTTTTTTTGTAAATACATAGATATTATACATAGAAACACCCAGACCAAGACAAACATTCAAATAAATTCAATTCATGCACACAAATGTTCGACTTGTGCGGGAATCGAACCCGCGACCTCTTACGTACTCATAATAAGCTACTGTATAACACCTATAAAGATTGGACAGGGTTTATTATACACACTGTGTATATCGCGTTGGAAAATATAATAATAAATTTATTAATAAATTTATTTATTGACACCAAAGAAAGTACAGGGTCGTATTATGAATACAATTTATTTAGATTAATGTCCCACGCGCTAGGAAAATGACTTACCTTTTTTTAAAATTCTTGAATAAATAAATCGAGTGTAAATTACACTGCCACGCTGAGTTCTCGAATTCGATATCACAACTAGCACGTCTGAGTTTTCAAAGTTAAGGGCATATTAACTACGCTACGTACGGATCACTACTACGCGTCGTAATAGTTTAATTACGGCTCATCTTAACGGCGAAGGGGAATCCTGTGAGTAAGCCAGCATATCTGTATCATGTTCTCAAACAAAGTGAAGTCTGCAACTCGCATTAGCGTAGTGGTGGTTTGAGTACGTTCGGAGGGATGTGTACACTAAGGTGTATTATATCCATATTTCCCGCTATCTCATAGATCCATTCGCATTGGGCCAGCGTGATGACCTATAACCTAAACCTTTTCATGCTCAAATGACGGTCGGTGCCCAGCGGCGGAACTGTTTGAAAACACGACTGATATTAAATTCAGTACATATATAGCAGAACCGAATGTAAGGTCTATTTATAGAAATAGTTTGTTTAATGGATAAATATAATATATAGGTACCTGCCAACATATTTTCAAAAAGATTCGTATACTTCAGATATCCACCAATCTAGGGTAAGCCATTGCCAAATAGCATGGGTGACATTACACTGCTTAATAATTTAAACTGATATTATAAAGCTGAAGAGTTTGTTTGTTTGTTTGAACGCGCTAGTCTCAGGAACTACTGGTCCGAATTGAAAAAATATTTTAGTGTTGGATAAATCATTTATCGAGGAAGGCTATAGGCTATAATTATAACATCACGCTGAGACCCACGGGGGCGGCACAGTAATCATAAACGCGGGCGAAACCGCGGGCACATCTAGTTTGTTATAAAAGAGAGCGTAAGGAATAGAACGTTAGAAAAATTCGTACCGTCGAATTCCGATTTTTAGTTCAGCCAGATTTAACATACTTCTAAAATATTCAAAATATAGACGGTGGGATTTTAGGGCCATTGTTTAAAATTTTGTTAACGTTATTGATAAAACATTTTTTTATTTAATATATTTCAGCCGGTCATGGCATCCTTTTACCAAAATCGGAGAGTAATATAATATTATTTATATATATAGCATAACATAATATTATAATGTTCTAGCTGTCGCTAGGTTTCACCCACGTTGATAACTTACTGTTCTGCTTCCGTGACTAAGTAGTAGCGTGATTTTATTTAGCTTTTGTTACTTCAGGAATTTTTTGTTTTTTTGTCAAAATGACCACACTCCACCTGATGGTAAGCAGTCGTGTGGTCTAAGAGCAGTGGCCTCCACATCGCCCCCACAGTAGCCGAGGCGATGTTGAGGTCTCTACTTTGACGGCCTGAGAAGATGCTTTTTCACGCCCCGCTTAAAGAACCCAGGATTGAAGGAAGAAGGAAACACGTGCCTTGGCAGAGAATTCCATGCCTTGGTCGTTCGGCAGAGATATGAGGACCCAAACTTGTTGGTAGCTCTCAATTGAAAAATATTAAAAACAGCCCGGTAGTTTTTAAATTTATCCATTAAAAACAAAAATACAAAAGGTTTTACCTTTATAGCACTAATGTAGATGTAGTTTATTCGCCAATTCTGAAAGCATATACCTACATGCTTCTGTAGATATCTTACATGCTTCTGTAGATAGATCAGGCGACGGTATTTTCCAGTATAAATATTCAGTTCTGTAGCTATGCGTTAAAATCTCCACACAATAGGGGCGACTCTATTCCTGTCTATCACACATATTGCCAGACATCATACTACTGAGAACTTTCTAACAGTACACCTATATATAAATTCACGCGCCTCCTCACGATTCACTCGCGCACACACACACACCCACACTCACACACACACACACATGCACACATATGTTACCACCACTAAACTCACTCTTAAACTAACAAAAACATTTTTATATTTTATTTTATTTTTTTAAGTCATCTCTAGTCTATGTATCTTGTAACAATTTTGTGTAATTTGTTTTTGGGAAGGACTGTTTCCCAACATACAGCTCACGCTAGTTTGGGAATCAGAGCTGACATTGTAAATGTATAAACTTTTTGTTGCAATAAAGAATTTATTATTATTATTATTAAATGTATATGACAATTATCGAGTGTTATAGCAGGCGACAACATAAATGTTATCCATGCCAACATTACAAATTCACACGTCCAATAACGCGCTACCTGTGTATTCGAATTGGAACCTTTCAGTTTTAACATCCCAATAGTATAATTCGAACTTCAAACAAAAATATAGAAATCTTCTATCTGTATTTTTTACAGGCTTATGTTTAACTTATCATCAGATATAGTAAAATAATTATAACAGTAAAAAATGGTAAATGATCACCAAAATTTAAAACAGCATTTTAATACCAAAAATATCAATTGCACAGCAAAGAGATCAAAATAAGTCGACGGAGCCTATTTACTATTTTTGGATGGGTTTAAGATTATGGTTATGGTGCCAATTCTGTTGTCACAAAATTCTCTAAACTTAACTAAAAATCACTAATATTTAGTTTTGTGACAACAGAATTGGCACCAATGTCAATGCTTTTGTTATTTAACGTAAAAGCGTACTCTGCCCTAAATAAAAATTTTTTTGTTAAAATTCCCCGACCGAAATTTTTTTCGGTAGGTATTAGCAAAATGTTGTTTAGTTATATGTTATAAGAAATCTATACTAATATTACAAAGAGGAAAGATTTGATTTTTGTTTGTTTGCTAGGATTTAACTCAAAAACTACTCAAACGATTTTAAAACCCTACTTTTACGCGAGCGAAGCTGCGAGCAAAAGCTAGTATTAAATCATTTTAATTAAAGGAAAAGCATAAACTGCGTTAACTTGCTATAATTAAATCTGAAGATGATTATATTGCATTTTTACTCATGCCATTATTAATTTATTAATGAAATGGGTTCTTTGAAATGATCTAGTTACTTATTTTTTATGATATTTAATAAACTTCTTGTTATCCTGTATATGGACGTTCCCAATGGACCAATAAGATTTTCGACGACAGTTTTCAATAAAATATGTGAAGGAAAATAATTTTACTTAATTACTAAAGTGGATAACATTCAACATTAATAATAAATTGACTGTTTTATTATGGTATTGATCATTTCATCACTCGCTTTTCTCAAATGGGTTTTAAGCTCAATATTACCACTCGGTTTTTGGTTTAAAATGATTAAAGTATTTTTCAGCTAAACGAAATGTTGCGTTAGGAGTGAGTTCACGTCATTAGATAAATTAGTGGGTATTAAAACACCGTTTTTGATTACAAGTCTAACACTTTAATCATCAAATTATCTTTGTATTATGAATAAATTAAGTATTATACAAAATTAGAGCCACATTGTGAAATTGCATCGGTTAATGAAATTGTAATTATCACTATACCAATTCAACAGTACCTACACCACGTAAACGGTAGCTGCGTTGTCGCCTACCCGATTAGTTTATTTCTTTACTAGATGTTCCCGAGGTTTCACCCGCGTTTATCGTTACTGCGCCGCCCCCGTGGGTCGTAGCTTGATGTTATATAGCCTATAGCCTTCCTCGATAAATAGGCTATCCAACACTAAAATAATTTTTCAATTCGAACCAGTAGTTCCTGAGATTAGCGCGTTCAAACAAACAAACAAACTTTTCAGCTTTATAATATTAGTATAGATTTGCCAAACAACAGCGAATGTATATCAATTATTTATTTATTTATGTATCTCCTGGAGATTTAGTAGCGGTTAAGCTAATATTCGAATGATTAAAAATTAATATTATGGGTTGAAGAAGTCCGAGTATCCGTATCCAATTAAGACAATCAATAGAGAATCGAGGATTGGCATCTAACAGAAAATTCCAATTACACTTTATTGATGTTGAAATACCAATAAAGCGTAATTGCTTTCCGAATTTTTGCTGTACTCAGGATTTCCGAAGTGAGTTCGGAAATGCTCAGTACAGCATAGAGTTTACAAATAGTGTGCGCGGTGGACTGAAATGGGTCGGTCGCCAATTACGTTGGAACGCAAATCTTAAAAGGCAGAATGTACTATGTAGTCTTTGTATGTTCTTACATGACGTGTCTACTGTACTGTACTGTTGACAATACAATGTGAAGATAGAACTTTTTTGAACACTATGTTCACAGATATTACATAATGTCTGACCCTCTGTAAACATTGTACTATTTTTTTATCCCGAATGTATACAATGGCCACGAGAAAATAATTTAAAAAAATCGGATGTCGGATGCTAGCTCCTGAGACTCTCTTAGTTATAAACCCCTATCCTATCCAGAACAACGCGTGCTGGGCTCAGATGCCATCCTTACACGGTAGAGTCGATTAGAGCGCGTACCAAAATGTTTGAGTCCTCATACCTCTGCCGAACGACCAAGGCATGGAATTCTCTGCCAAGGCACGTGTTTCCTTCTTCCTTCAATCCTGGGTCCTTTAAGCGGGGCGTGAAAAAGCATCTTCTCAGGCCGTCAAAGTAGAGACCTCAACATCGCCTCGGCTACTGTGGGGGCGGTGTGGAGGCCACTGCTCTTAGACTACACGACTGCTTACCATCAGGTGGAGTGTGGTCATTTTGACGAGCAAAAAAAAAAAAAAGGAATCAAAATTTCGTTATTTTTTGCGTAAGACGCACCATTTCTGAGATATTGTTAATATTCAAAAATTAATTAAAAATGGAAAGCGTAGAAGCGTGACGATGACGCGAGTTCTATGATATTTGTTTACCCAAGAAGTGCTCAACGCGCCTGACGAAATTTTCACTTCAAAAATAATTTTATGTTGCTGTCGCTAAATAAATAGGCAAGAATCAAGAATGCTTTCGAACAATAAATAGTTTTCATGAAATTAGTTATAACATAACATATGATTATTCAATATTAAAAAGAAGTAATGGGATATATAAAATAAACAAGGAAAAAAATTATTTAGGCGTCACAAAATGTTTCCAAATTTTACCGTCGCCTGCAAACGTCGCCAGAAGACTAGCAGCCTTACCACGCTGCCTATTTATTCTATGTATAACCATCACATAGTATAATTAGGCTGGATATTTTATGGCTGGATATTTTATGGCTGGATATTTTATGGCTGGATTGGATATTTTAAATTATAATTTAAATCTTGCTACATATAAACAATGCGAGATTATGCAGTGTAACGCAAGTATGCAGTGTGCCCTAGTAGACGATGTAAGACTAGTTTCTCACATAGACATTTTACATTCCTTGGCGCGTATTTATATAGCAAAGTTAACCGATTCTTATCCATATATCCACTTACCAAACACCAATGCAAGAAAGTCCTATCTAAGTGGCTTCAATCCTTAGATTATGAGAATACTGAAAAACTGCTGGTTATACCGTTATAGCTAAATACTTTTAAATTACGCGAACACACACACCCGCGAACACACACGCACACGCGCACACATGAACGCTCACACACACACACACACACACACACACACACACACACACACACACACACACACACACACACACACACACACACACACACACACACACACACACACACATACATTCTCTCTAACAACATATTGCCACTAATAATTACGAATTAGTCATATTTTGTTGCTGCATGTATCTCTATTCTAATATTGATTATTCTGGTTGGGGGCTTGGAGATCTGTCACACAGGGTTATCCCTAGACTCCAGTTTCTCACTAAGAAATTAGCTTTACATACACAGCACATTCTACTAATATTCTTTGTGAAAAGAGAAATAAATAAATTATTATTATATTATTTACTAGCTTTTGCCCACGGCTTCGCTCGCGTTAATTTAGAATTTGACATGAATTTGAATACGGGTTGTATTCTGCTTGTATTAATATAATTCAATTATGATTCTAAAGACACGGGGCGCCATCTATTATGATAAGAACGTTATTATTGTTTTCCTCGGGAACAGTAATTTTTTTTCGGGATGAAAGGTAGCCTATGTCCGTTTCTGTACACTTGACAACGTATATGCAACATTTCAGGATGATCGGTTTAGTGGTTTAGGCGTGACAAGGTAACAAACAAACAAACTCATTTTCGCTTTTATAATATTAGTTAGGATTAGGATTAGGATATCACATTAAAACTCTGCGGTAAAGTGACACACGTGTAATGTGAACACGTGTGGCACAACCGCAGAACAAATGAATGAAGTGGTCCCCACCGTGTGGACACTGGACAGTGGTGGGCTGTAAGTGCTATACGCCGACGGCGACGTGTGGGCGTAGCGGAGGCACGTACAAACATGGCCGAGTAAGCTCTCTCCTGAGGGCACGCACAGGTCAAATAAAATACATACATACATAGATTCACGCCTGTTTCCCAAAGAGGTAGGCAGAGACTACGGGTTTATTTTTGCTACGATCCTGACACACTTCTCTATATTTATCTTTCTCTTCTCAAAATACATTATTTTAATTTTGTCATAATAATAGCGCGAGGATGCAAATATAAAATATACTAATTATTATAAAACTAAGTATCCCGCCCCGTCTGTCTGTCTGTTTGCGATTAACTCAAAAACTACTGAACGGATTTCCTTGCAGTTTTCTCCAATAGACAGAGTGATTCATGAGGAAGGTTTAGATGTATAATCTGATAAGGTTGTGTACTATCCGGGGCGGGTCGCTAGTACACTAATAAATATTTCACAGTTGTAGCAACAATATTATAGCTAATTGAAAAACTGTTGAATTGCCATTCAGATGTTTAAAAACCGATCTCAAGGCACGCATTTTGAGATTTCGAAGTTATGTTTATATTATACTAGCTTTTGCGCGCGGCACCGCCCGCGTAGTATCTACATCAATAAAAAGTAGCCTATGTCCTTTCCCCGTTATTAAACTACTTCTGAATCAAATTTATTCCAAATCGGTTGAATTGTTTAGCTGTGAATAGGTAACAGAAAGACAGACAGACAGAAAGACAGACAGACAGAGTTACTTTATTGAAACAGAGAGACTTTCGAATTTATAATATTATAAAGTAAGGATAATTAATTATCGCTCGCTGTGTCGTTGTAGAGAAACTTCGTGAGTAGGACAGTTTATAAACGGAGCTGATATTAACATTTCAAAGGCAACAAACATCTGACCACGCCTTCTGGGATACAGACGTGCTATTTTATGTATGTATATATGTACGGTGTTTCATCATCAGGCTAACCACCGTTAAACTGCAATAATTGAGTCTTGTTTAATCTATCTTCATGTCTGCTCATGAAGAAAGACATTCAGCGATAAATTCTCTGAAATAATCAAACAAAGTCCGTCTAGACAAAGATATCTATATCCTTTCGGATATCAGTCGCTCCTTTGTAAAACGTCTGTGGCTAGAGGCCCCAATACATTAGAAAATAATAAGACTAGATCGTAGTTTAAATATGTATAAAATCTTTATACCTCTATCCTTCGATCTTCGTTTTTACAAAGAACCTACGCAGAGTACAATCGCAGTAAAATATAAGTCACTAAGTACATCGGCAAATGTAATATCATAAAATAAAACGATGTTACAAATAAGGCACGCTTTTATTTTCTGTTTAAGATTTTTATGTTCTAACTTAGACTTAAATTTTATTAAGATACTAAGTGTCTCCGTTTGTTAATTCCCGGTATTTTCTAGACAATATATTGAAAGACTAAGCAAATGTATTTCTTTAAGCGTATTTTATAGTTGAATTAGTATATTAATTGTTTTATAGCGTACTAGCTCTGCTGCTAACCATGATTTAGTTGCTGTTGCTTGCAAATATAGCGTATGTCTCCATTATTTAACATAATGTTTGTTTGGTTGAAGCAGTTGCTATTTTATGTTAAATCTAAATGCATTTATATACCATTAGAGAGTTTAGGAATTATTAAATAAGATTCGGATTCTATTTGTGTCGTGGCGATATTGCATTGAATGACAATTGTCGTTTTTTTCATCGTCGCGATGATACGTCGTCGCTTTACCCAAATATAGTCATCGCATTTTTAAGCAGTACCTAAAGGTCTTCTCTTTCTTTACCTAATGAATAATAATGGAAATTTTATCGTTTCAACGCAGTCATTTCATAGACTTATAGAGTATAAACACAAAGTATCTAGGCACGCCGGTGTTGTTATCGCTTCACGCGATCAAACAACGCCATTTCTTGCTGACTCTATGTATAAGCTTCAGTGAAACGCTATAAAACGAGATGTTTTGTGTGCATTGAGACGCGGCGCTGCTTATAAACATGATATTGCATTATATTGATTTTAAGAGACACTTTGAGGACATAATTATAATGAACTTTTATGATGTTTGCAATTCTATTTAATTCTACATGTAATTGTCACCTACGCAAACGCCCCACGATAATATCAATATGTATATAATTGCAGTAGAGGCTTACATTAAAATTATTGGAAATCATATTAAACCATTGTATTCATCGGGATTATTCGACTAAGCGATATTCGAAACTGAGAAAACTCTTCGTGTGGTAAAACAGAGTCACAATGTAATTACTGAAGTATTTCGACAGCTGGCAATACGATGACAATAGACAAGTTCGTGGCACATTGATCGACGTTTTTAATTATGAATTTGGAAATGCAAAAAACGTGACTAAAGTTTGAATGTTATTTAAGGATTGTTTACTGAAAACCCTTAATATCCTAATCGGTGATATCATTATTAGGATTGTTGTCAACAGATATAAGTTTAATTTAATATCTTGTTTATATATCGCATAGGTTCAACATATGTGCAAATCATGATCGCTACATATTATAAAACGAAGTCCTCCGCCACGTCTATCTCTCTGTCTGTCCACGTTAAACTCAAAAACTACTGAATGGATTTTCATGCGATTTTCACCGATAGACAGAATGATGCATGGGGAAGGTTTAGGTGTATAATTTATTAAGATTTGGACTAGCCGTGCAAAGCCGGGGCGGGTCGCTAGTAGTGGATATAACACTACCGTTAGCCAAAGCTTAGCGTGTGACTATCTTTAATGCCTTTTGAGCAACAGGAATAAATCTGGGCTTGTATAAGTTACATCATGTGTAAGGTAACACACGTCAACAGAGCCGCGAAATGTTTTATAAATTAAATAAATAAGTGCATGATATTCTTCGTGGATTGAGTTATTTTACATGATTTATATGAGATAAGACAATCCACAAAGTATTTCTTCTAATGCAATAAACAGTTTAAATAAGAATTTTAAATAAATAAAAAGATATATTCTCTAAAAGCAAGAGGCAATCAACTCATAAGTATAATAACCAACGAAAACGATTTTCGTCAATTTACGAAATTGAATTAAAGGACAATTTTGGAGGATTCACTCGTTTTCCTCGATGAAGTGGAAAGCGCTATTTAACACTCGAACAAAGATTTGACAAGCAAGACGCTGAGAAATGCCCTCAATTATTGAGAAACAAAAGATCTGAATTGAAATCGAGGGTTCAGATAAATTTGATATAGGTACACGAGGCTTTGGAAACTCGCGCTTTTATATTACAAAATAGAAATGAGCGAATGATTGTCTTACTTGAACGCGAATGATATGCATTTAAATTAAGGATTTTATCGCGGATTTTTAATGTGCTGTTATATTTAAGGCTTAACCTCGAGGAATGAATAGCCTAGTGGAACAACCTTTCCTCCAATCCTTTAATATCTTCTAAATTAAAGGATCTCAACCTTTACTTTTATCTAGTATAGCGAAACATATGTACTTTCAAACGTACAGCATCCGAAATTGAACAGTTCATCCACCATAGATTTGATTGTCCAACCAAATATTCTAGTTTAATGTTATAATTGTATTCGTATAGCTTTCGTATATTATGCAACTTTAGCCAACGATAGCTACTTACACGAACATGACCACGACACGCACATCTACCAGGATCTTCTTCTCCCTACCCTTTATTATTCCCAAGTCACTTGGGGTCGGCTTTCTAGTCTAACCGGATTTGACTGAATATCAGTTTTTACACGGACTGACTGCCATCTGACCTCCGCAACCCGAAGGCTAACGATACCCTAAGGCTAGCATCTTATCATAGCACATCTACCGGGATGTTAAGTCGGTAGACGTAAAAAGTCGGTCCCGGTTGTTGTCAAATTGAAAGCAGTCTTTAAGCCATGTCAGAGGCCTACGGGCGGCTTGAAAAACTCTTAACAACAGGTTGGCCACTAACCACACGAAAAGAAGAAATAAGATTTATATATCAATAGATAGAATTTCCAAAATTGACATAAGGTGCTAGTGGAAAGAGGTGAAGAGAAGAGGTAATGGTCTACTTTCAAATGTAGCAAGTGTGCAAGTCATTCTTCAGATAGTTTAAAATGCTCCAATTTAAGGATTTGGCTTACAGCGTTGATACAAACTATTGTTAAAACAATTTTTTTTACTGTAGTAGGCTTGCGTTTGACCGCGATCTCACCTGATCTTAAGTGAAGATGCCTGTTCACTCGCGACTTGAACACACCCAGATTGTACTCATCGGGCAACACAGACTTAGGTAGTGAGCTCCACTCCTTAGCGGTACGCATTATAAAAGTGGAAGCAAAGCGCTTCGTGGGTAAATGTGGTATATCCACCATGTACCTGTGCCGCTGGTCTGTTTGTCTGGTCGTCTGATGGTAAAAAGGGGAAGGAGGTATCAAATTATGCAGTTCCTCTGCACACTCTCCGAAATGTATCCGATAGAAAACCGAAAGACTGGCAACCTTACGACGATGCTTCAAGCTTTGGAGTCGTGTATTGACCAGTTGGTCATCGCCGATAAGTCTCCTGGCCTTACGCTCAATTGACTCCAAAGCCTCCAACTGATTAGTGCTGTCTAACCACACAGCATCATGTTTGCATATGTCTGAACGAATAAGCAACGTATAATTGGTCTGCATGGCACCATGAAGTAAAGGCCAGTCGACCTAATTGATGTTTACCGAGCGTGGTGCCAAACTCCAGACGATTGCCTTGCGGCACAATCCAACAAGTGGTTTCAAGATTGGACAATATACTGTAAACCGAAAAATACATTGTTTATTCTCTAAACAGAACCAATAACAACTGCCGAGGCAAAATAATGTATTATTTTGATTCTGTGTTCAATCTCAATATTATTCAAGGAAATATCCAACAAAAATGTTGTCTCTCGTAACAGTTTGAATCAACAGAAAATACGCAGAATGAATAAAATTAATTAGGTATGTCTAACTTCCTCATTTAATATTAAAATTTGATGTTAAGAATGCTTCAGTCTTACGTTATTATTAATTAAAGCTTGAGATACATGTTACTCACATAACAACGCTACACACACACTAACACAGTCAACAGAGGTGGATAATTATAATTTATCAAACTTACATGGAATCCTAATCCTAACTAATATTATAAAAGCGAAAATGAGTTTGTTTGTTTGTTACTTTTTCACGCCTAAATCACTGAACCGATCATTCTGAAATTTTGCATATACGTTGTCAGGTATACAGAAATGGACATAGGCTACCTTTCATCCCGAAAAAATTACTGTTCCCGAGGAAAACAACAATAACCTTCTTTTAATAATAGATGACGCCACGTGTCTTTCGAATCATGATTGAATTATATTATTACAAGCAGAGTACAAACCGAATTGATTGTCAAATTCTAAATTAACGCGAGAGAAGCCGCGGGCAAAAGCTAGTTATTTATAATTCGTTATCGAAAGTTTAACATTATATTTTTAAGTGCAAATCTCTGAAAAGATTTTAAACTAATTTTGTATGGAAATAGCGTGAAAGCTCAGTTTGGGTGCCCTTTTAAAGAAAGGGAATGCAGTTGTGGCTCACATCTAGTACATACATATTATATAATAGATAAGATGCGCTATGCGAGTGTAATAGGTCTAACAAATATGGAAGCCCTACTTTAAGATATGACTACTTATTTACTACATATAACGCCAATATTTACGCCGAAAGGCGCAGGTTTGTATAAATTATTCTAATGCCTCTAATTTACTTATAGCTTAGTTTGAACGCCTTCCTTACGAACTGGCAGGTTGATAAGTATTGTCTGACAGTAAAATCCAAACACTTAGTAAAGTAAATCGTAAAACCCAATAAGTCGAGACAAATAGTAGTTTCATTATGCTCCAGTACTCAAAAACACTTAGCTAAGTTGAGAGGGTTGACATCAAATATACGAGCGACAGTCGCTAATCTCCGGATTAAATTTAGCGTTTGAGCGTAGTTTGAGCAGTATTATATAAATACAAGGTGTAATTATAGTAGGGTGTGACATTATTAAGGTTGTGAAGTAGCTATCAGCCCTGTATTAAACTGTCACACTTGGACACGAGCCTGTTCTCAGTGTGAGCAGGGTTAGGCCATAGTCCGTCACGCTGACCCAGTGCGGCTTTACATATCTTCGAAAACATTATGGAGATCTCTCAGACATGCAGGTTTTCTCGCCTTAAAGCGAGCGACAATTAACTAATACGCCCATAACTTCGAAAAGTCACAGGTGCGCGCCTTGGGATTGAACTCGAGACCTCTGCGTGGCACTCCAACGGCCTCGCACTAGGCTGTCGCTGCTGTCGAAGTCCTTAAAGCTTTATATAAAACCATATCTTCTTAATAAGAATATGGGTGTATAGGGAGATTGTTCTTATGGATAATCAAATGAAATAATTACATAACAAAAAGAAATATTTCCCCATTAGAAAGCTTTATTATGACAGAGTAACATAGATCATATTTTTTTCAAGTCTTGTTACTAAAATAACCAAACCTAACCTAACATACTTCTACGCGAGCGAAGCCACGTGCAAAAATGAGTAAATTAATAAAGAAGCACACGGTAGGTTCGCCTAAAGATCAGCAATCAACGTTGGCTGTAGGCGTTGATACCAACACTGACCTTAGAGAAAAGTAATTAAATATGGAAGGTCGTTTTTCTTCCCTATACCGGAACTTAAGAAGTACATTTTTTTCTGAAATTTAATTAGATGTTCAGATTGGAACCTCGCGGTGAGGCTGGATTTTATAATGAAGGCAGTATTTGTTACTAGGGGACGACATCAGAGTTGGAGGCCTCATATTAACCGCAAAGAGCTCACAATATCAGCTCATTAAATATGAAAGTTGATTAGAAAAATAAGCTACTTATACACTTATCCCAACTAAGATTATAATTGCGAATGTGAGTTTGTTTGATTGTTTGTTATGCTTTCACACCTTAACTACTCGACCGATCGTCATAAAATTACGCATACACATTGTCAGGAGTACAAATAAGGACATTACATGGTACTTTGCCCGAAAAGTACTGTGTCCGAGGGATAAACGCGAAGCTGTGATCAAAATCTAGTACATTAATAATTGTACTGTCGCTTAGGACACTATGTATCTTCAATTCAATAAATCAATCAATCAGCCCACCGCAGTCCACTGTTCTCCCATTTTATCTGGTCTTCCGCCTTTCGCATCCAGTCTGATCTAGCTACCTTTTTCAGGTCATCGGTCTACCTGGCCGGGGGCCGTCCTACCTTACGTTTACCAAGTCGCGATCTGCACTCTAGGACTCGCTTGCTCGAACGGCCATCGGTCCTTCTAAAGATATGGTCAGCCCATTGCCACTTCAGCTTGCTTATTCTGCGAGCTATGTCGGTAACCTTCGTCCTTTGACTTTGTTCTATCTTCAATTAGGTATCGATATTTATTACTTATTACTGCTAGAGTTAAAGTGAGGTTTGTGAATCCGCAATATTATAATATAGGTTTGATATTATGATACAGAAACCAAATTTGGATTTAATATTTAACTCGCAATAACTGATATATTAAATTCGCAAAACCAAGCTTTATAATTTCGAATGTTATTACGTTCTTGTAACTACAGATAATTAAAAATATGTATCTAATATTCAAGAGTAATACCTGGAAAGTAGGCTTCGGTATCAAATTAAGATTCTGAAATCATACGGCTAACAAATATTCTATTTCTTACATTCAGTTTTATTTTGTGTTCGGATCGATTTCCACGTAAAATTCATAAGTAGCCTAAGTTTGACCTGAAAGTTTGCAGAGTATCACCATCAATATTTCTTTTAGTATTCAAGATAAGGATGGATGATACATACATACATACATAGATTCACGCCTGTTTCCCAGAGGGGTAGACAGAGACAGACAGGATGGATAATAATAGGGATGATATATCTAAACGATCTATCTTACAGCCTTAGATGCAAAAGTCCGAGACTAATTTCAATTCTTGATCTAGGAATAAGAGTAGCTCAGTTGGCAGAGCAACGACACGGTTTGTCAAGGTCACAGGTTCAAGTCCTGCTCTGCTGCTGTCTTTTTTCTCTGCAATATAATTATAGATTACATATGTGATATAGGTGCCTTCTTGAAATAAAATAAAGGCAAAATACTGGTAACTGCCCATTGGTGCGAATTCGGAATACTTGTATTTATATAGAGATGTAGAGTTTCGTTTGCTCTAAAATGAAACATGCCGTCTGTTGAAATATCTTCCAAAATACCGTACAAGCGGTCGCAGCCAGATAGTTTCATAATGTGATCCTACGGTAGTAATGGATGCCTTATAAAATAAGGCAACATAATATCAGCATGGATCCAATTACCCATAAATCTTTTGCACTGATTGTACTTATACCTGGTTAAAAGGTCATCAAATCAGGTGTACATCCTTGGTAAACGTCTTTAGGTAACTGCTTACCATCTAAAGCAACACACTTCATTTGCCACTTCAGCTAAATAAACTTAACACCTGTATAAAAAAGCTTTAAAGGCAGGTAAGCCATTATGAGATACGATCTTTTATGGTCAGTATAATCACACGAGCTCCATTTGTTTTGGATCACGGCGGCCATTTCGCCGCCAGGCTAAGATTTAATGGGCCTGTAATTACGACCCAAATAAAAGCTCGGCTTCGGCCTTATTTTCTGTTAATAACGTTTTATTTCGTTCAATGTTTTCATTTATATAATGTCGTGTGGGGATTTTAACATAGAAAATTCGGAACGTTTCTTTTACTACAGTGTTTTCTTTGTTCTTTTAGCGTGCCTTGTAAAGCCGTATATTATTTTGGTAACGGATCGAAATTCAACATACATAATTATGTAGCACTTTTTAATCGACTTCAAAGAAGAACTTCAAACAGATCAGTAGGTACCTAGCAGGTATAATAATACTTTATTTAAATTAATAGTTAAGAGGTTTACACAAAAATTGACAATGTAATTGTGTAAATAATAAATACTAACTTCCTAACTAATATTATAAATGCGAAAATGAGTTTGTTTGTTTGTTACGCTTTCACGCCTTAACTACTCAACCGATCAACATGAAATTTTGCATACACGTTGTCAGGGGTACAGAATAGGTCATAGGGTACCTTTCATCCAAAAAAAATAACTGTTGCAAACCTTTTTTTTTTTTTTTTTTGTTTTTTTTTTGGTACCCAGGAAAAATGCTTGATGCACTACCCGCCGGCTAGGGGACGGCACCGGCGGGGCGTGTGGGACTCCCCAGCAAGAAAAAAGCGCTGGTATACCCACTAAAAAACCTGGGGTGTTCCCTCTCTCATCCAATGGGGGGGGGGGCCTGTTGGGAGCTCTTAAAAGAATTGACTCATCCATAGCAGGCCCCCCCGTGTGGGTGCGGGCCGGGTCATTTTTTTTTTAGGACCCGACCCCCTCTTGTCCCCAGGGGAGAGCTTCACCGCTCTCCCCTATCGACGTTGGAAGGCGCGCGGGAACACCGCGCGCGCCCTCTCGGGGTTCTTAGTTTACGGGTGGCAGGCCCCCCTGAGGCCTTGCCACCCGGAACCCTTAAGTGGGGGGCAGGAGAGCGACATAAGCGCGTCTCCTGCGCCCCCTCCTCCGGCGGCGGACTTCCGGGGCGTAAGGATCGTCCTCACGCCCCCGCTCCGCCGCCTCCTTCTGCGAGATGACAGACTCGCAGAAGGACCTCATTGCGCCCCAGCACCTGTCGTCGCCGACCATCTTGGATATGACGGTCGGCAAGGAGAGGTCGGGGCCAATCACAGCGACCAGGGCACAGCGCTCCGCGGCCCACGCCGGGCACTCCTCCAGCGTGTGCTGCGCCGTGTCCCGGTCACACTCCTCACAATGGTGACACCTGGTTGTCGGCTCCCTACCGGCTATCTTGCAAAGGTACTCTCCGAAACAGCCGTGTCCGGAGAGCACCTGAGTAAGCCGGTAGGTGAGCGGTCCGCGCCGTCTGTCCGTCCACTCCCTTATCACCGGACGGACAGCCTCGACGGTCCTCACCCCGTAGCGGGGCTGGGCCAGCCTATTCTTCCACTTTGCCTCGAGGACCAGTCGAGCCTGGGACCTTCGCGTCTCCACCGCCCCGTGCGTGGGTTCCTCTCCCTGGAGCCGGAGGTCAGCGCGCCAGTAATACACTGACGCTTGGACCTCCGCCTCCAAATCCCAGGGCGGCGATGCCGCCAAAACGCACGCCGCCTCAAAGGAGACGGTGCGGTACGCCCGTGACACCCTGATCGCCATCGCCCTCTGAGGTCTCCTGAGGAGGGCGATATTTTGGCGACCAAGGGCGCCAGCCCAGATGGGCGCTCCGTAAAGGGCAATCGACCGCACCACCCCCAAATAGAGGCGGCGGCAGACGACACTCGGCCCCCCGATATTCGGCAGCAGAGAGTTAAGTGCTCCCGCTGCCGCCATCAGGCGGGGGACTGTTGCAAACCTAACCTAACCTACATTTACGCGAGCGAAACCGCGGGTGAAAACTAGTACTACATAATTGAGAAGTAAAATAATATTGTTACAGGTATTTCTCGAATAATATATTAGATAGGAAGTAAAGTTTTTCGTTTATTAAGATTTTGTAATAATTTAGTATTTACGTAGGTAAGTTATTTTAAACGAAATTAGAAATTTGTAAAAGAGAACTGTTACACTTTTCTATACTTTGAATTAAATGTTTCATTAGGTAAGTTTATTTTTCGCTTTTTAGTGCCGATGTTTTTTTAAGTAGTTTTTACTTTCTTTTTAAGTTTGTTTTATATGCTTAAACCTGTTGTATGTTGTGTTCTGGTTATCTGCCAGCTATTCTTCACAGTATCATAAGGTGCCTCGGGATACCCGAGAGGACCACACTGGGTCATCAATACAATATCTCTTATTCTCAATCAAAGTATACCATATAGGACACTATTTGACTCGTATGTCACATAGTTTGTTATTGGGTGTTATTTAAATGGTTAGCATAGTTATGGTATTTTTGTGAGCAGAAAAATATAATCTGTGATCAGAAATAGCTAATTGATCAGCAACTCATGGCCAGCAAACTTTAAAGAGATCAAACTAAGTCGACGGAACCCCGCTTCGCGGGGCTCCTATTTTTGGGTGGGTTTAAAAAAAGGAACCTAACATAACCTAACACTTCCGAGACGGAATGCAGTGATTTGAGGCGTATACATGCTCGTTATGCTGTGCAATATTTGCTGACCCATTAGTATTTTTGATGATCATTATATTTAATCCCTTTGTTATTTGGTATACTACATACATGTGATTAAATAAAATGTTTGTTTAGTTTTAGTCGTTATCTGATTGGTAGATATAGGTAATCAGTAGCCATGTTTCATCGTGACAATATTTGTAGCGAAGCAGCTATAATGACAGGTGAACAGTAAATACAAACAATTTAAATGAATATAATACTACATGCACGTCGCTGAGGCTTAAGGAATTATTATTATTATTATGGTTTATCAACAGCAAATGTTTACAAATTCACATCAACGATAACAAGGGAAATATGGTGGCTGAAACATTTGCCAATTACAGATTAACCAGTATTCATCAATAGTTGTGACAATATTTATATAAAGAACTTAAATTACTATAACAAAGTAAGAAATAAAAATAAGAATTAAGGAAAACATAATGCAATTTACATTATATATGATTTTATGTGACAACGATATTGCTATTGTTGGAGACTTGAAGGGATTTAAAGATTTTGTATTTTAATTTGATTTTAGAATCATGGTGAATGTCAATGTCAGGTACGGATTTAGATATTGTATTATACTCTTGACAAAGTCTATATAGCGTAGAGTGAGATTCGATGTTCGTTTTAAATTTTGGTGTATGGTAGATCTTAGTTATCGGATATCTAGGTAATTTGCAGGGTACTTGAATGCCAATACGTGACATCAATTCAACACGGAATAAAACGTGAGATGGCAAGAGTAGTTCCTTAAGGCTGTAATCCTTAGTAAGGTACTCCCTTTACTTACTAAACGAAATGCCGTAACTGAATCACGACGGTTTCTTGTAAGTGGATTGGAGATGCGCACGATTTTATTCGAATGATACTTTGCACACCGCGTGCGCAGTATAGATTGAATGATCAACGTCACAGAGCGCAAACCTTTCTACAAAGCTATCGACACATTCAATTAACCTCCGAATACAATTGCGGCCATTACTAAAACGTATAGTACTACTTTGGGTCAGCCGGCTCATTTGTCCCATCACATAATAATAATTAGCAACAGCGGGTGCCGCCACTCATTATTACACATAATGTACCAATATAATAACCGTATGACAGCACTGTATTCTTCCATTAATAATAGTTATCATGTTACCACATAATGTGATAATGCCATCTTATGTTTGGCGCGAGTGAGAGGCTGGGAATAACATCTAATCATATATCATCCTCATCTCCTAACTAATATTATAAATGCGATTGTGAGATTGTTTGTTACGCTTTACCACTCTAACTACTCGACCGATTATCAAAAATGTCGCATACACGTTTTAGGGGAATAGAAAAGGACATAGGTACATCTTTGCCAGAAAAAAAGTAATGTTACTAACCTAATCTACATTTACGTGAGCGAAGCCGCGGGCGAAATCTAGTTCATTATACAACCTTTTGAATAATACTCGTGTATTATTCAAAAGGTTCTAAGCCTATTGGTCCGTACCAATAGGCTCTATTCGCGGTGTAATGTAACAATCGAATATTGTAACAAATAAACCAATTCTATATTCTGAGTTGAAAATTGAACGATTTGAACGTGAACCGGTTTGAAAATGATGGAGATACGGGGTCTGGGTATAACAAAACTGACCTTGTGGCCGAAATTGGAGAACTGGTCTAGAATGTTACAGGATATCAAAAATTGATGAAACGTATCTATTTTGATATTGAACTACAGGATCGTCCGTTTTATTTAAGACGAGTGATGTGCAGACATAAGTATGTTTGCGTTCGATTGTGAAATGCTGCAGGTACGGTTTCGTTGCAGGATGCAAACGTATGTATATGGATTTTTCAGTTAGGTAAGGCTTAGTCTGTGTTTCCCGATGAGTACAATCTGGGTGTGTTCAAGTCGCGAGTGAATAGGCATCTTCACTTAAGATCAGGTGAGATCGCGGTCAAACGCAAGCCTATTACAGAATAAAAAAATAAAATAAAAATAATAATGCATGGGGTCTGGAAATGTGCCTAGATGCTAACAGGCTCCTTTCAAACAACATGGTACCTAAGAACAAAGATCTGATCATGATGTTTTTTTTTTATAAAGACTGCCTTCGTTTCTGACTTTCAAACAAAGGACACAAGAACCGCCCACATATATTAATAACTAGCTGTTACCTGCGACTTCGTCCGCGTAGATTTTAATTAAAAAGTGTTTGTCTCCGCGGAACCCTATTTTTTTCTAAAATCAATGAAGCCTAAGTTACTCCTTATAACATCAGCTATCTGCCAGTGAAAGTCCCGTCAAAATCGGTTCAGCCGTTTCGGAGATAAGCCGGAACAAACAGACAGATAGACAGACAAAAATTTTAAAATAGATATTTTCGTAAATGTGCCTTATATACTTTCATATGCATCAGATAAAAAGCTGTTATTTTGACATTACAAACAGACACTTCAATTTTATTTATTTGTATAGATATATAAAAAACAACTTTTACTCATGATTTTTAAGCATGCATGTTACTCATGTATTGTCTACTAACACTGTGGACTTCTTTCGAACTAAACTAATTATTATTCTTTAATTAAATAAGCGTATTATAGATTAATCGTCATCCCGCAGTAATCTATACCTACTAATATTATAAAGAGGAATGATTAGATTTTTTAATGTTTGTTTGTAAGGTTTTAACTCAAAAAACCGACCATAATCAACCGACTGTAAAAAATCTTTCACCATTAGAAAGCTATTTTATCACCGAGTAACAAAGGCTATAATTTATTTAGAAAAGGACATAGGACATACCTCTCATCCAATAAAAAGAACTGTTACTGAAATAACCTTCTTTTACGCGAGCGAAGCAGCGGGCAGAAGCTAATATATAATAAACAGTACTGACTCATACTAATTAAATAAGCGTATTATTATGTTAATATTTTAATGTAAGATAAAACGTTTTGTGATTGTAAAAACAGAAACCCAAATTGACCATTGAACGAACAATCTATACTAATATTACACAGCTGAAGAGTTTGTTTGTTTGTTTGTTTGCTTGAACGCGCTAATCTCAGGAACAACTGGTTCGATTTGAAAAATTATTTTTGTGTTGGATAGCCTATTTATCGAGGAAGGCCATAGGCTACATAACATCACGCTACGACCCATGGGGGCGGCGCAGTAACGATAAAGGCGGGTGAAACCGCACGAACATCTAGTTAATTTATAAGCGTGAATGTTGGCGCAATAACAAAGGACTCAAATAGGTGTAATAATATGTTATAATCTTTTGTTATTGTGCTAGCCACGCTAAATAAATTAAATTGTAGTTTAACTATCCTTAAGCCGAATTTAATCAATAACTTAGCCATCAGGCTGAAAGCAAACAAACCTTATTTGTTGTAATATCAGCTTAATTTCTTGACTATTTAACAGACATTTATAATATATTAAGTATATTATTCATTATAACACTAATTAATCTAATATATTTACCAACATATTAATAAAGACGAAGTAATTATAAAATACTAATAATTCTGATGCCAGTCTGGCCTATAGTGCAAAAGAGAAGGCCAATCTTTTGGTAGAACTCTTTGCCTCAAACTCGACTTTGGATGATGAGGGAGTCATCCCACCTCCATCCCAAGGTGTGAGATCTCTTTGCCTGAAATCCGCATCAATCAGCGTGCGGTTAGGTGTGAGCTCGAACTCCTGGACATCCATAAGTCGAGTGGGCCTGACGGCATCCCTGCAGTGGTACTTAAGACGTGCGCCCCTGAGTTGACCCCTGTTTTAACGCGCCTATACCGTCTTTCCTACAATTCCAACAGGGTTCCATCTTCGTGGAAGGTTGCTCATGTTCACCCGATCCCGAAAAGGGGTGACCGGTCGGATCCTTCAAACTATAGGCCGATAGCGATTACTTCCTTGCTCTCCAAAGTTATGGAGCGGTTAATAAACCGCCTTCTGCTGCGGTACCTTGAGGATCATCAGCTGATTAGTGACCGCCAGTATGGCTTTCGCCATGGTCGTTCGGCTGGTGATCTTCTAGTGTACCTCACACACCGCTGGGCGGAGGCTTTGGAGGGAAGGGGAGAGGCTCTGGCCGTTAGCCTCGATATCGCTAAGGCATTTGACAGGGTCTGGCATAGAGCCCTTCTATCGAAGCTACCATCTTATGGAATCCCCGAGGGACTCTGCAAATGGATAGCCAGCTTTCTGGATGGTCGGAGCATTACAGTCGCCGTTGATGGTTGCAGCTCCGAAACCAAAACCATTAACGCTGGTGTTCCTCAAGGCTCGGTGCTCTCCCCAACGCTGTTCATCCTGCATATCAATGACTTGTTGTCAATCGAGAACATACATTGCTATGCGGATGGCAGCACGGGTGATGCGCGTTATACCAGCTATCAGAATGTCCCTCGGAGCATAATACAGGAAAGACTAACACAACTTGTGTCTGAAGTCGAGGACTCTCTTGGGCGGGCCTCCGAATGGGGTGAACAGAACTTAGTTCGATTCAACTCCTCGAAGACACAAGTGTGCGCGTTTACTGCCAAGAAGGACCCTTTTATCATGGCGCCACAGTTCCAAGGAGTTACTCTCCGTATCTCCGAAAGTATTGGGATCCTCGACGTCGAAATCTCAAATAAAGTCTAATTTGGAAGTCACTTGGAGGACAAAGCTAAATTAGCGAGTAAAAAGGTGGGTGTACTGAACAGAGCCAGGCGGTACTTCACACCAGGTCAACGTCTTGTGCTTTACAAAGCACAGGTCCGGCCGCACGTGGAGTACTGCTCACATCTCTGGGCAGAGGCCCCCAAATACCTGCTCGACCCACTTGACACCCTACAAAGACGGGCAGTTCGAATCGTCGATGATCCCAATCTCACGGATAGACTGGAGTCGTTGGAGCAACGAAGAGACTTTGGGTCTCTCTGCGTGTTCTACCGACTCTTTCACGGGGAGTGCTCTGAAGAACTGTTTGATTTGGTACCAGCGGCCCCTTTCTATCACCGTACCACTCGACACCGAAGCAGGGTTCATCCATATCACCTGGAAGCGTTCAATTCTAAGACGGTACGCTTTCAGCGATCATTTCTCCCACGTACGTGCAAGCTCTGGAATGAACTGCCAGCTTCGGTGTTTCCCGAGCGCTATGATATGTCCTTCTTCAAGCGAGGTTTAAAGAGAGTTCTTCTTTCACGGTAGGCAGCGGCTTTGCTATGTCCTGACATTGCTGAAGTCCATGAGCAGTGATTACCACTTTCCATCAGGTGGGCCACTTGCTCGTCTGCCACCAAAGGCAATAAAAAAAAAATTATAATACTAAATATTTACAAAACTGATTTGGGCGTCGTAAAATTCGAACTACCAAACTAATATTATAAAATTTATAATAATATTGCCAAATAAATATAAAACTAGCTGTCCACGCAGTTTCCCTCGCGTTTATGATGACTGCTCCTCTCCTATGGCTAGTAGCGTGATGTTATGTAGCCTATGTTACTTCTGAATAAAGTAGCCTGCTAATAAATATAAAATATATCTCTTAGCTCTTTAAAATATTTGTATAGATAAGTTTTTCAAGCTTAACAGTGCGTGATTGTATAAGAGAACGGGTAAAATAATAACAAAAAAGTTTAATAAATATCTATGTAATGGCAAAATGGCGCTTCAAAGGCGAGTTAATAGCCTACATTTCTAACGCGGCGAAGTCGACACGCCATTACGGGCTGGCAACGTCGCAAGCGTTGCCGCGACAACGTCCGTCGCGTCGCTTGTTATAAGTTCACCTAGAGCCCCAGTGAATCTATGTGATGTGAAAATCACACGACGTAATTATTACGTAATTATTCAATCTATACTAATATTATAAAGCTGAAGAGTTTGTTTGTTTGTTTGCTTGAACGCGCTAATCTCAGGAACTACTGGTCCGATTTGAAAAATTCTTTCAGTGTTAGATAGCCCATTTATCGAGGAAGGCTATAGGCTATATATCATCACGCTAAGATCAATAGGAGCTGAGCACCAATGAAGAATGTTTCAAAATCGGAGGGTATTTTTTCCTTTTGAGAGCTTCCGCTGCGTGCGCTGCGTAAACAGTTAAAGTATCGCCAAAATCATGTATGAGAGAATTGTTTCCCTTTAAAAGTTCTAAAAAAAAGTCTGCGACAGCATATGTCTATCTTTTAAGGTTGGCTCACTATAACCATTTTTATGCTAATCAAATTTGTTCTAAAATAATGCATTATTTGCGAAGGTATTATTATAAACATGATATTAATCCTTATCCAAATAAATACGTTATTCGTCACAAGTATTTAATTTAAAACAAAATTGCCCTGTACATCATTCGATTTCAATGAATATCTTAAGAGATATCGCAGTTTTAAAATAACATTGCAGCAAAATAATTACCCATTACAGACATACGTAGTACAAACGATGTTTCGCCTGGTTTATTCTGCGTGATTACTACTGGTTCGATTTGAAAAATTCTTATAGTGTTGGATAGCCTATTTATTGAGGAAGGCTATAAGGCTATATACCATCACGCTACGACCCACGGGGGCGGCGCAGCAACGATAAACGCGGGTGAAACCGCGGGAACATCTAGTAATTAATAACATTCATCTATATTAGTAATGTAAAAAGGAAAGATTTGATTTTTCGTTTGTTTGTAAGGATTTAACTCAAAAATTACTTAACCGATTTTAAAAATTCTTTCGCCAATAGAAAGCTATATTATCACCAAGTAACATAGACTATTTATTTTTATCAAGTAATTTGTTTTTAAGGCTATAGCCTAACCTACTTTTACGCGAGCGAACCCGCGGGCAAAAGCTAGTAATTTATATACGCTGACGAACTGAGTCACTGCCGCGTCCTATACATTCGCTGATGACTGACTTACAAGACCAGCCTAGCTCTAAGCTCATGAACCATGCGAATAAAGTGGCAAGGATATCGGCTGAGCGACAGAATAACTAATGGTATGGCAATGACTGCACCGATGGCGGAGTGACTTAAGTGGTCAACTCGTCACTGCAATTGCGCCGAGTGTTGTGGGTTCGAATCCCACGCGGGACATGATCCACAAATGGTTGTTCCGAGTCTGCATGTACATTGTGTTTGCTGTTTTTAAAGTCCTCCGCGACACACGAATTATTCTTAGTGCGGCAGTTGTCTTTTTTTTAAAGAAACGAATTCCTCGTTTCTACGGCAAGCAATAAACCATTAATTTATAACTAAATCTGCCTTCCTTCAGACACCTATTAGTCACAACAATACCTTTTGTAAGCAGTGCCAAAGAACAATGAAGCTTGTAATATCCGACAGTTTACCTAGTTCCTAAATTGTTTCCTGGCATTTATTTCCACTGTTGAACTTTTTAGAAAATACATTTAGGCCTAAACACAAACCTCTCGAATGTGTTAAGCAAGTTTAAGGATGTTCTAAGAATTGTTATTTTACGAAGTTACTCTTTTCACAAAAGCAAAAGGTGACTAATAATAGGTATTAGAACAGTTCAGTCGACAAACTTAAAATATCGGATTTTCATACAAATGTGTAGAGCTTTGTGTGTTTGCTACGATTTCAGGTTTGAAATGCTGAACCATTAATTATCATTAATATTTAATACTAATATGTTTTTTTCACACCGGCAGAGGCAGCAGGCGTAGACAGATTCTTTTTCTTCTAAAAAGACTTCTCCTGCACTAGGAATAATTCCTGTGTCGCGAGGCCTGTACAAACATTCAAACAACGGACGCCAGCCAACCAACCGCTCACAACCCTTACCAGTTCGTCAGTCCAACTTTGACTACCCAGATGGCGTAGTGGTTTAAGTGATTGCTTCGCCGCTGCCACTGCGCCGAGTGTTGTGGGTTCGAATCCCACACGAGATAAAACTTTGTGTGGTCCACAAATGGTTGTTCCGAGTCTGGATGTTCTTTGCGTCCGACGTTTGAATGTTTGTAAAGTTCCTCGCGACTCCTGAATTATTCCGAGTGTGGGAATTGTCTATAAAAAAAGGAAGGCTGTCCTGCTTCATTGTTAAGTATTACCTGCTTGATAATTTCAATTCTGTTTAGTTCATACCACAGCCGATATAATACTATACTGGTATTTCATACTCAGTTTATTACAATACTAGATGTTCCTGCGGTTTCACCCGCGTTTATCGTTACTGCGCCGCCCCCGTGGGTCGTAGCGTGATGTTATATAGCCTATAGCCTTCGATAAATAGGCTATCCAACACTAAAAGAATTTTGAAGTGAAAACTTCTTTAGCGGCGTTGTACACTTTTTGTGATGGGTAAAAATGTTAAACTCGCGTGAGGACACGTAACCTGATCGAAAATTCGTAAGACGGAAGGAGAATTGTCAAACTCGCGTCAGGACACGTGACCTGATCGAAAATTCGTAAGAGGGAGGGAGAATTGTCATGTTTGTGTACGATAGCGCAATAAATGAATATTTAATTTTAATTATAATTAATTATTATATTTTTTCATTATTTTTCATTATTTAATATAAATTATTGTGTCAGCATTTTAAGATTTAAGTTTTATAATAATCAATTTCCTTTTTTAATATAATTTATATGTATGTACCTACAGACTATGCATGCATTTCTTTATGATTATTACTGTTATTTTTTATCTTTATTTATATGCCATTATTTATTTGTTTGTATGATGTTTTAATGTAAATATTTAATTTCACTTTTGTAATTTAAAAAACGAGCATTAATAAATATTTTATGTAATTATTTTTCGTTAATGCATGCCGTGGCAGCCTGTAAGTAAGGCAGCACTATATTATGTATCCGCATTTTTTTTTTGTTTTATAACGTAGTTTCAATTAGTGTATGCTTTGTTGGTTGTCCATAAATAATTAAATAAATATTGTATTTTACCACATAAATGATAGTACTTTTATACTGATAATTAAAGCAATTCGTGCAAAATTTTTCCCTAACCATTCCAAAATATCACAAATGCACAACGTTAATATTCAAGTTTTCACTTCTGCCGGCACTCCCGGAGTGCAACAAATCTTTTTTCAAATCGAACCAGTAGTTCCTGAGATTAGCGCGTCCAAACAAACAAACTCTTCAGCTTTATAATATTAGTATAGATTTGTCTTCGAGGCACTTACATAATATTGTAGTAAAAATATCGTTTACAAAGTAAGCAATTGCCAATTAATTCAGAAATTCTATTTCATTTGATACGCATTACTTTTCTATTAAAAAGGCATTTACAAACGAGCCTCGCTCTCCGTATTGCTAGGACTCATTTTGTCGCCTGGCAACCTCCTTCCTGATAAAGTGACTAGTCGCTCAACAATGTTCAGTGTACACAAAGTAATAACGGTAGAAAAAATACTCAGCTCTACGATTGCCTTGTTTTTATGTTATGTTATTGTATACTTAATATACTATACATAAACAAAAAATCTAATATTTCCTCTTTATAATATTAGTAAGTATAGATATAAATATATTATAGGTATACTTACTATCTTATCTTATTTTATGTACGGGCCAGTCAGTGCAGACCGGCGACACTTCGACCCAGTGGGATCTTTTGTGTCGACACACTCCCAATAACGATTGCCATAGATGTTCATGGCAGCCGGGACCGACGGCTTAACGTGCTTTCCGAGGCACGGAGCAGGCGATAATTGTCAATCAATTCGCACATAATTTTGAAAAGGCATATAACTTCCGAAAGTCAGAGGTGCGCGACGTGGGTTGGAACCCGAGACCCTCTGCATTGCAGTCTGTTGATCTCCACACTGAGCTATCGCTGCTCTTATATACTTACTAATAACAATACAATAAACTTTTTAACCTGGTATGTATTCCGATGAGATTCACACAGGCGAAACAGCGGCCATAACCTAGTGTGTTTACAGTAACTTAAGTTTAAATAGGCACAGCTAAATAACATAAAGAACGGAGAAGAGCCTCCAGATACAATTTTAATTCAATTACATTGACCGAATTTTGCCCGTAAGAGCTCTGAGCAATTAGGAACAGAATTTCTTTTTTGTAAAAGTATTATATTGGTGTACAATTAAATATACTCTATTTATTTTAACTACATAAGATTTAGAATAATTTAGTGATTATATTATTTGAAATAATAAGCAGCCATACCTAGTGGGAGACCGTTGGACTGCTACGCAGAGGTCTCGAGCTCTATCCCAGGAGCGCCTCTCTGACTTCGAAGTTATGTGCGTTTTAATAGAGCAGCGATAGCTCAGTGGGGAGACCAACAGACTGCAATGCAGAGGGTCTCGGGTTCGAACCCACGTCGCGCACCTCTGACTCGGAAGCTATATGACTTTTCGAAATTATGTGCGTATTGATTGATAATTATCGCCTGCTCCGTGCCTCGGAGAGCACGTTAAGCCGTCGGTCCCGGCTGCCATGAACATCTACGGCAGTCGTTATTGGGAGAGTGTCGACACAAAAGATCCCACTGGGTCGAAGTGTCGCCGGTCTGCACTGACTGGCCCCCACATAAGATAAGATATGTGCGTTTTAAATAGTTAATTATCGCTTGCTTCTACGGTGAAGGAAAACATCGTGAGGAAATGTCTAAAAGTTCTACTTCATGTTCTTTAAATATGTGAAATCTGCACATTCGCGCTGGGTAAGCGTGGTGGACTATGGTCTAACCCTTCTTACAGTTTGAGTGGTAGGGCCACGCTGGTTACAGCATGAATGGGTCGGCTCGACCGCGGAAGTACCATCCTCTCACAGAAAGAAGATCGACGTAAAATAACAGTATCTGTTATGTTTCGTTCGGTGAGTGAGAGCGCCGGAGGCCCAACCACGCTTCCCTTCCCAAACCCCATCCTGCTCCATTTCCCTTTTCCTACCGGTAGGCAGCGACTTGGTTGTGTTTTTTTGACATTGCTTCTGTAATGCTAAGAAAACACAGCCATGTGTATGAGCCACGGTTCTCGCTTACTATCAGGTGGGCCGCTGGCTCGTCTGACACCGACGAACGCAATGAAAAAAAAAAATTGAGAAGAGTCCCGTGCCCAGCAGTGGGACAGTTTAATACAGGGCTGATATCTATACTAATATTATACAGCTGAAGAGTTTTTTTGTTTCTTTGAACGCGCTAATCTCAGGAACTTCTGGTTCGAATTGAAAAATTATTTTAGTGTTGGATAGCCCATTTATCAAGGAAGGCTATAGGCTATATAACATCACGCTACGACCCGTGGGGGCGGCGCAGTAACGATAAACGCGGGTAAAACCGCGGGAACATCTGGTTATTTATATTATACTAGCTGACCCGCGCAACTTCGTCTGCTTCATATAAGAGAATTTTCCCCGTTTTTGCAACATTTTCCATTGCTGCTCCGCTCCTATTGGTCGTAGAGTAATGTTATATAGCCTATAGCCTTCCTCAATAAATGGGCTATCCAACACTAAAATATTTTTTCAATTCGAACCAGGAGTTCCTGAGATTAGCGCGTTCAAACAAACAAACAAACAAACAAACTCTTCAGCTTTATAATATTAGTATAGATTTGAAATAGAATAGGTATATAGTCGAATAATATTATACCTACTAGTCAGTTAGCCTTCAATCCAGATTTACAGAATTTGATGAAGTAATTAATATTTTAATTTGGAGTCTTTCACACAGTATAATTATTTCAGCTTTATCTATTTAGATCGCCTATAACAAAAAAAATCCATCAAAAACTAGATGTTGTCAACGAGTTTTGATGAAAGATAAATAGCGATGAGGCCTGACCCCCTGCCACTAGCAGCCGGTCAAGAAAGATAAATAGAGATGAGCCTGACCCTGCCACTAGCAGCACGGTCAAGAAAGATAAATAGAGATGAGCCTGACCCTGCCACTAGCAGCACGGTCAAGAAAGATAAATAGAGATGAGCCTGACCCCTGCCACTAGCAGCACGGTCAAGAAAGATAAATAGAGATGAGCCTGACCCTGCCACTAGCAGCACGGTCAAGAAAGATAAATAGAGATGAGCCTGACCCCTGCCACTAGCAGCACGGTCAAGAAAGATAAATAGAGATGAGCCTGACCCCTGCCACTAGCACGGTCAAGAAAGATAAATAGAGATGAGCCTGACCCCTGCCACTAGCAGCACGGGTCAAGAAAGATAAATAGAGATGAGCCTGACCCTGCCACTAGCAGCACGGTCAAGAAAGATAAATAGAGATGAGCCTGACCCTGCCACTAGCAGCACGGTCAAGAAAGATAAATAGAGATGAGCCTGACCCCTGCCACTAGCAGCACGGTCAAGAAAGATAAATAGAGATGAGCCTGACCCCTGCCACTAGCAGCACGGTCAAGAAAGATAAATAGAGATGAGCCTGACCCTGCCACTAGCAGCACGGTCAAGAAAGATAAATAGAGATGAGCCTGACCCCTGCCACTAGCAGCACGGTCAAGAAAGATAAATAGAGATGAGCCTGACCCCTGCCACTAGCAGCACGGTCAAGAAAGATAAATAGAGATGAGCCTGACCCTGCCACTAGCAGCACGGTCAAGAAAGATAAATAGAGATGAGCCTGACCCCTGCCACTAGCAGCACGGTCAAGAAAGATAAATAGAGATGAGCCTGACCCTGCCACTAGCAGCACGGTCAAGAAAGATAAATAGAGATGAGCCTGACCCCTGCCACTAGCAGCACGGTCAAGAAAGATAAATAGAGATGAGCCTGACCCCTGCCACTAGCAGCACGGTCAAGAAAGATAAATAGAGATGAGCCTGACCCTGCCACTAGCAGCACGGTCAAGAAAGATAAATAGAGATGAGCCTGACCCCTGCCACTAGCAGCACGGTCAAGAAAGATAAATAGAGATGAGCCTGACCCCTGCCACTAGCAGCACGGTCAAGAAAGATAAATAGAGATGAGCCTGGACCCCTGCCACTAGCAGCACGGTCAAGAAAGATAAATAGAGATGAGCCTGACCCCTGCCACTAGCAGCACGGTCAAGAAAGATAAATAGAGATGAGCCTGACCCTGCCACTAGCAGCACGGTCAAGAAAGATAAATAGAGATGAGCCTGACCCTGCCACTAGCAGCACGGTCAAGAAAGATAAATAGAGATGAGCCTGACCCTGCCACTAGCAGCACGGTCAAGAAAGATAAATAGAGATGAGCCTGACCCCTGCCACTAGCAGCACGGTCAAGAAAGATAAATAGAGATGAGCCTGACCCTGCCACTAGCAGCACGGTCAAGAAAGATAAATAGAGATGAGCCTGACCCCTGCCACTAGCAGCACGGTCAAGAAAGATAAATAGAGATGAGCCTGACCCTGCCACTAGCAGCACGGTCAAGAAAGATAAATAGAGATGAGCCTGACCCTGCCACTAGCAGCACGGTCAAGAAAGATAAATAGAGATGAGCCTGACCCTGCCACTAGCAGCACGGTCAAGAAAGATAAATAGAGATGAGCCTGACCCTGCCACTAGCAGCACGGTCAAGAAAGATAAAATAGAGATGAGCCTGACCCTGCCACTAGCAGCACGGTCAAGAAAGATAAATAGAGATGAGCCTGACCCCTGCCACTAGCAGCACGGTCAAGAAAGATAAATAGAGATGAGCCTGACCCCTGCCACTAGCAGCACGGTCAAGAAAGATAAATAGAGATGAGCCTGACCCTGCCACTAGCAGCACGGTCAAGAAAGATAAATAGAGATGAGCCTGACCCCTGCCACTAGCAGCACGGTCAAGAAAGATAAATAGAGATGAGCCTGACCCTGCCACTAGCAGCACGGTCAAGAAAGATAAATAGAGATGAGCCTGACCCCTGCCACTAGCAGCACGGTCAAGAAAGATAAATAGAGATGAGCCTGACCCCTGCCACTAGCAGCACGGTCAAGAAAGATAAATAGAGATGAGCCTGACCCTGCCACTAGCAGCACGGTCAAGAAAGATAAATAGAGATGAGCCTGACCCTGCCACTAGCAGCACGGTCAAGAAAGATAAATAGAGATGAGCCTGACCCCTGCCACTAGCAGCACGGTCAAGAAAGATAAATAGAGATGAGCCTGACCCCTGCCACTAGCAGCACGGTCAAGAAAGATAAATAGAGATGAGCCTGACCCTGCCACTAGCAGCACGGTCAAGAAAGATAAATAGAGATGAGCCTGACCCCTGCCACTAGCAGCACGGTCAAGAAAGATAAATAGAGATGAGCCTGACCCTGCCACTAGCAGCACGGTCAAGAAAGATAAATAGAGATGAGCCTGACCCTGCCACTAGCAGCACGGTCAAGAAAGATAAATAGAGATGAGCCTGACCCTGCCACTAGCAGCACGGTCAAGAAAGATAAATAGAGATGAGCCTGACCCCTGCCACTAGCAGCACGGTCAAGAAAGATAAATAGAGATGAGCCTGACCCTGCCACTAGCAGCACGGTCAAGAAAGATAAATAGAGATGAGCCTGACCCCTGCCACTAGCAGCACGGTCAAGAAAGATAAATAGAGATGAGCCTGACCCTGCCACTAGCAGCACGGTCAAGAAAGATAAATAGAGATGAGCCTGACCCTGCCACTAGCAGCACGGTCAAGAAAGATAAATAGAGATGAGCCTGACCCTGCCACTAGCAGCACGGTCAAGAAAGATAAATAGAGATGAGCCTGACCCTGCCACTAGCAGCACGGTCAAGAAAGATAAATAGAGATGAGCCTGACCCTGCCACTAGCAGCACGGTCAAGAAAGATAAATAGAGATGAGCCTGACCCCTGCCACTAGCAGCACGGTCAAGAAAGATAAATAGAGATGAGCCTGACCCTGCCACTAGCAGCACGGTCAAGAAAGATAAATAGAGATGAGCCTGACCCTGCCACTAGCAGCACGGTCAAGAAAGATAAATAGAGATGAGCCTGACCCTGCCACTAGCAGCACGGTCAAGAAAGATAAATAGAGATGAGCCTGACCCTGCCACTAGCAGCACGGTCAAGAAAGATAAATAGAGATGAGCCTGACCCTGCCACTAGCAGCACGGTCAAGAAAGATAAATAGAGATGAGCCTGACCCTGCCACTAGCAGCACGGTCAAGAAAGATAAATAGAGATGAGCCTGACCCTGCCACTAGCAGCACGGTCAAGAAAGATAAATAGAGATGAGCCTGACCCTGCCACTAGCAGCACGGTCAAGAAAGATAAATAGAGATGAGCCTGACCCTGCCACTAGCAGCACGGTCAAGAAAGATAAATAGAGATGAGCCTGACCCTGCCACTAGCAGCACGGTCAAGAAAGATAAATAGAGATGAGCCTGACCCTGCCACTAGCAGCACGGTCAAGAAAGATAAATAGAGATGAGCCTGACCCTGCCACTAGCAGCACGGTCAAGAAAGATAAATAGAGATGAGCCTGACCCTGCCACTAGCAGCACGGTCAAGAAAGATAAATAGAGATGAGCCTGACCCTGCCACTAGCAGCACGGTCAAGAAAGATAAATAGAGATGAGCCTGACCCCTGCCATTAGCAGCACGGTCAAGAAAGATAAATAGAGATGAGCCTGACCCCTGCCATTAGCAGCACGGTCAAGAAAGATAAATAGAGATGAGCCTGACCCCTGCCACTAGCAGCACGGTCAAGAAAGATAAATAGAGATGAGCCTGACCCCTGCCACTAGCAGCACGGTCAAGAAAGATAAATAGAGATGAGCCTGACCCTGCCACTAGCAGCACGGTCAAGAAAGATAAATAGAGATGAGCCTGACCCTGCCACTAGCAGCACGGTCAAGAAAGATAAATAGAGATGAGCCTGACCCTGCCACTAGCAGCACGGTCAAGAAAGATAAATAGAGATGAGCCTGACCCTGCCACTAGCAGCACGGTCAAGAAAGATAAATAGAGATGAGCCTGACCCCTGCCATTAGCAGCACGGTCAAGAAAGATAAATAGAGATGAGCCTGACCCCTGCCATTAGCAGCACGGTCAAGAAAGATAAATAGAGATGAGCCTGACCCCTGCCACTAGCAGCACGGTCAAGAAAGATAAATAGAGATGAGCCTGACCCTGCCACTAGCAGCACGGTCAAGAAAGATAAATAGAGATGAGCCTGACCCCTGCCACTAGCAGCACGGTCAAGAAAGATAAATAGAGATGAGCCTGACCCTGCCACTAGCAGCACGGTCAAGAAAGATAAATAGAGATGAGCCTGACCCTGCCACTAGCAGCACGGTCAAGAAAGATAAATAGAGATGAGCCTGACCCTGCCACTAGCAGCACGGTCAAGAAAGATAAATAGAGATGAGCCTGACCCCTGCCATTAGCAGCACGGTCAAGAAAGATAAATAGAGATGAGCCTGACCCCTGCCATTAGCAGCACGGTCAAGAAAGATAAATAGAGATGAGCCTGACCCCTGCCACTAGCAGCACGGTCAAGAAAGATAAATAGAGATGAGCCTGACCCCTGCCACTAGCAGCACGGTCAAGAAAGATAAATAGAGATGAGCCTGACCCTGCCACTAGCAGCACGGTCAAGAAAGATAAATAGAGATGAGCCTGACCCCTGCCATTAGCAGCACGGTCAAGAAAGATAAATAGAGATGAGCCTGACCCCTGCCACTAGCAGCACGGTCAAGAAAGATAAATAGAGATGAGCCTGACCCTGCCACTAGCAGCACGGTCAAGAAAGATAAATAGAGATGAGCCTGACCCCTGCCATTAGCAGCACGGTCAAGAAAGATAAATAGAGATGAGCCTGACCCCTGCCATTAGCAGCACGGTCAAGAAAGATAAATAGAGATGAGCCTGACCCCTGCCATTAGCAGCACGGTCAAGAAAGATAAATAGAGATGAGCCTGACCCCTGCCATTAGCAGCACGGTCAAGAAAGATAAATAGAGATGAGCCTGACCCCTGCCATTAGCAGCACGGTCAAGAAAGATAAATAGAGATGAGCCTGACCCCTGCCATTAGCAACACGGTCAAGAAAGATAAATAGAGATGAGCCTGACCCCTGCCATTAGCAGCACGGTCAAGAAAGATAAATAGAGATGAGCCTGACCCCTGCCATTAGCAGCACGGTCAAGAAAGATAAATAGAGATGAGCCTGACCCCTGCCACTAGCAGCACGGTCAAGAAAGATAAATAGAGATGAGCCTGACCCCTGCCACTAGCAGCACGGTCAAGAAAGATAAATAGAGATGAGCCTGACCCCTGCCACTAGCAGCACGGTCAAGAAAGATAAATAGAGATGAGCCTGACCCCTGCCATTAGCAGCACGGTCAAGAAAGATAAATAGAGATGAGCCTGACCCCTGCCATTAGCAGCACGGTCAAGAAAGATAAATAGAGATGAGCCTGACCCCTGCCATTAGCAGCACGGTCAAGAAAGATAAATAGAGATGAGCCTGACCCCTGCCATTAGCAGCACGGTCAAGAAAGATAAATAGAGATGAGCCTGACCCCTGCCATTAGCAGCACGGTCAAGAAAGATAAATAGAGATGAGCCTGACCCCTGCCATTAGCAGCACGGTCAAGAAAGATAAATAGAGATGAGCCTGACCCCTGCCATTAGCAGCACGGTCAAGAAAGATAAATAGAGATGAGCCTGACCCCTGCCATTAGCAGCACGGTCAAGAAAGATAAATAGAGATGAGCCTGACCCCTGCCATTAGCAGCACGGTCAAGAAAGATAAATAGAGATGAGCCTGACCCCTGCCATTAGCAGCACGGTCAAGAAAGATAAATAGAGATGAGCCTGACCCCTGCCATTAGCAGCACGGTCAAGAAAGATAAATAGAGATGAGCCTGACCCCTGCCATTAGCAGCACGGTCAAGAAAGATAAATAGAGATGAGCCTGACCCCTGCCATTAGCAGCACGGTCAAGAAAGATAAATAGAGATGAGCCTGACCCCTGCCATTAGCAGCACGGTCAAGAAAGATAAATAGAGATGAGCCTGACCCCTGCCATTAGCAGCACGGTCAAGAAATGTAATAATTAATTTTGGTCGCGGATACATTGGATGATGCCGTCACAAAGTTTTATAATAAACTATAGCAACTTAGAGATCAATATATACCGCTGACGTCAGTTAGACAATCCTCGCACCCGCCGTGGTACAGTACCGCATTCATTAAATTATTAAAAGGAAAGTACAAGTTTCACAGAAAGTATAACATTTATAGAAATATCTCTGATTATAATTCGTTTTCTCTCCTGCGCAGTAGAGCTATTACATTGGAACATACCTGTTTTAATGCATACATGGAAAACATTGAAGCTTCCATTATACAAAATCCAAAATCATTCAGGTCATACGTAAAAAGTAAAAGAAGTGCCGGTAGATTTCCTAATGTTATGCAATACCAAGATATCATGGCAAGTACAGGGGAGGAGATCAGTAACTTGTTCGCTACTTACTTTAGTACTACCTTTCAAGACCCAGGCCATGTAATTTCAGATCCATCAAGCTCCAACAATATTCCTTGCTGCAATAGTGTAGCATCTATAAGCTCCATCCACATTAGCCAACCTCAAGTATTGCATTTACTTGAAAACCTGGACCTTTCAAAGTCCGGTGGTCCTGATCATATTCCACCAGTATTTATAGTTAAATGTGCTGATAGTCTGGTATTACCAATATTCATCCTCTTCAGGAGATCACTTTCAGAAGTATTAGTGCCAAAAATCTGAAAATCTGCCTTCATAACTCCAGTTTTAAAAAAGGGTAATAAATCATATGTAGAGAACTATCGTCCTATCTCAAAGATATGTTTATTTTCAAAAATTCTTGAACGAATGGTATATACCGATGTTTACGGAGCTGTTAAGTGTTACTTTGGCAACGAACAACACGGATTCTTAAGAAGGCGCTCCACGACATCCAATCTAATTTTATCCCATGACTTTATATCAGAAGGTATGGAAAATGGTGGTCAAGTTGACGTCATTTATACCGACTACGAAAAATGTTTTGACCGTATCGATCACCGCGTGCTACTACAGAGGTTACTATCAGTTGGAATACATGGTGATTTGTATAGATGGTTCTGTTGATATATAGATAATCGGACTCAAGCGGTTGTACTGCATGGTTACATTTCTGGATGGACCTTTATCCCCTCAGGATTACCGCAAGGTTCCATTTTAGGGCCACTTTTATTTGTTTTGTTTATTGCTGACTACAGTACTTGTTTTCAAAATTCGTATATAATACTATATGCCGATGATATGAAAATACATAAAACAATACAAACTATATCTGACACTCATGACTTACAAGCAGACCTTAATCGATTTCAAACATATTGCATTGTCAATAAACTTCAACTCAACATCTCTAAATGTTACCACGTATCCTTCACACGTCGGAAATCAATTATTGGTTCAGGCTACACGTTGAATAACCTGCAAGTTACAAAAGTTGAAAGTATAAGAGATCTCGGTGTTATATTCGACAGCAAACTTATATTTGAGCAGCATATAAACAATATTGTAAACAAGGCATCAAAAGCCCTAGGATTTATTATGAGAACCTCTCAGGCTTTTCGTTCTCTGAAAACTATAAAAATATTATATTGCTCTTTTGTGCGCAGTCACTTGGACTATGCATCCCAGGTCTGGAGCCCACAATATGGTATATATAAGTCCCGTATTGAGGGCGTTCAAAAGAAATTCATGCATTACTTAGATTACAAAGCGCAACAATACTCACATGACTACAATCACCGTTGTAAAAGATATCACTTTCTACCTCTGGAATATAGACGGTACATCAGCGACTTATGTTATTTAATTAACATCGCAAATAGCTCAATTGACTGCCCCGAGCTTGTAGCAAAGCTAGAATTACGTACCAATTTAATTGGTTTTAGGCGGCGTCCTATACTTAATGAACCCTTGGCAACGACAAACTATAGGCATAATGCATTCGTTCAACGAGGAATGAAGGCATTTAATCAATTGCCTGTCGAATTGGACATAGACCTATATTGCACAAGTGTTCGAACAGTAGGTAGGCTCTTGGCCAATTCTTTCTTTGATAGTGGGTAGCGGAACTCAAACTGTAAAGCTATAATAACTGTAATTAAACTGTGTTTGCTATTTGTTATTGATATTTTTCTTTACTTTTGTACTTTTGTTAGATTATTCTTGTTTTTGATTGTTTATTTTTTCTTTGTTGTTTTAATATTCATATGTGGAGGCTTGTTATTAGCAACATGTGTACCCAGTAAATGTATACTTTCTAGAATAATATTAGTCTATAAGCCTTCCTAAGATTAAATAAATAAATAATAAATAAATAAATTAAATAAAATAAAACAGTTTCCTGTAAAATAATAAATAACAAAACGTTCGAAACAAACTTCTTGAAAATGTTATCACGAGGAATGTTCGTGAAGTAAATAACTACCAATTAATTTGAGAAGAACAATTGCTTGTAAACTTAGTGCTTACTGAACCGTGCGTTTTGATTTTTAAAGGCCAGCGTTAGCAGAAAGGATTTCAATTGATGTTTCATTTAAAATGTTGTTCCCAAATTATATATAACTAACTAGTGAGAAATCAGACAAAAAATAACCTAATAAACATTATTCAATGTTGAGTGTTAATCTCACTCAACTCACGTTTAAGTTTAATATTGTTTGCAAATTTTCGGTTCAGCTGAAATATAATTGAGCTTTGCTGTCAGGAAAATGTCAGTAGCATTAGCGATCTAAGAGTGAGGCACATGTCTACCTTAAACTTTAGGGATTAACAGGTGCCATACTATGTGAAATATTTAAACCCTTCCTACTTTGTATTCATCGAAAAATACTTAAACATAATGAACATTTGAACTTTGACATTATTGTAGCTTTTCGTATTGTGGATTTTATCTACTTCCTTGGTGGTGAGCGGTGATTGGGGATCCAAAAACGTAGGTGGCGAAATGTGGATGTAATACCATTTGTCTATCTATGTGTATCTAACGCAAAGGCGCAAGACAGTATAAAATAAGAACATATTGTTGCATATAAGGCTCTAATTGTCGATTGCAACTTTGAAGAAGGTTCCAACCATGGGAACGATGCTACGAGTAAAATTTATAAATTTAATTGGAGTTTGTTGACATATTGGCGCAAAGAGCGAGCGGAGACTTTTCCTGTTAAGAAAGCCATTAACATCCATTAACGTCATTCTAAGGTTCCGTCACCGGCCGCATCGTGACTCGTTTACTAAGTGCTTTTCAATACGGTTTATTATCGTATTAGTATTTTCGATATTTTGTAATATTAACTCATTCATAAAATTATGCCGGCACCATTTTTTTCTGAATTACACAATTTGTACATCTGCTAAACTCGCAATATTTGGTGCAGTAGTGGCAAGATGTCTTCTTGAACCACAGCACAATTTCTGCAGACATGCCATCCAGGCAATATTGACAACAATATCAGTAATAGCGCCTTCATTATTATAGTGTTTATCTAAGCCAGACAGTACAACAAAAATATCTAGATAGACAACAACAACGAAAATGTACAAAGGCCCTCTACACAATGACCCATGATGGGCGAGTACAGGCACGCACGATTGTGTAGAGTGCATAATCGTCTGTGAGTGGCCATCATCGCCTATAATCGTGACTAATCGGTGAATTGTCACGCATCAAAGAGATGCGTGCCGATGATCGTGCGCGTGTCTACACATTCGTCCATCAATCAGTCGCACGACAGAGGTCAAGTAAGAAGGTAGTGGTTTTTTGGCGGGAACGCTGTGAACGTGAGACGCCAATTTAAAAAAGGAAAGGTAGTGCGTGGTACCGGTGGATTTATGTTTACACAAGAAAAATGGTTGAATTCTTGACCTTTTTTTGATGCACATTCCGATAATGATTATATTATGTACTGAGCAAATAGATAGCAGCAGCCGTTATCACTTGGACGTCCATCTTCTACAGACGACAGTAAGTAAATGTAACAGTCAGCATTGTGTAGAGAGCAACCCATGATCGCGGCGATGATGGTCACTTTTTTAATCGCCCATCATGGCCCATTGTGTAGAAGAGGCTTAATATGTACCCTTCAGTGACGAGGCAACAATCGCGTCAGTAGAGTACCTATAGAGCATTTATTTAATGACGCACAACAAAGCGCAACAAAGCAGTCTCCCGCGGGCGCGACAACACATCTACATAATTGAATATCGGTGCCCGGAGAACGGGGTTAATGGGCTTAGATTACATTTTATCAGATTCTTACATATTATATATTTAGATACAGACTGCTACAAGTTTTCACACGCTTGCAACTCAATACATAAGCTGTGGTTTTTTTGAAGTTGGCGATACTTATCCAGTCTAGCTACTCGTGGTTTGATCGGGGCAGATACATAATAGTGTCATATCTAATTCAAATATACACACACGTATGATAGCTCAGTGGGGAGACTAACAGACTGCAATGCAGAGTCTCGGGTTCGAACCCACATCGCGAAACTCTGACTTTCGGAAGTTATATGACTTTTCGAAATTATGTGCGTATTAATTGACAATTATCGCCTGCTCCGTGCCTCGGAGAGCACGTTAAGCCGTCGGTCCCGGCTGCCATGAACATCTTTGGCAGTTGTTATTGGGAAGTCAGTGCCCTCTAATATCCTGACACTGGTCTATCCTTAGGGTATCGTTAGCCTTCGAGTTGCGGAAGTCAGATGGTAGTCGCTCCGTGTAAAAACTGGTATCCAGTCAAATCCGGTTAGACTAGAAAGCCGACCCCAAGTGACTTGGGAATAATAAAGGCTAGGGATAAGAAGTATGACAGAAGAGTACCTACCTAATATATAATCTGCCGTTAAGAAAATGTCCATTTCGGATTTAAAACTGTACAAATATGAACACGCAAAGAATCACAAGACTCAGAACACGTGACTGTTGTTAGTTTGTCCTCCCAGTATTGAGTTACGTGCCGCAAATGTAATTAATTTGGATTAGTATGTTATTCAAAAATTGTTGTTAATAAAATCCGTATAAAGTAGTTTATTTTCAATAATGGGCCGAAGTTAAAACTAAGCTTTTTTAACAGATAAACGTCAATATCGCTTAATGTCAGTGTTGGTGTTGACATCAAAGCCATCGGGTACAAGCAACACAGCATTGATCGCTGCGGCTATATTAACGAACATCACATGAGACGATGACGCTGGTCTAATCTGTGAGATATGGTCTTGACATCAGGACGTCAATTTGTGCTTACATGTCTGTTACATGTAAGCACAAATTGACGTCCTGATGGTAATCGTGATTACGACTTCCACTCCCAGGTTAAGTTAGCCATTGCTGGGTTTTACTGTAAATACATTTTCACAGCTTCAATTGCAATCAATGAATAGAAAATATTTTCACCTTATATTCATCAAAAAAAAAAAATTACAAAATGTAGAGATAAGCGCGATTTTATCTTATCTTATCTTATGTGGGGGCCAGTCAGCGTAGACCGGCGACACTTCGACCCAGTCGGATCTTTTGTGTCGACACTCTCCCAATAACTACTTCCATAGATATTCATGGCAGCCGGGACCAACAGCTTAACGTGCTCTCCGAGGCATGGAGCAGGCGATAATTATTGTCAATCAAAACGCACATAATTTCGAAAAGTCATATAACTTCCGAAAGTCAGATATGCGAGACGTGGGTTCGAACTCGGGACCCTCTGCATTGCAGCCTGTTGGTCTCCCCACTGAGCTATCGCTGCTCTCTGATAAGCGCGATACGTACGTATGTATATATTAATACTTAGAGCAACGCAAGTTGGCTAACACAGGGCTTCATTACAATTTGTGAGGAACAACTATCTCCAAACTTTATCGACATTGCAGCGTTCAATCAAGAGTGGCAAATCAAGGACAGCAAACGTATAGGACGTGCGTTTCTAACAGTTATTTATGTAACTATAGGTACTATTTGTAAGTCGTCTGACTTGGGACCAATTATAAATTAATGAGACACAAAAATACATCGTCTGTTTGTAAGAGAAGTATATCTACCCGACAACGAGGGGTTCGACAAATAGCAATACGTGTTTAATATTTGATAACCATATTTATTTACTCTTGTGACTTAAGAATTGTAAATTGTAATAGGTATTTCTTATTTATAAAAAATAATATCTGTAAACAACCCTACCATTATCTTCTTTTTGAAATCTATATCGTTTAAACAATAACGAAAGGCCTTGCCACGGCTTTATAGCTTAACATTATACGGGAGTATGTCCGAATTTGTATTAAATAAATAATTGATGCCACATGATAAATAATAAAATAACAATAATTGTCTACCCATAGTACAAACTCTGCTTAATTTGGGCTATATGGTGTTGTGAGTATGTGATAGAATATTATTATTATTAATATAAAATGAACCTGACCTTTAGGTTTTTGGTGTAATACTTATACAAAAACATATTATTTAGTATTTAATTATCCCAAAAAGCTATTAATTTAAGTCAAAGACATTAAAATATGTCTAGTGACAAAGCATAACACCCAGGAAGAAAAATTTTAACATGTACAGAGAAGAGCACTTTGCTCAAAGCATTAATTTTATCGATTTGATATCGAATTCTCGGTGTTCTAGTGTGACTTGTGGTTAAAAGTTGTTTAAATATCGATCGCTCGGATCATCTAAAGTATTGAGACGAAATGTTTTTTGTAAGAATTATTTTTGGCACATTGTACTTATCTATACTTATATCTATACTTATAATAAAACTGTAGAGAGGTCAATTCTGTACATTGAATATATATTTAAAATTAATATTGGAGGATGAATGGTGATCGATACTGATGACAAAAATGCAATCTGTCTGTCTGTCTGTCTGTATGTGCACGCATGGGTCAAAAGCTACTGAAGGGATTTTAACCAAACTTGGTACGATTGTAGTCCATACTCCTGGGCAGATTATAGGCTATATAACATAACGCTAAGATACATAGGAGCTGAGCAGTGACAATAAATTTGAAGCAAGTCGGATGAAAATGCGCCTTCGAGCTCTTATCCTCGCATACGTTGATCATACACCAAAAGTATGTATAACAAAGATAATGGTCTTCAAAAGATCTACAAAAAAGCTCTCAATAGTATATATCTATCTTTTATAAATTAGCCACAATAACGTGTTTAATCGTTAGGCATTTCTTCAAAGTGTATTAAATACATAAATATATTGTATTTCACATAGATATATCTTTATCAAACTCCCATATTCAAAAAGTACACTTTAAAATTTATTTTATAAAAAAGAAATTATAGAAATCGAATTATAAACACACAAGATATAGATGAAATAAAACTTCTAAATCTCGCCGCGCCAGTATGGGTAAGGCGATACGGTTGATTTTTGTTTAACGCGCGAAACGGCCATCCGCTGCATTTATAAAAAGGCGGGAGCGCTCACGCGCCTACTTCACTCACATTTTGTTTGTTTGGTTGAACGCGCTAATCTAAGGAACTACGGGTAAAAATTAGAAAAATATTTCAGTGTTGGATAGCCCATTTATAGAGGAAGGCTATTATAGGCTATATAACATCACGCTACGACCAATAGGAGCGGAGCATAAATGAAAAATGTTGCAAAAACTAGGCAAATTCTCTTATGTGAAGCAGACGAAGTTGCGCAGGTCAGCTAGTGTATAATAAATATTTATATGTAAAATATTTCAGTTAGAGGTTTGACTAAAAAAAGAATCTTTACCTCTGAAGAATAAGGTCACAATAAAAGTGCTGGTGATAAACTTTTTACCTCATACAGAACTTACATGCTAACTAATACTATAACTGCGAATGTGAGTTTGTTTGTTTCACGCCTTAACTACTCGACCGACAATCATGAAATTTTGCAATCACGTTGTCAGGGGAACAGAAAACTATAGTAAGCGCACCTTAATAAAATTACCTATATATTATAATAGTCAATAAATATCAATTATAAGTAAAAAATGTAAATAATAAGATATGTAAAACTTCCTCCTCTCTCCTACATGTTGCCGTGCCGACAAGGCCCACACATGTTTCTTATATTATACCATTGTAACATCTATTTAACTTGTGGAGTGCAATAAATGTATTGAGTATTGAGTATTGAGTATTGAAAAGGACATCCTAGATAAGATTATTAATATGAATGTGAGTTTGTTTGTTACGCTTTCACGCCTTAACTACTCAACCGATCATCATGAAATTTTGTCAGGGGAACAGAAAAGGTTATAGGGTACCTATATTCCACCCAAAAGAAGTATTAAAGTTACTAAGCTAACCTAACCTAACGTACATCTTGCTCGCGTAAGAGCAAAGCCGAGGGCAAAAATTAATCTATACTAATATTATAAAGCTGAAGAGTTTGTTCGTTTGTTTGTTTGAACGCGCTAATCTCAGGAACTACTGGTTCAAATTGAAAATTATTTTAGTGTTGGATAGCCTATTTATTGAGGAAGGCTATAGGCTATATAACATCACGCTACGACACACGGGGGCTGCCCAGTAACCATAAACGCGAGTGAAACAGCGGGCACTTTTAGAAATTCATATTTGCGATCCATACCGTGGCTACTTGTATTTTATAATACAAAATGAAGGTGTAAATTAGCGATTACCTTTCAGCAAATATTGAATATAACTTGTTAAAGTCGAACATTAAATTAACGCAAACGTTAGTTCATAAAATAAAATCATTTCATATAAATTTAGTTAAGGCTTATTATTATTAGCTTGAAAAGATGGGTATTCGGGACACCCAACTTAAACTTTTTAAAAGCTACCTCACAGGTAGGCTACAAAGGGTCAGGATTGGTGAGATCACCAGTGATGATTTAAGGGTTGAATAGGGCGTTCCTCAGGGCAGCGTATTGGGCCCGACACTTTTCCTAGCTTTTATTAACGACCTATGTAACCTGCAGCTAATAAACGGCAAAATTGTGACATTTGCTGATGACACTGCTTTGATTTTCCATGGCGACACCTGGAACGACACCTTTCAAGCAGCTCAAATAGGTTTCAACGCAGTGACCTCTTGGTTGAAAGGCAACGGCCTAACCCTTAATGTCGAAAAGACAAAATATCTGCCGTTTTCTATAAAAAACATACCACCCAGAGGACTTGAGGGGCTCTCAATAACAGCGCACTCATGCCCACTCACTCACCCTTGCTCATGTAAACACTTGACTTGTGCCTCTACCATTAAATACCTCGGTGTCGTAATCGATAGCACTCTGAGCTTTAATCACCATATTGACCTACTGTCATCGAGGATCCGTAAGGTCATCTTCACTTTTAAAAATTTGCGACATGTTGCAGACAAAGATTTAATAAGAATGATCTATTTCTCTCTATGCCAGCCAATAATGACTTACTGCATTACGGTATGGGGCGGCACGATCAAAACGAGTATGATAAGGGTAGAAAGAGCTCAAAGGGCTGTGCTAAAAGTAGCCCACTTCTTGCCCTTTCTCTATCCCACTAGAGACCTTTACCGTCTTGCTGATGTTTTTTATTTTTTGCTCGTCTAAATGACCACACTCCACCTGATGGTAAGCAGTCGTGTGGTCTAGTCTAAGAGCAGTGGCCTCCACATCGCCCCCACAGCAGCCGAGGCGATGTTGAGGTCTCTACTTTGACGGCCTGAGAAGATGCTTTTTCACGCCCCGCTTAAAGAACCCAGGATTGAAGGAAGAAGGAAACACGTGCCTTGGCAGAGAATTCCATGCCTTGGTCGTTCGGCAGAGATATGAGGACCCAAACTTTTTGGTACGCGCTCTAATCGACTCTACCGTGTAAGGATGGCATCTGAGCCCAGCACGCGTTGTTCTGGATAGGAAAGGGGAGGGCGGGATAAGGTGGAATAACTCTTCAGAGCACTCCCCGTGGTATATTCTGTAGAAACATGCCAATGAGGCAATGTCCCTACGGAGTTGCAGAGGTTCCAGTGAACTCGTGACCTCTGGATCTCTGATGATATGGACAGCCCGCCGCTGTAACTGGTCGAGAGCGTCCAGCAAGTACTGCGCGGAGCCATCCCAAAGATGAGAACAGTACTACACGCAAGGGCGCACTTGTGCCTTATACAATAGGCACAGTTGCCCAGGCGTGAAGAACCGCCTCACCCTGTTCAGAACTCCGAGTTTTCGCGAAGCTTGCTTAATGACGCTCTCGATATAGGTTTTCTGATTAAGGGAGCGGCAAAGATCCATACCTAAGATGGAGAGACTGTCACGTATCACCACTGGAGTGTTCTTCAGAGAAGGGAGGGGAAGGAACGGAGACTTTTTTGTTGAGAACGCGCATGCCTGGGTCTTCTTGGCGTTGAACTCGACCAAGTTCTTGGCACCCCATTCATAGATGCGGTCCAAGGTCTGGTCAAGTTTAACGACAAGATTCTGCCTTTTCCCCTCAACCTCAGCCTGTTTGGCCCCAGGATGTCCGAGATATCGCCCATGCACGGTACTGTCGTCCGCATAACAATGTATGTTGCCGAGATTCAACATATCATTGATATGCAGAAGAAAGAGCGTAGGGGATAAGACAGAACCCTGAGGCACTCCTGCATTGACCTGCATAAATTTGGAAGCGCGACCGTCGCAAAGGACCCGAATACGACGCTTCTGCAGGAAACTTGCAATCCAGGTGCACAGTTGAGAGGGCAAGCCATAGGCCGGAAGCTTGGAAAGAAGAGACCGGTGCCAGACTCTGTCGAAAGCTTTGGCTATGTCAAGGCTGATAGCCAAAGACTCGCCGTGCTTGTCCATAGCTTCACCCCAGAGGTGCGTGACGAACGCTAGAAGATCACCCGTTGATCGTTTAGCCCGAAAGCCGTATTGGCGATCATTGATCAACGATTGATCCTCCAGGTAGCGGACAATTTGGGTGTTTATAAGCCGCTCGAACACCTTGGAGAGCACCGAGGTGATAGCTATGGGACGATAGTTGCTTGGCTCGGAACGGTCCCCCTTTTTGGGAATCGGTTGAACGTTCGCCTCCTTCCAAGCCTCAGGCACAATGCCTGCGGCGTAAGATGTCCGGTATAGGCGCGTAAGCGTAGGAGACAACTCCGCTGCACATTTTTTAAGGACCACAGCTGGGATGCCGTCAGGTCCACTGGCTTTCCGAACATCGAGAGACTGCAGTATCGCACGAATGGTTTGTTGCCTGATACATATATTAGGCATGGTGTAGCCGCAGTTGGCAATGTTAGGCGGCTGCGAACCGCTGTCATCGATTCGGGAGTTGGCTGCAAAGAGATTTGCAAGCAGATCTGCTTTCTCCTGCGGCCGATGAGCCAGTGATCCATTCGGATTCCTCAGAGGGGGCAGCAAGATCTGGCAGAAGTTGGACTGCACGGCTTTGGCCAGGCGCCAATAGCTACGACTGCCCATAGGATGCGCCATGAGTTCCTGGCCGAACCGTGCGACGCGCTGGGCATCCGCTCTTAAGGATGCCCTCTTGCAGACCTTTGTGGCTTGGTTGAACGCTGCCTTCAGGAGATCCACGTTAGGGTCGTGGAGAGTGCGAGCCCTGGTCCAAGCGCGGTACGCTGTCTGTTTGCGTTCAACAGCATCAGCGCATTCACGACCGAACCAGGGTCTTTTCCTGCCGCCGCTCGTGACATCACTGTATGGAATATAATATTCCATACCCAGGATGATTTCACCAGCGACAGCAATAGCGCTCTCTGATGAACCCCTGTTCTCAAAGCAGCGTTGATCCCAAGGGATGGATGCGAAGTACTCCCGCATTCCATCCCAGTCTGCCGACGAGTAGTGCCACAGTCGTCGTCTTGCCTCCTCGGGTCGTGGGGGCGTAACAACAGCTGTGGCACAAACCAGACAGTGGTCTGAGGTGCCCAGAGGAGCACGAATCGACACACTGTACCAGTTCGGGTTACTCGTCAGCAGCAGATCGAGCAGAGAGGGCACCTGACCTGCAATGTCTGGTATCCGGGTGGGCTGGAGTACCAGTTGAGACAGGTCATGCGTGAGAGCGAACGCATGGGCAGTTCGTCCCGCGTGGTCTGTTTTGGGAGAGCCCAACCAGGTCTCATGGTGGGCATTGAAATCTCCCAAGAACACCAACTCAGCGTTCGGAAACCGCTCCTGCGCGTCGTCTGCCGCCTGACTCAGGTAATTGAAGAGTCGAGTTGTCTCAGCGTCTCCTGAATGGGATCGGTAGAGGCATATGTAGATTTGGCTGAAAGAGCCATGATCTACGTGTACCCAAAGGACAGAGAAGGAAGGGTCCTCTAGGCATTGTAGACGGCGACAGCAAATATCCGCCCTAACAAACAAGCATACCCCGGCTTTCGCGAGGAAACACTCCTCTAGCACGTAGCCGGGATATTGCAGGTAGTTCGTGTCTGCAGGACGGCGTATTTGTGTCTCCGTTAGAAAAAGCATTGCCGGCCGAGCCGTCTCCAGGTGGTGATGGACGGCATTAAGGTTAGCATGGAGTCCTCTGATGTTAATAAACTCCACGACACAGGAAGCAGCAGTGGGGTTACGGCGATTGGCTGCTGTTGAACGACAATGCTTTGTTCGTACTGCCATAGAGTGAAAGGAAGGGGAAACGTGAAAAAAAAGAGGCGGCTATTCTCGCAGCAAAGTGGGGCAAGGCGCAGAGCAAGTTTTGTCATATAACTGTATGGTATGGCGATAGCCGATCCGACGGACGGAAGGACCCCCGTACCCTCCCGAAAGTGGTCGCCGGGACCCACCCTCCGGTCACCATCCGGCACGACGAGCCACCTCGAGATTATGCGCGGCATGATAAGGCAGCCAACCTAGTTGGTTAGACTCGGTTGGGCCTCTGGACTATACCGCGGGCGGCCAGCAGAGAACCGTTTCTACGGCTCTCCCTGGCCGCCGGGTCGACTCGCGCCACCCACACAATGACTCTACGGATACTTTGCAGGTCCCTCATAAGCTGCGAGAATCGTCACCTCATGCTTAGGCCTCCGGCGCTCTCATTCACCGAACGAAACACAGCAGTGAAACACTGTTGTTTCACGTCGATTTTCTGTGAGAGGATAGTACTTCCCCGGTCGAACCAGCCCATTCCTGCTGTAACCAGCTTGGCTCTACTACCTCAAAATGTCTTGACAGTTCGCCAACTATACATCTTAAATGTAGCTCTGAAACAACACTCATCTCTTACATACGATGCCTCATATACGAGCAAAAGATTAAAACATAAAGTCTGCCAAAATACTGATCAATGGTACACAGCTTTTTCTGGCAAGTCCTTTGGTTTCATGGGAGGATACCTGTACAATAAAATAAATGGAAAACTTTCTATATACCAACTTACAAAGTACAATTTCAAGAAGACTGTCACTTTGTGGCTAAAATCCCTAAGCTATGAAGAAACAGAACAGCTTCTACATATTCCCTCTTAACCAAAACTGTTATCTTTTCTACATGTTTATCTCAATTACTAATATGTATACAACACAATGTTAACAGATCTGTTATTCTTTAACATTTTCTGATCCCAAGACCATAGGTCGTAGGGTTAACTAGCACCTAAAAACTAACACCTATTACACACACAATAACACACATACATGCATGAACACACACTTTTACACTAACACACACACACACACACACACACACACACACACACACACACACACACACACACACACACACACACACACACACACACACACACACACACACACACACACACAATCATACACTCACGCACTCTCACTGCTCAACGTCAACTAAAACTACTAGTTTCACTCAATACACACTCCACCTATTCAGAGTCTGGAGAGGCTGGTAATCTGTAATACAGGTCTCCTAGTACAGACACCAGTCCCTCACACAGATTGTACTATATTATGAATCATATGTAACTAGATACCTACTATTGTCTTGTTTTTGTAAAACTGTGTGAGAGAACAAATAAAAAATAAAAGAGTTATTATTATTATTATATACCTACATATTATTTATACCGCTGGGGCTTAAAAGTAACAGATATTTTAGAGAAATAGTAACTATAAAACGTAACAAAGGAAAAGCCGTTGATAATAGTTTCATTGTAATAATAAAACTCACTAAATTCAACATCATTGTGTATTCAGTCGCATATACTCGTACAAATTGAAAACTGAGAAATTTGTTAATTATAACTTCATTCAAAATGTTTACGCGTTCATAACCAAAAATGTAACAATTTATTCTGATTCTGTTTATTTTGTTGTTTTGCACAAACAAGCTTTACGCTGGCACATTACATATAACCGACTAGTTATGATAAAAAGAATAGGAGTTAAATATAATGACCACCAAAAATACTAATTGCGCAGCAAAATATGCTTACTAAAATATATCATAACGAGCACCTATACGCCTCAAATCACTGCATTCCGTCTCGGAAGGGTTAGGTTATGTTAGATTCCTTCTTAAACCCACCCAAAAATAGGAGCCCCGCGAAGCGAGCTCCGTCGACTTAGTTTGATCTCTTTAAATATATTTTGGTGTGCAATTAGTATTTTTGGTAAGCATATTTTGCTGTGCAATTAGTATTTTTTTGCTGTGCAGTTAAATACTACCCTTTCTAAATCTGTTACACACTGAGTTTTTTGTATTACATATATAAATACATAGATTCACGCCTGTTTCCCAGAGGGGTAGACAGAGACTACGGACTTGCATTTGCTACGATCCTGACACACTTCTCTGGCTTCATTCACTTTCATCACATTCCTCCTAAACGCCTCTCGGTTCAAGGTGCTCTTAACCTGGCCTTTGTCCAGAACGCCTCCGATCTGATCGAGAAACGTTCGCCTAGGTTTTCCTCTTGCGACTGTTGTTCATTCTAACGTAATAAAGTTTTCAGTACATACCGGGCTTAGATACCGGTTTTCAATCGGTTCCTCTTCGGACAAAAACTAATTGAGTTTTCTTTTAGAACATTATCAAGAGCTGCACGGTGTCTAGCAATATGTGCGGTGGCTATCAATCGGCCAGACCCTATTATGTAAGACTATTATTCCTGATCAAACTTTACCCCCATCGGGAATATACAATGGAGCGTATGTATGTGTGTGTAATTACAGCATCTTTGTAACCATTATGTTAACCGAAATAACGTGTAGGTAGGTATATTTGCCCGACTCTAAATTGATACGCAAACAATAAGCTATCTTTGATATACATATGTATATTATTATCTAAACATGTAGGCGTCTTTTTAATATACATACTTACATATTTTTAGATCAATTGAATATATCTCAAAGCAAAAATGAATATAACTGATTCTTATATTCTTCGTAATTATATTGTTTCCATCTTTAAATAACACACAATAGTGTTTCCATTTCGTATCAAACGTAAGGTCAGCGTTTTATAAGATCACACCATTTTGGATAAACTACACATGGTTCGCAAGAAATTCCGTTTAATTACCGTGAATTTGTAAGTATATGTAAGTTTGCGGAGCTCGTTTTATGTGCTGAAGTTTTTATTTATATCGATCGTAGAGTTACTGTTCACTGGAGCTGATATGTCGCAAAACTTCACTGAGTTTAAAAAGTAATGAGGTAGAAAAAAAACGAGAGAAGAATAATAGTTACTCGAATAAATTCACAATAATTCCACATTCGAATATCAATTAATTCGTCATCGGTGTAAGTATGTGATGCGAATGAAAATCATTTGTGTTCAAATTGTTAATTGTGTTCAAATTCGATTAATCGAATAAAACTAAAATTATAATATACGCGGTGAAAAATAAGAATTTTGGCAAGCTTCAACATCATGCAAACTCTTGCTTTTTAATGAACTTTAAAAAGCAACATTTTGCGGAACATGCATACTATGTAATATAGTATAATACTATGCGTAACATATACTCGACGGCCTCGATGGCGTAGTGGTTAGTGTAACTGACTGCCAAGCCTGAGGTCGCGGGTTCGATTCCCGTACAAGTCAAACATTTGTGTGCATGAACATGGATGTTTGTCTTGGTCTGGGTGTTTCTATGTATAATATGTATGTATTTACAAAAAAAAAAGTATATATGTATGTTTCTCCATTGTCTAGTACCCATAGTACAAGCTCTGCTTAGTTTGGGCTAGATGGTGCTGTGTATATGTGGTAGAATATTATTATTATTATTATATGCTTTTGCAGCTTCCTGGCTAAATGACGGTGTTTTAATCATTGACTTATATATTACTATAATGTATAATGTAACAAATGTGTTCGAACTATATCAAATATTCTTTATAAAATCGAAGTAAATAAATAATAATAATAAACATTGATTGCTTAAAAAAGTACAACAAGTGTAAACACAAAATATGAAAAGGCATACATTATGGCGGTTGTACAATCGGTGGCTCTCCATTTTGTGTCATAATTTACCATCGCACTTCGTGGACTTGATGCACATTATAATACAACACTTCTACACTGGATAAAGACGACATACAAGAAGTACGAAGTAGGCGGCAATTCATCTCAGTAAATTAATAGGGCAGAGGGGTGCCTTCGGGTTGGGCAACCAACTCCTGCAATAGAAAAAGGAGCTACGAGATACTGAAACGGAGTAATATCATAAAAGTGGGTGAAACTGCGAGATACTCGTACACCTAGTAGAATAGGATTATACGATACATATGTAAAAAGACTCGAAATTATTCAGAAAAAGTTGTTACGAACAACATAATTTAAATGCCGACATCTCAAATTATCATATACGCAACTACTGTGCAAATACCAACTTTTGAACCTGGAATCTAAACGAAAATTACTTGCATCCACAATGTTGTACAGTTTATGTAACACTAGGTTTGACTGCCCCGGAATCACTAATCAATTAAGTTACATTGTACTAGAACCGTATTGCGACGAGGCGCGCGTGCCCCGGCTGTTCTACACTGCAAAGTGCAGAACCAACGCCGGCACACGGGCGCCTCTTCGTCGCCTTGTTGAAACGTATAACACACACCTTATAGACTTAGATATAATATTTGCACTCCCGTATTCAAAATTTCGTAAACAATCTATTGAATTGTTAAAATAATTACCTATTGCTAGTTTTGCCCTTTCTCAATTATGGCGCCATATGTGTAACTGTTTTGTGTCCCAATAAAGTAAATAAGTAAATAAATATACGGAACAAGAATATTACCTATTACATTAAAAGATGTTATCCTAATCCTAATCCTATCCTATCTAATATTATAAAAGCGAAAATGAGTTTGTTTGTTACCTTTTCACGCCTAAACCACTGAACCGATCATCCTGAAATTTTGCATATACGTTGACAGGTGTACAGAAACGGACAAAGGCTACCTTTCATTCCGAAAAAAATTACTGTTCCCGAGGAAAACAATAATAACGTTCTTATCATAATAGATGGCGCCACGTGTCTTTCGAATCATTATTGAATTATATTATTACAAGCAGAGTACAACCCGAATTGATTGTCAAATTCTAAATAATTAACGCGAGCGAAGCCGCGGGCAAAAGCTAGTTATAGAATAAATTAATATCTAACCGATAGATAAATCCCCTTTTGGGCATTTTGGCGTGAGAGTATATGCATTTATTAATAAATATATAACTATTAATTTTAACCTAGCGACTCACTTTCTAACGCAAACATTTAGCGTAGCCAGAGGGGCTAACAAGAATTTTAGATTAAATGTGCAAACTTAATTGCTAGTAAATTTAATTTGAAAAAGACTAGAGTATAGTTTTACTGGATTTTGCCCGCGGTTTCGCTCGCGTAAATTTCAATATTCTACCGAAACAATACTTTTCCTAGATGAAAGGTACCTTATGTCATTTTCTGTACCCCTGACAACGAGTATGCGAAATTTCATCATAATCGGTCGAGTAGTTAAGGCGTGAAAGCGTAACAAACAAACAAACTCACATTCAAATTTATCGTATTACTAGCTTTTGCCCGCGGCTTCGCTCACGTTAATTTAGAATTTGACAATCAATTCGGGTCGTACTCTGCTTGCAATAATATAATTCAATCATGATTCGAAAGACACGTGGCGCCATGTATTAAAATAAGAACATTATTGTTGTTTTCCTCGGCAACAGTAATTTTTTTCGGGATGAAAAGTAGCCCATGTCCGTTTCTGTACACCTGACAATGTATATGCAAAATTTCAGAATGATCGGTTCAGTGGTTTAGGCGTGAAAAGGTAACAAACAGACAAACTCATTTTCGCTTTTATAATATTAGTTAGGAAGTTAGGATAGGATTAGGATTAGGAAGGATAGAATAGTTAGGGTTAGGATAGTATGGATTATATTAAAATGAGGCGGAATAATAATAAATTATAGGCCATAAGTGAGCTTTAATGATAAAAACGTGCTTTATTTTATATCTTAATTATGGATGCTTCTAATTAGTAATTTCATCTCACGTTATTATGTGTATGTGTTGTTACACACACCTTTGCCAGAGGCTATGTATATATGTATTCTAAATAGGTTTACATAGAGTTTTAAGATAATGGAGGACAAAACTTTAGAAATGTGAAGTGGGACAGTCGGTACAAACGAACATCTTCTTTGATCTGGTCAGCAAAAATTAATTAGGCTTAAAATGTTAACTGAATCTTTCTGTCGAAAGACCGTGTTTAGGGAGCATTCAATGAAAACAACTGCTTATAAAAAAATGTACGTGAATGAATTAACATTTTAGAAACATAGTATTTGCCCGCCCTGAAACTGGCGAGTGAGTATTATCTACACTAATTTCATATAGAGGAAAGATTCGATTTTTTGTTTGTTTGTCTGTAACGATTTAACTCAAAAACTACTCAACCGAATTTTAAAAATATTTCACCATTAGACAGCTATATTATCACCGAGCAACAGAATATATTTTATTAAAAAAAGAAAGTACTGTTACTAACATAACTTCATATACCATTACGCGAGGGAAGCCGCGGGCAACAGCTAGTCACGTATATACGTAGCAAGTGCAACATAATCTACCTTGGAATATATTTGATAATACTAAGTTATAGGTATACTATTTAAACAGTATAAGTAATATTGATATAGGTACATAAAATGAACAAACGCTATCGTCACAAGCCATGGGTTACAAATGTTTAAACGTTATGCAAATTCTGCAGAGAAATGCAAATTTGGGATCCCAATACTATACTAAACAGTATTCGGATAATCTTTGAACAGCCTTGAAACATAAAAGCCATCAGCGATGGACAATCAATTTCTCCACAAGAAAGGGGTTCCTGAAACAATCAATTTTCAATTTCCTTTACTGAAATTATTAAAGCCATGAATGCCTAACTTGTGTACTCAGCGTATTGTACGTATTAAGTTTGCTACACAAGAGCGTGATTTTCCGGACGACCTCACGTTTGTGTAACCGTAGAAACGCGAACCGTTGGAAGAAATGTTAACTACGTCTCGCACAGTAAAAAAGTGACATTCGTGCAATAGGGGAGAATAACCTATATTGAACCGACGCTTAAATTGTACCACTTCTATATTTCTACCAAATTGACGCTATTTCTTTACACTGGCAACAGAAAAAGAAGCGACTGTGGCGCCACTAACACTCTGTCATTTCCACAGTTGCCTCTTTTACAAGGCTCTTTTTGGAAATGACAGAGTGTTAGTGGCGCCACAGTCGCCTTTTTTTCTGTTGCCAGTATAAAGAAATAGCGTCAATTTGGTAGAAATATAGAAGTGTTACAATTTAAGCGCCGGTTCAATATAGATTACACTCCCTTAAATGTTACCGCTACAGAACGAATCGATACTACTGCAGACATCTTTGTTCCCATGGTGCGAGTCGTCCATTAGTAGAGAGCCGTAAAATTATGGATCGTTGGTTACCATTTTTATTAAATTCTTCTACATGTCCAAAGGAGGCTTCTCACGTTTCAAACAACTTTTAGGAATAATCCTGTTTTGTTCCACCTGTGTTTTTGGATCACTTCCAGTAATTACCGTTAGAATGAAAACGACACAGCACTTGCTTCAGTTTCTTTGTCGACCCTTTTCACCTAAGTAACACTACAATATTACTACTACTTAAGCTTATTAAACCCTATCACGACTGAAACATTACAACCTTCCATCTACGTAGCAGGTCGCACTGAAAGCCAAAGTAAGTAGACATTGGCAATTGGCGATTTAGTCAGTTTCAGGAAACTCATCTCAGCGAGCAAACACTTCAGTACGGACCAAAACAAATGCCCATCGTAGTGACCAAGTCACTGTTCCAAAGGTCAATTCAGCGCAAATCTAGATAGGTCACAGTTGAATATTTAACCGTTTTTTTCTGTTAGGATTTCGATATCGACTTTCTTTTTATACAATAAAAATAGCCAATAAGTTTATACCTAATCTACTCGACGGTGACGGTTACAGGCGACTGGTTGAAAGGCCAGGAGACTCACTCGCACTTTGCCAATTCAAAAAAGGGACATGAACTAAAAAGAAAAGGTTGGCAGAAGTGCCCGTACTCGAAGGCATTGCGATGCAGCATCGCCTAAGGGTGTTTCCAATCTGGCGAATGCGCCGCTCGCGACCCGTCGCGATCTGCACGCAACCCGCTCGCGATCTGCATGCAACCCGCTCGCGACTCTCCACGACCCGCTCACGAGCTGCGTGCATACGGCACGCGTGCAGTTACTGCAATTGTATGATGCGCCTCTCTGGCGCAACTCACGCAAGACCACTGTTGCCAATTTAGCGACTTTGTCGCTAGAAATGGCGACTTTGGTGTGCGTCTTAGCGACAAAAAATAAAATTTGTCGCTAAAAATTTTTTGCGACTTATCTGGCGACTTTTTGAGTACAAATGAAAACAAGTTTAGGGTATGTAATAAGTACATTTTTTGTTAATTTAAAATTATAAAATCTCCATGTTCTCGGCAGAAAACGACCAAAAAAAAAAAGAAAGGTCAGCCGGCGTACTGTGATGCTCCACAGGTAGGCGTCTGACCTTTTTTTTGTTTTTTAAGATTTCACTACCTGAAAGTCGAAAAATCAGACCAGAATCAGTATTAGCGACTCTCTGGCGACTTTTGATATTGAATCTAGCGACTCGACTTCACAAGAATTGGCAACACTGCGCAAGACATACACAGTGCGCGAGCAGCTCGCGTGCATTAAATTATTTGAGTACTCTAAAATCTAAAATTATTTTTAATTAACTAGAACTTTTAATCTCATAGCATTCATCTTAAGCAACGCAGAAGTTTACGGAAATAAAAGGTAGTTGAAGTTCAAACAAATTGCAGTAACTGTCATTAGTATCTTCTGTCGAATAATTACTTTCCTGGCTATGAGGCCTGGACATTGAAACATTAAATTGAGACGTAGGCCTGGACGTAAAAGCATTAAATTGAGGAATTTAATTGCGGGCGGAAGAAAGTACTAAATATAACGTAAAGTTAAAATGCACACATGAAGCTCGCGAGCGTGCTGCGAGCGGCGCAATCGTGGCGCATTCCCCAGATCTATACACAACCATACATGCCTACATTGGCTCTAATTAAAAAATTGGACATTACGTAAATGTCATGTAACCTGTCATGCTTGTGCTAGAAAGCAGGCCATAAAACTAAAATTAGAATATTACTTACCTACGTATAAACAAATTGGGTGGCCCAATACCGGTCTGTGTGGAAAACCTTGGGAGAGGCCTATCTCCAGCAGTGGAAATCTTTGGGCTGAGATGATGATGATGATGATGATAAACCAATTTAACGCGCCGAACTAATAGACGGGGCCTAGCGCAAGCAGCACTGACAGATTGACAATTTATGATTCATTTAGTTGCATGGAATTATTGTATGCTTACAAACACTCGAGACAACTATTCGTGGAATTCATACGTTACCTACGTATGAATTCCACGAATAGTTGTCATTGACACAGAAGCTTGGATTGTATGAAAATTTAGCATGATGTACTGTATTAAGAAATTAGATATAATAAGATGTTGAAGCAATTTAAACAGTTACAAACTTAGTTTCAGATAATATATATACTATCTTTACTGAATTGCCGCTTCCATCGAATTGTTATTCACGAATGAAAGCCAGCTAAAAGGTATCAATATCCGGTGAAACGACAGAACCGAGTTGCCAAGCAGTATCTCATACTTACAGAATATCAATTAGAGGAGTACTGCGGTTAATTATAGCGGGATTATCGCTTAAGAGCGGTGTACTTCCTCGGAACGGTCTTTGTAGTTTATGAGGCAAATAATACTTCAGTACTACCCATAACTCCAGAACAGGGCTGGCAGATGGTTGGGAGTTATCGTCTCTCTTGAATTTTGATGTGATCTTTAAATAAGCAACACATTCTGAGAAATGTAATTATGTGTCATTGAATGGAGGCTTCATACAAAATATCATCTCACATAAATTACGATGTATTTTTCTGATAATACGCTTTTTTCCATCTATCAATCTTAAATCAGTGGCGTACGGTTTTTACTGCCAATCATGGGTTGGTGGTGTTTTAGGTTTAGTGGTAGGTCAGCGGTAGGAAATGCGACTTTAGTAAATGGAACAGGGTTCCATACCCGGTCCGGATCAATAAAACTTTATTATTAATAGTATTTATATTTTGATACGAACTTTGAACCCTATCTTAGTGGTAAACTGTAATATCGAAGGTGCATGTGCGCACAATCTAATAGGTCTAAAGTTCTAAACTCTGCAATTTGAACTGTGCGTTGGTAGTTATAGAACATTGTTTGAATTGACTCATATCGCCTATATTACGAGTAGAATCGTCAGATCGATTCAGACATCAACATTGGGAACTTGCGATTGGACGTAAAAGCAAACACCTTCATAATAAACAAGAAGGAACAGTTTCTATAATTCTATTAACATGAGACAATATTTTATATTAATACATTTATATTTGCATAGTTATAAAATAATTAATTGTGTATACAGAATGTATCTAATATTCGAACAACGTTGAATTTCTTCAACAATATATTTATGTATAATAAAATCATAACGAAATCAAAAACAAACAACATCCTTACTAATATATAAACGCGAATGTGAGTTTGTTTGTTAGTTACGTATTTACGCCTTATTTACTCGACCGATCATCAAGAAATTTTACATACACGTTGTCAGGGGTATAGAAAAGGACATAGTGTACCTTTCCTCCAGAAAAAGTACTGTTCCCGACTAAGAAAAGCTGAAGGCAGAACCTAGTAACATTATTAATGTGAAAATTTGTGAAAATGTTTGGATGTTTGGTTACTGAATCACACCTCATCATAAAGTGTAATGTCGATGTAGGTACCTATCAAAGTTTCGCGCGGATAAAGTCGCGTGTAAAGCAAGTACGAGGATAAGGCGAAACATCACAAGAATAATTATTTTTTATCTTATCTTATCTTATAGATAAGCTCGTCGGACCTAATTACTTTTTTTACCCATTCCAGATTCCAAGACATTGGATTGGAAACTTGATACTATATATAATATATATGATATACCTTGAAACTTAGTTATTTACTATTTAAGATGCTCTCATGTTGCCTTGCCTGATGTTAAAGGTTAAATTAAAAATCTAATCGGTTTTCTTAATTTTTAAGATTAAGTATGTTTGATTCAATAATAGGCAAATGGTATGGTTGCAACTTTAGGTTCACATTTTCCTTTTCAACAGCCATGGTCATCGACAGACGAAGATATTGTATCTGTACTCGTATATATTATATACGTACCACTCGATACAAAACAATAAGAAATTATGAAGGACGGGAAGACCGAGACGTGCCTACAAGTTCAAGAAAAAGTGGGAGTCGAGTCGTATCAAGAGGTTAAAAGGAAACAGAGATATGTGGCGATTAAGCCGCCGACAAGAAATACAAAAACTCTTAAATTAAAAACGAAGCTGTTGTAGATTACCGATAGGGTAGGCTATGATTTATCATGTACATCAATATTAATATTAATAATAATATTCTATCACATACACACAACACCATGTAGCCCAAACTAAGCAAAGCTTGTAGGTATTATGGGTACTTGACAATGGATAAACATACATATATACTTTTTTTTTGTAAATACATATATATTAAACATAGAAACACCCAGACCAAGATAAACATCCATGTCCATGCACACAAATGTTTAACTTGTGCGGGAATCGAACCCGCGACCTCAGGCGTGGCAGTCGGTTACACTAACCACTACGCCATCGAGGTGTCTGAATATTCTGTAAGCTATATTCAAGCCCTGTAAAGAACACTTTACAAAAATCAAACGCGTTACTGCGTTTCGCTCAACAAGTTACGAGTGCCGCATAGGTATCTACCTGTCCCCTTTCCTATTCTCTCATACCATCTGTAATTTATTTTCCTTATTTTTAGGTTATATATAGTCAAACCACAGCTAGACTTCATGATGCTTTGAGCTCATTCTGCGTAAATAGAAACACCCATGATTAAATTATGTTCGGGTACTTTGAAATAACTACACTGGAACATTGAGACAACTACCATCTTAGTCTCCCCGTGACCATGGCTGCTGAAAAGCAACCGAAACGTCGGGGAAAGTGTAAACATAAATATAAATAGTATAATAGTATAGTAATAGTATAAATAGTTTCAATAATTTAATTAGCTTAAAAATTAGTAAAGTTTAATAGTAATAGTAGTGTAACAGTTTTTTTAAATTTTGTAATAAAGTGTCAAATAAACAATGCGATAAAATCCGTATATAGTAGTTTAATTTCAGTGAATAACATTCGCGTTAACAGAAGACAACATTATGTATATATTCTCAAAAGGGTAAACAGAGGTCTATTACAACCACAGGTAGCTAGCTATGCGTAGATGAAACTTAATAAGGCTAACCTATATACAACTTTTCGTTTTTCATTTTCATTTTCTCGTCGATTCACGACATGAGTTTATCACCGTTGACGCCCATGTTAGCGTCGCTCGTTTTCAAAGTCGAAGTCAAAAATCTTTATTTCCATAAAAATGTGCAAACAATATTTGAACACGTCTCTTAACTATATAAGATATACTATAAAAATAGAATAATTTTAGCACTGAAAAGAAAGCCTGTTTGATTGTATATGTTATTACTTTTGTAGTGCGATTTTTCAGAAACTGTGCAGGTTTTAAATCTGCAACCAATTGATGACAATAGACTCACTTCTATTGAGTATGACTTAACCACAACTAGCGAAGTGAAGGTCAGCTTAAGCCATGTATAGTCATAAGATGACTGCACAGATGACGTAGTGATCGCCCCGCTACTACTTCCACACCAAGTAAGTAAGTAAGGATTTATTTTTAAAACATAAGTACACATTATTACACGAATATTCCAATACACAGAAAAAACAGAAACAATGTACATACATATATAATGAAAATGAGGTTACCACTCAGGATTATTGTTGGTTTGTGGCTTTGGTAACCCCAAGTGACGCTCGGAAGTACATCAGCTACACATACACAGAAATATACCTAACAAATACATATAAATTACAATCGATGACTATATATAGTATACAAGTATAATAAATAAATTCAATAACACCCAGTGATAGTTGTGTGCTGAGTGTTGCGGGTTCAATCCCACACGGCACAATTATTTGTGTGATCCATACATACGTGATTGTTCCGAGTCTGTGTGTTCTTAGTTTTAGTGTTAAATGTTTGTTGTTGTCCCCGCGAGTCGCGACACAGCATGGCCGTGTTTCTAGTGCACGAATGATCAATAAATTAATAAAAATCATGATCATATAAAAATGTGTTGATAAACTACGTATGTTTAAAAAAACAACGGGTTGCTTGCACTCCGGGAGTGCCGGCAGAAGTGAAAACTTGAATATTAACGTTGTGCATTTTTGATATTTTGGAATGGTTAGGGAATAATTTTGCACGAATTGCTTTAATTATCAGTATAAAAGTACTATGTATGTGGTGAAATACAATATTCATTTATTGCGCTATCGTACGCAAACATAACAATTCTCCCTCCGTCTTACGAATTTTCGATCAAGTCACGTGTCTTGACACGAGTTTAACATTTTTTACGCCGCTAAAGAAGTTTTCACTTCAATAATTCACTTATTGCATCGTAAACATTCATACATTTAATCAACACAAATGTGGTTTGCCATCAAAACAGTCCAATAATATATTGTAATTATTTTGTATCAACGTATTCTGGTTTGAGTGGCTTATAAGCATATAAAAGCTCTCGTCAATGGCTATAGATTACTAAAATATTATCTGAACAAAGGCAATAATTAAAATGAAACTTGTGAAATAAAATGAGCGCTTATTATTATTTATAAGCCAATAAGTACTTTTGTTTTAATTTACGATTTGTTTTTCACAATTTGTTCATAAATTGTCAGATTATAATTACTAGCGGTCGCCAAGTGGTCGAAATTCGACCATATTTGATTTAAATTTTAAGTTTGTTTATTATTAAGGTTTTATTGATATTGTCTTCTGTTTACGCGAATGTTATTCATTGAAATTAAACTACTATATACGGATTTTATCTCGTTGTTTATTTGACACTTTATTACAAAACTGTAACACTACTATTACTATAATAATAATAATATTCTACCACATACACACAACACCATCTAGCCCAAACTAAGCAGAGCTTGTACTATGGGTACTAGACCATGGATAAACATACATATATACTTTTTTTTGTAAATACATACTTATTATACATAGAAACACCCAGACCAAGACAAACATCCATGTTCATGTACACAAATGTTTGACTTGTGCGGGAATCGAACCCGCGACCTCAGGCGTGGCAGTCGGTTACAGTGACCACTACGCCATCGAGGCCGACAAACAGACTATTGAACTTTACTAATTTTAATCTAATTAAACTATTGAAACTATTAAAACTATTTATACTATTATACTATTTATATTTATGATTACACTTTCGCCGACGTTTGGGTTGCTTTTCAGCAGCCATGGTCACGGTCGCGGGGCAAGTGTAACAATAACTGAAAACAATATTAAATTATCTCCAAGTAAAACACAAGTTACACTCGCCATTACATAAATGTTTATATAAGTAATCACATGGTTTGCAGGTACGTACCTCTTAAATGATAACTTTTTAATATTACGTGCTTATTAATTGAATGATTAATATTGGCTTTTAATGGTACAACGAAATGTTACGAAGACACCTACATGTTATTCTGAAATAACTGTAAATACTGCTAACCGACACTTCCCTGCGCAGTTTAAACGGTAACACATACTCATTTTGAAAAAAGATCAATGCAGTATTAATACGGTTTTTCGAAACAGTACACACAGCAGTTCGAAACCCTTAAATCATAATCCTTACCTCCAACGGTATAACTCCACAGGTCACACACACATCGGCCAGCGCGAGATGCGTCATCAACAGATCCACTCTGGACTTCCTCCGCCTCGACCTGGCCAACGCGACCAACACGGCCACATTGCCAACAGCGCCAACAGCCAACAATATACTATACGTCACAAGCACTGGACTCTGGTCCCGGATCACTGAGGACTCAGTGACGTTGGCCACACTCGTGCCAGTAGCGTCGAAATAATCCCAGAACTGTCTGTCTATAGCCGATGTTGTCACTTCGTATAGTTCTGCCTCATAATCATAGTTGTTTAGTAACATTTTAGAGATTTTTATTTCACATGTTAAAATAAATTATGCAAGAAAATAGTTTTAAAAGTTTAAAAAATAACAAGTTTATAAACTATAAATACTTAAAATATTGAAAAATTTAAATTAATATAAAGATAATTATTTTTCACTGCCACTAATTAATTTCTAAATATTTTATGTATTTAAAATAATTATTAAAACTCCACAAACAACTTTAAAAGTATTTAAAATACGCAAGTTTAAATCGTGTATTTTTTATAATATAAATTATGTATACACATTCAATCAAAAGATTAAACTCAGTTCATAAGATCAAGTTACGAGATATCTCGATCGTATCGCTGTTAGCAGCGGCCCCGACGGAGCACGCGACCGGGCTACGCAGCTACGCAGCTACGACTAGAGCTACGAGCTCAATTTGCACGAGTGACGATAACAGATTGTGTTTTATTTATATTATCGCTCGCGTTAGTTTTCTTCATCGTTGCGCATTTAAAATACTTTTTAAGTAGAGATTCAGTGAGTTTATAAACATTAACAAAATTTGTATTACTTTATGTATTTCTTTCTTAAAGTGAAAACTTCTTTAGGCGCGTTGAGCACTTCTTGGCTTCACATCATCGTCACGCTTCCACGCTCTCTATTTTTAAATTATTTTAACATATTTACAATATCTCAGAAATGGTGCGTCCTACGCAAAAAAATAACGAACAAAAAAATGTTGATCCCCTTAATAACCCGTAAGAGAGTATCAGGAACTAGCATCCGACCCGCCCCTTTTAAAACTTCTTTAGGCGCTTTGAGCACTTCTTGGGTGAACAAAAATCATGGAACTCGCTTCATCGTCACCGAAAGCTTTGCATTTTTGAATTATTTTTGGTTTATAAAGAAGTGTTTATGATCAAGGATTAAAGTTTTCACTTCTATCGGTAGTCCCCAAAGACTGCCCCATTTTTTTTAATCTCTTTTCACTGACCCGTTAGTCCCGTTGTAGGATTGCGTTTTTACTTAGTTGTTAGTGTATTGATAAAACATGATGTACCACAGCGTCACATGTGTCAATTCTCAAGGGGTTAAGCAGAAAACATTCAGTCTGGTGGCGTTGTTTTTTATTTCGCGGAGATCTTGCTGAATATTTGTTAGTGCAGCTTAAGTTATTCTTTATTTTTGCAGACAATCATATGATTCTAGTTTTGATTTCTAAGTTGATAAAAGTTTGATTTAAAGTTTGATAAGTATGCTTAAATGCATTTCCTGTGTCACATAGGCCGCCAAGAGACGCCCGGCTGTTATCACTGCGGCGACTGCCGCGATGTTGTTGAGGACACGGCGCTGCACACTTTGGCGGATGCATCGCAGCGCCATAAATTGATCGCGGCAGTCGGTATGGTTGTCCTCTCACTCCCGGCCGTGGTTCAGTCCATGGTCAGAAATGAGAGGTTGTGGAACGCCGTCGCCTCCTTCTATGTGGAAGTAACTTCCATCAAGGAGGCGGCGGAGCGCGAGAGGGAACGCTTGAACCCTCTCTCTAACCGCAAAACCAGGCGCCGGAGGGCGCAAGATGACCTCCAGCCATCCTGAGGTTTGATCTGGGGTTGGTGGGCTTCGTGGGCCTGTTCGACACGCGATCAGCACCAGGTCCGAGAGGCGGTGTGCGTGTTCCCACGTGCGCCTCTGTGTCGTGTGTCCGTCCTCCCTCAAGGGGACAGCAGGGTTAAAATTTAGAAGTGACCATAGTGTAGGGCTCTTCGTGTAGTAGCCTGTCGTTTCATACGGCGGGCCGAAACCTCGGCGGGATCGCGATTGCATGTGAAAGTGATTCGCGCGGCTCCGCCGATTGCGGTTACGTCGAGGTACGATGTCACTCACCATCTTTCCCCGGCGAGTCCGACATAACCCCTCCGCCCGCACCTGCGGAGGGATATGCGTCAATGCATTCCCCAAAGAAAAAAATTATTAATATTTAAAAAATGATGTTCGTAACAGAACTTTTTAAAAATAAAACTCCTGAATTTCTTTTAATAATTCTTTCACCATTAGAAAGCTATATTATCACCGAGTAACATAGGCTATCTATTTTACTCGGTGATAATAAAGCTTTCTAATGGTGAAAGAATTTTGAAAATAGATTCCGTAGTTTTTGAGTTAAATTATTACAAACATACAAACTAACAAAAAATCTAATCTTTTCTCTCTAATATATATCTAACATCTAGTATATATAAGCGTGAGACTACGTCTATATCTGTATATTACAATATACAGAAATACAAAATAAATCGGTATAAAAACCATATAAACAAATTGAGTTTCAAAATACCTTGCGTTCTAGTCCTTGACTGTTACGCTTCTTGTGTAGAAATATGCGCGGCCGTCCTACTCAATATAATAAATGGCTGAGCGAGAAAGCCTCGGTGAGTAGTGTAATCATATTTGTACCGAGGATTGCTTTTGAAGTGAAATCAGGTATTTCATGAATAGAGCTGTTGCCAGTTATTACTTACCGATTTATTCCTTCAAGTTGTTAGTTTTAAATAGCTATTCGGTTAGAAAATGTATATTGTACCTGCTTTGTTAGCTGATAGTAAAACCAGCTGACCAGCGCAACTTCATCTGTTTCACATAAGAGAATTTTCCCCGTTTTTGCAATATTTGTCATTGATGCTCCGTTCTATAGGTCGTAGCGTGATGTTACATAACCTATAGTCTTCCTCGATAAATGGGCTATCCAACAATAAAATTATTTTTCAATTCGAACCGTGTATGCCTGATATTAGCGCATTCAACCAAACCAACAATCCCTTTAAATTTATAATATTACTATAGATATGCAGTGGTCCGACCGCCGGCGAGAAAACGACTAACTATCGGCGATTTTCTCTCTCAAGAAACGCACAAATAATATACATTCCGTGTAAACGAAAGAGATGCATATATTAAAAGTTGCTCTCTGACTATTCACACTGCCGGTGACGACTCGCTTTACTAGTTTTGTCGCTGAGCGACAAGAGCTGTCAAAAATAAACTCGCTCAGCGATACTCGTTCAGCGATGCTCGCTCGCTTGATCATTTGTTTTAATAATCATTTCTAAACGTAAGTGCGGCTTTGAAAGTAGACGTATGGATATCAACAAATCATTGCAACTCTCATTGTTATCTAGTTCAGACGACGACGACGACGATGTATTTTACGATAGTGTTTGTGTAGTGGCAGCGACAACTCTGACAAAACGGAAAAATTTGAGGGGAAAATAGACGATTTTGGATGCAAAATTTGTGGTTGCGCGCGCAGGTTTGCACAGGACTGAGCGACCGCGGGCGAGTGGCGCGAGTAATCGCTCGTCGCACTTGCACACTCACTTATAGCCCGGCGACAAAACTATCGAAACTACACACTCGCTTCCCGCTGATCGTCAACTCGTTTATAGTTTCTAGTTTTACTCGTTTCTCGTTCATCGTTGGCGGTCGGACCACTGCCATATGGTAGTATTTAACTGCACAGCATAAAAATACTAATCGCACAGCAAAATATATTTAAAGAGATCAAACTAAGTCGACGGAGCCCCGCTTTGCGGGGCTTCTATTTTTGGGTGGGTTTAAAAAGGAACATAACATAACCTAACCGTTCCGAGACGGAATGCAGTCATTTGAGGCGTATAGGTGCTCGTTATGCTGTGCAATATTTGCTGTGCAATTAGTATTTTTGATGGTCATTATATTTATTTTATTAAATTTTATTCTTATGGTAAATAGTAGAAGTATAGTCCCAAACGCTGACGAATCTGTCCATTATTGAGATGCCAGACATAACTAAAATTTAGTGTAACCGACTGCCACGCCTGAGGTCACGGGTTCGATTTCCGCACAAGTCAAACATTTGTGTGCATGAACATGGATGTTTGTCTTGTTCTGGGTGTTTCTATGTACAATATGTATGTATTTACAAAAAAAAGTATATATATATGTTAATCCATTGTCTAGTACCCATAGTACAAGCTCTGCTTAGTTTGAGCTGTGTATGTGATAAAATATTATTATATATATTGTGCCTGGCGCGCCGCCGGTCTGCCGTTGCCATAGGTTTATTTATTTTTGTTTTCATTACACGAATAATAGTAATCTGAAATCCAGACTGCTAGTAACCTTTAAAATCATGAACAGCGGCTGTTGTATTAAATATTACTTATATGATTTAACATAAGTTAAATTCAATACATTGGAGCTAAATATAAATCCTTTAAAATACACACTGCATATTTTGATGTTTATTTATACCTATCGTTGAAAAGCTTCGCCTATGGATTTTATTTTGTTACGTATTTTATTTTTGTACCAACATTTCGGATTTCATCATTGATAGTTAGGGGGAATCTGAAGTGGTCTTTTACTCAACATATTATAGCCTCAATATATCATAGATATTATATACAGGCGTATATCGCGCTTATGTTTAGTCACGATCGTGTGGTCCCGAATTTTCGAATTTTCGGAGCACGCTCCTTGCCCCTCTGCCTACCTTTTGTTAGATATACAGGTATGATGTATTAAAGCTTTTTATGCTTCTACTGTAACACTTCTATTTCGAGAACCTACAAGAGAAAGCTATTGGATTTCTATCACGAAGCTCGTAACCAATCTCCGGTCGTGTCGGACTAACGTCTGCGCTTTAACACCGCTTGCACTGGTGGCGGCTTATGGGCCGTGACTCCCTGTGAGTCATTATCAATATTAATAGGTCATGTATCATCCCAGCGATAAATCAAAGTCGAGTGAGGAGACAAAATCTATTGTCCAGAAGATTGTCCGTCCTGAACAAATGAATCTGCACGTCCGGGGACTACGAAAGACAAGAGACGGCGGTATAATTATCAGTACTGATTCTAAGGATGATATGGAGAGGCTTAAACAGCAGGTCCAGACCATGAACATGGGTCTTACAATCAACGAGCCCTTTAAACGTAAGCCTAGAGTGGTAGTAATAGGAGTTCCTTCGTCCATGCAGGATACTGAAGTTTATACTTGCCTCTACAATCAAAATATTGCCGGCAAACTTCAGGATACCAATCTCGAGACGTTCCTTAGGTCTATTAAATTAAGCCATAAATCAGGATAAAAGAACGCCGAGACATGTAATTACGTCCTTGAAGTTTCTGGAGCAATACGAAAAGCTCTAATCGTCAATGACAGTCTTCATAAATTGGTCATCCTGTCCTGTGAGGGATTTTACTCTGGTAACACGCTGCTATAAATGCCAGCAGTATGGGCACGCAGCAAAGACATGTCGCGAGAGCAGTTATACTTGCGGCCATTGTGGTGATCAAGGCCATTCTGTAAAGGACTGCGCGAAGCGAGAGGGACTTAAGTGCGCAACATGCTTGCATTTTAAGAAGCCTAGTCATCACATTACAGGCGCTGCTGATTGCCCGGCGAGACTCATTGCCGAGAAAAGATACGTAAACTCGATCGATTATGGAGACGCCTAAAGATACCCCCAAATATATATTTATCATAATATTGGTTTCTGCTCTATTTAGTGAATAAATCGAACTCTACATTAAATAATTTCTTACAAATTCAATATGAGTGTTACGTAATAGACAATGACCTAGTGTTGCGATTTGCTGATGCGCGGTTTTATGTCGCTAACACACAAAACTGCACACCAACAATTATTATTATAACACGAATTATGTACTTACCTGTTTTTATAACATAGATTCTTACTTATACTTTATTTGCAAACTTTGTTATTTAGGCGATGTGTTTAATTTAATTTAGTATTTAAGTTTTTACCTATGTAAATGTATATATACATATATATAGCACTATATATCTTAAGTCTGTTCCTTTCGTTAGTTAACTTAATTTGTTGTATTGTAAGGCCCCGTCACCTGTGATACAGTTTCTTAACTAGTACAGGGATGGGTGACCTTTCTACTAGTTTAATCATTTTGTACTTATAATTTAATATGTTTACCTTTACACAATATTTGTAGTATTGATTATGAAAATAAATTATTATTATTATTTAAAAAAAAATGTATCTATCTAACTGTAATAAGATTTTTATCTAAGAAGATAGTGATGTTGCTAGTATATTTATTTCCATAACGTGTGTAAGCACTTCTGGACATCGCTGCCTCACTATAACAAGGTTCTAAGTTATTTTTTTTAACTTTGAGGAAATGGGGTTTAAAATTTGCATATCCATAAAAATAATTTAAAACGTAACTTAGAACTATTTGCGATTTAATATTGTGAGGTGGTAAGTGCTTCCATCTATTACTATATTAGTCTAAACAAAAAGGAATGACATAAAGAACCATGCAATATCCATAACTAATTTTTTTCATAAATGTAACATAGAACCTTGTAATATTGGACCAGCGACATGTCAATTAACTAATATATTAATAAAAATATATATAATATCAGCCCTGTATTAAACTGTCCCACTGCTGGGCACGTGCCTCTTCTCAGAGTGAGAATGCTTAGGTCACAGTCCACCACGCTGGCCCAATGCGGGTTGGCAGACTTCACATATCTTTGAAAAATTGTTGAGAACTTTTAAACATGTAAATTTCCTCACAATGTTTTCCTTGACCGTTAAAGCAAGCGATAATTAACTATTTAATACGCACATAACTTCGAAAACTCAGAGATGCGTGCCTTGGGATCAAACTCGAGACCTCTGCATGGCAGTCCAGCGATATCCCACTAGGCAAAACGCTAAAACTATAATAATAAAATTTCAAAAATGTATCATTGAATAACGCCTGTTCGTGGACTAGAGCTCTCATAAGAAGAAGCAAGCAAGAAACTCAACCAGATGTTTACAATAAGTCTATTAACAATACAAAACAATTTATTACTAATGTTTTTTATATGAGCTGCTGTGTGTAGTTGTTAGAAAGTTTATTACAAGAAGATTTTGAAAGGTTAAATGTTTAGCAAATCTGAGATACATATTTATAACAAATAGCTAAAGTAATAGTCACAGCAACTCAAACTCACAATTGATTTAATAATAGTTAATATTACAAATAGCATATGAGTGAAATCAACTCGATCCTAATCATTTCATCATCAGTTGTAAAACACTCATCAAGTGTGCAGTCTGTAAATATTTTCAACAAATTACCACCAGAATTAAAGAATATTGTGAATGTGAACATATTTATAAATAAACTCAAGACATTATTGATTCAGAAGTGTTATTACAGTATTGACGAATCTTATAAGGATAAAAATAAATTATAATTGGTAATGATTAATTTTATAATGTATTGCAATAATTTAATATATCAATAATAGTATTTTGACTTTCAATAATTCAGATGATTTGACATTATGTATTTTCGTTATAGTATTATTATTTTAATGAATGAAAATTGATTTATATATTTGGTAAAGTGTAATCACGATTCTAATGTATTTATGTGTGTATTCAAATATTTCGACACAAATGTATATTTGTTTATGAAATAAATAACTGAACTGAACTGAACATTTTTATATCCTACTAGCTTTTGCCCGCGGCTTCGCTCGCGTTAATTTAGAATTTGACAATCAATTCGGGTTGTACTCTGCTTGTAATAATATAATTCAATCATGATTCGAAAGACACATGGCGCCATCTATTATCATAAGAACGTTATTGTTGTTTTCCTCGGGAACAGTAATTTTTTTCGGAATGAATGGTAGCCTATGTCCGTTTCTGTACACCTAACAACATATATGCAAAATTTCAGGATATTCGGTTCAGTGGTTTAGGCGTGAAAATGTAACAAACAATCAAACAAACTCATTTTCACTTGTATAATATTACTAGTTTTCACCCGCGGCTTCGCTCGCGGAAATGTAGGTTAGGTAAGGTTAGGTTTGCAACAGTTATTTTTCTGCATAAAAGTTACCCTATGTCCTATTCTGTATCCCTGACAACGTGTATGCAAAATTTCATGTTGATCGGTTGAGTACTTAAGACGTGAAACCGTAACAAACAAACAAACAAACAAACTCATTTTCGCATTTATAATATAGTAAGTTTGTATTAGTACAGTTAGTATTAGTATTAGTATATAGTCTGTGACCGATTAATAACCTTTTGAAAATACTTTTTGTTTCACTACTGTTTTATATTTATTCAAATTTATATTTTGAATGTTACTTGGAAGTTTATTATAAATGCGCACAGAATGACCTTTAAACGACTTATTATTTGTTTGATGCATGGAGGCCGGTGCTAGTAATTTAAATTAACTGGACTAACTGTTGACCTGTGCTCAATAAAATAACATAGTCTATGTACTACTGTATATAATTTCCCTGTAATTTGTTCCTCAAGTCAATGTAGTGCCAATAGGCGTTTGTTGTCACACTAGGATATCAACACGTCACTTATATTTTCCTCACCTCACTGAACATTTTACAGTTAACAGCGACTGGGATGCGTCTGACGTGGTATGACATAGAGAAATATATACTAATATTATAAAGCCTAAAGAGTTTGTTTGTTTAAACGCGCTAATCTCAGGAACTACTGGTTCGATATGAAAAATTATTTTAGTGTTGGATAGCCTATTTATCGAGGAAGGCTATAGGCTATAAAGCATCACGCTACGACCCACGGGGGCGGTGCAGTAACGATAATAGTGGGTGAAACCGCGGGAACGTCTAGTTAATATTATAAAGCTGAAGAGTTTGTTTGGTTGAACGCGCTAATCTCAGGAACTACAGGTTCGAATTGAATAATTCTTTTAGTGTTTTCCCATTTATCGAGGAAGGCTATAGGCTATATAACATCACGCAAGACATATAGGAGCGGAGCATCAATGAAATGTTGCAAAAACGGGAAGAAAATCTCTTATGTGAAGCAGACGAAGTTGCGCGGGTCAGCTAGTGTACAGATATGAGTGCGCGGATGGCGCAGTGGTTTAATTGTCGCCTCGCCGCTGCCACTGCGCCGAGTGTTGCGGGTTCGAATCCCGCACGAGACAAAACTTTGTGTGATCCACTAATGGTTGTTCCGAGTCTGGGTGTTCCTTGTGTTATTCTTAGTGCTTGTTGTCTTTTTGCAAAATAAATTAAAGAAGAAGTGTCGTAAATCGTATAATTTCTACGTGACGGTAAAAAAACTGTTGTATTGCATAAATTTTTATATTTATATTTAAAACTAGTTTTCACCCGCAGCTTCGCTCGCGTAAATGTCGGTTAGGTTAGGTTTGCAACAGTTCGCAATGAGGTCTTTCTGCGAGTCTGTCATCTCGCAGGAGGCGGCGGAGCGGGGGCGTGAGGAAGATCCTTACGCCCCGGAAGTCCGCCGCCGGAGGAGGGGGCGCAGGAGACGCGCTTATGTCCTGCCCCCCACGTAAGGGTTCCGGGTGGCAAGGCCTCAGGGGGGCCTGCCACCCACAAATTAAGAACCGCGAGAGGGCGCGTGCGGTGTTCCCGTGCGCCTTCCAATGTCGAAAGGGGAGAGCGGTGAGGCTCTCCCCTGGGAACGAGAGGTGGTCGGGTCCATTTGACCCGGCCCGCACCCACACGCGGGGGCCTGCTATGGATGACTCAATTCTTTTAAGAGCTCCCAACAGGCCCCTCCATTAGGTGAGAGAGGGAACACCCCAGGTTTTTTAGTGGGTATACCAGAATGGGGAGTCCCACACGCCCCGCCGGTGCCGTCCCCTAGCCGGCGGATAGTGCATCAAGCATTTTTCCTAGGTACCAAAAAAAAAGGTTTGCAACAGTTATTTTTTCAGGATGAAAGGACCCTATGTCCTATTCTGTACCCCTGACAACGTGTATGCAAAATTTCATGTTGATCGGTTGAGTAGTTAAGGCGTGAAAGCGTAACAAACAAACGAACTTATTTTCGCATTTATAATATTAGTTAGGATTAAGACATAGATTGTAAATTGTTGAAATAAATGAGAACCTAGAATAACTATAGTACATATTTAAGTGCCGAAATGAACGTCATCAATTTCTGCAGAACGGAATTCGGTTGCCCATGTCGGGTCTCAGACGAGCTGTTAAGTTGAGAGGAATCCAATTTAGTTAATCAGGTATCAAATCTCCTCGAAAACGAATTTATATTACTTTTGCCCGCGTATTCTATCCAATACCGAAGATATATTTTTTAAATTTGCAAATTGTTTGACGTATTATATTCATCTACTTCTTATCTACTTGTATCGAAAATTTCAAGTCTCTAATAATAATCGTAACTAATATTTTAATTGTGAATGTGACTTTGTTTGTTTGTTACGCTTTCACGCCTTAACTACTCGACCGACCATCATAAAATTTCGCATAATGTAGACATGGATACAGAAAAGGATATAGGGTACCCTTCATCCTGAAAAGTACTTTTCTGATAAAGTACTGTACTGATTAACGCGTGCGGAGATGTGGGCAAACTCTAGTAATCTTATCTATACTAATATCATAAAAAGGAACAATTAGATTTTTTGTTTGTTTGTTTGTAAGGATTTAACTCAAAAACTAATCAACCGATTTTAAAAATTCTTTTACTATTAGAAAGCTATAATATCACCTAGTGACATAACACTTTTTTTTTATAAGTACTCTTAATAACGTTACTTAACCTACTTCTATGCGAGCGAAGCCGCGGGCAAAATCTAGTAATATACTCGTACTTATATAATGTAGCCAGGTAATTTTGAAACGATAATCCCTATCCCGTGCAAGTATCAGCAAATTCGGTTTCATTATCTAGCTAAAATTTTTCATACAGCATCTCTGTATGATGATATGGAGATATTTTGTGCAAAATTTTAGCGAGTTGAACTGGAATGAGTCAGACTATTCTTTTACATCTATTGATTTCGGATTTCATTTTCAATGGTAACGTATATATTCGGCACCGATACCGTGAAAGAGCTCTTTGTGACGCGAGCATGACGTTGATAACTGACAAAGCTTCATGTAGGAAGCCGTAGAGTGTACAATACAAAGGGACTCGATACATATTGAAGAGTTAATAATTCGTAACAGCCACTAACATACAGTTTTGCCTTCCGAACACCAAACTTTAATATGAAGATGACCTTTCAAGATGATAATGATGACATAATAATTAATCATTTCGACCTAAAGAGATAAGAATTTATTTCAATACTATTTATTCTATCTTAATAGAAATTAGGAAAATTAGCTAAGCAGCGATAGCTCAGTGGGGAGACCAACAGACTGCAATGCAGAGGGTCTCGGGTTCGAACTCACGTCGCGCACCTCTGACTTTTGGAAGTTATATGACTTTCCGAAATTATGTGCGTATTGATTGACAATTATCGCCTGCTCCGTGCCTCGGAGAGCACGTTAAGCCGTCGGCCCCGGCTGCCATGAACATAATTATATGGCAGTCGTTATTGGGAAATCAGTGCCCTCTAATATCCTGACACTGGTCTAGGCTTAGGGTATCGTTAGCCTTCGGGTTGCGGAGGTCAGATGGCAGTCGCTCCGTGTAAAAACTGATATCCAGACAAATCCGGTTAGACCAGAACCCCGATCCCAAGTGACTTGGGAATAATAAAGGCTAGGGAGAAGAAGAATTTGAACAAATATTATAACCCAGTATCTCAGGTGATCATTATGCCAAGGTCTAAGTAATTTTGGGGTACCAATTATATTAATAGTATTTAAGGCGAGGATTTCCCAAAGTACAGTGTTATCTAGCGTACTTAAACGCGTTTTATTTGTAAATAACAAGATTTAAATTCTGAAAAAAATATGTTATTTTACAGCATTAGATCTTGATTTGTCGAGCATTCGAAACACGATTACCGACATTTTATACGATCGAAAAAAATCGTGAATATAGGTCTGTTTTAACCATTTTTCGTGTTTTATTTGAGTTATATTGGGAATTGAATTTTCAAAAATATACCAAAAGAAAGGTCATGTAAAAACGGTTATTTGTCGGGCATCACAATATGCATTATATAATATACAAAAATATAATACCGAAAATATGTGATTTCCTACTGCCGCCGCGCTCTCTCTCGCGTCTTGCACTCCCGAGCGGGATGTAATGGGGACAGGACGTATCGCTAGTTTGCAGAGCGCACCGCAGAATTACGAATAATTTTATCGTCAGTTACGAATGTCATCACTTATTGATAAATGTATTATATCTAGGTTTAGTTTGTAAATAGGTATTATAAATTTTTAGTAATAAGAGTGTATATAATCAGCATAGTTTCGAAAATATCGTTTTGATTATTGGACGAGATAACGGACTTGATAACAACAGCATAGTTAGGTACTACTTACCAGTGCAAGTCCATTATTGATTTGTAGATGACGAGTGTAGAAATGGGCAATAAAACAAAAGAAAATCAATGTTGTCATCTTTAGCCTTAGTAGGCTAAACAAATGTAAAAGGTAAGATGCCTACCTATTATTTGAAAATTACTAAACACTACCTATCATATTTGTATAGGACTTGAATCATTATTTTATAGCATTATTATTATATTAGGTAGGTATACGGGAATAAAAATGTGAGATGTGCCTAAAAGCAATACGAGCGAATTTTATAGGTAGGTACCTGCCTACCTAAATAAATATAAATATTATCCGCAGTTATACCTGCGCGTTGTGGTATTTATGTTTACTGCACCACCCTCGTGGGTTGTAATGTTATTTGGTATTAGATGTTCCCGCAGTTTCACCCGCGTTTATTGTTACTGCGCCACCCCCGTGGGTCGTAGCGTGATGTTATATAGCCTATAGCCTTCCTCGATAAATAGGCTATTATGAGATTAGCGCGTTCAAACCAACAAACAAACAAACTCTTCAGCTTTATAATATTAGTATAGATAGCTGACCCGCGCAACTTCGTCTACGTCACATAAGAGAGAGAGTGGGTCGTAGGCACCTATAATACAATTTTAAAGGAGCTGAATCTTTCTTTGTTAAATCCACGAACCACATAAGAACCATTGAACAACATTTTATAAATATACCTACAGTGCAGAATAAACCAGGAGAAACATCGTTTGTATGTCTGTAATGGGTAATTATTTTGCTGCGATGTGATTTTAAAACTGTGATATCTCCTAAGATATTCATTGAAATCGAATGATGTAAAGGGCAATTTTGTTTTAAATTAAATACTTGTGATGAATAACGTATTTATTTGGATAAGGATTAATATCATGTTTATAAAAACACCTTCGCAAATAATGCATTATTTTAGAACAAATTTGGTTAGCATAAAAAAGGTTATAGTGAGCCAACCTTAAAAGATAGACATATGCTGTCACGGCCTTTTTTTTAGAACTTTTAAAGGGAAATAATTCTATAATACATGATTTTTGCGAAATTTTAATTGTTTACGCAGCGCACGCAGCGGAAGCTTTCAAAAGGGAAAAAGCCCTCCGATTTTGAAACAATCTTCATTGGTACTCCGCTCCTATTGATCTTAGCGTGATGATATATAGTCTATAGCCTTTCTCGATAAATGGGCTATCTAAAATTGAAAGAAATTTCAAATCGGACCAGTAGTTCCTGAGATTAGCGCGTTCAAGCAAACAAACAAACAAACTCTTCAGCTTTATAATATTAGTATAACAACAAAGTCGCGGGTTGAAGTCAGCGTTAGCCCAAAGTAACTATTCCACGCGGACGAAGTCGCGGGCAGAAGCTAGTATTCAATAATCCTATTGACTATTACCACACTATTACCAAACATGGAATACGGTTTGATTGTTATATTTACGTAATTTTCATGGACACTTAATAATATCACGCCTATGAAGAATGCACTAGTGTCACAGCTTAGAAATGTTCTACCCAAACCGAGTTTCAGTATCCCTCTACCCAAAAAAGGCATTGCAAGAAAGCAAATTAAGCTATTAACGTAAAAATGACAAGCAGTCAAAGTTCAAAAAAAGTTGACACGGCCGATAATTGGTGCCATCACCCTACCTACGTCACCGGCACTCGCGAGTAGCATAGCGCCCGACTCATCGTAATTATGGACGTCGGCGTACGCGCGAACCGGTGAAGCGGGGGGCCCCAAAAGCTTTGAGCGCTCGGAAATCCTCGCCTTAAAGGTAAATACAATTTGTTTATAAGTTTTTTTAGGATAGGTACTGAAACTGAAAACCCAAACTAGGCAAATTGCCTGTATCTTGGGAAACAGTTTTCAGTCGTGCAAGAGGTGACGGTACAGTCTGAACATTGTGTCACTGTTTTTCGTGTCAATCATTTGTATTATTATAATTGCAAGTCCAATGTGTTATTTGTTGGGCTACACGCACATTTCATCCTTTTTAATAAAATCACGTCGGCTAAATAGTTATGGGTACATATAGCGAGACAACAGTTCGTCGTCAAGTCTTTTTAAAAGGAGTAGCCCAATGTAGGATATGCTAATATTACTCAACTTTACCCAAGCTGCAGGCAAACAGAATGAGTGGTGATGTTTTCCTGCAGTAGGCAAGTTACTTTTTTATTTTTTTTATTTGGCACAAAAATACAATAACAGCGTCACAAACACGATATTTAGTATTTACGATAAACTCTGGTACCCCAGAATAAGATTGAACTTGTGTTTAGGGTACCAGCGTTCTCGCGCACACTATAAACATTACGTGAGTAGTACTCGTAAGACGAACACAGTGTTAATTAAGAAAAAATAATACAAACAAAAATAAAATTTAAATACTACTTAGTTGCTAACATTTTATTTTACTACTGTAGCCTCTTGCGCGTGCGTGCGCGTGTGTGTGTGTGTGCGTGTGTGTGTGTGTGTGTGTGTGTGTGCGTGTGTGTGTGTGTGGCTGCGTGTGTGTGTGTGTGGCTGCGTGTGTGTGTGTGTGGCTGCGTGTGTGTGTGTGTGGCTGCGTGTGTGTGTGTGTGTGGCTGCGTGTGTGTGTGTGTGGCTGCGTGTGTGTGTGTGTGGCTGCTAGGCTCTTTGAGGAGCCACTACATACATACACTCACGCATATTTCACGAAGGCAGAGGTACAGACTACGGCTTTCCACTTGCAATACTAACTTAATATTATATAAGCGAAAATGAGTTTGTTTGTTTGTTACTTTTTCTTGCCTAAACCACTGAACCGATCATCGTGAAATTTTGCATATACGTTGTCAACTGTACAGAAACAGACATAGGCTACCATTCATCCCGAAAAAAATTACTGTTCCCAGGGAAAACAACAATAATGTTCTTATGATAATAGATGGCGCCACGTGTCTTTCGAATCATGATTGAATTATATTATTTTACAAGCAGAGAATTTTACAATCAATTCGGGTTGTACCCGAATTGATTGTAAAATTCAAAATAAACGCGAGCGAAGCCGCGGCCAAAGGCTAGTAATTGATAAAGGAGGCAAGTGTCATAAGAGAAAATAAAAATATTTTTCTACTAGCGCTGCGCGCTGGCAAATAATTTTTAAAGTTCGGCCCTTGTGCAATCGTTCTGAATGTGATTCAGTAACGGCTTAGTATAAGGCTCTTAGATCCTTTTGTGACTTAAAACTAATTAATAGAACTAAAACTTCGGAATAGCGAGTTCATATGACACACTACGCTTGCGGTTAATTAAAACTCACGTCGAACGGTGTGGTGACTTCGATAGCCGAGCTCTCATTATCTTAGTCTTGATTAAGATCCTTAATGCGGTCAATAACTTTAAAACATTACCAACTAATATAGAAGTAACTACTTAATTGAAATTATAATTCATCAGTTCTCTATAAGGAATTACATATTATGTACCTCAAGTTTTATTTAAATTCGTTATTAAATGAAAGCAATATTTCACATTAGATTATGATAAAAGAAATTGCTTTATATTTTTCTTAGTATTTCCATACAGACCTACCATTAAAGTTTATATTTATATAAAGTATATATAAGTCGACCTCGATGGCGTAGTGGTTAGTGTAACCGACTGCCACGCCTGAGGTCGCGGGTTCGATTCCCGCAAAAGTCAAATATTTGTGTGCATGAACATGGATGTTTATCTTGGTCTGGGTGTTTATATGTATATTATATTATATTATTATTTACAAAAAAAAAGTATATATGTATGTTTATCCTTGTCTAGTACCCATAGTACAAGCTCTGCATGTGATAAAATATTATTATATTATTATTATATAATATTCAGCAAAACTAGGTAAAAACTGGGCCGTGGATACAACCTTGGACTGTAAAGTAAATAAATATATTTTTATATGTAATATATTAACATATATATATTGGTTCGGGGTTGGGGTGAAATAAAGATAAACTAAGATAAAAGATAATAAAATTCGCTATATTTAACACAATAAAATAATAAAGATCAAATTAATTAAATATTAAAGAATGAGGATGAGTGAAAATAATGAAAGGTAAGAGATTTGAGTCACGCGCGCGGTATGACGACTAACGATGAACTAGTTCATTATTGCTGCGTAAAGTGCAAGAAAATAAATTATTTAAAATATACACGTGTTGTAAGAAAGAAAAGAAAGAAAGAAAAATATTTATTTTGACACACAAGGGCACACGCAAAACACGAAGAAATATAAAAAAAACACAAAGTATACAAATTACATAATAAAAAACATAGAATAATAAAACTAACACTAATTTAATATAATTTCTGCTCACTGGCAACACCACACCTTCCGCTAAACGGAAACTGCCTCCATTCATTATTGACCCGTACAATATTAGAATTAGAACATAATACGCGTAGAAATTTTATCTTGAACTCAAATATCACTTCATCAGCAATAATAGTAAGCTGAGCTGAGCAATTATACACTTTCATAAGTTCTTATTATTTCCATAGTTCAATTTCACTACCAAATTAACGTTCTAAATTATAGTTTGTTAAATTAATAATAGCTTCAAGTAGAGAATGCGTAATATTATTTAATGTTCAAAGCTTATATTTAAACAAACACAATAAAGAGCAAAGATAATTATATTTATGTTTACTAAGCAGCCTCACTGCGCTGACAACCACTTGGTGATTCCATTCAAAGAATATGAATAATATAATGTTTTGCTTATAATTTGTTTGTTTGTTTGTTTGTTGGTGGCCCAATGCAGCTACTTTAAATGAGGTCACGGGTTATATTCTGAGGTCTAGCAGAGTGGTATTAGCTTATTCTGGCAAGATATTGTAATTAGCAGCACGTACTCCGGAAGTATGCTCGGTAAGACTCACCTTCCATTCCATTGGACCCCAAAATCATAGGTGGCAAAATGTATGTGTAATTCGAGTCTGCAGGAGGTAGGGCGGGCACACGTGTGACGTATTCATATGATGTAGTCTATATCTATGTATATTAATATATCTATACTAATATTATAAAGCTGAAGAGTTTGTTCGTTTGAACGCGTTAATCTCAGGAACTACTGGCTTGAATTGAAAAATTCCTTTTTTGATGAATAGCTTATTTATCGAGGAAGATTATAGGCTATATAACATCACGCTACGACCCACGGGGGCCGCAGTAATTATAAAAGGCACATCTAGTAATAGATAATATTACGTTCACACTGTTGAGCTGGCCGATATAACAATAATGCATTACGGTCATTTACGGTGATACGGAAACTACATGTACTATTATAAAACTATATTATATTATATAATATTATTCTACCACATACACACAACACCATCTAGCCCAAACTAAGCAGAGTTTGTACTATGGGTACTAGACAATGGATAAAAATATATAGGTATACATATTTTTTGAAGTGAAAACTTCTTTAGGCGCGTTGAGCACTTCTTGGGTAAACAAAAATCATGGAACTCGCGTCATCGTCACCGAACGCTTTCCATTTTTGAATTGTTTTTGGTTTATAATTTGGTTTACAAAGAAGTGTTTATGATCAAGGATTAAAGTTTTACTTCTATAAGCAGTCCCCAAAGATTGCCCCAATATTTTTTTTAACTAGCCTTTGCCCGCGGATTTCTCCAGCACGCATACTCTAATACTACCTACTAAATAAAAATTTTAACTAGTAACTGACTGTAGAGGAAGTTTGAAAGTTATGGAAAACGTTAACTCGTCGATCATTTTATCTGATTGGCACGAGTGGCGTAGTGGTCAGGTTGGTCAGCTCGCCACTGCCACTGCGCGCGGTGCGCAGGGTTCGATCTCCACAAGGGACAAAACATTGTGCCATCCACAAATAGTTGCTCCGATTCCGTTGTCAATTCTTTGTATAATCCACGACGACAGAGGAATTATACCTATCCAGAGCGGCGGCGGCAGAATTATACCTTTCAAATAGAATTCTCGTAATTACTACAGGCGCCATTTAATTTGTTTTACAAATGTTTATTTCACGCAATTTAATATGGCTCATGTTCTAACACATTTACATGTCTACAAGCTATTATTTTCTTTCTCGAAATTATAGCTTATTTTCAATCTCTTGATGATTTCTCGGAAAATAATTCTATTTCAATTAAGATTTACTTAAGTGAAAGAAGATGAAAATAGGTATACTTTATTCTCCGAAAATCTCTGAATCATCTCGGATAATTATTTCTGATATATTTGCTACTAACTTTATTTCTATTATATAAGTCTGCTTTCACATTCGAGGCTCAAAGATACGAGTACATACCTCGAGTATACCACCTTCTGCAGGTTGGCAGATTTCTCACATCGCCAGGAACATACCAAAAACTACCAGTTAGATAAAATATATTGAATCGAAATAGGCGTTACTTGGCTGCAGTCGATTGTAATAAAAAAATAAAGAAAACGTGGAGTACGCCCAGGTCCCACATCATGGCTATCCCTATCCATAGGAGTTCGGTCTAGTATAGTATTATATTATCTGTGGTATTGTCAACCTTTTTCTATTGCAATGGTTGGGATGGGCATTCCGAGGGTGCGTGGCGGATTCTTCTCTTCTCAATAATTCTATTAATATAAAAACTGTTAGTAATCACCATGAATGTTAAAACAAGAGTATAGCACACTCGTGGGCTAAAAATAAGTTGCGGAGCCAGTGCAAAGGTCGAATCAGTCACCGTTATTCCTTTGATTGCACAGTGTCTCATCGTAGTAACAGAACTGAAGGCTATTTGGCTGTATTCTTCTGAAGATTACATCTTTGATCAGGCCGTTTTAGTCTGTGCCAGGACTGCCAGGCTAAAGCGGGGATTACGTCGCCTCTTACATCCAGCTTACATAACTTTTAATAATCCTGGATTTTAATTATAGCATTATAATAAACCCATATTTCTCCAGTTATAATGTTTCGCCGTGTAATCAGGAGCGGCTATTATTGCTCACCGGCAATAATACAGTCAAGTAGAACAAAGACTGGAAGGTCTTTGTTCCAGACTCCATTACTAAGAATCAATTACAAAGTGTTTCGCCACGTAATCAGGAGCGACTCCGTTACTAAGAATTTCTTGATAGAAAACCTAATAAGACTTTGTCGGACCCGAGAAGCGAACTCGAGACAACATGTCGTCTCAGGCCGGGTAAAAGGCCTTAGCTAGTCAAGTCTAGCTAACCGCTAAAGGCAGCGGCGTCAGAAGTCAGGGAAATTGCTTACAAGTGTCAAATTATTATGTATGTATATAAAAAATGATTCTGTATACTGTAGCCACGATAGATTGTAAAACGTACAAGGTCCCAATAGTCTCTATGTACAAATCGACTGCCGAAATTAAAAAACTTCTTGTCGACAAAAAAGCTTTTTGATTACGGGACATGTTTCGTTAGTTTGCTATTACTAAAAGTTTGATTACGGGACATGTTTCGTTAGTTTGCTATTACTAAAAGTTTGATTACGGGACATGTTTCGTTAGTTTGCTATTACTAAAAGTTTGATTACGGGACATGTTTCGTTAGTTTGCTATTACTAAAAGTTTGATTACGGGACATGTTTCGTTAGTTTGCTATTACTAAAAGTTTGATTACGGGACATGTTTCGTTAGTTTGCTATTACTAAAAGTTTGATTACGGGACATGTTTCGTTAGTTTGCTATTACTAAAAGTTTGATTACGGGACATGTTTCGTTAGTTTGCTATTACTAAAAGTTTGATTACGGGACATGTTTCGTTAGTTTGCTATTACTAAAAGTTTGATTACGGGACATGTTTCGTTAGTTTGCTATTACTAAAAGTTTGATTACGGGACATGTTTCGTTAGTTTGCTATTACTAAAAGTTTGATTACGGGACATGTTTCGTTAGTTTGCTATTACTAAAAGTTTGATTACGGGACATGTTTCGTTAGTTTGCTATTACTAAAAGTTTGATTACGGGACATGTTTCGTTAGTTTGCTATTACTAAAAGTTTGATTACGGGACATGTTTCGTTAGTTTGCTATTACTAAAAGTTTGATTACGGGACATGTTTCGTTAGTTTGCTATTACTAAAAGTTTGATTACGGGACATGTTTCGTTAGTTTGCTATTACTAAAAGTTTGATTACGGGACATGTTTCGTTAGTTTGCTATTACTAAAAGTTTGATTACGGGACATGTTTCGTTAGTTTGCTATTACTAAAAGTTTGATTACGGGACATGTTTCGTTAGTTTGCTATTACTAAAAGTTTGATTACGGGACATGTTTCGTTAGTTTGCTATTACTAAAAGTTTGATTACGGGACATGTTTCGTTAGTTTGCTATTACTAAAAGTTTGATTACGGGACATGTTTCGTTAGTTTGCTATTACTAAAAGTTTGATTACGGGACATGTTTCGTTAGTTTGCTATTACTAAAAGTTTGATTACGGGACATGTTTCGTTAGTTTGCTATTACTAAAAGTTTGATTACGGGACATGTTTCGTTAGTTTGCTATTACTAAAAGTTTGATTACGGGACATGTTTCGTTAGTTTGCTATTACTAAAAGTTTGATTACGGGACATGTTTCGTTAGTTTGCTATTACTAAAAGTTTGATTACGGGACATGTTTCGTTAGTTTGCTATTACTAAAAGTTTGATTACGGGACATGTTTCGTTAGTTTGCTATTACTAAAAGTTTGATTACGGGACATGTTTCGTTAGTTTGCTATTACTAAAAGTTTGATTACGGGACATGTTTCGTTAGTTTGCTATTACTAAAAGTTTGATTACGGGACATGTTTCGTTAGTTTGCTATTACTAAAAGTTTGATTACGGGACATGTTTCGTTAGTTTGCTATTACTAAAAGTTTGATTACGGGACATGTTTCGTTAGTTTGCTATTACTAAAAGTTTGATTACGGGACATGTTTCGTTAGTTTGCTATTACTAAAAGTTTGATTACGGGACATGTTTCGTTAGTTTGCTATTACTAAAAGTTTGATTACGGGACATGTTTCGTTAGTTTGCTATTACTAAAAGTTTGATTACGGGACATGTTTCGTTAGTTTGCTATTACTAAAAGTTTGATTACGGGACATGTTTCGTTAGTTTGCTATTACTAAAAGTTTGATTACGGGACATGTTTCGTTAGTTTGCTATTACTAAAAGTTTGATTACGGGACATGTTTCGTTAGTTTGCTATTACTAAAAGTTTGATTACGGGACATGTTTCGTTAGTTTGCTATTACTAAAAGTTTGATTACGGGACATGTTTCGTTAGTTTGCTATTACTAAAAGTTTGATTACGGGACATGTTTCGTTAGTTTGCTATTACTAAAAGTTTGATTACGGGACATGTTTCGTTAGTTTGCTATTACTAAAAGTTTGATTACGGGACATGTTTCGTTAGTTTGCTATTACTAAAAGTTTGATTACGGGACATGTTTCGTTAGTTTGCTATTACTAAAAGTTTGATTACGGGACATGTTTCGTTAGTTTGCTATTACTAAAAGTTTGATTACGGGACATGTTTCGTTAGTTTGCTATTACTAAAAGTTTGATTACGGGACATGTTTCGTTAGTTTGCTATTACTAAAAGTTTGATTACGGGACATGTTTCGTTAGTTTGCTATTACTAAAAGTTTGATTACGGGACATGTTTCGTTAGTTTGCTATTACTAAAAGTTTGATTACGGGACATGTTTCGTTAGTTTGCTATTACTAAAAGTTTGATTACGGGACATGTTTCGTTAGTTTGCTATTACTAAAAGTTTGATTACGGGACATGTTTCGTTAGTTTGCTATTACTAAAAGTTTGATTACGGGACATGTTTCGTTAGTTTGCTATTACTAAAAGTTTGATTACGGGACATGTTTCGTTAGTTTGCTATTACTAAAAGTTTGATTACGGGACATGTTTCGTTAGTTTGCTATTACTAAAAGTTTGATTACGGGACATGTTTCGTTAGTTTGCTATTACTAAAAGTTTGATTACGGGACATGTTTCGTTAGTTTGCTATTACTAAAAGTTTGATTACGGGACATGTTTCGTTAGTTTGCTATTACTAAAAGTTTGATTACGGGACATGTTTCGTTAGTTTGCTATTACTAAAAGTTTGATTACGGGACATGTTTCGTTAGTTTGCTATTACTAAAAGTTTGATTACGGGACATGTTTCGTTAGTTTGCTATTACTAAAAGTTTGATTACGGGACATGTTTCGTTAGTTTGCTATTACTAAAAGTTTGATTACGGGACATGTTTCGTTAGTTTGCTATTACTAAAAGTTTGATTACGGGACATGTTTCGTTAGTTTGCTATTACTAAAAGTTTGGGTTTCGACATGCTCAACTTTTGGTTGCTGTTCATCCTTACTAATGTTATAAATGCGAAAATAAGTTTGTTTGTTTGTTTGTTACGCTTTCACGCCTTAACTACTCAACCGATCAACATGAAATTTTGCATACACATTGTCAGGGGTACAGAATAGGACATAGGGTATCTTTCATCCAGAAAAAAGAACTGTTGCAAACCTAACCTACATTTACGCGAGCGAAGCCGCGGGTGAAAACTAGTTGTAATATATTGTAAATAGCGGGTACTACGACAACGATACATAGCTATAAGTACGTCATAATATTGTAGCAAGCCAGTCGGCCAATATACGTTGTACACCGAAGTTGTATAACATTCCTAATTTCCTAAACCTCAAAAAGTGCATTCCTCAATTTTTCAAATATTAGTGACTTCTGGTGGCAAACATGATAATGAAAGATATTTAAAATTCAGTTTTTTTATTATAGGTACTAAATATATGTATTATAGGTACTAACTATTATACATACTACCTTTTTCGTGTGATGTGTGTTTTTTACATGTGATTTGAAAACAGAGCTGGTAATATATTATATGGTGTATAATGTGTATGTGGCTGAAATACACCTCCGACTGTATGGACAATTAGACGTACAACCTATTATCTAAGTATATTAACATAAGAGGAAAGATTAGATTTTTTGTTTGTGTGTGCGTAAGTATTAAACTCAAATGTAAAATATTTTACCATTACAAAGCTATATTATCACCGAATAACAAAGGCTATGTTCTATTAAAAAAGTACTCTTACTAATATAACCTAATCTTTACGCGATCGAAGCCGCGAGCAAAAGCTATAACTAATATTTTAAATGCGAATCTGAGGTTGCTTGTTTGTCTGTTACGCTTTCTCGCTTTAAATTTTGCATACACTTTGTCAGGGATACAAAAAAGGACATAGGCTACCTTTCGTCTAAAAAAAAGAGTGTTGTGCCTAAGGAAAATCTTCAATAACGCGAACGAACCCGCGCGCAAAATCTACTTGTTAATAAACCAGTAGATAATTTCCTACCTATTCCGGGTCGCACATAACTCGCTAGCGGGTAATTTCATGCGCTATTCCGCCGATTGACCGGTGCACACAGGCACAGGTGCGCTCTATCAATAATTGAGAATGCCATAATTTGCACAACCAATATCTGGGAAAGCTGGATTAATAATGACTTAACTGGAAACCCTGTAAATGTGCCGAGCTAAATTGAATTTTGTTACTTAAACTTTGAACTATTATATCTTACTAATTTATTGACATGTCTAGTCCTGTTTTCGCCTGATAATTACACAGTTATTACTACATCTTATAAAATAAAGTCCCCCGCCGCGTCTGTCTGTCTGTTTGCGATAAACTCAAAAACTACTGAACAGATTTTCACCAATAGCCAGCGTGATTCATGAGGAAGGTTTTTTAGGTATATAATTTACTAGATGTCCCCATGGTTTCACCCGCGTTTATCGTCACTGCGCCGCCCCCGTGGGTCGTAGCGTGATGTTATATAGCCTTCCTCGATAAATAGGCTATCCAACAATAAAATAATTTTTCAAATCGAACCAGTAGTACCTGAGATTAGCGCGTTCAAACAAACAAACAAACTCTTCAGCTTTAAAATATTAATAAGTATAGATTAAGGTCTTTTACTACCAGTGCAAAGACAAGGGTTGCTAGTAAACAAGATTTTTAGATTTTTGAGTGCACGGATGGCGTGGTTGAAGTGGTCGCCTCGCCACCGCCGCTGCGCCGAGGGTTGTGGGTTCGATCCCCACACGGAACAATAATTTGTGAGATCCGCAAATACTTGTTTCGGGTCTGCGTGATCTTTGTGTCCGTTGTTTGAATGATTGTAAAGGCCCCGCGACACAGGAATTATTCATAGCCCGAGATTTGTCTTTTCTTGTCAACCGCAATACAGAAATTAAATATTCCTAGTGCCGAAGTTGTCTTTTTAAAAAACAAAACACAAAACGAACATCTGACTTTATACAAGCGTGCACTTTGCATTTAACTTTGAAATGATATATCGTTTGTCTAGTTTTATTTTTCCGACCGTGATCGACATCGATCTGGCGAAATCTAACGTTTCCTACTAAAAAAGTTTTGACAAGTTGTTCGGCGTCAGTTAGTCGCAGTTCAAATTGAAAGTTAATGACATTTTTGACGGACGAGAACCTATATTTTAACTTAAACTTTTTTGTAGTTGAACAACGTAAGGCTCCAGTGGAAGACCAGTGCCTGATTCTTAGGACCAGGCAAATGCTGAACTGAGGTTCTGATTGCTGCAGCTGTGGGACGCATATGTCACTAGATGTTACTTATTCTTTACTTTTCTCTATTTTTATTTGTTTCTTTTTTTTTAGGTTAATTATTATTGGTTTTTATTCTTAAACACATTGTGCCCACCTAAAAGCTGTAAAGCAATAAAGATTTCTGTCTTTCTTTCTTCTTTCGTAAGTTCACTCGACTATGTTTTTGCGGCATGCCTGAGAGTTCTCCATAATGACCTTGAACATAATAATATTTATAATATCGTCTGCCAACCCGCATTGAGTCTAACCTTTCTCACAACGAGAAGAGCAATGGGACAGTTTAAATAGGTACAGTGCTGGTATTATTTTTAATATTAATTTAATTACATTGACCTACTGTTATAGATATTTGATATTTAGGTGCTCCGTGGGATATGTGAATGAAAGAAGTTCGTATGTAAAAACTGGGCACTGTTTATTCAATATTGTTTACTAAGATTACGAGACAGCGAGCGAGAGAGTGCTCCTTGTAATAACGTTGCATTCAGTTATAGGTATAGGTTATACAATATACTTGTGTGCGTGGCTCGTGTGACTACGCTCACCCCTACAGATATATTGTTGAATCGTTTATAAAAAGCTAGCTGGTGCGTGATAGATGTTATCAATAACTTAAATCGGTAAATGATAAATTGTGTGGTCAACTAACTATTCAGCGTAATTATTGTCTTTTACCTAGTTAATTTAGGCGCTATTAGTAAGTACTGCCGAGAGTGATGGAACGGAAATGATGTCGACCTCAAGCTGAATTGTAGGTAATCCTAAATAACTAAAACTTACTATAGAAATTATTGGAGCCAAATACCAGCATTGGCACACAATACTGATACGGCTACAGAAACGCTAAGTTTGAAGGTAAACCCATCTTGCCTGGCTGGGTAACCATATGAACATTTTAATCGGTTGTTTTCAGCATGTTTCTCTAACGAAAATATATTTTAAATATGGAAACTACATAACATAGGTTATATGACTTGTGAGTAAAACTAAACATGATTGTTCTGTATCAGAAGCAAAGAATACCCAGAAGCGGAACAACTATTTCTTAATCACACAAAGTGCCCGGCGTCACCTGCGTTACCTGCGCAGGCGCCCCGTATACACCTGGCGCGTCATAGTGCCTACATGACTATTTAAATCCATGCCGCCATCTGCACATTAAAAAGAACTTCTATTTACTTATAATTTTTATATAAAGAGACAACTTCCGCTATAGGATACTCCTGTGTAGCAGGGGACTTTACAATCATTCAAACAACGGACACAAAGAGACAACCATTTATGGTCCTCACAAATGTTTGTCGCGTGTGGGGTTCGAACCCACAACACTCGGCGCGGCGACAGTGGCATGGCGACCACTTAAACCACTACGCGGTCTGTGCAGAATGTGTAGCGTTCTTCCATGACTCATCAAAACCGAACTTCTTATTCCACGTGAGTGAATTCGCGTCATATTTACAGCTAATAGATTTTTACAATTGACACCAATATGAATTCATATGGATGACGAAAAAATACACCAAGACACTATAATTATAATCAAAGAGAATATTAACAGTATCTGACCAGATCGAACAAAATGAAAGTGAATGGAACAAGATATCTCGCTAGAATACTATTGGAAATCCGTAATATCTGCATACCGCTCCGAGAAACAAGCATGAATTTATGTATGAAATATGAATACATGCATGCAACGGTGGCTTATTTTGGCCACGTAAATAATTATTGTTTTGCGTTACACAAATACCTAAATTTTATTTTAGCAACATCTATGTATTTACCCAGTTTTCGTTATCCGTTGACCTTAATTCCGCGTAATCCCCTATTTTCAGCTGTAACAGACGCTTTTTGTTCACAAACGTAATATGCTTTGTTTGTTTGGCAAACGTTGTTTGCAGTTTGAATTTTATATAATCCTACATTTACAAATAGTTTTTTTGTATTCTAATCACATCCACGTGTAGGTTACATTTATTACAATAATGTTCATATTCTTTCAGCTCATTTAGTCCAGCTAAGTATATGAGCATGAAAATGTTAGGTACCTACCTATAATAATTGAATTGATTTCATCCCATACTTCTGCTTATATTGCACTAGAACTGTTTGACGTAAATATACCTACTGGGTTTAGTAGGTACTCATTACTGAAAGACATTTTTGCGAAGCCCATTTCTACAACGCCAAATCATCGAAGAGCCTATTTAACCGATCGATGGGTTATTTGATCGATGGGCCATTTCACCGAATAGCCACATGTACAAACTCCCATATCACCGATAGGTAGTAGGTACATTTCTTCGATTGCCACGTTCGAAGGTCAAATAAAAGCTATTTTTAAATAAATAAATTAGTTTTTATAATTAATTTTAATTTAAGCTTAAATGATATTATAAAGCAGGAATGCTTTAACACTGTTGATGTAATATGTATGCTGTAGGTAGTGTAAGGATGTATCTTATTTTTTCTGTCAATAAATAAAAATTATTATTAATAATTATTATTTAATAAACCATATTAATTATTATAAAATATTCGTCGAAGCAGCCGAAAAATCCAGCCGCAAGAAAATGGTGATATAAAAATATTTTGGTTCAGGTTCAAACTTAAATTAAATTATTATTATATTCAATTTATCATTTCTGAAAATCTTGAACTTTTCTACTTTGGTCCAAGTATATATCTCTTGCTGTGCCGCGCTTACGTCAGCCATGCATCAGCCTATAAACATCTGTCGGCCGGGCCGGATGTTTACATTATCGCCCGTTATCGCCGCGTGCCACTTGAGTTTTTGTTATTGTTAATTACGAACCACTCATAGGCCATAGCTCGTAGAATCAAAGTAATGGTACTTTTGGGATCGGTATGATGTGAGCTACGTAGTAAAATATAAACAAGACCATTTGTGTTCAATTGTTTATATTATTAGACCGGTTGAAATGAGATAATGTAAACAAATGACGACTCATATGATACGTGTGCATTGTGTGCTTGATATAAACAAAATTATGATATTTATCCTATCGTATTTATATTTTCGTAATACCTTATGATATTTCCTTTACAAAAACATTAAATAGTGACTAGACTTGCCTGAAAAATTTTTATAATTTTAACGTTTGAAAATTACAGTAAATCCGCCGTTATTTAAAAAAATGTTGCCTCGCAATTATGTTTTAAAAAAATCATCCTAAGCGTATTAATGCGTGGATATAGTTAACTTTAGGTTTTTATTGTATAAAATCTACTCAACTATGATAATCAAATAAATAAATAACGAAATACAGCTTATTATTCTATTTAAAAAGGCATTTTATGAAATAGGCAAATAATTATGAAAAAATCAATGGTATTATTCTCTTCGTTTTATATATCTAGAAAGAATACAATTTACTATTAGTTATATTGTTTCTAAAAGTAGAACAATATACCTTTCTAACAATGCATAGCAAATATATCATCCTTAGGCAAAATAAAATGAAAAAAGCGTGTCAAACTGCGGGACAAGGGTCCGTTTTTTTTAGAGTAAAATTATTCATATTTCTTGATATATTTTATAATATTACTTACAAATACGTTAATATTATTAGAATTGTAATAAGAATACATAAGAATCGTATTAGTTTAGCATAAATATGAGACGGAGAAAACAACGAATGCACGCGCCAGATCCTATTTTGTTTGTTTTTATAATGTTTACATTGTTAAAACATTGCTATTGCTACTAGAATCATTACAATAGTAAATAAAACAACAATTACTTACGTTTTAATGTACTTCCAAGCACTGAAATCCATCACACACATACACTTTATCACAACAATAACAACACAAAAACTCTCCCAGCCGCCATTACGGGCGTCACGCGGCAACTAAACTTTCTAGAATATTCTAATATTATTTTTCTGTCTAGAGGAGGCGTTCTTATTGGTTCGTGGCATAGCGTCATTCATGTCTAATCCATCCGTAGCCAATAGGCAATCAGTTTCGAACGAGAAGTTTGTTAAAATGCGATATCGAGCGGTGGCGTCGGGCGACGTTTTCGCGCGCTTTTGGTGGCTCGCATGCGAGCCGCTGGCCGACGACTGGTACAAATTCGCCGACTCGCATGCGAGCCGCCGGCCCATGGTGATATAAAAATATTTTGGTTCAGGTTCAAACTTAAATTAAATTATTATTATATTCAATTTACCATTTCTGAAAAATCTTGAACTTTCTACTTTGGTCCAAGTCCAATACTTAATAATAATTACCTCTTTATTAAATTAATTAATTAATTATCAATAAGGACAACAAATAAGTAGTTTATTTACCTGTACACGTAACGAAACGCAAGTGTCAAATCTGACATTAGATTGCTTGTTCGACGTCAAAACGTCAACAAGTGTGAAATGTTGCGATTTCACTGATCGAAAAGTTAGAACACAAGTTTTAAATAAGAATAACTGTTTATTGAAGTGTTTTAGTATTATTTAGTTCAAAATGACGAGCACGTCGTCTTATAACAACGATAAAGTGGTGATGGGTGAGGTGGAGTACCCGGCGAACGATCCAGCTTCAGGGGCGTTCTTTCAACCAGATTATAAGAAGTAAGTAAATTAATAACTTATTCCAACATCACCATCCCAAAAGCTTACTCTTCCAAGTTACTATTTACATATTTTTTATTGAATCATAGGTATCATCTACCTTCGTTTGTTGTTGAAAGAGAGTGTTGTGATAATACTAAACCTATATTCTTTTTCTATCCAATGGTTTATAAGAAATATGTCCATATCTACGCGGTTATTATAAACACTGTCCCTTTTCTTTTTTATAAGAAAGTAATGTCAACTATTTGTTTTATAATAGGAACGAAGATCTGAAACTTATGTTAGATGGGTCCAAAGATTCCCTCAAGTTGGAGGCTATGAAGAGGATCATTGGTATGATTGCTAAAGGAAGAGATGCTTCAGATTTGTAAGTATTCAAAGAGTTGATATTGAATGAAATCTTTATATACTACAGTCAGGATATGTCATTATGTATAATAGGTACATAATATACAAATATACAATACAATATGTAATTTCAAAATTATTAAGCATAACTTTAAGATATGAAAATTTCCAACTTTTCTTAAGGTTTCCAGCAGTAGTGAAGAACGTGGTATCAAAGAATATAGAAGTGAAGAAGCTGGTATATGTGTACCTGGTGCGGTACGCTGAGGAGCAGCAGGACCTGGCTCTGCTCTCCATCAGCACATTCCAAAGGGCCCTCAAGGTATTATCTTAAAATTTTAGTAACTTGTCATAGCAATTTTATATTCTTTAACATTAAAACCAATTTTTAGAAAATAGCCTGCTTGATTGACGGTACTAACACACAAAAGAGTTAAAATTAATATAACTGGATAAAATTTAAGAAATGTATACTGCAGCAGCCGTCCTTGTAATCTGCATATTACTTTATCTAACATCGGAATGCCACAACTGTTTTTTTGGCACATTGACATTGATTTGTGCTTATGTTTGTGTCAGATTGTTAGGCACTGAGTTTAATATGCAATTCTTCTTGAGAATATGAAGTTTTGAAATATGTTCAATATAGGCTCACTGCCACTATGTGCCATCTAAACATACATAGAGAGACTTGGATGAATAATATCTTAACCTTGGTCTAACCCTTTGTGTGTATACAAGCATAGAATAGCTCTAGAATAACAATCAATCTACATTTTTTATCAAAATTCTAAGAAATCTAACAGCATAAAGCCAAAGCTCTAATATTTAAAACCTACTAATTGAACAGATGCTGTCACTATGATTTAGAAAGGTATGTATACATTTGATATTCATAAACAACAACACCTAATTCTGCTATTATTTGATATCTCACCAACCTACCACCAATTCAGCTTAGCGCTCCAAGACTAAAATAAAATATAATTATTATTTTGTAAAATCGATCCTAAGGGCTCCAAAAGCTTATGAAAAATTATTACTTTAAATCCTCTGATCTCCTTATATTTATTCCTAGAAGCTCCAAATTATATTACAAATAATTAAATAAAGACTCCTTACTAGTGTGTTCCCGACAGCTCCAAAACAAACTGTATGGTTAGCAGAATTAAAACATGTAAATGTATTAGTTTTTGATAAGAAACAAAATCTCAAAGTACCTAAAGAATGTTTTGGAGCTGTAGGGAATGAAATTGGTGAATGTGGCTTTATTTATTATTTTCATATAAAAATCTTTGGAGCTCCTGATAACGAATGTATGGAAAAATTAATTTTAGACAACAATAGATTTGGAGCGCACGGAAATAAGCCCTTTATTCCTCAGGATCCAAACCAGCTGATCCGCGCGAGTGCTCTTCGTGTCCTGTCATCTATCAGAGTACCAATGATAGTACCAATAGTGATGCTAGCCATCAGGGACTCGGCCAGTGACATGAGCCCCTACGTAAGGAAGACTGCTGCACATGCTATACCCAAATTGTATAGGTATTTATCTTTATCTTTTACCCTTAATAATTTACTCACCCCTATCTTTTTTTTTTATACTTTCTAAGGTGGCAAACAAGCGTACGGCCCACCTGATGGTAAGTGGTCACCGTAGCCTATGGACGCCTGCGACACCAGAGGCATCACTTGCGCGTTGCCGACCCTTTAGGAAAGGAAGTGGGAAGGAGAAGGAGCGGGATGGGAGAAAAGGGCTAATTGGGCCTCCGGCACTCTGACTCACCGAACGAAACACAACAGTAGGAATACTGGTATTTCACGTCGATTTTCTGTGAGAGGGTAGTCCTTCCCCTGTCGAGCCGGCCCATTCATGGTGAAATCAGCGAGGCTCTACTACTCTTGAAATCTCTGAATAAATGTATTTTATATTATAATGCAATTGCAGTCAAAGATAAGCCAGGAGAAATGCATTTACTCACATGCGCTATTTAACACCTGTAAGGGAGTGCAAAACGTATAAACACATATCATCATGACCATCAAATCTTTAATTTCGACATTTTCATGTGTAAACACAAACATTGTCAGTCATTTGTTTAGTGTAAAATTCCCATCTCAATTCTCTGCTTCAGCATGTTACTAGACATATCAGTTGAGCCATATAGCAGTAAAATTAAGGAAGCCCCTTATTTAGAGTTTCGGGCAGACAAGTCCTGTTTATGCTTTGCGTCCTTCAATATTACCTGTATATGATGCTAGATTGCATATTATTATAAAAAACTATTATAAATTATACATACAAGGCAATGGCCAGCTTTTAGCTGATATGAAAGTATTGCTTACCAAATGTGATTCACTTATGCCTTACCATCGAAGAACACACGAGAGTGATGCTATACATAATATTATGTACATTAATCTGATTTTTTGTTGTATAGCTTAGATCCTGAGCAAAAAGAAGAGCTTGTGGCGATAATAGACAAGCTATTATCTGATAAAGCTCCCCTGGTTGTTGGCTCGGCGGCCATGGCCTTCACCGAAGTTTGTGGAGACAGGATGACGCTAATTCATAGGAGTTACAGGTAGGTAAATATACCGTTATTTCTTTGGCTGCGTTTATGACCCAATTTTATATGGATAAGCATTTCTTTGATGATAGTATTGTTTCTCAAGTTGGGCTTAAAAGTTGCTTAAAGTTTTCATGTAGCAGCAAAGCAGTTTTCAAAGTTTAGTAGTTGTTAGTAGAGCTTCTAAAATGCCTCTTCACAAACGTCGAACCATAATGTTTAAAATAAATTGTATCTCTTTTTCTTAGGAAACTGTGTGCCTTACTGGCTGATGTTGATGAATGGGGTCAACTGGCGTTACTGAATGTGCTCACCGTGTATGCTAAGACTTGTTTCCCGGACCCCAACACTGAGGTAAGAATATATTTACACGAAATCTTTAAAAGCTTAGTTCTATGTATCGTAACAATATATACTATTAGTCATTTGCAACCACAATGGCTAGTAACTTATACTAGGAGATAGCCGTATATCTCTTAGAGTTCAAAAGCTTAAACCTTAGATTAATTTCGTAAAAATGTGTTGTGGGTTCGAATCTCACGCGGGACAAAAATTTGTGTAATACACATGTATGTTCTGAGTCTGGGTGCTTGTGTCCGTCGTTTGAATGTTTGTAAAGTCCCCCCCCCCCCCCCCCCGCGACACAGGAATTATTACAAGTGAGAGAGCCGTAGTTTTAAAAAAATGTGACTAAACTGAAATAGCCCCAATGTATACCCATGAAATAGCCCAATCATGTGTGTAAGAAAGTATGAGACACAAGAAAAAAACGAATCAGATTATCGCAAAAAAAATTTTTTTGTCTCAATATGTTATTGATTTGTTGTACCTATAACAAATCAATATCATATTGAACCTAATCAGAACACACCTGGCCGATGATTTAATTAGACAGACTTTTAATTAAAATTATTATGACAAGCTAACCCATTGATATGACTGGTATCTTCAGGAGTATTCAACAGACAGCGAGTCGGACAAGCCGTTCTACGAGTCGGAGAGCGAGGGCACTCCTCGCAAACACTCGTCACACTCGCCGAGCCTGGACGCCGACCACCGCCTGCTACTGCGCGCCGCCAAGCCGCTGCTGCAGAGCCGGAACTCCGGCGTCGTCATGGCAGTAGCACAGCTGTTCTATCACTGCGGGCCTAGTCAGTCACACTACACGTATCATAAGTCGTAACTGAAAATAAATTAGGTCATTTAAGCTGTTAAATGACCTCAGTTAAATTACTTATCATAATTTATTTATTTATTTATTTATTTATTTATTTATTTATTTATTATATAAACAGTACAAGCTTACAGCAGAACCAACACGCTTATATGTTACATTAATCTCATTTAAATAAACTTATTTACATTGACAATAATTCTAACATAATTAAATAACAAACACAATGTCATATGAATGTCAACTTAATACTGTATATTATTTAATAATCAAAGATATATATCAAAAATATAATACATTACAATTACATACAATTAATTACTATTTAAATATAAAAATACACATTTAATCATTTGGCTTAACTTATCATAGAAAATGTCTGCATCAAGATTCAATTGCAATAGATCATTGATTAGTTCAACCGCTCTGCCAGTAGGAGTACTAGCGGACTGCGGTAGGCGCCATGATGGTGGGACAGTGAGAAGTTTATGTTGCCGTCGCCCTATGGCGCGCATATACTGATCTGGTACATAAAAGCAAATACTTTCCTTTACCAACGGATTATCCACTTTATTTGTTAGTAATAAGTAGTAATGTATGATATGTATAAAATTACGTCTCAGCTCTAAGGTATCTAGGCCGACCATGCCTGATACAAACAAAGAAGGATATAGGAATGGATAATATCCATATATACGTTTATATAGATGTCTGGAAAATTTACGTTGTATCCTCTCAATTAATAAGATGTACAGTTTTTCAGTTGGATTCCAGACAATTGAATTGTATTCTAGTTTGCTGCGAACATACGCATTATAGAGCAACTTCACTATAAGAACATTATTAAACTGAGAAGATGTTCGAATTACAAATCCCAGTGATCTATTTGCGGCTTTACATACAGTTTTAATATGGTCATGGAAATTGAGTTTGGAGTCTAGTGTTAGCCCTAGATCGCATATAGTTGTGACTATCAAGCGGTTTGCTATCCATCTCGTATATAGTTGAGATTGGGGAACGAGATCGAGTGAATGTAATCGTCTTACATTTGGAAACATTAAAACATAATTTATTTGCCTTGCTCCATTCAACAACAGCGTCGATGTCTCGCTGTAGTTCATTGCAGTCAGTGTCATTCTTAACAGAGGTAAACAATTTTAGGTCGTCAGCGAACAAGAGGCATTCCGCATTAGAGACAACAGTAGGTAAATCATTTATCATTAGAAGAAAAAGGGTCGGACTTAGGGTACTTCCCTGACTCACACCAGACCGCGTAAAATAATCTTGAGACTTAAAATTCCCTATTCTGACATATTGCCTACGATCACTGAGGTAACTAGCAATAAATCTTAGGAGATGTGTATCAAACCCCATAGCTGAAAGCTTGCTGAGAAGCACATCGTTATCCACTAGGTCAAAAGCTTTTTTAAAATCAAAGTATGCTGTGTCAACTTGACAGCCTGCTCTCATATTATTTTTTACGTAGTCTGTAAACCTAATATGGTTCGTTAAGGTGGAGCGTGCTGGTCTAAAGCCGTGTTGGGAGTCATGTAAAAGAGTATTTGTTTGATTAGAAATAAGATTATTTAAAACTGTTTCAAACAATTTTGCAAAAATTGAGAGCACTGCAATAGGTCTAAAGTTTGTAATCTCAGTAGACGATCCCTCTTTGGGCACTGGTGTTACCCTGGAGACCTTCCACCTGGTGGGGTAAGAACAGCACTGGAGGGATAGATTGTATATATATAAGACGGGTTCTTCGAGAGCTGATAAACAATCCTTCACTAAGAAACCTGGCAAGTTATCTGGTCCACAGGCAGGGGATGTTTTAAGATGTTTTACTGCTCGTCTCAATTGTATAGAGTTTATTTGTGTGAGACTTATTTGGGAGGTACAGGGATGCCCAGAAGCAACCCGCTCTGCTGTTTCAGGATCTAGTTTAGGAATATTACTGTGAAAGACTGAACTAAAATAACAGGCAAAACTATCAGCGGCATCCTGTCCTTTAATAGGTCTGCTGTTATATATGAATTCATTGCACTGTTGCCTGCTCTTTCGTTTATCTCTCACAAATTGCCAGAACGTTTGGGGATTAACAGTTATATTATTGCCTACTACCTTTAAATAATTCTGATAAGCATCATTTATAAGCACCTTTACTTTTGACCTGTAATATTTGTATAATTCTTTATTAAATTGGAGTCCATAAGTTTTAAACTTTTTCAAATTAAAATATTTCAGCTTTATATAATATATTATTTCACTAGTGAACCAAGGTGGATATGTATATTTTTGTGATTGTGATACTCTTTTTCGAGGGACATGGTTATTAATAACATCATTTAGCTTGTCATACAGAATATCAACCGCGGTATTGACGTCTTGTTGTTGCAAAAGCACGGACCAGTCTATATTTGCAATGTCAGAATATAAAGTGTGGAAATTAGCTTTGCGAAAGTTCCACTCATTGTTGAGATTATTTGTTGGTATATTTTCTTTGCTTGGAGATCGCTTTTTAATTAATGGAGCTTTAGGTAAGGTAAGAAATATTTCTAAAGGGGGATGATAAGCATCTGCCGGCACAAGAGCTTCGGCATCGGACGTAACATTTATGTCATTACAGTCAAAAGTGGATAAAACTAAATCTAGGATGCATCCATAATCATTACATATATTGTTGAACTGGAACAGATTACAAAAATCCAAAAACATATCGAATTGAGTTCTAGTTGCCTGAGTGCATGATTTTAGATTGAAATCTCCAACAATTACAGTTTGGTATTCCGAGTATGTACAGATTGCATTTTCAATACATGTTAGTGCATCTTGATATTGGTTATCACTGTAGTTTGGTGGTAGGTATACAACACTTACAAGTAACTTGATGTTTCTACATGTTATGATAGCAAACAATATTTCCTTATCATGTGTTAAACCTTCTATATCTGTAATTACTTTAACAGTGTAACAATCCTTCACTGCTAATAATACACCACCCCAACCGACATCACCGCTTCTATCTCTGCGGACTACTTTATAGTTCGGTGGAAATAATTCTGCGTCACATATAGAGCTATTGAGAAATGTTTCAGTGAGAGCAATGAAGTCGCACGGGGTTGACATTATGTTTTTATAAAATAAAGTTGTTTTAGACCGGAGACCTCTTACATTTTGATAAAATATTATAAGTTTTTTCCTATTATTATTTATACAATTATGGTTTTTTTTGTGAGATATATTTGTTGGTTTACTATTGTTTTTCTTATTAAAATTATAAATATTATTATTTAAGAAAAAACTTTGGACATTTGTTGGGGTTTATTTCATCCACCCTTAATAAGTTTTGACAGGGAGGATAATGACTTATGTCTATTTTTATATTATCCATAATTTTATTATACATGGTTTTTATACCTTTATTATTTATTGCACCTTTACTATAGGAGAACATATCAAAGGAGAGATAACCATTTGTGTCAAAGAAATATGCGTAGTTGGAGTTCTGAAGATCTAGATACAACATGTTATTAAAAAGTTCTATTTTGTAGTTATATATCGGTGCTCCGCATATATAAGTAGGAGCACATAATATTACGTTTGTGTGGCTTATGTGCTGTAGAGACTCCTTAATGGACTTTATCAGACCCACATACTCTTGTGTTCTTGTGAACTCACTACCCCCTAGTACAATAACGCAATAATCATTCATATTGAACCCTAGTAATTTATTCTTAATATTATTTAGAAGTTGTCTTATAGTACAATTCGGATATCGATAACCACAATAATCAAAATAGTGACCGAAAGTGTCCTCGATTATGTTTTGTGTACCATATGAGCTAGTATTTGTCAGGATACATAATTTATTCTTTTTGATCTCGACTGAAGCAGCAACTTTGAGGTTTGTAATAGTTAAATAGGATGGATGGTTATCTTTTGCTTCTATGGACTGTTGAAGAATGTAGATTTGTTGGTTTAAGTTATTTATTTCTTCTGTGGCTTCCTTTAGTTGCTGTTTCAGATCAGCAATTTTATCTTGCATTAATATAACAGTCTCTTTCGTATTCTGACTAGATGGTGTGTACGGGCTGCTTGTTTGAAATTGGCTTAAAGAATTCCTGTTTTTCTTCTTCGTACTACAACTCGGCGATAGTGTTAGTAAATTTTTTAGTGTACTATTATCTTTGGATAGTTTAGAAATTTGCTCTCGTAAATCGTTGTTTTCTAGTATTACAACTTCGAATTCAGTTTGTATGCTAGTAAGTTCCGATTGTAGTTTTTCTATGGAATTTTGCATGTCCTGGACTGGTATCGGATATATTTCAGTATAGTCCATACTTTTAGACAATGGCTGACCGGTACTACAAAAAGATTGGTTCGGAGTAATATTTTCAATTTTAGAATCCTCGTTGTTACCCAGTTCACATGGGGTGTCAGTTTCAGTAGAGCATGACTTGGTTTCTTGTACCTCTCTATGTAGTGGAGTAGTACGATCAATGCTTCTCGGAGGGCTCTTCTTCTTCCTAATTGTAACATTTGATCTTTCAGCAACAGGAGTTTTCTGTCCTTTTTCTATTTCTTCGCAAGTGTTACAAATAAATTTAGCTATTTTTGAGTCGTTTTTGTATTTCTGTGCATCATTATTACAGTTTCCACGATTTACCTTAGTCTTACATTTGAAGCATGTTACAAGTGATGCCATCTTGCGGCAATTATTAGAAGTTTTATTGATTGATGACATCTCTGATAATAAATTGACAAGTTGTATAATTGTTCATGTAGTTCTGCTACTCTTCGCTAGATGGCGCTGTTACAGTTTCTCAACAACGTAGTGTTTACTATTCAAATAAGTGAAAATTAACGGTAGCTAAATAGTCAATTTCACAAGTATAGTGCTTTGAACAGCGGTATGACGGTTATAATTTACTTTAGCACATATAGAAACGAAAACCGACTCACTTTTAGGTCCAACACCAAAGATACTGGGTTAAATGTTGTTTAATATGCACTTCACTTTACATGTCTATATTATCAATGTTCTGTAGGTTTTAGTTGAGATAACGTTTTCTGATCACTATCGTCACTTATTGTGTCTATTAATTATGTTATTTGCATTAATATGTCACTTTTACTATTTTTAAAACACTGAACTACAGGGAATTGATGTTCCACGGTGTCGCTAGCGCCACCTTTTAATGATAAAGTCAAAGTCAAAGTAAAAAATCATTTATTCACTTAGGTCACAAAGTAACACTTATGAACGTCAAAAGGGTTAGTGAGTTTGTTACATTTACTGAATTCACATTTATGTTAATTGCAAGGTTCAGGCAAAAGGTTGAGCCTATGAGAAGATACTCGTACCTGCAAGAAACTTAAGGCCACTCTTTTAAATCACCATCAAATTATAATTTCAGTATTTTACAACTCATGTAGCAGGTGTTGCACTCATAAATCTAAGAACAACTGTTTTTCTTTTATAGGAAATCTAACAACTGCTCGGATGGCGTAGTGGTCCAAGTGGCCGCCTCGCCGCCGCCGCCGCGCCGCGTGTTGTAGATTCGATCCCCACTCGGGACAAACATTTGTGTGATCCGCATGTATGTGTCGCGACTGTGTGTGCTTTGTGTCCGTTGTTGGAATGTTTGTTAGTCCCCCCGCGATACAAGAATTATAGCTAGTGCCGAGAGCTGTCTATTAAAAAAAAATTGGGGCAGCCTTTGGGGACTGCCGATAGAAGTGAAAACTTTAATCCTTGATCATAAACACTTCTTTATAAACCAAATTATAAACCAAAAATAATTCAAACATGGAAAGCGTTCGATGACGATGACGCGATTTCCATGATTTTTGTTCACCCAAAAAGTGCTCAACGAGCCTAAAGAAGATTTCACTCCAAAAATAAAAAATAAGGGGCCGGGTTGAATGCTAGTTCCTCATACTCTCTTATGAGTTATTATAGGGGTCTAAATTTCGTTAGTTTTTGCGTAGGACGCACCATTTCTGAGATATTGTTAATATTCTAAAATAATTCAAAAATGGAAAGCGTGGAGGCATGACGATGACGCGAGTTCTATGATATTTGTTCACCCAAGAAGTGCTCAACGCGCCTAAAGAAGTTTCAATTCAAAAAACCTTTCTTTGACTGTGACTGTGACCAAAATTGTAACAACTGACACAAAAAGCACCCAGACTCGGTTCAGCTATCTGCCAACCACACAAATTTTTTGTCTCGTCTGGTAATTGAAGATTGCGATTGTGGCAGAGGCGACGCGACCACTAAAACTATATCGTCATCCTGCCACGAATTGTTGAAATCAAATAAAATAACATTTCATATGTTACTTTTAAGATAAAGAACTTTCGCTGCGTGATTTGGCCTTGCATACCAAAAACTTTGAGCAAAAATAAAATGTTGAATGTTTGTGTACAGTGCAAGAGCTGCCGCCGGTGGCGAAGGCGATGGTTCGACTGCTGCGCGCGCCACTCGAAGTGCAGAGTGTGGTGCTCAACTCCATAGCCTCGCTCACCGTCACCAAGCGGGTATGTAACATAGGGAAATAGCTAAATCACGATCATGACTTACATGGTTGACCATATAATATGATAAGTTCTGCTGTTTTGAATTGTTATGAATGTTAAATTGAAATGCCAAAATACAATAGCAAGTGCAAAAGAACTGGGTTTCTTACAGTTATCTTCTCACAGGCCTTTTATTTGGACCTAACATCATCAACATCCTCTTGCCCTGGTCCCAATTTATTTGGGGTCGGCGCAGTATGTCCTTCGCTTCTATACTTCTCTGTCACCTAACAATTAAGCCAAATTTAACGTAAGTGATATAAAATTAATATAATATTTTTTTTTATTGCCATTTTTTATTTTTACAATTGTCGGATGTACTTGGTAACACTTAATCACAGGTTGCTTAAACATAATTATAATTGTAGCCATAACCTCCCGTCCTAAGCTAAGCTTGTCCTGCGGAAAGTTCTCAAGAATCGGAGATATGGTTTTAGGAAGCAGCAGAACTTTTTAGCGAACTCTGATTTTACTGAAAAAGGTGGAATTCTAAAGACGCGTTTCCCGATCATGTCCTCGTAGCAGTCAGCCATTACTACCTCTTTGTGTGTTAGGAGAGCGATATTTTTGGTGAAGAGTCTCCTGACACTTAAAACCTGAGTTTCCGTAATGATTTGAACTGTGTAGGTTATTGGAAGGGCTTCCTTGGCATTATTTTTAGCACCGCGCGTTCAGCCCTTTCTAGGACAATTACATGTGACGTAGCAGTGCCACCCCAGGCTAGGATACAGTATTCAAGGAGTGATTGGCCAAGTGTAAGATAAATTAGCCTCAACAAGCACATTGGAGCCACGCCGCGTAGTTGTTTCATTACATATATTAGTTTCCTGATTCTTTCTGACGTGGCTAGAATCTGCTCCCTGAAGTTAAGTTTCTCATCGATAATCACTCCTAGTCACTTCATGTTGGTAACACGCTTGATAGGATTCCAGCAACAGATTAGGAGTAGTGCAGTCGCAGTGGAACACGTGTGATCAGTCATCTTCAGATCAGTAGAAGGGGCTGAGGTAGCGGTTTTATGAAAGCATAAGTGCTTGGCTCTATAGGCTGTATTTAGGGTTAAAAGATTGCACTCTAACCATTCCCATATTCGACCAAGTCTCTCCTCTGTGAAGGTTTTCAGTTTTTTCGACGCTTTCTCGTAGAATATCAAAACTGTGTTATCTGCGTAATTTATGATTTCAACGTTTTTTGAACAGTTACTGGATAGTTCATTTATGAATATGAGGAAGAGCGTGGGGCTAATACACTACCTTGCGGAACCCCAAAGGCTACATCACGTTCATCAATCATAAGATTATCCTCCTTTGTGCGTTGTAATCTATCGGTGAGTTAACTGTGAAACTCGTCTAAACAGATTCCTCTGATCCCAATAATTTCAAGCTTAATTAGTAAAATTGGGATCGATATGGTATCGAATGCTTTCGCCAAGTCGAGTAAGACACCTAAACATGCCGATCCTTCATCAAGATGATTGGCTATAATGTTGATCAGTGTCACAGCCTGTTCGGTGGATCTGCCTCGACGAAAACCAAATTAGCGACCCGAGAAAATTTTAATTTTCCAAAAAATCAAAAGATTGTTTATCAATAATTTTTTCATATGGTATTATGTGAAAGTTACTTTGTGGCATAAAAGATTTTTTAATTAATGACTATTGTATTTATTAATTAATTAAGGTATTGTATTTCACATTATATAACGAGGTTTCCTTTGTTTCAAAATATGAAACCTACCTACATATTTGTATACCGTTACTGATTGTCGTAGGCGCTGTTCGAGCCGTTCCTGAAGTCGTTCTTCGTGCGCACGTCGGATCCGACGCACATTAAACTGCTGAAGCTGGAGATCCTCACGAACCTCGCAACCGAGGCTAGCGCACCCGTCGTGCTGCGCGAGTTCCAGACATACGTGGGCGCGCCCGACCGCGCCTTCGCCGGCGCCACCATCCAGGCCATCGGCCGCCTCGCCGTCGCCATCCGCGCCGAGACCGACACCTGTCTCAACGGACTGCTGCAGCTGCTCTCCAGCAAAGACGGTCACTACTCATCATTACATGCTTACATTATCCACCATCCAGGCCATCGGCCGCCTCGCCGGCGCCATCCGCGCTGAGACCGAGACCTGCCATAACGGACTGCTGCAGCTGCTCTCCAGCAAAGACGGTCACTACTCATCATTACATGCTTCATAACACTCATATACCCACATTTTACCAGCTATGCTTCAGGTCCCAGGACGAATTACAGCAATTTGATAGTTTTCTGTTAAAAGTTATCTATTAAATTCTGTTGATAAATATTTTGACTCAATTCTGAAAATCTACTGTAATGAAAGTTATTAGACATAATAAATACATACACACCTGTTTACAAGTAGCAGAAAACTCTTAGAAAACAAAAAGAAACAGACTTATCGGATTTCTACTTGCTACAATCATGACAGGTCTCTCTAGCTTTATTTATGCACACCTTCATGAATGCTCATCCTTTAAGTACTCTTAACCATGTATTTTCTCAGAACGTCTTTGATTTGTGCAGGATATCCACCTAAGTGTTACTTTTTCGTCAGTCTAATGCGCATTCCCTTATATACCATCTTAGACAATGTTTACCTATTCAATAAAATAAGACCATATCTTATCTTTCCTACCATCGTAGTACACTTTTCAAAATGATTATTTATACAAGGTTATTCTTAGTAAAGTGAAAACCTCTCAGGGGGTGATTATACTTGTTATTATGAACAACTTTTGTTTTGACACATTGCCGAAATCGCGGCAAAAATTAGCTGTTTGCATTTTGTCGAGGTCAAAGTCCTATTTTGTATGGAACAGCTGTTTTTTCCCCGCGATTTTAGCAATATTGCAGAACAAAAGTTGTTCATAATAACAAGTATAATCACCCCCTGAGAGGTTTTCACTTTACTAAGAATAACCTTGTATATACCTTTACTCTGACCCTTATTTATATTTCTGTAACGTAATTTTATTTCTGTTCAGAGTGGGTGGTGTGCGAGGCCGTTGTGGTGGTGAAGCGGGTGGTAGGTGGTGGCGCCACCTCCGCCAGGGCTGCCGTCGCCAGGGCCGCCAAACTACTGCGATCTGACAGGTACCGTGATCTTTGCATATCTGTACCTACATGTAATGAAATTGTGGATGATTCGTTGACTCTCGCGGCAAGCGAGGTACATGTCTTCCTAATAGTAGTGGTAATAAACATCGATTGATTTTAGGAATATCAGGAGTATACATGAGCAAGACGCTGACTACTGTGATATAGAAATCAAACATATGTTTATTGAAACAGGTTACAAAATAACATTTATTGATGTGAACTTACATTTATCTGTTGCCATGGTCAGGAAAACAAGAACACATCACTAATAAGAACTGGGTAGTTATCTTATCTTATGTGGGGGCCAGTCAGTGCAGACCGGCACACTTCGACTCAGTGGGATCTTTTGTGTCGACACTCTCCCAACAACGACTGCCATAGATGTTCATGGCAGCCGGGACCAACTGCTTAACGTGCTTTCCGAGGCACGAAGCAGGCGATAATTATCAATCAACACGCACGTTATAACTTCCGAAAGTCAGAGGTACGCGACGTGGGTTCGAACCCGAGACCATTGCTCACTGGGCCAGCGTGGTGGACTAAGACCTAACCTCACTCACACAGAGAAGAGGCCCGTGGCTAGTAGTGGGACAGTTTAATACAGGGCTGATATTATTATTATATATGTAGGCAGACGAGGTGTAAAACTTGAGCATGTTCTGCCTATACCTTCGTGTGTTATCAGGCTTGGTTGTAGCCTGTGTGTTGTGTTGGCTCAGGCTGGTGTCTATATGTGTTGTGTTGCGGCAGGCTGGCGGGCAACGCTCGTGCGGCGGGAGTGTGGCTGGTGGCGGAGCACGGCGCGCGCCACCCCCGCGCCGCCGCCATACTCGCGCACATGGCAGCCAACTTCGCCGACCAGGTCAGTCACTACATTCACTACTCAACCATCGGTCTATTCCACAAACTCTACTGTGACGTATACTCTACTAGCTTTTGCCCGCGGTGTTGCTCGTGGTAATCTATATTAACGAAATTAGAAATTTGTTGACAAAATCTTATATTTTGTCAATAAATTTATATTCCTCAGAAACGGTACCTGGATGAAAGGTACCTTTTCTGTATAGCTGACAATTTTTTTTTATGAATAGGAACCACATATTTGTCTCGTTCCATGACGATCGGCCGAGCAGTTAAGGCGTGAAAGCGTAATGCGTATGAAATTTTACTTATACGTTTTAGGGGTACAGAAAAGGACATACGGTACCTTTCATCTTGAACCCGCGGGCAAAAGCTAGTGGTATAAAAACTTATAACGATAGAAGCGTTTAAACGGAAGTTCTTATAATGAATTTAAATAAAATAATTTTAATTCTACGTAAACTTTTACATCTAATTGCTTACTACTGCGTTCCTCTTCTTAGGACGAACTAGTGAAACTTCAGCTACTATCGCTCGCAGTGAAACTCTCCATTACTCAACCCGACACCCTACCTATGTGCCGCTACGTCGTAGCTCTAGCGCGCTACGATGTGAGCTACGACGTACGTGACCGAGCGAGGATGCTACGACGCTTCATCGAGCCTCAAGAAGGGAAGCAGCTGTCGAGCTACGCTGCTGAGATATTCTTGCCAGAAAAACCGAAACCTACGATACAGAGTAGTTTTAAAGGTATGTTGTTTACATTTAATGAAGAATAAGTATAAGTATTCCATGATTATCAAAGTCATTAAAAAACTAGTACCTGCTAACAAAGTTCCTCGGGTTGCGGAGGTCAGATGGCAGTCGCTCCGTGTAAAAACTGGTTAGACTAGAAAGCCGACCCCAAGTGACTTGGGAATAACAAAGGCTAGGGAGAAGACCTGCTAACAAAGTAATGCTTTTTGTGCCTGTAATGAGATTAAGAAAAATATAAATTAATATAGTGGAACAAAATGCCACCATCGGGACACCAATGGTTCAAGGTTATACCAACTTGATCCTCCTGAACTCCTACTGAAACTCATCTTTGTAAACCTCTCATCTTTGTACTCCTCCTGAAACTCATCTTTGTACTCCTCCTGAAACTCATCTTTGTACTCCTCCTGCAATTCATCTTTGTACTCCTCCTGCAACTCATCTTTGTACTCCTCCTGCAACTCATCTTTGTACTCCTCCTGCAACTCATCTTTGTACTCCTCCTGCAACTCATCTTTGTACTCCTCCTGCAACTCATCTTTGTACTCCTCCTGAAACTCATCTTTGTACTCCTCCTGCAACTCATCTTTGTACTCCTCCTGCAACTCATCTTGGTACTCCTCCTGCAACTCATCTTTGTACTCCTCCTGCAACTCATCTTTGTACTCCTCCTGCAACTCATCTTTGTACTCCTCCTGCAACTCATCTTTGTACTCCTCCTGAAACTCATCTTTGTAAACCGTCTACTAACATTGTCGAATATAATATATAAAGAAATATGTAGAGACAACGTGTAACCTTAAGGGTTTAGTTAGGATAACGACAGACCACGCGGTAGGGGCGTGGTGTCTTGAGGTTACTTTAAGCAGAGATGATTCAAAGATAGTACAACAATTAACACTTAATAACAATGAGTATATAAAATACACTTAAAGCAAATACACAAATAAGACTCAGGGCGTGGTTCCTAAAGGCTTCCTATGTGGTTCCTTTAGGAAGAACCACTTAACTTAGTAGTGCAGCGCAGCGGAAGGAAGGAGGACTCCACCAGGGCGCGATCCACTTATATAGGCCGCCGTCGCTCGGAGGGGGGCTAGTGATGCCAGCATCTCGCTCGCCGCGCACGCAGCCGTGCGCCGCGAGTCGATTACGTGTCAAACGTAATTGAAGGCATTGGAAAATCAAGTAAAGTAGTACAAATTGAAGGAAGAAGGAAACACGTGCCTTAGCAGAGAACTCCATGCCTTGATCGTACATACATTATACATTTTTTTTTTATATATTGCTCATGTGGCAAACAAGCATACGGCCCACCTGATGGTAAGTGGTCACCGTAGCCTATGGACGCCTGCAACACCAGAGGCACCACTTGCGCGTTGCCGACCCTTTAGGAAAGGAAGTGGAGAAGGAGCGGGAAGGGAGAAATAAGGTGATTGGGCCTCCGACACTCTCACTTACCGAACGAAACACAATATTAGGAATACTGGTATTTCACTATGATATTCTGTGAGAGGGTAGTCCTTGCCCGGTCGAGCCGGCACATTCATGCTGAAATCAGCGAGGCTCTACTACTCTAAAACATTCACTAGAATGCTCATAGCAAGTGAATGCTCAAGTCTATCAGCACGTTTATATGTTGGTGTTGTGCGCAGACCGCGGGCAGTTCACTGTGGGTACATTGTCGCAGTACATCGGGTGCGCGGCGGGCGGCTACCGCGCGCTGCCCGCGCCGCCGCGCGCCGCGCTGGCCGCGCACCTCCGCGCCGCCGCCGACACAACGCCCGCCGCTGTCGACACCGCTGACGACGTGCAGGTACACACACCTCCGTGGCGCAACGGTAGTTAATGCGACTGCTGTGCATGAGGTCTCGGGTTCGAATCCCGGGTCGGGCCAATAAACAATTATTGGGTTTATATATTAAGAAATCTGACTCAACTCTGGACTCTGAACTCTGAAGTTAGGAAGTTGACGGTGTAAGACACCCCCGTGCCTCGGCAAGCACGTAAAGCCGTTGGTGCTGCGCCTGATCTCTCTCCGGTCGTGTCGGATTACCGTCGCATCGCATCATGAGAGTTATGGAACAGAGAGTGCACTCGTGTTTGCGCACATACTTGTGCACTATAACATCTCCTGCGCCGATGGCCAGTCTCCGTTAAGATTGGCCGCCGTGACCGAAATTCGGTCTGGAGGACTTTATTATTACACACTACATCGGAAAGTTTGGACATCACGTACGAGGTGATAGTGTTGCTTGCTAACGGTACAAATACGTTGACTCGACCGCAAGGGTAGGTACAGTCGGCCAAAAATATGGTCTACCACCCTACGGCTGAGGTTCATTTGAACGTCATTAAACCACAAGGTCGATTTCACATTGCAAAAATATTATGACAGTGACCATCGCTCTCTTTATAATCTATACTAATATTATAAAGCTGAAGAGTTTGTTTGTTTGTTTAAACGCGCTAATCTCAGGAACTACTGGTCCGAATTGAAAAATTCTTTTAGTGTTGGATAACCTATTTATCGAGGAAGGTTAGGCTATATAACATCACGCTACTACCCACAGGGGCGGCGCAGTAACAATACTCGCGGGTGAAATCGCGGTAACATCTAGTGTTATTATATGAACTAGCGGTCGCTTAGTGCTCGAAATTCGACCAAAGTTTGCCTGTAAGATGTTGCTGACATATTATGTCATTATATATTGATATATGTAACCATAGTTACGCGCTTCGACTGCGTGTGTCAAATGCATGCTTGTGTGCGTGTAGTGTTTCTTCATTAATTTAATGTATTTCTAATGCATCTTTTATATAAATATTAGGATTCGTCCCTCCTTCTCCATATAAACGTTAACTGTGCCAAATTTCATACTCCTCCGTCTGCGCAGTTTTCGTTAAAAGGGGTACAAAGTTTTTGCTTCACGTATTAATATATAGATAACTAATATTCTTGTGATACATTTAAAGATAATAACATTAGTATCTGTTTCTAATTTCAAAGAAAAACAAGAGTTTCTATTCAGAGCCGGACAGCAGTGGATCTGCATCGGAGTCATCATCAGATGCTGATTCTAGCAGCTCCGAGGAATCATCTAACGAGTAAGTCTTGTACTATCACATCTTTATTTCCTTCATCTTGAATATACGGGTCTACGCTTTTGTGATCTTTGATAAGCTTTGAAGATTCTAATGATGAAATATATCCGGAAATGTGTAGTTTAAATCTATACTAATATTATAAAGCTGAAGAATTTGTTTGTTTGTTTGTTTGAACGCGCTAATCTCAGGAACTACTGGTTCGATTTGAAAAATTCTTATAGTGTTGGATAGCCTATTTATCGAAAAAGACTATGGGCTATATAACATCACGCTACGACCCACGGGGGCGGCGCAGTAACGATCAACGCGGGTGAAACCGCGGAAACATCTAGTATAGTTATATAAGTAACATTCTGTTTCAGGGACGAAAGCATTAACGAAGACAAGAAAACAGTAAAACCCGCAAAAGATACGAATAATTACAGGTAAGCACATACGAGTATATACGATATATTAGAAATGCGAATGTGAGTTAGTTTGTTTGTTACACTTTTACGTTCTAATTACTCGACCGAACGTCATGAAGTTTCGTATACATGTTGTCAGGGGTACTGAAAAGGACATAACGTACCTTTTATCCAAAAAATCTTCCTAGGTGATTGAAGCCGCGGGCAAACAAGTTATATTAATGCGATTGTAACTTAGACTGGCTGTAATATTTTTACAGCTAACCCATCCTTATCCTTACTTAATATTATAAATTCGAAAGTAACTCGATCTGTCTATCTGTCTGTCTTTCTGTCTGTCTGTTACCTTTTCAGAGCTAACCCACTCCACCTGTTTAGTTAAAATTTGGCACAGATATAGTTTAAAACCTAGGGAAGGACATAGGCTACTTTTTATTGATGTAGGTACCACGCGGGCGGAGCCGCGTGCAAAAGCTAGTTTATCATAAAATGGGATTATGCAGCTGCGCGTAGGGAGTATGGGGAACCGTAAGGCGTGTGCAACACGGGCATAGTGTTAGTGGTGATTTAAGAAAAAGATGCCGAATGTGTGTTTTCGTTGGAGGATTTTTTATTTTTAAAAGAAAGAAGTTCGAGATCATTTACATCAATGCAATATCAGCGGTGCTTGCAGTAGGTTACCATGCTATAACGTCGGCACGTGTAGACGGCGAGCGGATTACAGCACAGAATTAGGTAAATCTACCGTCTTCACGCGACGTCTTTGTAGCCGACGCGCAGCGCGGCGGCTCACGTTTGGCGGCTGTTTACAAACGAATCGGCGCGGCGCGCACCGGCGCGGCGGTGGTCCACCTTTATGGATTTTAGTGATACCTAGATATTCTGATTTATAAATTGTCGGTGTTGCCATGGGTAATCTATTTAGATATTCTCTCTTTGCCTAGCCTTATCCCATTTCAATTGGGGTCGGCTCTTAATCTATTAAGATATTCTTCTTCTCCCTAGCCTTTATTATTCCCAAGTCACTTGGGTTCGGCTTTCTAGTCTAACCGGATTTGACTGGATACCAGTTTTTACACGGAGCGACTGCCACCTGGCCTCCGCAACCCGAAGGCTAACGATACCCTAAGGCTAGACCAGTGTCAGGATATTAGAGGGCACTGACTTCCCAATAACGACTGCCATAGATGTTCATGGCAGCCGGGACCGACGGCTTAACGTGCTCTCCGAGGCACGGAGCAGGCGATAATTGTCTTAATCTATTAAGATATTATTTTAAATAAATTAAATTTACCGGGGTAATTTTTTTGATCAATATTTATAAAAGGATGACACCTACGTACTCATAATAAGCTACTGTATAACACCTTTAATGATCGGACAGGGTTTATTATACACACTGTATAAAGTTATACCTAATTGTTCGTAGATCATCAAATTCAGGCACATCAGACAGTGAGTCGGACAGTGACTCCTCATCTGAGGCGGAGAGTGACTCAGAGGAATCTGCAGACTCCAGCGAAGAAGAGTCTAGCAAGAAGAATGAAGTGATAAACGATAAAAAGGTACGTTATAGAAGACTGACTGTAAATAAACTAAATATTTAATAGAGATCTCTTTGATAGCTACTTTAACCGTTTCAAAATAGGCAGTTGTGTTTGTTCATATAAATTCATAGAGTTACGGATGCCATCGCAAACTTGAAATGAGTATTTTCAATAAATATATTTTTAAGGCAAAAACCTTCTTCTAATTCTAAAGCTACGTAATGATATGAGTAACGAAAATTTGTATTTTATCTTCAATATGATATTTATTATCGGCTTGAACAAGTCTTGATAACAGGTTAGCCACTAACCACACGCAAAGAAAAAGAAGAAGACGATCTATAATATTAATAAAAATTAATTTACACGTGAGAGACTTGTAAAGTAATGGTAGTGCATTGTTTTAGGTATTTAAGTCAGGTAATAAAGATCTATTAAAATTATAAGGGTGGATTATTTTTTTAAAAATATATGATATAGAAGTGGTAGTTTACGAATTCCGTTTGCAAAAGAAAACCAACGGGTTGCACTCCGTTGATATTTTGGAATGGTTAGGAAATAATTTTGCACGAATTGCTTTATCAGTATAAAAGTACTATAATTTATGTGGTAAAATACAATATTCATATATTGCGCTATCGTACACAAACATGACGATTCTCCCTCCGTCTTACGAATTTTCGATCAGGTCACGTGTCCTGACGCAAGTTTAACATTTTTTACCCATCACAAAAAGTGCACAACGCCGCTAAATAAGTTTTCACTTCAAAAATTAGACCTGCCTAACATATTGATAATTGAAATGTATAAACATATTTCAATTCAATCTGCGAAGGCATCTTGTAACGGGTTTTTCAACAAGAACTTTGTTTTTCAATATGTTCACACCGGAACTACATGACAATTTTGACATTTCGATTTTTGACATACCTATCTATAGTAGAAGCTTTAGAAGCTTGGGCACGAAGAGTATAGGTACTCTTGGTCAATTGTAACAATGAATTCAATTTCACTCAAAAATCGCATCGCAAATAATAAAAATTCACTATGAAAATGGTGAAATGGAAAAAAGATTTTTTGGCAAAATTCGGATAATTCCAAAAAGCATTATTTTTTCTTGGTCGCTCATTGTATCACTAACCTTACTCAGCAAAATCAGAATTTTCCGAGACTTTTTTCCATAGCGCCCCTAAGGCTACACACCAACCCATAATTGTCCTTCTTAGACCGCTATAAAAATGTTGGTCAGTAAATTTGAGTCGCCAGGCTCGGTACGTAATGTGCCAACACCAACGCGTGTTCGACCTGGTCGTTCAAGTGAGAACATCGCAGCCGGGAGCCACAGTGTTGAAGAAGATCCGAATTTGTCAATTCCTCGACGTCCTCAACAGTTGAGGTTATTCACAACAACCACATGTCGAACTCTGCGCAAGGATTTGGCTTTAAAGCCTTATGAGGTGCAACTGGTGCAACAAACATTGTATTGCGATGTTCTCCAATATAGTAAATATTAAGTTTGCGAAAATTATACAAAACAACTTTCCCTTGGACGATAGGATCAGACCGACATGAGCGCAAACTATTATTAGTCCTTATATGTGTTCTGATTTTGTAACTATAAAAAGTTATCACCGTATTTTCTCCCTCACGGGATCATGCCTCTACGATGTCTGTTATTAACCTCTGAGTCTTCTTCGAAGAGGATAATGAAAACACTTTGTCTGTGTGTCTGTCTGTTATTGACAGGCATAGCTCCGGAACCACTGGACCGATTGACTTGTAACTTGGTGTGCAGACACCTTGGGGTCATACCTCGGTCGAGTTTATAGGCCCTGTGGGTCAAAAGACCCCCGAGATATAGGGGTCATTTCTTTTCATTACTGTTACATTTAAGACGAAGAGGTTGAATCCTGGGTTTTTACACCCATCTCGTTAAGTACAAATAATTGTGCCAAGTCTGGGTGATTTGTATGTCTATTGTTGAAATTTCATATTACAGAAGTTACACCTAGAGCAGTTTTCATTTATAAAATAGGATTGCGTATTTAATTCTGTTTTATTTCTACTAGTCTCAGAAATCTCAGCCGGAATCAAATAAACAAGATCAAAAGAGAAACGAAAAGTCAAACTTAGAGCTGTTGTTAGAACTGGACGAGGTTGCCAGTTCGTTGCCCACGATGACGCCCACTTGTGGGGGATTCTTGTCGCCGCCCACCGCGCCTCCGCCAGGGATAGGCGATAGTAAGTTTACTTAGTTCATTAACCACCAATCCTTGTAGTGGGTATAACAATTCCTGGGCTGTAATTATGTAAAGGTAGACTAATTAAAATATAGTATCACTTGAATTTCCTAACATTTTTTTTTATTCCTTTATTATTATTATTTTTACTAAAGTAATACTCGTGTACAAAAAAATGTAGGTCTGTAATAAAAATAATATTTACGTTCGAAAATTTGAAATGAAAAGATGATATTAAATTAAGGTTAAAATAAATAAAAATAAAAATTATTGAAAATATGATACCAAAAAATGCATACCATATATTATAGAAGTTCTTTATATTATTACATTTTATTATTTTATTAAATCACTAGATGTTCCCGCGGTTTCACCCGCGTTTATCGTTACTGCGCCGCCCCCGTGGATCGTAGCGTGATGTTATATAGCCTTCCTCGATAAATAGGCTATCCAACACTAAAAGAATTTTTCAAATCGAACCAGTAGTAATCACGCAGAATAAACCAGGAGAAACATCGTTTGTACTATGTCTGTAATGGATAATTATTTTGCTGCAATGTTATTTTAAAACTGCGATATCTCCTAAGATATTCATTAAGCATTATTTTAGAACAAATTTCGTTAGCATAAAAATGGTTATAGTGAGCCAACCTTAAAAGATAGACATATGCTGTCGCGGACTTTTTTTTAGAACTTTTAAAGGAGAACAATTCTGTCATACATTATTTTTGCAAAACTTTAACTGTTTACGTAGCGCACGCAGCGGAAGCTCTCAAAAGGAAAAAATATCCTCCGATTTTGAAACATTATTTATTGGTGCTTCGCTCCTATTGATCTTAGCGTGATGATATATAGCCTATAGCCTTCCTCGATAAATGGGCTATCTAACACTGAAAGAATTTTTCAAATCGAACCAGTAGTAATCACGCAGAATAAACCAGGAGAAACATCGTTTGTACTATGTCTGTAATGGATAATTATTTTGCTGCAATGTTATTTTAAAACTGCGATATCTCCTAAGATATTCATTGAAGTCGAATGATGTAAGGGGCAATTTTGTTTTAAATTAAATACTTGTGACGAATAACGTATTTATTTGGATAAGGATTAATATCATGTTTATAATAATACCTTCGCAAATAATGCATTATTTTAGAACAAATTTGGTTAGCATAAAAATGGTTATAGTGAGCCAACCTTAAAAGATAGACATATGCTGTCGCGGACTTTTTTTTAGAACTTTTAAAGGGGAACAATTCTGTCATACATTATTTTTGCAAAACTTTAACTGTTTACGCAGCGCACGCAGCGGAAGCTCTCAAAAGGAAAAAATATCCTCCGATTTTGAAACATTATTTATTGGTGCTTCGCTCCTATTGATCTTAGCGTGATGATATATAGCCTATAGCCTTCCTCGATAAATGGGCTATCTAACACTGAAAGAATTTTTCAAATCGGACCAGTAGTTCCTGAGATTAGCGCGTTCAAGCAAACAAACAAACAAACTCTTCAGCTTTATAATATTAGTATAGATTTAAAGTAACATTGAATGTTTTGAAATTCAAGTGACATCATATATTAGACGGTGTAAGGGAATTCTCTCTATTTGTACATTTTCTTTCACTGTACTATCTAATGCACATGCACTTAGCATTATTATTTATTTTATAGTAGTGACTTTATTATTTATAGTGTATTTATTATTTTTTATTGTATTTATATTTTATTTTATAAAGTATTTCGGTACAATATGATATGTTGTTTTATTATTATTTTCTGTATCATGAGCACCTTTATAGTGTTAGTATTCCACACGCATCGCTTTATCCTCTTTATAGCAGTGAGCTTGTATTTTAGTACATGCTTTAAAATAGGCGAGACGAATAAAAAACCGGCGTAAGAAGTTATTTACATAAATATATTTTGGGGTAATAATTATTTATTTTCTTTAAGGATCTCCAACAAAAGCTGTACACATCTTATTCACTAAAGAAAATACAATTCAAGATGTTTTTGGTCTGTGTACTCCATCAATTACAGGAGACCACATCATGCGTTAAATACAGCGTCTAAATATGGAAGTATATAATAAAAATGCATAATTTAACAAAATAATAAGATAAACATACAACAAGTACATGCATCAAAAAACCATAAAATAAAGATACAATTATAATTTTAGGTTTAAAAAGAAATCAAATTTAAATAAATACTCACATGCGAAACAATACTTAAAAAAGAGAATAACAAAAACAAAACCACAGACTATTAAAAGCACAAAACATTTAAGACACAAATATAGACATAGCATGTCTTCTATACATGCGTAAGGTATCGCTAATGTCTGCGACACTCGTTGTAGTGAGCATATTGTGTTGCCTACAAAGCCTTGACACAGCAGCATAGTAACCCAGGTTTGTTCTAGGATAGGGTACACTGAACAAATTATATGTGTTGCTCCTGGGGATACGAGTTGGGATATTAATAGTTAATGAACTCAATAAATCGCAACAATCAACATTGCCATTACTCAGTTTATGAAAAAAAAAATGACTAGCAGTCACCAAGTGGTCGAAATTCGACCATAATTGATTTAAATTTTAAGTTATTAAGGTTTTATTGTCTAGAATCTAGAACTATACCCTAATAATCACATTTCATTTAGATCTATTCAAGTTAATTTACCTATCTTTGTCAAACAAATTATTATATTGATTTAAGTACTTAACCATAATTATGAACTATAGTACGACTGCGTGTGTCAAATGCATGGTTGTGTGCGTGTAGTGTTTTCTTCATTAATTTAATGTATTTCTAATGCATATTTTATATAAATATTAGGATTCTCCCCTCCTTCTCCATATAAACTTTAACTGTGCCAAATTTCATACTCCTCCATCCGCGCAATTTTCGTAAAAAGGGGTACAAAGTTGTTGCTTCACGTATTAATATATATAGATTAATTATTAAACAAAGGTGTACATTGTTGTTAATCTTTATGAAACTAGTTATTATCTTTTAATGTGCAAATTCCTACTTATGTCATGTATGTGAAATGTTGTGACGATATTGAAATGCCAAGTGTTGAAGCTGTTTGTTCACTGTTCTACTTACAAATATTATGAGGTGTGGTTTTACGTCAGTATTTCAATTCCATATCCATCGGTATGAGGTTACTTTAACTTAAGTAACAAACATTCAAGAGTCTTAACAAATAATTACATTTATTAGTAGGATAATGCGCAAGAAAGAACGTTTATATACGTTCAACTGACCTAGTAATCCTACCTTACAATGTTGTTCCCTTCCTTATTTCCCTACCCCTAAAAAGGTCAGACGCTATCTTAAACTATGTATACCAAACTAGCGACCCGCCCCGGCTTTGCACGGGTAGCACAAAACCTTAACAAATTATACACCAGAACCTTCCTCATAAATCACTCTGTCTATTGACGGAAACCGCATGAAAATCCGTTCAGTAGTTTTTGAGTTTATCGCGAACAGACGTGGCGGGGGACTTTGTTTTATAATATGTAGTGATATCAAGTCAACACTATTATTTGTTGTAATAAAAAGAAAAGTATAAGTAGTAATATTTTCGATGACGTCCATTAAATATCAATCAATGCATCTCGTCACCTTATCTACACACATACCTAATCACGTAAATCACGTTCACAAAGCTTCGCTTGCCAGTACAGCTTTCTATAAATGCTTACACTATGTTGGAGCCGTTGGAGGGCAGCAAGGGAGCTTTCTGTTTTCTATTTTTTTGTATACGATGTACGAGTTTAACAAGCACTCGTTTTTGAGTTGCGTCGGTGCCGCCATACATTGATTTTACTTCATCAAGCCTTCTGGAGTTGCTGTATTAAGGTACAGTAAGGTGGTGTTCGAAACGACGTTCGACGTCATTTCGAAAAGTATGGAACCTGGTCGACATCTATCGACAGTCGCTAGTACATCTTATAGCCGAACATCTTTGACTTATCTAATTCTATTATCAACGAGGGCAATGATCGTGGTCCTTTACGAAATGTTTAAAATAAGTAGGTAAGTAGATTTTTTTGTAAAATTCACACCAGTTGTCTTATTACCTTTCAGCAAAATGATCAATTTTTCAGAAAAATAAATACCATTTACATATCATACCAATACCATTTTCTGTAATACACCGAGGTGTATTACAGAAAATCGCCGTCACCGTTGTAAAACCCACGAGGTGAATTAATTATCTTCTACCAAAAAAATATGTTATGCATGTCCTGTGTTGGCATCACGGGGCATGAGCCTCGTTATTGTGTCATCTAGTGGGGTTACTAGTCTTTCTTCAATACCACGGCATGCACCTTTTAAATGTATTGTCCCTAGCTTAAACGGTGATAAGAATCATCATAAAGAAGCTTGCAAGTCAGAACTCTGTATGAGTTTTCAGGTCAATGAACCTTCACTGCGCCAGTTGGTAGGCTGACTTAACCTCTCTTACGGCACATAGAGGCTCGTGCCCAACATTGGGACGGCCTATAAAAAGCTGCTATTTTTCCCAGTGCCGTAAAGAAACTTGCACGTTTAAATTCGGTATGAGTTCTCCAGAAAATATGCCAATCTGCGCTGATCCTGGTGGACTATGACTTACATTCTATTACACCTGAGGAGTAGAGGTCCATGCCCAACAGTGGGCTATAAACAGCTGTTTTTTTATTTCCAGCGGACAATATAACCCCGGTGGGTCCGTCGTATATATCGTCGTGTCCCACGGAGGTGGTGTCCCGCGTGATGTCCGGCGGGCTGGCGTGCGCGGCGCGATGGTCGCGCGCGCCGCATCTCTACTCGCAGAACATGTGCGCCATCGATCTGCTGTTCACCAACCATAGCGCCAACCAGGTCACCAATATTAGGGTTAATAAGAAGGTAAATGCATAATATTGTCTTCTGTTTATGCGAATGTTATTAATTGAAATTAAACTACTATATACGGATTTTATCGTGTTGTTTATTTGACACTTTATTACAAAATTTTGAAAAACTGTTACACTACTATAATTACTATTAAACTTTATTAATTTTTAAGCTAATTAAATTATTGAAACTATTAAAACTATTTATACTATTTATATTTATGTTTACACTTTCCCCGACGTTTCGGTTGCTTTTCAGCAGCCATGGTCACGGGGAGACTAAGATGGTAATTGTCTCAATGTTCCAGTGTAGTTATTTCAAAGTACCTGAACATAATTTAATCATGAGTGTTTCTATTTACGCAGAATGAACTCAAAGTATCATGAAGTCTAGTTGTGGTTTGCTTCTTCTTGGGTTTGACTAGTTTTAATAGTTTCAATAATTTAATTAGCTTAAAAATTAGTAAAGTTTAATAGTAATTATAGTAGTGTAACAGTTTTTTTAAATTTTGTAATAAAATGTCAAATAAACAACGCGATAAAATCCGTATATAGTAGTTTAATTTAAAAAAAAAGGTAAATGCGTTACATATTTGGTGAGTTTGGAAATTCTGCGGCTTTACTCGTAGGCCAAACACTTACGACAAAGCAGCCGAATTAAAATACTTAAGCTTTTTACGGCAATACAGCTTTAATTTAGTTTTTAAACCTTATTCTATCACAAATTTGGCTTTTTATCTAAATTCTGAATACCCCCTAAATTCTGCTTTTATCTTGAATTTGGCGTTCAGCGGACAGTCGGCTTTTGGGTGAGACTCTGTATGTCTGGATGTTCAGCTTATGTACTGTAAGACTAGATTGCCGTAGATAACTGATTAAATTTTTAAAAGAACTTACCTACGTTCCTACGTGAAATAAATTGCCTGTGTTTATCCCTGCAACTTTATATAGACGTGGGGTTAATATTTTCTAGTTACAGAATGCTATAGAACCCTTAACTTCTCATCCACTTGACACGTCAAAAATATCATTGCTTCTCGCACGATCTGCATCCCGGCATTTGACTCATATCCTTATCACCTTAATCGACATAACAGATAAAATAATTTCAAGTTGTCAGTGTACAATAGATTTTCCACTGTCTGTTTGAAGTCAGTGTTAAAAGTTAACAATATTGTGTTGTTTCAGACGCTAACAGGTTCGCGGAACATCCACGAGTTCGCGGGCGTGGCGGCGCTGTCGGCGGCCGCGGCCGTCACCGTCACTCTCGGCGTAGACTTCGCCGACACCATACAACCCATTGAGTTTACCATCATCAGTTCATTAGGTCAGCACTCTGCCAAAATATCGATTATTCATTTTTAGTTTCAGTGTTAGTTTTACCGAAGAAACCGAAAGGGACGAAGAAATAGACAAAGGATTACAGAGAGAGTTGGAATAGGAAACAATTAACTAAACTAAAAGGGAAAGTATTTAACTGCACACCAAAAAATACTAATTGCACAGCAAAACATATTTAAAGAGATCAAACTAAGTCGACGGAGCTCGCTTCGCGGGGCTCCTATTTTTGGGTGGGTTTAAGAAGGAACCTAACATAACCTAACCCTTCCGAGACGGTATGCAGTGATTTGAGACGTATAGTTGCTCGTTATCCTGTGCAATTAGTATTTTAATGGTCATTATATTTAATCCCTTATATAAAGTCCTTACTCAAAACTTGTTGTCTTTTTTCTAGCTGTAAAGATAATTTTAGGGAAAAATAAAGAGAGCGAAATCTTTATTTATATATTAGGCTTTTAACATCCGAAAAGCAGAAGTATGTGTGTAAGATCTAAAAAGCGTATGGTATTAGTTAACACAAGTAGGAATTGGAAAGATATTAGCCATTTGCATACTTCATTACCGTAATACAGATACAAATACTCAACTGTCATACGGAGTAAAAAATTACAGTTCAACAAGTCTGAGCAATCAAAGTTACTATACTTGCTTTTGTATATCTCGAATAATTCGAATGATTCCCATAACAATCGGGCACCACTACAATCGATTCCATAAGTTACCGATATTTTTGCTACTAGGTGAAGTGCCAGTGTCGATAACGCCGCCAGTAGGCGAGCTGATGCGCGCCGTGACCATGTCCGAAACGCGCTGGGACACCGAGCACAAGAAACTGCGCGGCATGACCGAGGTACCTACATATCACGAAACACAAATATCATACGTCACAAACAGTACTTACATAAAAAAATAATACATACCCACTCTCTCACCCTCACATACACTAATATACTGGGTGTAAGGGACAGCGTACCGAAAACTGAAATAGTAGATTTAGACCATTATTCTTCTTCTCCCTAACCTTTATTATTCCCAAGTCACTTGGGGTCGGCTTTCTATTTTAACCCGATTTGACTGGATATCAGGTTTTACACGGAGCTACTGCCATCTGACCTCCGCAACCCGAAGGCTAACGATACCCTAAGGCTCCAGTGTCAGGATATTAGAGGGCACTGACTTCCCAATAACGACTGCCATAGATGCGCATGGCAGCCGTGACCGACGGCTTAACGTGCTCTTCGAGGCACGGAGCAGGCGATAATTGTCAATCAATACGCACATAATTTTGAAAAGTCATATAACTTCCGAAAGTCAGGGGTGCGCGACGTGGGTTCGAACCCGAGACCCTCTGCATTGCTGTCTGTTGATCTCCCCACTGAGCTATCGCTGCAATTTTTTATAAACATATACTATTATCACCTAAATACAAAATCTAGACTTTGTGTCTCTAGGTGGAGACCTGGAATCCACAGGCTAGCGGCCTAGCTTAGGCTCTAGTCTCCCACAATGTTCCTTGCTTTTTTTTGTATTATTAAGCAGTACGAGTTCACTGGAACCTCTGCAACTCCGTAGAGACATTGCCTCATTGGCATGTTTCTACAGAATATACCACGGGGAGTGCTCTGAAGAGTTATTCCACCTTATCCCGCCCTCCCCTTTCCTATCCAGAACAACGCGTGCTGGGCTCAGATGCCATCCTTACACGGTAGAGTCGATTAGAGCGCGTACCAAAAAGTTTGGGTCCTCATATCTCTGCCGAACGACCAAGGCATGGAATTCTCTGCCAAGGCACGTGTTTCCTTCTTCCTTCAATCCTGGGTTCTTTAAGCGGGGCGTGAAAAAGCATCTTCTCAGGCCGTCAAAGTAGAGACCTCAACATCGCCTCAGCTACTGTGGGGGCGATGTGGAGGCCACTGCTCTTAGACCACACGACTGCTTACCATCAGGTGGAGTGTGGTCATTTTGACGAGTAAAATAAAAAAAAAAGTATCTTTCGTCAACATTGTAAATAATGTGGAGAGAAAATAAGCAGTTATTATTATATTATACTCACGCCTACATATCCCAGGATATAGAGCAGTATAGTACCCACGGCTACACATCAAGTTAGACACCCTATATACGCATAACTACGCTACATACATAATAGGGAATTGTCGGAAAGGGACAGTGCATAGTGGTGTCGATGTAATGATAAGGGTAGAGCGTCGCGTCCCGTTCAGCGTGAGCGAGACAAAATAACAAAAATATAACGCACGATTCGCAGCGTTCAACTTCTAACAGTTCAAAATCCAAACACTCTAGGTTGATGTGTCGTTGTGTGTACTAGGCGCTGAAGTAGTTTCAGTGCCAGTAACCCACCTACCATTCAAGGTAGCGAGTAGGCACACCGTGCTAGGTTTAGTCTGTACGACCGGAGACTTTCCATCTTTGCCCGGGTGAGTCCGACATACTCTCTGAAATATGAAATTTACATTTAGACTGATCCCTAGGGATCAGTCTAAATGTAAATTCAGTAGTAGTCTACTGAAGTTATATTTAGGCTCATTCCTAGGTCTAGGCAAGGCCTATGAGACGATATCTAAAGAAACACAGGGCCTTTTTATTTTTGAATCGTATTAATCTGTGGTGTTGCAGCTATTGTACTATAATTATATCACAGACTATATAAATCTATAATCTACAAAATAATTTGACAGTCAATAATAGCAAATATTACTTATTTTCCAGTGTGACAAGAAGGCAATAAAGTTGGAAGACGAACAAATGATCTGTAAGCGAGTGTTCGAGACAGCGAACTTAGCCGCCATTACGTCCACTGGGGACTTACTGAGGTATGTAAAATAAAGATTTTTGACTTCGACTTTGAATGGTTACCATAAAAATGATAAAATATTTCTTCAACATAAAAGTTTTAAATAAAGTATATAATAAAAAAAGGTAATAAAAAAATTGCATTGAGAAAAAGCCAGTTCGAGGAGTAGAGCACTCATGAGAAGAAGCTGGCAAGAAAATCATAGCGACTCTTCAAACGCCATTTAACTATCATTGCTGTTTAAATACACATACTTATATCTCAGGCCTATTTGTATTATAATGTACATGTAGCCAGCTTTAGTTTTTGATTCTAAATATTTAATATATTTAAAAGGAGCGAGCCTGTCGCTGTCTGACGGGTACACGTCCAGTCAGTCCTGTGCAACTACTGAGACACTCTAGACAAGAATACTTAGTCACACTTTGTCTCACCAAACATTCAAACCCAAAACCACATGCAGTATCGCTTACACTAGCACTGAATCACCAAGTCCTAAATATAATTCTTACGGCCAGTTTCACAAATATCAAGTAAAAGTTATCCGAAACATAAATCGCATGCTGTCCCACTCTTGATAGGTTAAAGAAGAGAGATGGCTGGCCATCTCTCTTCTTTAACCTATCAAGAGTGGGACAGCATGCGATAAAGTCTGGACTTTATCTTATAGATAGATACTATTTGGAGGTGATGGAACAGGCCCTTAATTTACTAAATCCTTACCAATATTATAAATTCGAAAGTAACTCTGTCTGTCTGTCTGTTACCTTTTCACGGCTACTCAATCGATATGGATGAAATTTGGTTCAGAGATACTTTAAAATCTGGGGAAGCTTACTTTTTATTGATGTAGGTACCACACGGGCGGAGCCGCGCGCAAAAGCTAGTTTAACATATTATGTCTCTTAAAGGTTCGCCGGCCGTATGATGTCATCCCAAGACCTGGTGCTTCTGTCAGTGAAGAGTCTAGACGAGAATTCAATAGTGACGGCCAACTGCCCCAATATGGCCATCGCGTCACTCCTCGCCAACGAAGTGGCGCAAGCCTTCACCAAGACATGAGCCCGCACCGACCACAACCGCCCTTTGTACCTACACTATACTTACTTAATACAATACTAGGTCACAGCTCTCATTCCAAGTATTTAATAATAAAATCAGCCCTGTATTAAACCGTCGCACTGCTGGGCAAGGGCCTCTTCTCACTGTGAGAAGGGTTAGGCGATAGTCCACCACGATGGCCCAGTGCGAATTGGCAGACTTCACATGTCTTCAAGAACATTATGTAGAACTCTCAGACATACAGGTTTCCTCACGATGTTTTCCTTCACAATTAAAGCGAGCGATTATTAACTATTTAACATAACTTCGAAAAGTCAGAGATGCGCGCCTTGGGTTCGAACTCGAGACCTCTGCGTGGCAGTCCAACGGTCTCCCATAAGGCTCTCGCTGCTATTTAAAAGATAATCGGCCTCGATGGCGTAGTGGTTAGTGTAACCGACTGCCACGCGTGAGGTTGCGAGTTCGATTTCCGCACAAGTCAATCATTTGTGTGTATGAACATGGAAGTTTGTCTTGGTTTGGGTGTTTCTATGTATAATATGTATGTATTTATAAAAAAAAAGTATATATGTATGTTTATCCATTGTCTAGTACCCATAGTACAAGCTCTGCTTAGTTTGGGCTAGATGGTGTTGTATGTATGTGATAGAATATTATATTGATTACCCGACGTTTCGACTGATTTGCATCGATGGTGGCCATGAGCTGAAAACCCTTAAAATACTTCATTGCGAGTAAGACCCGTTACCTAGTATTAAATTTAAAATGTCTACGCTATACTTATACTATTCTTCTGATATAATAGTTTAAGTTATATTAAATTTTAAACTTACCATTCCCTAAACGAATATTATTTTTACTATATATTATTATTTTTTTTTTTTTTTATATGTAAGTGTTATGTTATTTATTCTGATTTAGATTAGTTAATATCTATAATTATTTAGCTATACTTGTACTTTAAATACAGCATAATAATAATTATAAATAGTTAAGTAAATAGACGGTAATCTATAAAGCTCTGAATTAATTTATACATAGCGAAATTAATTATATAAATAACTAGGAACCATACTACAGTAATGTTGCGAATAATTTAATTCGAATTATATTCGAATAATAATAATGTCCCACAGACCGAATTTCGGTCACGGCGGCCAATCATAACGAAGACTGGCCATCTACGCAGGAGATATTATGGTGCGTAAAAGTGTGCGCAAACACAAGTGCACTCTCTGTTCCCTAACTCTCATGATCCGATGCGACGGTAATCCGACACGACCGGAGAGAGATCAGGCGCAGCACCAACGGCTTTACGTGCTTGCCGAGGCACGGGCGTGTCTTACACCGTCAACTTCCTAACTTCAGAGTTCAGAGTCCAGAGTTGAGTCAGATTTCTTAATATATAAACCCAATAACTGTTTGTTGGCCCGACCCGGGATTCGAACCCGAGACCTCATGCACAGCAGAGCACAACACGATGATCGACGATACTGTGCATAGATACGTAGTGGATAGACGACTAGTATAGTCAACACATTCGAAAACGAGATGGGTGTAAAAACCCAGGATTCAACCTCTTCGTCTTCATGTGACCTTGTGATCCCTATATCTCGGGGTTTTTTGACCCAAAGGGCCCATATTCCAACTCGATCGAAGTATAACCCCAAGGTGTCTGCACACCAAGTTACAAGTCAATCGGTCCAGTGGTTCCGGAGCTATGCCTGTCAATAACAGACAGACACACAGACCCACAAAGTGTTTTCATTAACCTCTTCAAAGAAGACTCAGAGGAAAATAATACAAATGGAATTGTTCAAATTACGCGATATCTCTTTTCTTATATGGACCATATTTAATGTGAGAACTTTTAAGTATCTGTAACTGTATACTCGAACCAGCTACGAACCTGTCTACCTTGCAAATGTCTATCCAAAACTTCGGGCCGAACGAAAATGAAGTTCCTTCGGCTTTCTTTTTTCTGGATCGGATTTCGGATTCGGATGACATTACTCCGTTGTTCGAACTACCTCATGAAAAGGTTGAGGTATCGTACCGATTTTCAGGACACATTTTGGAATAAATGTCTTTGACGGTACAAACAATCAGCCCAAAACTTTAGCATTTACATTTCATGATAAATCTACAGAATCACGGCGACGAGATTATCTCGTTGATTTTTATATTTAAACATATGATACGGTAATCCATTTCGTTTCTTTTCAATATGTTTGATTTTGATTTATGATAAATTCATTGTTGTTTTAATTGTACGTTTAAACTCTGCCTCTTGCAGTTGTTAAGTTGAAGAATAAATATAAACGAACAAACCAATTTAAGTTGTAAAATATGAACATAAATCAAAACTAATGCAAAATATGTTATTATTAAGATCACACACATACACAAGCCTATAAACACACTTCAATAAAAAACATACACACCAAAAATGAAAATAAGTATCAAACCGAGTATCAAAACACTTGTTATAATAATAAAGAGATATATTCGAGAACAAGTCTCCCATCTCCAATGCTTATAATGAGAGATCAGCTAAACCTTGCTCAGTCTAGCTTTGTCTGGTGCCACCCCAGGATGGAAGGTTTCAATTCAACATTTTGGGGTAATTAGACCTGCCAGACAAATAACCGTAGACCATCCAACGACTGCACGGATGGTGTAGTGGTTAGTGATCGCCTCGCCGCTGCCGTCGCACCGAGTGTTGTGGGTTCGAATCCCACACGGGACATAAAGAACAATGGCAGAAACCAATACATTATTTTAGCTGAGATTAAATTCCTGCGTCTTGAAATGAAAAATACCTGGTTTAACTCATCGTCATCTTCTGAATTAGTTTGTGCAAAAATTTTTGTTTGAGAAGGCCGAGAATAATAGATATTCAGTCATGAACTTTTGTAGGTTATGTCTGTAGATAACTTTTAATAACATGTTTATGAAGTTAACGGAGAAATCAAATAACTTTTCATTTATAATGTTTTTTTTTTATCCGGCCCTAACTAGTTAATGTGATACTTTAAAAAAACGTAGACAATTAATGGAATTTCTTTCCTAAATAATTCACTTTTAGACGCTCAAATTTACGTTAGCTAAAATTTCGCCATTGTTCTTTGTGTGATTCACAAATAGGTGTTCCGAGCCTGGACGCTCTTTGTGTCTGTTGTTTAACCTTTTGACCGCCACAGCATAAAAGTAGCGTCGTGCCCCCTACGCCAGGCGATGATAAATGTAGATTTAAATAATAGGTAAAAGGAACACAACAAACATATTTTTTTATGTTTATTTTGAACTGTAAAATAGTTGTATTTTCGACGTGCCATGCCGTCGGGGGCGTCGTGAGCACGGTTTAATTTGACGTGAATAGACGTCCGTGGCGGTCAAAAGGTTAAATGTGACACAGGAGTTATTCCTAGTACGGTAGTTGTCCTTTTACAAAATAGAAAAAAAAACTGCAGTTAAACTTAATATTTTCAATCATATATTTTATTGGAATGTCACATAATACGTAGATACAGGCATCACGCTTAATAAACCTCGCCTAAATAGAGCCACACACCCCTGTGTCCGAGGGTGTCATTTTACACACGTACCGAGTCGGCCGCACTGTATCTATATATTTTGTGGTTCTCTAGTCACTTACTGCCAGCTATATCTTGTGTCGAAATATTACAAACTTATTATACAAGATAGGTATATAACATAGATTTGATATATTTATATACACCTACTATAGATACATTCTACATAAAAGTATTCTTCTACCTGTTGTAGTGTGAAAATAGAAATTATATTATTTATATCTGTTCAAGTATGTATTTTAGATCTTTATGTCAATTCCATGTCTTCATGAAATAATAAAAATAACTCAAAATTCGTAAGTATGTAGTAGTTTTTATACATTTCCTTTAGAATGAATTCAGCATTCCTGTGAATGCTGCAATTGATACGATTATCGTGATTCTGGATACTTAGGCCTCCTTTCCCAACGTCCATGTTGAAACCGGCACGTCGACGTCGATAGAAGATCGGCGGATATCTAACTAATAATATAAAATCGCATGTGAGTTTGTGTGTTTGTTTGTTACGCTTTCACACTTAACTATTCGACCAATCGTCATAAAATTTCGCATATACGTTGTCAGGGGCACAGAAAAGGACATAGGGTACCTTTCATCTAGAAAAAAGACCTGTTTCCAAGGCACAGAAATTTACTGACAAAATTTATATTAACGCGTTCGAAACTGCGGGCAAAATCTAGTCAAACACAAATGCTAGCTTTTTTCATATTTTTTATAAGCCGAGGGCGCTCGGACAAATTCTTGTCACGCCTGCAGTCTTAGTTTTTTAATAGGTTGTTGATAAAAGCTATTTACATTATATACAAGTGGTAGAAGTATCAAATAATAATAGTCTAAGTAAAATATATGATCTTTAGTTCCCAAAGTGGTCCAGGTGGAACCCCAGGGGTCCACGGGAGACTCGACGGGGGTCGACGTTGGCGTGACATAAAATGGTGGGTGCACAATTCGTAAGCGGGAGTCCACGAAAATTTATTGACTGTTCGACAAGCTCAGCGACTGTTACTTGTAAATACTTGCATATTCCATATTCAGTACCAGCGGATTTTCGATATTTGGGTACAGAATTACTAAAAAAAAAGGTCAGCCCGCCTACCGTGGCAGGTTCAGTTCCGAGAATTTCTAAAAAAAAAGAAACGTCAGCCCGTAGATATTTGATCAAATTTTTAACTTGTTGAGGTCGACCACCGGAACCAGCAAAATTTTGAAATTGGTCTTTGAGAAAAAAGTCTGGGAACCTCTGATCTAGATGAATTAATGCCAAATAGAAATTTATTTTTTGATTAGTCTAGGTGACTACGGACTAGACTAGGCAAAACCGTTGCACTAAAACAGTAGGTAAGTACTTTTTTCTGGATGAAAGTATCCTGTAACTTTTGTATCCCTGACAACGTGTATGCGATATTTCAATAATCAATAGAGCAGCTCACACTTGAACAAGTAACAAACAAACCCGCATTCGCACTTATGAAATTAGTTAGAATGTTGTTGTTTTGCCACGCAGACGTGTCATGGCCGACCAAACGACACACTGCATTTATATTTATTAAATGAAACATTACGTTTGCCGAGTCGCGGTCTCCACTCAAGAACACGCTTACCCCAGCGGTTGTCGGTTCTTCGCGCGATATGGCCAGCCCGCTGCCTCTTCAGCTTGCTAATTCTTTGGGCTATGTTGATGACTTTGGTTCTCTGTCGGATGTATTCGTTACGAATCCTATCCTTCAGAGAAACGCCGAGCATAGCTCTCTCCATAGCTCCCTGAGCGACTTTGTACTGGTGGACCAACCCTACCGTGAGTGTCCATGTCTCGGCTCCGTAGGTCATGACGGGTAACACGCTCTTTGGGGGAGGGCTATGTCCAGCAGAGGACTATTATAGCCTGATGATGATGATGATGATGATGAAATAAAACACATTGTAGTTATATACACAGTATTTATTTCTTATATTTTAAATATACTATTGTGAGATTCCAAACCTCCGCTAAATTAAAATGTCACTTTATAACCTTATTTATGTCTTTTGTAAACAAAAAGAACAACGTAAGAATATAAATATGAGTTAGCTTATCAAATAAAAGGAAAAATTACAATCAATACTGTAGAATTCTAAAAATATAATTTATATAGCGCCATGATATCATTTTATCAAATACTACATCAGTTCTTAAGCTCTAAGGGGGATTTTCTATCTACGATCGCCATAAACAATAGACGCTTCGAATTTTTCGCTTACGAAGTCAGTTGGAAGATATTTGTATTGATAACGTTACGTCAAAAAATAACGTAATATCGTAAACACGTCAAAAAAACGAAATTTACAGTACGGCACAAATCATGTCAGCCCACTTAAAGGTACAATTAGCAACATAAATCCGCTAGCGACCCGCCCCGGCTTCGAACGGCTAGTACAAAACCTAACAAATTATACACTTATACCTTCCTCATGAATCAGTCTATTGGTGAAAACCGCATGAAAATCCGTTCAGTAATTTTTGAGTTTATCGCGAAAATACGCGGCGGGAGAATTTGTTTTATTATACATAATAAATAGATTCACGCCTGTTTGTCAGAGGTGTAGGCAGAGACTACGGATTTCCATTTGTTTTATAATATGTAGTCCATATACATACATTTGTGAGATTTGAAATAGCTTTCTCCTCCACAATAATGGTAATTGTTCATCGTTTGCTGCTGCGTAGTATATGTTTGTCACAATTAATGACTACAAATCAATAATAAGTAATTCATAAAATGCTGTTACAAATTTATTTTAATGCTACTTATGTCGCTAAACGTATATAAAAAATAAAGAAACATCAAAATAGTATAAATGAAGGAAGCTTTTTGATCTTTCTATAAGCCACTATATTTGATTTCATGAAGTTAATTACATTTGTGGTATTCATTACTGTTTAATCTTAACATTGCCGGCAAACATGTCATTGACTTTTTTATTCCGTAGTGATCGCATTAAGACCTACCCTTAGATATTTTTCTCACAAAGCACCGTCCAATAGTTTACGTAAAAATTGTCCTATAACTTTTAACCAAAACGTGATTACAAAAAAACTGATTTAAAATCTCAAGTACAACCATACTTAAACAATGTCCTGGCAAAAAATAATTCTATGTGCTGCTGCCATCGCATGCACCTACAAGATTGGTCACACTAAGTGCAGCATCCAAGTCTTCAATGCTGTGGGTAGTGACCCCACCCTGGGGGAACGCCGAGGCCATATGTCGGAGTTGTCATGGAAAGAATCCTGGGCCTCTTACTCACATCATCATGATGATTGACCGGTGGCTGATGAAGCTGCTGCTGCTGGTGAGTTGGTTGGCTGACCTGAGCATGATGTGATTCCAATATCCTATCTTTCTTAGACATACGTTTTCTAGGTGCATTCCCACATTCTGGTACGATGCGACGCTCATTCCACAATCTTTCCACTAAACGGGCTCTTGTTTGAATACCATCAACATCTTCGACTTGCTTCCTAGGTATTGGTCCATTAGCTACCTTCTGCTTCATGGCTTCTAAGCGCTCTTCGGTTTGAGTCATAGGTACCACGGGCAAGCCCCGTCTGTTACATATATTGTGCAGTACACAGCAGGCCACGATCATCATGGTGACGGTAGGAGGGTCGAACTGCTTGTTACAAGTGGCCTGAAGACATTTCCATCTGCTCTTCAGCTGTTTTATAGTGTCCGTGACGGCGCTGTGAGTTTGTGCGTGCACGTTCGTGTAGTACTTTTCAGGGGAGACTGGAGATTTCTTTGTCATTTTAGGGATTGGTGTCATGATGTACGGCTTTTGAGTGTAGTGTGGACCACCTGGAAATAATAACGATAGTATAAAAGTGAGAACGCATATTTCAAAGCTCAGAGCTCATTTTCTTTAAACTTGCAATAGTGTTATGGGAGAAGAATTTTTCGATCACAACTAAAATAATAGCGCGGCACGTAAGGGTCTTAAACGTTGTTTACACTAGCTAGGGATAAAGATATTCAGCAGTGCTTTTTTTAAAGAGCATATGCTCGATTTCCTCATACTGCAAGTGTTCATGGATTTGCCATGACTTGTTTTCTCCTTTCTTTTTTTTTTTCTCTTATGCAACCTAGGTGGCAAACAAGCATACGGCCCACCTGATGGTAAGTGGTCACCGTAGCCTACAGACGCTTGCAACACCAGAGGCATCACTTGCACGTTGCCGACCCTTTAGGAAAGAAGAGGGAAGGAAAAGGAGCGGGATGGGGGAAAAAGAGGGTGGTTGGGCCTTTTTTCTTCTTTTCTTTATTGCAATTCCATAGCATAAAGCTTGTTGGCTCTGATAAAACAAATTAAAATGGACTTAATAAACCCATAATTTTGAAAATTCTCTAGCCTACCTTTATTACCAGGCCTCCAATATGTTTAGGTGAGGTGTATGTGAAATTAAAGAAAAAGAGCAAGATTTTTTGTACATATATTTTATATTGCACACATACATAGATTCACGCCTGTTTCACAGAAGGGTAGGCAGAAACTACGGATTTCCATTTGCTACGATCCTGCCACACTTCTCTGGCTTCATTCACTTTCGTAACATTCGTCATACACGCTCGCCGGTTTAAGGTCGCCGATCTGATCGAGAAACGTTCGCCTAGTTCTTCCCCTTGCGACGGTTCCATTAACACTATCCTTATAAACTTTCTTAGTCAGTCTTTTCTCGTTCATTCTGTCTACGTGCCTAAACCAGCTTATATTGAGTCTCCCTTATTTTAAAATCGTATGAACAATATTGTTGAGAGGTGCTCAAAATCGCTCAATCGCAGAATGTCGCTTTGGTCACTCTGCGAAAGGGACATTTTGCGCCCTGTAGACATTTTCCGAAGTGGACATTCTGTGACTGAGCCCTTAGAGTTACCATGATAATTATTATGAACGGTTAAAAGAATAATACTAGTTACCAATAAGCCAGCACTGCTCCCCGGAGTGGTTGAGGCTCTGCAGGTCCACGCGCACGGCGTGGCGGGTGAGGATGACGTCATGCGAGAGCGAGCCGCCCGGCGTCGCGTCCACGCTTATGATCGTCAGGTCGCTGTCGCATATCTGTCAACACACAAACACACATACCACTACATTTTACGCGTAAATATGTACATTTTCTGGAAGAAAAGTACTGTATGCCCTTTTCTGTCCCCTAACAAAGTGTATGTAAATTGCAAATGATTGGTTTAAATAGTTAAGGCTTAAAATCGTAACAAACAAACCCACAGTCGCATTTATCAGATTAGTAAGGAAGTAAGAATTTAATGTAAATTGCATATATAGGTACTTATACATTTGTTTGATTGCCCGAGCAGGTAATAAAGTTCAATCCTACAAGACACACCTGTAACTGCCGTATTGCCGTATATACTTAATTATTACTGGATTTAATGGGTCGCGATTTAAGCTTCTAAGGGCCACTTGCACGACAACTCACAAAATACGTTTAGCACTAAATAGATTTACAACATCGTGCTGTCGCAGTCATCCGTGTGAAGGTGACTGAGATGCCACGATGTTTTAAATCTAAGTTTGCCAAAGGGTGGTTGGCCTGTGTGGTTGTGTATAGTGCTCATAGCAAGAACGCATCAGGAATAGTTAAAACATTGGCTGACATTATATATTAAATATGGAACAACCACCTCAATACCTCATTAACATAAATTTAAAATCTATTTCTTTGAATAAGTAGTTTAACAATATAAAGACTTTCATAAATAGACTTCACTTCTTTGTGTTTATTATTTTGATGATTATAACATCTTGTACAATTCAGATACTCACGACTTGCACTTTCTTGGAATGATAAGACTTGTTGAAATGACTCTTGGTGTCATCTTCCGGCCGCGCCATCGGCACGTGAGTGCAGTCCACACAACCAACCACATTGGGGATGCCATATTTCATATAGAACCTGGAATAGACAACAACGTTGTAACATATACACTCACTAACTCATTGATACATCACTTTAAAATATTTTTGTGAATTTATTTATTCATCTCACCTGTTAACCCATTCAGTGCGGCAACAAATTTTGCTTTCACTAGCCAGATTCGGCTCATATTTAACGTAAACGCCGATCGGCGTCAGTCACACTTGATGAAATAAAAAAAAACAAAATATCTAAAAACTACTCATATCAGGCATTTCATTAGTAAATTCCAAACACATTTGTTGTTTTATTAATATAATATCTTTAAATTTGGGTAAAATATAAAACAACTATACATGACGCCAATCGGCGTCCTCCGAATCTCAGTATGAAAAATTAGACGCCGATCGGCGTCCGCCGCATTGAATGGGTTAAATATTACACCGAATCTATACCACAGATTACACTACACTACCCTAGTACCTACTTGTCTAGAGTTAGGAGAGGCTGGTCATCTGTCATACAGGTGTCTACTACCTAGTACGGAAACCAGTCTCTCATACAGATTATTACATCTTGAATTGTATATCAAGGTTAAAATTTATTTCTGTTAACTATTTTTTGTGTGGGAGAAGAAATAAATGATTTTATTATTATTACATATTGTGAGGTGACAACTATGAATACAATGATTAGCTACCAACCCTTAGCTTATGTATGCTTGCAACACTACACTTATCATTTGCAGTTTACCAATCCAGGAGGATAATAGTTTAATGTGTGCAGAGCAAACCACAATATCCACATCACAAGTCCAATGTCTTAAAAATTGAGCTACTGACACTTTATTTTCTTACAAAAGCATATTTTTTTTATTTTCTTTTTTATGGTATCGGTGGCAAGCGAGCATACGGATCGCCTGATGGTAAGCGATTACCGCCGCCCATGGACACCCGCAACACCAGAGGAGTCACAAGTGCGTTGCCAGCCTTTATGTACACGGGATGGTCTTTTCTGCATAGAACTATTTGTGGATCACACAATTTTTGTCCCATGTGGTAATCGAACCCAAAACACTCAGCGCAGTCGCAATGGCGCGACGACCACTTACACCATTATACAATCTGTGGAGCATATTATTGTAGTAAGCTAGCTGTCAGTATTGCAATGCATAAAACTCACCTTGCTTTTATAATATCTCTCTCTCCTCTCAAATGTGGGAAGTGTATGTACTTCTTGACAATGGCGGGATGGTTCATAGCTTCAGTGACCTGCATCACAGCTGTGGACACAAAGTACTGAGTGATGTGAGGATCTGATCTGCCACCTATAGACTTCTGGTATTTGCCTGTTGCATAGAATGAGAGTGCTGCCATTACCTGGAATATAATTAGAAAATTTAAAAATAAATTTAAGGCAAGGTTATGGCATCAGTATTTTGGGATGCCCAAGGTATAATATTCATTGAATATCTTAAAAAGGGAAAACCATAAACAGCGACTATTACGTAGCGTTATTAGAGCGTTTGAAGGACGAAATAGCAGAAAAACGGTCCCATTTGAAGAAGAAGAAAGTGCTGTTTCATCAAGACAATGCACCGTGTCACAAATCAATGAAAACTATGGCAAAATTGCATGAATTGGGTTTCGAATTGCTTCTGCATCCACCTTATTCTTCAGATCTGGACCCAGGACCAGGAAAAAGTCCCCAGCAACTTTTTCCTGATCTCAAACCTTAAGAGGATGCTCGCTGGACAGAAATTTTGCGCCGATGCAGAGGTAATAGCCGAAACTGAAGCCTATTTTGAGGCTAAAGACAAATCATACTATAAAAATGGTATCGAAAGATTGTATGACTGCTATAATAGTTGTATCGCCCTTGAAAGCAACTATATTAAATAATAAAATCCAATTCTAACAAAAAAAAGATTTTTTCTATGCTAGCTTACGAACTTTTCAGCCCAACTGTTACACTTATGTACCTACTTTTGCTTTGCATGATTATATTATAATACTTATATAATTCAAAACAAACATAAATAAAGATAAAGGAATTAAACTGACTACATCAATCATGTTTTTAAAAAGTATCTTACTCATGGTTCACAATATCTCCATTAAGAATTGGTTAACTGTTTCTAATTCAGAATTTAAAGATATCAATTATAGAGAAAAGGTAAAGGGTTGTAAAACAATATTTTTTATTTAATTATTTCAAGCAAATATTCAGTTACAAATCTATACTAATATTATAAAGCTGAAGAGTTTGTTTGTTTGTTTACTTGAACGCGCTAATCTCAGGAACTACTGGTCCGATTTGAAAAATTCGTTCAGTGTTAGATAGCCTATTTATCGAGGAAGGCTATAGGCTATATATCATCACGCTAAGATCAATAGGAGCGGAGCACTAATGAAGAATGTTTCAAAATCGGAGAGTATTTTTTTCCTTTTGAGAGCTTCCGCTGCGTGCGCTGCGTAAACAGTTAAAGTTTCGCAAAAATCATGTATGACAGAATTGTTCCCCTTTAAAAGTTCTAAAAAAAAGTCCGCGACAGCATATGTCTATCTTTTAAGGTTGGCTCACTATAACCATTTTTATGCTAACGAAATTTGTTCTAAAATAATGCATTATTTGCGAAGGTATTTTTATAAACATGATATTAATCCTTATCCAAATAAATACATTATTCATCACAAGTATTTATTTTAAAACAAAATTGCCCTTTACATCATTCGATTTCAATGAATATCTTAGGAGATATAGCAGTTTTAAAATCGCAGCAAAATAATTACCCATTACAGACATAGTACAAACGATGTTTCTCCTGGTTTATTCTGCGTGATTACTACTGGTTCGATTTGAAAAATTGCTTTAGTGTTGGATAGCCTATTTATCGTGGAAGGCTATAGGCTATATAACAGCTATAGGCTACGACCCACGGGGGCGGCGCAGTAAAGGTAAACGCGGGTGAAACCGCGGGAACATCTAGTTACTAATAGACCTAAAATGTTTGTGTTAGGAGCAAGTTGTATATTGATAGTATACTAGGACCAAAACCAAAGACCTATTGATCACAAGTTCAATACCTTATCCATTGAACTAAATCCTCTACAATATAATAAACAGTATAAAATGTATCATATTGTGTAGATAAGTAAATAGACACTTTAAATGGTAATAACTTGTATTATTATAGACACCGTATCTCTAGATAATCTGCCAGTACATAACCATAATACAGTATTTTTAAGATAATTATAAATGACTTGTCCTAGTTGAACAAAAACATAGTGTACCCCAATCACTGTACACAATGTTTTTTATTTGGTAAAACAAAGACACAGCTGTATGTTTAGAGATGAACTGAATAATTGCTACAGAATTATACATTACAATCGGATAAACAAATTTATATATGAAAAAGAATAATAACAATAGTACAAGTACTTTGTTTATTTCTAACACTTACTTTACTTTCAACAGAAAACTCAATAGATTTCGTAGAATCGGGCATCACTGGTTTCAACTCCTCGCAAAGGTTTCGCGCCAAATCCTTGGACAGTCTATACGTTTCTATAAACGATGGATCATTTAAATCAAAAGGATCCGATTCCGCAGGCTTAGATACTCTTTTCTCCGGACTCTTTGCTTTCTCTATTGGCCTGGGCTCTTGATGTTGATGTTGTTGTGGTTCTTGTTGCTTTTGCGTATGAGACGAATCCCATTTAAGTAGTTCAAATATCTCTGGTTCTTCGTCTACTACAGATATGTAGCCTTCCTCAGGCGGTTTCTCAGCCATTTTATTAAATAAAAAGTTTATTTTGAAATAAAATCAACGCAGCTTGGCTTTTGTTTGACAAACTCAAGTGACATTACCTGTAAATGTTGCCAGAAACAGTAATATAAAACAATGTATGTTGTTGCCATCTGCCAAAATATAGTAGAATTATAACATTTTTGCGTATTTTATATTTATCATTACATTTCAAATACGCTTTAAACGTAGACAGGGATACTAAATATAATATACTATTTAAATTATTTAAAATAAAATTATTCAGCTTAGATTTTCAAGTGCTTACGTTTCATTTAACAAGGTACTATCAACAGGTATCAGTAACACACATTTTCATTTCATATAAAACAAACAAACAAACAAACAGACAAACACGCCAGTAATTTCTGCGTCGCGGGGGCATTTACAAATTTATAGTATTTAAACAACAAACACATTGAATACCCAAACTCGGAACAACAACCTAACTGGTTTTGTTCGTGTGGGGATCAAACCTTAGTGATCTCGAGCTGTTATGTGGCGAGGCGGCCACAGCCTAAATTATCACCCCGTCTGTACAGTATTACACGCCAAGGGCCTTAATAATTCACAACACAACTTAATAAAAGACAGTGATAACATTTTGCGAACGCCATTGCCAATTAAGATTGCTTAGTGGCTTAAGTGGTCCCTCGCCTCTGTCCCTGCCCCGAGTGTTCTGGGTTCGATGCCGGCTCGGGACAAAATTTGTATAAAGTACAAATTGTTGTTTCATTTCAAAGTCGAGTAGAAAAAACAATTAAAATACAAATTACAAAGCAAAATATACTTCGTATTACCTACACTGATTAATCGTACGATTTTCGTTACACATTGTTATTGAGATAAGTATGCTTAGTCTCCTCACACAATATCTTTTATTTTTCTTACTAAACTAAATAACGCACAATATTATGAAGTATGGACTCCAGAAATTAAATCACCATAATATAAATGCAAAGTTTAGGATGCGTACCTTATACAAAATAAAATACAAAGTTACATAGAACACAAATCATTGGATTTAATATGCTTTGAGCCCATTGTCTGTGTAATAACTGAAAATGTTGACCGTTTCAGCTACTGTAGATGAATACTCCACGAGTCTAATGATATATACATACATAGGTGTATACATAGATTCACGCCTGTTTCCCAGAGGGGTAGGCAGAGACTACGGATTTTCATTTGCTACGATCCTGACACACTTCTCTGGCTTCATTCACTTTCATAACATTCCTCATACACGCTCGCCGGTTTAAGGTGCTCTTAACCTGGCCTTTATCCAGAACATCTCCGATCTGATTCATGTGAATGCTAGTGTGAATGGAACAGTCGCAAGTGTAAGACCTAGGCGAACGTTTCTTGATCAGATCGGTGATATATATCACGTCTTATAAGCCCAAACTGCCACACGCAGGTGCTCCTGCCATAGCAAAATGGCGTTAGGTCACACAGTGGTATGCGACCTGAAGATACCACGTACCAAGTACTTACATTATCCAATCATAACGCTTGTGTGGTGGCGAATGTTGGCCAGCTCTAGTGCGAAACACATGAGCCCCATATCAGCGAAATTAAGATGCTGAGACAGATGATGATGATGATATGATGTTTGCTTAGTTTATCGACTTCGACGTTCGTGCCGTAAGAATAACTTCAGTAATGTCTTATGTGGTATACACACATACTGTAGAAGCCAAGGTACGGTGTTCAGCATTAATAATATCAGCCCTGTATTAAACTCTCCCACTGCTAAGTACGGGTCTCTTCTCACTGGGATAAGGGCGGGTCGGTATTCGTCGGACTGTTTACCAAGTCTCTTCTCACTGGGACAAGGGCGGGTCGGCATTCGTCAGACTGTTTACCAGGTCTCCTGTCACTGTTTACCAGGTCTCTTCTCACTGAGACAAGGGCAGGTTGGCATTTGTCGGACTGTTTACCAGGTCTCTTCACACTGGGACAAGGGCGAGTTAGTTTAGTCTTATAAGTATACCTACGTATTACGTTCACTGGCAACTGTGTGGTCTTGGGTTCTATTCCTGGGCCAGGTAAACTGTCAGCAGCGCGGAGTTTGGAGTAAGTTTAACCCAGTAGACAGCAATATTAGGTATAGGCTAGCCTCCTATGAGGTGGGACTTAAAACAGACTAAGTTGACGAAATGCTTCTGAAAAATACTTTTGTTGATAGAAACGTGAGGTTATACCTACAGCTATTCATAGCTTCACAATGATATCCCGAATGGCTGTTTTTGTATGTAAATATAGATAAATTATCCGACCATTCTGTAGCCATACCCTTTTCATACATAATGATGTCCATTACCTACCGGACTTATCCAATTTTTTCGTACCAAAAATGTAAAAATATGCTATTATTTTGTATACGAAAATAAAAGTAAAGTGGTGTTTGGGCATTTCTCTAGTGACGTCATGTTCGGCGGCGCCGGTGTGGCGAGACTGCAGACGATCGTTTCCCATCCCACCACCTTATTGCACTAGCTGGAGCGTCGACCCCGCCCGTGTATGATTCACTGAGTTCAACGTTTTCGGATACAGAAACACTTTACTCCTGAATATTCCTGAAGAATATAGGGCAAAATTATTCAATAGTTTATATTCATATTGTAACATTTTCTTTTTCAGACAACGTTCAGATGTACTTATGTATACATAGACTTATAATATTTCGCAACGTATGTAGGTATACCTACTAATATTATAAAGCTGGAGAGATTAATTGATTGAACCTGTGAACTACCAGCCTGCGAAAAAGTAAATAAGTTTTGGATTGCTTCGCTTATTTATAGGCATACATATCTAAATAGACTATCTAATATCACGCCATACTTAGGAAAGGAACGGGTGAATCCGCGGGTCACAGCTATTGTATTACAATGCTTGTAACAAAACCTAATTTATGATAATATGGACAAACATATCATACATAATAAACGTAAATAAACGCTTTCATAATCATGATATTATGTATGTGTAGGTATATCAGTATTATATTATTATTAAGTGGTGACCGGCCCCTTTGCTAAGTTGTTATTAAACAACTTGTATTAAAGAGGCCAGGCCCGTAACACTGTCTAATACGTACTATTTGTGATACAATTTTAATTGAATGGATAACAAAGTAAATTTATAGGGATGGATAAATATTATAAACATGCTTAACAAAAAGGTGTATGTGCGCGCGCGCGAACTAGTACACGCGTTTGTGTGTGTGTGTGTGTGTGTGTGTGCGTGTGTGTGTTTATGTGAGTGAGAGAGAGAGAGAAAGTGTGTGTGTATATGTATGTGGGTGTTTTTGGATGGGCGTTATGTTGTGTGGAAATCACTTATCGGTATGATACAAGTAACCCTTCCGTATCCTGGTAATTCAACGACAATAAGTAAGTTATCACTGCGTCTTTGCATGTGTATTTTGAAAGTGAATATATATGAATATAATATTATGTAGATATAGTAATATTATTGAATATAATATTATGTAGATACCTATATAGTCCATTGAAATGTTACAATTTAAGGACCTAATATTGCATTTATTAGAGGACACAATTTTATTTTTGGGACATGTGTGGGGGTTCAATAGAAGCTTAACCCCAAGTTTGTGGGGTTGCCGCCCTTGTCCCCCGGCCGCCATCTTGAAAAAGGGGTGCAAACACCTTTTTCGCGATATCTCGGCAACTATGCGTCCTACAAAAAATTCGTAAAGACATAATTTGTAGCAAATCGCTTTGCCTACAAATATGTTCATATAACTTTTTGCCCTAAATTTAAAATTAAACAGGTAATAAGCAAAAAAGTGAGAAAATTTCTATAAAAATTTTCTTTTTTACTCTATAACTTTTTTTTTATACATTTTACAAAAAAATACCTCAGACCAATCTTGTAGATGGTCTTTTGAGGAAATTTTTTTTCTATAATTTTTTTTAATTTCATTCATTTAAAACGCTGCTACAGCGCTCCAAAGTTGACCGGGTTCGTCAATGCTCATGAAAATCCGGTCAAAACGAAATGTTTAACTTGATGATGTCCCAAAAATAAAATTCTATAACGATAAACGCGGGTAAAACCGCGGGAACATCTAGTATAGATATAAAGAGCACATCGAACTCCATAATTTTTGACAGCAAGTTTGTTTCGCCTTAGTGTCATTGTTTTAGCCATTACTAGTTGTCACCGATGTATTAACACTAGATGTGCCCGCGGTTTCACCCGCGTTTATGATTACTGCGCCGCCCTCGTGGGTGGTAGCGTAATGTTATATAGCCTTGTCCTTCCTCGATAAATAAGCTATCCAACAAAAAAATATTTTTTCAATTCGAACCTGTAGTTCCGGAGATTAGGGCGTTCAAACAAACAAACAAACTCTTCAGCTTTGTAATATTAGTATAGAGCCGTAATGTCAGTAGGATGGGATAGAAGGGATCCTTTATGTAAACGAGATGTGTCAGCTTCATATCAGAACAGTCATCCATCACTGTCAGTTGTGAAATGAGAAATTAAATGGCTTTACAGTATATATACGAGGGTGCGTTTTTAAGTTCGCGGAATGGAATAGAAGGGGATGAAATAATATTACAAAATTATTTTTCCTTTTCAATATATTCACCTGAAACCCTAATACATTTCTCAGATCTATGAATTAACTTATGAATACCTTCATAAAAAAATGTTTTGTCTTTCTCTGAAAAATACGCCGAAACTGCATCCTTCACTTCTTCATCGGTTGAAAATTTCTTTCCTCGAAGCTCTTTTTTCAGATTTGGAAAGAGATAATAGTCGCTGGGAGCCAAGTCTGGGCTATAAGGTGGGTGATCAATGATATCGAAGCCCACCTTGTGCAAAGCAGCCAACGCAACTCGACTCTTGTGAACAGGAGCATTGTCGTGCAAGAGCAGGACACCTTTGGTCAATTTTCCTCTTCTTTTTTCTCTGATTGCCTCTTTTAACTGCTCTAAAATTGAAGCGTAGTGTTCTCCGGTTATGGAAACACCTTTTTATTTGTAATCAACCAACAAAATTCCTTCTGTGTCCCAAAAAACTGTCGCCATGAGCTTTCCCGCCGATTGCGACACCTTGAATTTCTTAGGCGGTGGTGTACCCTTTTTATGCCACTGCATGGAATCTTGTTTAGACTCAGGTTCATAGTGATGAACCCAAGTTTCATCCCCAGTAACAATTCGCTCCAAAAACCATCCTTGTCTTCATTACACTGGCTCAAAAACGCACGCGAACACTCGACGCGCTTCTGTTTTTGAGGCGGTGTGAGCATTCTAGGCACCCATCTTGCACTGACTTTTGTCATGCCGAGATGATCATAGAGAACCTTGAAAATGGTCGTTTCAGATACTCCAACCATCTCTGCGATTTGTTTTTTCTTCAAACGTGCATCCTCCAATATTAATTTTTCGATTTTTTCGATAAGATCTGGAGTGGTGACCTCAACAGACCGCCCAGGCCGGGAATCGTCTTCAATTGATTCCCTGCCTTGCTTAAAGAGGTTGTGCCACTTGTATACCATGGTTTTTCCTGGACAAGAGTCCCCGTATACAGATGACATCTCTTCCAAAATGGTTTGAACATTTTTTCCTTGCTTGGTAAGGAACTTTATAACGGCGCGGAACTCGATTTTCTCCATACTTCACAATTTCTTCCAGATTGAGTTGCTTGAGGGACGATAGTTCAAAGACTAATGACCTCATTATGATAATACTCGGTATATATACTAATTATTAGTTGCTAAACACGTTAGTGACTAAACAAGCACCCCCACCACCTTCCATACCCTCCATTCCGCGAACTTAAAAACGCACCCTCGTATGTATAAGTTATAGAGCATCCGTATTCAATCTTTTGCTTTTTTTTTTCTTTTTATACAACTTAGGTGGCAAACAAGCATACGCCCCACTTGAGTGTAAGTGGTCACCGTAGCCTATGGACGCCTACGACAACAGAGGCATCACTAGCACGTTGCCGACCCTTTAGGAAAGGAAGTGGGAAGGAGAAGGAGCGGGAAGGGGGTAAGGGGTGATTGGGCCTCCAGTACTCTCACTCACCGAACGAAACACAACAGTAGGAATACTGCTATTTCACGTCGATATTCTGTGAGAGGGTAGTCCTTCCCTGGTCGAGCCGGAACTATGTCCCAACTAAATGCTTATTATACTGGGCTTCTGCCTTTGCTCGTCCTATTCTAAACTAGCTGTTACCCGCGACTTTGTCCGCGTAGAATTCTTTATTTTGCAGGTGCCTATTTTTTTCTAAAATCAATGTAGGATAAACTACTCCATAAAACATCAGCTATCTGCCAGTAAAAGTCCCGTCAAAACCGGTCTAGCCGTTTCAGAGATTAGCCGGAAGCCCAGACTTTTTTTCATAGACTACTTTCAAAATTTAGTTGGTTCCGGTGGACCCCCTGCAGCTACATTTCTACCATATTCCTTGGATAAAATTAAAAAAAATCTCTATGGGCTGCCTACCACAGTAGGCGGGCTGACCTTTTTTTTTTACAAATTCTGATTTCTTCATCGAGTGGTATTCCTCAAAATATCCGTCGACGTTTATAGGTGAAGTCAAGCCAACATTTTAGTTCTTCACTATCGAAAGCAATAAATTTTCGTGGACCCCCGCTTACGAATTGTGAACCCCCATTTTTTTGTCACGCCAACCAAGACCCACGTCGAGTCTCCCGTGGACCCCTCGGGGTCCACCTGGAACACTTTAGAAATACTGATTTAAACCATCCAGGAACCCATTTTAAACACAAGTTCTTTTGTAATAAATATTCTTTAGTTAATATCTTTATTTGTATTCGTATTCAGTTGCATATCCGGTATGGGTGGATTGTTGAACCAATTACTATATTGTATATTACTCAGGTGGGGTGTTGACCGCAAGCCTATTTATTCTAGCACGTTTTTAAGACATGTTTTATAACATAGACTCACGTATCTGTATCTTCAATGCGTTAGGCGGAGAAGTATTGTTACACCAATATTTTGACAGAAGGTAAGTTGCTGCAGCGATATTGTATGTGCCTGCTATGTACATATTGTATGTGCCTGCTATGTACATATTGTATGTGCCTGCTATGTACATATTGTATGTGCCTGCTATGTACATATTGTATGTGCCTGCTATGTACATATTGTATGTGCCTGCTATGTACATATTGTATGTGCCTGCTATGTACGTATTTAGTATCTGTACAGAGTCGCCAACTGTACACAGTAGACGGGAAGAGGCTCTATACATTAAGGAATATGAAAACAAAAAAAAAACATGACGAACATCCTTCCAAAACATTGGAAACCATAGTAGAAATAGAACGTAAGATTATTAGCCTACAATCTTCTTTTTCATGGAAATTAAAACTATTTTGTCGCGTTGTTTAATTTAGAACATTTCGGCCTCGATGGCGTAGTGGTTAGTGTAACCGACTGCCACGGCTGAGGTCGCGGGTTCGATTCCTGCACAAGTCAAATATTTGTGTGCATGAACATGGATGTTTGTCTTGGTCTGGGTGTTTCTTCTATACATGTATAATATGTATGTATTTACAAAAAAAACAGTATATATGTATGTTTATCCATTGTCTAGTACCCATAGTACAAGCTCTGCTTAGTTTGGGCTTGATGGTGTTGTGTGTATGTGGTAGAATATTAGTATATTATTATTACACAATTTTAAACTATAATACTACTATTATTGTACTGTACTACAATTTACTACTTAAATAAATTAAAACTATGTATTTATATTTAAGTTTATAGATTTCCACCAGTGCCGGATTAACCACGTAGCAAGAGTAGCAATTGCTACGGGCCCCGCGCGAAAGGAGGCCCCGCATATTTAAACCCACTCATCTCTGCCTGAGCGTAATTTTTTGAGTGAAACTTATTACTTAATATGTGGTATATTGAATTTACTTGATGTCACAAAAACGTGAAATGTTACAACTTTTCCTACTAAGCCAATCCACGTCAGACAATCGGTAACCGACTATTTCCTTGGCGTATATGTATAAAACACAGAATTTAATTAGGTAAACGCACAAGTTCTACAAAAAGTCGCTCGTATAAAGGTGTAGAATTTCAGTCGGCCCAATAATCAGCTCTACAAAAAGTCTGACGTATGCAAGCACTCTCACCCGAAAGAATTTGCTACGGGCTCCGCGCTTGCTTAATTAATCCGGCACTGATTTCCACGACGTTTCGGTTGCTTTACAGCAGCCACGGTCGCGGGGAGACCGTGACCACGGCTTAAACTTACTTACTATCTTTGTTTCTCTAAATTTCACAAAGGATTATAAAAGTACAGCCTATAATAAAATATAAGTATGAGATCAAACAGATTTTTGATCTACTCTAAAGCTCACGATTTCTTCTTGCACCTTTATTCCACTGGGGGAGCGATATGTGTAGGTAAGTATATGAAATTAATATAGGTTTAATTTCATTGCCGGGTCCCGAGTGTGACCTATGACTGATGAGCGCGCGAAGCCAATTAAATCTTAACGTAATATTCTATTTTGTGTGATGACTGATGACCCAGTAAACATTGCGTTGGCTTCCATAATTGCTTATATTGGAGCAAAACGACTCATTAACCCTTCCAGGACAGAAGATATTAAAAACATAATTATAGACAATAGGTATTATAATCGCGACAATAATATATTATAATTGACCACAATATTATATTTTCCTAACGTATTAGGAATAGGGATTAAATATAATGACCACCAAAAATACTAATTGCGCAGCAAAATATGCTTACTAAAATATATCATAACGAGCACCTCAAATCACTGCTTTCCGTCTCGGAAGGGTTAGGTTCCTTCTTAAACCCACCCAAAAAACCCCGCCAAGTTTTGTTTCAACAGTATTTGCTCAAGTGTCTTTTCCGGTTGCTTTATAATGGGAGCGTCTCAGCCGGGGGCGTAGCGGAATAACAAATTCTTCACTGTGGGTGCGTGCCGGCCGGGGGCGTACCGGAATGGGACCCTAACAGCCGGACCCAAAAGTTTGTATTCAAATAGGGCAAACATAAAGAAAACGAGAATATTCAAAAGAAATAACATAAAATAATGTTAGTGTGTGTTTGTGGTATGTGAGTGTGTGTGTGTTTATGCGCGTGTGTATGTGTGTGCGTGTGTGTGTGTGGTTGTATGTGCCTAGTGAAAGGTGAGACCGTTGGATTGCACGCAGATATCTCTAGTTCGATACCGAGGCGCCCATTTTTTACTTTTCTAAGTTACCTGCGTAATAAATAGTTAATTATCGCTCGCTTTAACGGTGAAGGAAAATATCGTGAGGAAACCTGCATGTCTGAGAGTTCTCCATAATGTTCTGGTAGATATATCATATATGAAGTCTGCCAAGACGCACTAGGCTAGCATGGTGGACAATGCCCTAACTTTAGGAAGTGGCGAACCTCTTCTCGTGTCCAGCAGTGGGACAGTATAATACAGGGCTGATATTATAATATTATGCACCTTCTCCCGAGTTTTGCCTTTATTTATAACGAAAAATATCACGAGGAAAGGAAAGCGGTGGTAAAGGGAACAAAATGTTTCAAAAGACATATTATGTATATGAATAGGCACCCATTTACCCCGGTTGACCTTAATTATGTAAGAATAAATATTTAGATAACCGATGACGTTGTTTGGACCATAACGCCATAAGTGTGTACCGTTTTTAAGTTGATAAGATTTATTGCTGGTCTTACCTGCTATTAACAAAAATATCAATACATAGACGCAAATGCTTCTATGAGCGCAATTACCCCGGTTGACCTTACCTATTATATTACGTCATTTCATTCATCACCTGTTTAAGTGGTCGTGTAGTTTTGCTATTATCATAAACCAAACAATAATATCTACCGCGAAAAGTGCGGTTGAGGTTGAGCGGCAGTAAATCCATTTATCACCGTTTAGCGTTTCCAAGCTTAAACACAATTCGGTATAGTTGCTGTTTTAAAATTGGTATAAGTTCTCAAATAAATACACATTTGGCCGATGTGGTAGGCAATAGCTATACTCTCCTCATTTATTGAGTCCATGTCCTGCAACACACAATTACACTTTATAAATATGTATAGTAATAACTTTGGTAGTGCAAGGGTAGTTAATGCGACTGCCGTCCATTAGACATCGGGTTCGACACTCGGGTCGGAAAAGAAATTTTCGGTAAAAACACGTAGTCTGGCACTATGACTAGCTAAATAGTCTATACGAGAGACCTAGAACTATATTTATTTTTGACTTAACGTGGTTGTAATAAACCTCTACATGACCCTTTGTGCTTATAGGCGTGAGACTGTATGTACTAATGTCACAAAATTAAAATTTCAGTATAAAATGTATTAATAAATCAGTAGAAATACCATAAAATAGGTAAGGTTTGTATCACTCATTCAATTTTGGTTCGTTGAACATTCAACGGTTGAGCTATATGACGCATACTCGTACAATCATTCAGTTCAGTTCAGTTAGTTCAAACCTTCAAACTTCATTACTTCAGTAGCGCGCCCGGCGCGGAGCTTGTGATATGTGTGTTTGATACATCGTTTTTACTCACAAAACTTTCGATAGTTTTACTTGTTGTATTAGAAATAAGTTACCCAGTGTTAAGTGAACTACTATTGGATTATTTCGGTATTCATCCATCGTCTGGAATATATCGTAAGTAATATCTTTATGTTTTAAATATTTCCGTTATAGCATTTCATTTAAATATCAGGCATTGTTTAATGTTTACTTTTGTTGATAACCGAATGTCCAAACATAACTTCTTTAGAAGGTGTACAAACATGCCATTTTATTGTCATAATATCATACGTGCTGACAAGTAGGTAGCTTTAACTTGTAATTAAATGCGTTAATTATGCGTAATGAAAAGTTGGCAAAATTGTCAATGACAAAGTTAATTGTTGAGTTTGTTTTCACAACGAGGTGTAGGTAATTAATTAATATCTTTCATGTTCGCATAACGTTTAATCTGAAACGAAAATAATGTTAGATACAGTTGATAGTTTTAGCTATGCATGCAAACTCGTGCCAAGGTTGCTTTCATATATTTTTATAAATATGAGTTTGTTCCTTTCCTAAAGGGTCGGCAACACGCAAGTGATGCCTCTGAGCTCTAGTGTTGCAGTCGTCCATAGCACAAAATAAATACGTATTATTTTGTGTCCATAGGCTACGGTGACCACTTACCATCAGGTGGGCGTAGGCCGTATGCTCGTTTGCCACCTTAGGTGTATAAAAAAAATGTCATCACTCCGCGCTGGCGCTTGGCGGCTCTACAGTAGGTTAGGTAGTAGTTTAACACATCCACGTTTTGCTAGCTAAAAGTAATAGCAGCTCATTCTATTGTCGTTTACCAGGCAAATTTGCAGACTTCATACTGCTATTGAAAGTTGTTTTAACTACTGAAAGTTCGTCCGTAAACCTAAGCACAAACTGCAATGGTCTACAATTCACAAGGCAGTTATTTCTAACTGGTTACTTGACTATTAACGCTTACTAATATATAGCTATCTCTCAATTTAATAGCTCTCAAGACCTTGATCAATGATTTTGATGTAAGACCCGAAGTTGTTACTTAACTAGTCAAAGAGCACTCAAGGCTGAATTGTGTCTATAGAAGCTTTATTTTTGATAACTGTTTAATTAATACTTAGCTACCTCTTAAATTTTGAGAGTGGTTTATGATTGTTTTTATATGTTTTACCCATCTAGGGATTAATTGCGGTAGACTTGCTTAACCTAATGTCACCATGTGGTCTAGCGGTCTTTATGACGCGTCTGTCTAAGTATTTATCTGAATATTAAATTAAGTAAGTAATATTAAATACAATAGCTGTCTAACAGTGAGTCATTAGCATTCCAACCATGTGGTATGTTAATTGTCTTTCGGGCGCCATGATAGGAGTCCAGTGACTTTTTATTACTGTTTTTAATCTATGGGTAGAGTACAGATGATAGTTAGAAACTTGTAATATTATCAGTCCTCTTTACAAACAGTTCCATTGCTGAGCACGGACCTCTTTTCAGTATGAGAAAGGTTAGGCCATAGACTTCCTACGAATCTGGCAGGACGGGCTAACAAACTCTACATCTTTGCTCTACATATATTTCAGAAGATTATGTAAAATTTTCAGACATGCGAGTAGCCTCACGATTTTTCAGACTTCAATTAATCAAAGATCATTAGCAATTTATGCAGCAAATGACTTGTATCAGTATTTAGGCATTAGTAAGTACTTAAGTAATATGTAAAAACGTTGTTATCTGTACATTTACGTACTTATTTACTTTGAAAATGACTTTATTGTTCTTAATTAGTATTAAATACAATATTAAATGTACATTAATTTGTTTCCCCAATAAATAAAATAAGAGACAGCCTTTTAAAAACGATAGGAGTGGCTTTATTATTGTAGAGCAAATGGTGAGGCTAAGACCACACCGACAAGTTCTCGATCACAATTCGATTTCCTCTCGCCATTGTTCCTAAACAGCTGCCCCTAAAGTGAAGTAATATGCATATAATGCCATAAATTAATTTAATATGCACATACATAATGATCCAAAAATCGGGGCGTGCCGTAGGACCGAGGCGAGGTCCATACCTCTAAGGTGATCGCTCTCTGTACCTACTAGGTATGCTATCGTTTTGTAGGGGTAAACTTTTAAACTGTTTTTCTATATCTTCTTCTTTTCGTGTGGTTGGTGGCCAACCTGTTGTCAAGAGTTCAAGCCGCCCCGTAGGCTTAACGACTGCTGTGAATTTGACAACTACCGGTACCGACTTTTTACGTGCCCTCCGAAGCACGGAGACGCTCAGATGAAATACCACTAAGTGGTCACCCATCTATCTATATCATATATGACCGCACCCAACGTTTTTCTATATAGCCAAATACTTCAATATAAAGGTACATATTGGCTGGTACCAGTTCAAAATAAATAAGTACATAATAATGGTAAATGTCTACTTAATGTTATGCTAGCAACTATCGCACTCCCGTCTACAGGGTGGCGACAATATTATCCCTTTAATAATAAGAAATTCTATTCTTATCCAAAAATTCCTAAGACCTTAATCACTACTTTAAACTTTTATTATTAACAAACTACAATATTGTTCTAGAATTATTAAATAATTTAACCTTTTGTCACGTTTTGTTTACAATACTACACATGATACTTGATACTGCTAGAGTGCTAGCGCGAAATGAACTCAAGTTACATTTTCAAGTAAAACTAATAACTCAATGATTGAAGTCCATCAAAAGTTTTAAAACAACACAAATATATTTTTTATTTTTTTTTATTTTTATAATAATAATCGTTTATTTCTCACCAAAACCGAGATACACATAGGAACATAATCAACGTAACATATAGAACATTAACAATAATATTTCGGTAGAGGATCGCTGGTGCCTGTGGTAGGTATAAGAATACCTGTATTACAGGTCACCAGGTCTCCGCATGGAACCACGTTATACAAACATAAACGAAGACAAAACATAAAAAGGGTAAAACTAAAAAGACATGGTTTTGTGTGTGTGTGTGTGTGTGTGTGTGTGTGTGTGTGTGTGTGTGTGTGTGTGTGTGTGTGTGTGTTTGTGTGTGTGTGTGTGTGTGTGTGTGTGATTGTGTGTGTGTGCAGTGTGTGTTGTGTGTGTGTGATGCGTGTGTTGTGTGTGTGTGTGTGTTGTGGTTTTGTGTGTTTGTGTGCTGTGTGTGCATGTGTGTGAATATGCGTGTGTGTACGTGTGCGCGTATGTGTGTGTGTGTCAGAGGCCGGCAGCGCCAATGATTATACCAGAACCGTCAAGAGATCTTCAGTTTCATTATAAGATAGCTTTAGGAGCCATTCAAGAACAGTAATGTTGCATTGATAAGTGTTAAGAGGGTAGATACACAGAAATTTATTAACTTTTTTATATATGTAGGGCCCGAGAAAAATAAAGAATTTACGACTAAAAGACGTTCTAATTTGCGATGACATGAACACTGGATTATTGCGGCGTGTATTTATATTTCCTCGCTTGTAAAGAGTTAGTGCATGTTGCTTAAGAATAGTAGATTGCACAAATAGTTGCCTGACAGTAGGAACTTGACAATATTCATAGAGCTTAGTTGTAGGGAACAAGCGAGGCTTAAAACAGCATACTTTGAGCACCGCTCTTTGGGCGCGCTCAAGACTTATAATGTTTGTTTTAGCCGCACCGCCCCAGGTGGTGACGCAGTAGCTTAAAATGGATTGACACAAAGATTGATAGACCATTTTCATTATTTGAAGATCGGCTGAGTGTCGTAGTTCTCTAAATACATAAATAAGTTTACGTGTTCTACTTGACAAATACTCAATGTGGTCTTTAAAGTTTAAGTTATTGTCGATGACTATACCAAGATACTTTATCGAAGATACTTTTTCAATGCAATAAGACTTGCTACCTATTGCACTGTTTGGTACAGTTGCGGTAATTTGTAGCGAACTGTCTATTTTAATTGGAGCGCGTATATAAAAATCAATTACTTTTGTTTTATTTATATTTATCGTGAGCAGGTTATCAGTAAGCCACTTACTAATTAAATCTGTATCTTCCTTATTACACTATACAAAGCATTTCTACAAATACAAATATAATACCCAAATAACTTTGCTACTCTTATAATCTAGCAATAAAATATTCATAATAAAAACTCTGTACGACGCTATTCTTACAAAGATGCATACAATTGATCAGTTTCCAATTACCAATTACTGACAGCGACTTTCACCAATACGTTACGTTTGAGCTATGGTTCTTATAAAATGCCAATTATCTATACAAATAAATAAAATTGAAGTGTCTGTTTGTAATGTCAAAATAACAGCTTTTTATCTAATGCATATGAAAGTACATATATAAGGTACCTATACGAAAACATCTATTTTTAAAATTTTTGTCTGTCTGTCTGTCTCTTTGTTCCGGCTAATCTCCGAAACGGCTGAATCGATTTTGACTGGACTTTCACTGGCAGATAGCTGATGTTATAAGGAGTAACTTAGGCTACTTTGATTTTAGAAAAATAATAGGGTTCCGCGGAGACTAACACTTTTTAGTTAAAATCTACGCGGATGAAGTCGTAGGTAACAGCTAGTCTATACTAATATTATAAAGCTGAAGAGTTTGTTTGTTTGTTTGAACGCGCTAATCTCAGGAACTACTGTTTCGATTTGAAAAATTCTTTTAGTGTTGGATAGCCTATCTATCGAGGCTATATAACATCACGCTACGACCCACGCGGGCGGCGCAGTAACTATAAACGCGGGTGAAACCGCGGGAACATCTAGTAAAATATTCAATTCTTTTTTATGTTATGTTGGTTTACTTAGCGTCATGTAAGCACTCCAAGATGGCTTTTTTGTTGACTCAATTACAACCAAGAGCTTTTCTCTACTATTTATTTATTTGTATTTCACTCACACTCCTTATTCATATAAACTTTAACATTGCCAAATCCCACACATCACCGCGCCTAAGATAGGTTTTCTCTTCAAGAATTAAATATACATAAATCTTTATAACGTTAGCAAAGTTATAAAAAGTCAAGTAAAACGATGATTTAATCTATATCTATTTATTTACAAATGTAAACGAGCTGAGCACGATTTCGCATTACCCGAACGCTTCCGCGTATTAACATTTAAAACTACAATATTTACACAACTGATTTCTTATAATATCAACATTAATGTCTAAATGACAATCTTGTACAATCTTTAATACGAGTTACACCTTAAGGGAAATGCCTCATCAGTGCGTTGCGTTGCGTCGACGCAACGGATCAAGACATTGTATGCCTAGATCGGAACATTCAACACTGTCCATCGTCGCACCGGAGCTCCGACGGCGCAGCGCATCAGCCTGCCCCCGCTTTGTCTCTCGTCTGTCGATCCGATGAAAAGTATATAGCATGCGACGATGCATCGCATTAATGTGGCATGTCACAAAAAATATATGGAAAACGACGCAGCGTCGTCGCTGCGACGACGCAACGCAACGCTCTAATAAGGGAACCTCCCTTACCCGTTCGGTGCCCAGCACCCTATAGTATAGGAGCTAGCAACGTTTTCGAGAAAGAATTTTAGGTCAGCTGATTTTGTGATATGTTGTCCTTCTTGCACTTTCGGTTAGAGTCTGGGCTTATTCTGCAACTGTCTCTCTCGGACTACTAGCATTATACTGCAATACTTTTCATGACTTTTTAATTTTAATTCAAGACTTAACAATCGAATTAATGCCTGGCAAATTTATTTTAAGTTTTTCTTATCTTTAAATAACATAATATTAAAATTACAGACATTATAAAATACTTTGAAATTTTTATAAAAAAAAAAACAAAATCGCGTATGGCACATAGTTAGCATTGTCAAAAATGTCTGGCAATAAAAAAGTATGTCAGGTAGACTTATATAAAAACAAAAAATTAAAAATTACGCCTTCTAAAATGTTTTTAAAATCCAGGATTATTATGTACCTGGACAGGTAGGATGCGCACTAATGAACGCAACCGCTACCGCCAGCCAGATAGCCCAGACTCTAACCGAAAGTGCAAGAAGGACGACATATCACAAAATCAGCTGACCTAAAATTCTAACTTTTCCAACGTTGCTAGCTCCCGTACTACTATGACTCATTGAAATTAAACTACTATATACGGATTTTATCGCGTTGTTTATTTGACACTTTATTACATAATTTAGAAACTGTTACACTACTATTACTATTTAACTTTATTACTTAATTTTTAAGATAATTAAACTATTGAAACTATTAAAACTATTTATACTATTACTATACTATTTATATTTATGTTTACACATTTTCCCCGACGTTTCGGTTGCTTTTCAGCAGCCATGGTCACGGGGAGACTAAGATGGTAGTTGTCTCAATGTTCCAGTGTGGTTATTTCAAAGTACCCGAACATAATTTAATCATGGGTGTTTCTATTTACTCAGAATGAGCTCAAGGTATCATGAAGTCTAGCTGTGGTTTGCTTCTGCTTGGGTTTGACTATTTGAATTATTGGATCCCAAGCTGGTGATACATTCTAACCATCTTCTCTATTGAAATTAGAATGTTTTTTTATTTCAATAGCCTCGCGAAGCATCCTTGGTAGGAATCGGTGTTCTTTAGCGAGCATCTGTGGTTTGTCAAATCTCAGGTAGTGGTTCCCCTGCTGCACATGTTCACACACACCCTATGAGTCAAACAAAAAATCGTTCGTGTGCCCAGAACTTGAATCTTGAATGGTGAGTGCTGGGCATTGACAGGATTAATAAGCTACAAAGTCTCTTTCTGATGAAGAGAATAATAGCAGTAAAACAGTAGTACCATTGATAAGAAGAGATCTTCGTTACCTGTTTAGGTGATGGTAGAGTCCTATGCCTTAACTATTAGGCTATTAAGTATAACTAGATGTTCCTGCGGTTTCACCCGCGTTCATCGTTACTGCGCCGTACCGGTGAGTCGTAGCGTGATGTTATATAGCCTATATATAGCCTTCCTCGATAAATAGGCTATCCAACACTAAAATAATTTTTGAATTCGTATCGGTAGTTCCTGAGATTAGCGCGTTCAAACAAACCAACAGACTCTTCAGCTTTGTAATATTAGTATAGATTAATGGACGCATATCTAGTATCGACAATAATACTAACTCTAATTAAAGAAGCCGCTTCTGAAAATTCCTTGACAGTAAAATACAAAAACACTGTCCGTTCTGGAAATTGAACCCGGCACTCATGCACAACAGTCGTATTTACCATCGCTGCGCCACTGAGGCAGTCTTATGACTGTTTGATTGATGATCGTATGCTTTGTTTGTGAATATATAATAAAAGTAATATATTTATCAGCCATTATTCGCATTTTATCTATTTAAAGTAGGTAGCGATTTTGTATGAAAATGCGCGTAGGCATTAATTCTTAACATGTTAAACGATTCTTATGCCTTCAACGTTTATGAAAGGGTGCTGAATTAAACGAACGCATAAAAACGGTTGCTTAAACATGTGAATCACGCCTAACTAATATTATAAATGGGAGTGTGAGTTTGTTTGTTACTCATTCACGCCTTAACTACTCGAACGATCATCATGAAATTTGGCATACACGCTGTCAGGGGAACAAGAGAGTTCATAGGGTGCCGTTACTATTCTTACCTAACCTACATTTACGCGAGCGAAGCTGCAGGCAAAATCTAGTAAAATATAAAATACTAGCTTGCCCCGCAGCTCCGCTCGCGTTAATTTAGAATTTGACAATCAATTCGGGTTGTACTCTGCTTGTAATAATAATATTATTACAAGCAGAGTACAACCCGAATTGATTATAATTATAATTCAATCAGGATTCGAAAGACACGTGGCGCCATCTATTATCATAAGAACGTTATTATTGTTTTCCTCGGGAACAGTAATTTTTTCGGGATGAAAGGTACCTAGCCTATGTCTGTTTCTGTACACCTGTCAACAAGTGTGCGAAATTTCAGGATGATCGGTTCAGTGGTTTAGGCGTGAAAAGGTAACCAACAAACAAACTCATTTTAGCTTTTATAATATTAGTTACGAAGTTAGGATTAGGATTAGTTAGGACAGGATTAGGATTCATACGACAGCACCCTATGGCATCTGAAAGCATACAAAAGTCGCCATACATATAAGTGTAACCAAAACCATCGAACTAAATGTGAATTGATGTTGATAAATATTTAATGTAATTCAGCCTTAGTAACAATCGTGTAGGCGTAATATTATTTGAACCGACGGCGACGTATGTTATCAGCTAGCACGGCCTATCCATTGTTACCAAACGGTAATAAATATAAAATTCCTCTTTTAAGAGCAAATAATTCTTGTTTTTACAATTCGTTGTATTATAAATATGAAAGTGTTTGTCCATCATTCACGTATAAATTGACGGATGGCATTGATTTTTTATAAAAATATTTGATAGGTAAATCGGTGAGTAACAGCATTCTTATCACGCGAAGCCACGGGTAAAGGTTAGTGTTAAATAAAAGTAGTAATGAAGAGATATGTGCTTACTACATTTATTATAATTATTGAAGTGAAAACTTCTTTAGCGGCGTTGTGCATTTTTTTGTGATGGGTAAAAAATGTTAAACTCGCTTCAGGACACGTGACCTGATCGAAAATTTGTAAGATGGAGGGCGAATTGTCATGTTTGTGTACGATAGCGCAATAAATGAATATTGTATTTTACCACATAAATGATAGTACTTTTATACTGATAATTAAAGCAATTCGTGCAAAATTATTCCCTAACTATTCCAAAATATCAAAAATGCACAACGTTAATATTCAAGCTTTCACTTCTGCCGGCACTCCCGGAGTGCAACCCGTTGGTTTTTTTATTATGGCGTATGACGCAAACGAGCAGACGGATCGCCTGATGGTAAGCGATGACCCGCAACACCAACGGAGTCACAAGTGCATTGCGTTCTTTTTAAATTTGTCCCCACCAGAAGGGGGGAGGGACGGTTGGGCCTCCGGTACCCTCTGCCCTCACTGACTCTATTTTACTACTTATTTATTTTTATTATGTTATACTGTGGTTACATATCTCGCTAATACACATTCTGTACCTAACTGTGGAGTTATTTCGCGGAAAGAATAAACATTGCTATTGAATGTGGCAATGCTGCCAGTCTTCTGGGCACACTACCGGTCGACTGTGATGCGGATGAATTCTATGACGCCTATTAGAGGGTTTTAGTTTTTCTTTTTATTTCTGTTTTATAATATTTAAGGCATAAGTTAGTTTCAAATAATTGTGTAAATTGATAATATTGACAAAATAAATAAATTAACTGTGGAATACAGAAAAACGTATTGTGGACTGTGGTGTATTACAATCATATCAAAAATCTGTTGCCGGCTGCGACACAAAACCTAAGTCAACACAAAATTTCTGGTATCCTACCATAAGTATAATAAGTAACTTCTAACTTTTGTTATAATACATTTTAGTTTCCACCTTTGTTAATTCTGAAGTGTTGTACGAAGACCGATACAGTGAACAGTTAGAAAATGACCTGTCTTAGCTCTGATTTGCCATCCGATCTATTCTCTAAGTGTCTAAACACACTATGCCGAAGATACGCGACCGAAGTGCCGCGGCATTTTACGTTCCGACCTATTCGGCTGATATGACAGACCATAAGCGCGGATATTACGCTACTGAAATTCGGTTGCGCAACGTTCTGTGAATTCAGTGTCCCGAGCGCTGTCGTGGTGTCATGTTGTGTTGTCTAAGCAATGGATAATTTTACAGTAATAGCGAGTGCAGAGGCTTTAGAAGAGGACAAATACAAGATAAACAAAATAATAAAAATAGAGGTCAATGTTACCTGCGACTTCAGTCTGCGTAGATTTTGACTAAAAAGTGTTTGTCTCCGCGGAACCCTATTTTTTTTCTAAAATCAAAGTAGCCTAGCCTAAGTTACTCCTTATAACATCAGCTATCTGCTTAGTGAAAGTCCCGTCAAAATCGGTTCAGCCGTTTCGGAGATTAGCCGGAACAAACAGACAGACAGACAAAAAATTTAAAAATAGATGTTTTCGTATAGGTACCTTATGTACTTTCATATGCATTAGATAAAAAGCTGTTATTTTGACATTACAAACAGACACTTCAATTTTATTTATTTGTATAAATAATCTATTTGTGTGATCGTAAATTTCAACTTCGAAACTCTTGCTCTTCGACTGATGTTGTTTGGGATTAGTGACCTCCGAACTAAAAAAACTTCGGCGCGAAGCCGAATGAGAAATGCTTATACGTTGCTTACGTATAGCGCTGTCCTTGTCCCGGTCTATGAGCACAGCCCTACGATGTTGATTTATATTTTTTTTCGATTTGTGCCGTGTCTGTTGTTATTAATTTCTTTACAATATTATAATTCAACACAGTATTATGTCACTTGAGTGTGTATAAGTGCTGGTTAGCCTATAATTGGTAAATGTATCAGTAGGTATTATACGCACAGTGTAATTGAGTGCGTATAGCCTGGTGCTTCTGTAGTATCTGATTTCAGCATGAATGTGCCGGCTCAACCGGGGAAGGACTACCCTCTCACAGAATATCGACGTGAAATACCAGTATTCCTACTGTTGTGTTTCGTTCGGTGAGTGAGAGTGCCGGAGGCCCAATCACTCACTTTTCCCCTTCCCGCTCCTTCTCCTTCCCACTTCCTTTCCTAAAGGGTACGGTACGGTGACCACTTAGGTACCATCAGATGGGCCGTATGCTTGATTGCCACCTTAGTAGTATAAAAAAAGCTATACGACTGCTGATTTAACTACCTATAGTTAAATTACTTGTATGTAGTGTGAAGTTTGCTCATGTTAAGTGATTTGATTGGCTTATTCAGTCAGCAGCTAATAATGTCGCGCCGAGAGTGATAGACCGCCACGGCGAGGTCTCTAGTTCGATCCCAAGGTACGCAACACTGACTTTTCATAATGGCATAATGACTGCAACACCTGCTACATAAATGAGTTGAATACTGAAATTATAATTTGATGGTGATTTAAAAGAGTGGCCTTGAGTTTCTTGCAGGTATCTTCTCATAGGCTCAACCTTTTGCCTGAAACTTGCAACTAACATAAATGTGAATTCAGTAAATGTAACAAACTCACTAACTCCTTTGACGTTCATAAGTGTTACTTTGTGACCTAGGTGAATAAATTATTTTTGACTTTGACTTTTCGAAATTATGTGTATCCTGTCAGTTGTTGGAATGGCATAATTGAAAACCTATTGTGACTGGCCGCTACCGCTACCACGCCATAGGCTAAATACATAACTATCACTTGCTTTATCGGTGAAGGAAAACATTCTAATGAAACAAAAGTTCTTTATAATATTCGTGAAGATATGGGCTAAATTTTCTCACACTGAGAAGAGGCCTGTGCCTACCAGTTCGACAGCTTATCAAAAGGGCTGATATCAATTCAGTCAGTCAATAACAGCAGCCAACATCCTCTTAATCGTTTGGTAACTAACACCCATATTCTAAGACGTTTCCTCAAACGTTCCTCGACTCCACTCAACCTCACTCGAGGAAATCAGTATTCACAGTTGCAAAAAATTTCCTCCACTCGGCGTCCCTCGACATCTTTCCTCACTCGAGGTGAGGAAACAACTATCAAACTCAAGGTACGTCGCGACCTACCTTAAGGAATACTCGAGGAAGATCTACGCCATTGTTACCTATTCACCTACCTACGCTTGTAAATACGACAGATAATTCTATTTGAAGATTTATAAAGTGTTTTGTAATGAATTTTCAACGCTTTTTGAATTATTTATATGATAATCCGTACGATTATCCTGAAAGGCGTTATTTGCGAGACGCAACTTCTCCGCCTCAGTGAATATTTGTCTTCCAGACATATTATATGTGTGGAACAAATAAAGCTAAAGGATAAAACTTGGATCACAACACAACAAACCAATCAAACATAAACAACTCGGAATGACGCGATGCGACACAGATAAGGTTAAAAACAATCATCTGTCAATTTTGAGGTGATCATAGACAAAAACATTAAAAAGTATGTTAAATCTATGATTTTGTGACGTATGTAATGACGTTTTACCTCGACTCAACCTCATTGGAGGATCCTCAAGATTACCTCAAGTGAAGAGAAAGACATGACTAAGAATACCGATTTCGAGGATTCCTTGAGGTGATCCTTAAGGTATCCTCGGTTGAGTCGAGGTTGAGGAAGTTTTGAGGTTACTTCTTAGAATATGGGTGTAAGTCTTATGTTAAACTGCCTTTCAAAAACCGCGTGTAAACCAAAAAGTTACTTAGGTACTTTTCTGTTCAATTGCATTTCAAAGCGGCTCGTAATTTGTCCTATTAAATTGTTTATATCTTGCGTCCAACTAGTTCACCGTGAAGTTGCTTCACTCTGCGCAGTGCCACCCCTCCCGCACTCCACGCTTACACCCCGGATGCCTGTTTTTTGTCATTGCGACGCCGCGGCGCCGACGCTACTTACTACGCAGCAACTTCAGAGGGAACTGAAAGCTTGGCGCGAAATAATCTTTAACCACAGAGAACCTATTACTGACATTGATAAATACACAGTTATTGGTCATCTAGCATTTGGTTAGGTTATGTTATGTTAGTAACAGCACATTCTTTATTTTTAACTAGCTGTTACCCGCGACTTCGCCCGCGTGGTAATTATCTTTCGCGTGACCCAAATTTTTCTAATATAAAACTAGCCTAAGTTACTTTAGCTATCTGCCAGTGAAAGTCCCGTCAAAATTGGTCCAGGAACAAATAGACAGACAAATATTTTAAAATTGATTTTTGAAATAAGAAAGTACCGTACCTATATATACTGTCAATCATAATAATATGCATTGTGTAAAAAGTTGTTATTTTGACATTACAAACAGACACTTAAATTTCATCTATTCGTAAAGATTCTGAGGCGCGAGGTACCTATTACAGTCATCGATAAACATAGTTATTGTCTACTAGCTGTCACCTGCGACTTCGTCCGCGTAGATTTTAACTAAAATGTGTTTGTCGCCGCGGAACCCAACTATATTTCCCTGCCCAAGTTACTTAAATGGCGTAGTTTTTATAGTGTAAAGCTAGATAATAGCATGGCTTACTCAAAAACAACATTTAAATATGCGTCGTTAGATTACACGCTGTCACAGAATGCGTAAGAAAAATAAAGATTCACAGCTCCTCCCCCGTAGGTGATAGCGTGATAATAATATATGTAGCCTATATGTTGACCCGACCTGTTAGTAATATTCATGCAAAATTTGAAGTAAATCCATGCAGTACTTTTTGAGTTTAGCTCGGACATACATACAGACAAACAGACAAAAATTCTAAAAACTATATTTTTGGCTTCGATATCGAATGTAGATCACGCCACAAGTATTCTTTAAAAAAAATATCAAATGTACAGTTTTTACTTTCCTACGATTTTATTATATGTATAGATGAGTGGGAGCCTATTAGGTATTGATTCAGCTGTGAGCAATAAGTGATTGCGGGTCAATATATGCGGTCATAAAATTACGTCATACATCTTCACAATCTACAATCTATACTAATATTACAAAGAGGAAATATTAATTTGTTTGCTTGTAATCAGTAAACTCTGAAACTACATAACCGATTTTAATCATTCTTTCACCATTAGAAAGCTATTCAATCCAGAAGTAGCATAGGCTATATCTATGGTGTTAAGGTAAAGGCCTCTTTTTTACCCTATTAATTTTTTTTTTCGTTTTATAATCCAGCGTTTTATAATAAAGCGATAGCCTAGTGGGAAACCGTTGGACTGCCACTCAGAGGTCTCGAGTTCGAACCCAAGGCGCGCATCTCTAGCTTTTCGAAGTTATATGCGTATTAAATAGTTAATTATCGCTTGCTTTAACGGTGAAGGAAAACATCGTGAGGAAACCTGCATGTCTGAGAGTTCTACATAATGTTCTCGAAGATATGTGAAGTCTGCCAACCCGCACTGGGCCAGCGTGGTGGACTATGGCCTAACCCTTCTCATAGTGAGAAGAGGCCCGTGCCCAGCAGTGGGACAGTTTAATACAGGGCTGATATTATTATTATTATATTTATAATCTATACTAATATTATAAAGCTGAAGAATTTGTTTGTTTGAATGCGCTAATCTCAGGAACTAATGGTTCGAATGGAAAAATTCTTTTTTTGTTGGATAGCTTATTTATCGAGGAAGGCTATAGCTCATGCTACGAGCCACGGGGGCGGCGCAAGTAATCATAAATGCGGATGAAACCGCGGGCACATCTAGAAATATTATAAAGCTGAAGAGTTTGTTTGTTTGAACGCGCTAATCTCAGAAACTACTGGCTCGATTTGAAAAATTATTTTAGTGTTGGATAGCCTATTTATCGAGCTATAGGCTATATAACATCACGCTACGACCCACGGGGGCGGCGCAGTAACTATAAACGCGGGTGAAAATAATTGTTCCGCAAATAAATAAATTAAATTGAATTGAATTGAAACCGCGGGAACATGTAGTATGTAAATAACTCCTTTCAATATTGGGGATACACGCCCTTTTACCCTTACACCACAAATATAACATCACGCTACGAGTTACGTGAGCGGCACAATAATAATAATTATTATAAACGTGGATGAAACCGCGGGAGACAGCTAACCAGTAATATAAATAAAAATGTTCAAACTGTCTACTATATATATAACTATCATTCCTCCGTGCCTGCTCCGTTCGTGCTGTCTTCGAGGCGCAGCGGTAGTGAATGCGACTGCTGTGCATGAGGTCTCGGGTTCAAATCCCGGGTCGGGTCAATAAAAACTTATTGGTTTTTTCTGCTAAGAAATCTCAATACGAGCCCGGAGTTAGGAAGTTGGCGGTGTAAGACGTGCCTCGGCAAGCACGTAAAGCCGTTGGTCCTGCGCCTGATCTCTCTCCGGTCGTGTCGGTGACGTCACATCGGATCATGAGAGTTAGGGAACAGAGAGTGCACTTGTGTTTGCGCACACACTTGTGCACTATAATATCTCCTGCGTAGATGGCCAGTTAAGATTGGCCGGTGTGACTGAAATTCGGTCTGGCGGACATTTTTATTATATCACTAGCTTTTGCCCGCGGCTTCGCTCGCGTTAATTTAGAATTTGACAATCAATTCGGGTTGTACTCTGCTTGTAATAATATAATTCAATCATGATTCAAAAGACACGTGGCGCCATCTATTATTATAAAAACGTTATTTTTGTTTTCCTCGGGAACAGTAACTTTTTTCGGGATGAAAGGTAGCCTATGTCCGTTTCTGTACACCTGACAACGTATATGCAAAATTTCAGGATGATCGGTTTAGTGGTTTAGGCGTGAAAAGGTAACAAACAAACAAACTCATTTTCGCTTTTATAATATTAAATACTAGTTAGGATTTAAGATGTTATACGTAAATAGCGCCCACATTTCGTCAGCTAAGACCCTGAACAGAAAGCATGCCTGGTACTGTATTACAGCGAACACTTCAGCACACTTCAGAATTGCATTTCTCAGTAGCATTGAGAAATTCGTATCTTATCATTTAGTTAATGTTTACACATCAACGCCACGGTACGAAGACGAGAACAAACAATGCTAATTAAATATTAATTGTAACGCAGTAACTAACCTTGCACTTCATTCATACACATTCATTTTGACATACATGCATAGACTTTTTTTATACATCTAGGTGGCAAACAAGCATACGGCCCACCTGATGGTAAGTGGTCACCGTAGCCTATGGACGCCTGCAACACCAGAGGCATCACTTGCGCGTTGCCGACCCTTTAGGAAAGGAACTGGGAAAGAGAAGAAGCGGGATGGGGGAAAGGGGTGATTGGGCCTCCGGCACTCTCACTCTCCGAACGAAACACGACAGTAGGAATAATGGTATTTCACGTCGATATTCTGTGAGAGGGTAGTCCTTCCCCGGTCGAGCCGACCCATTCATGCTGAAATCAGCGAGGGTCTACTACTCGAGTCTTACAGCTATATCCCGGCAAGATAGGCAGGGTTGTATTACACTCAAATTTCGTGTAATAGGGACCTTGACATGCGCGGATACGGATCTGGATACGGATATTTGAAGCCTCACATCCGCGGATACGGATGCTGATGTCCAAATCGATGCGGAAGCTCCGCAATTGCGGAAGCAAATGCGAATATTCGCAACACCCCTGATAGGGACGAGTGTATTTTCGGCTACCGACCTCAATTTCGAACGCTCTGCTGCGCAATTCTTCAAAGAAAAACACAATAACTGTTTGATATGGCAATCGAATCTAAGATCTCGCGTTTAGCAGTTACATTTACTACCACTGCCCTATGGGGCCAGTCATGAAGTACATCACGTCATTAGGAAGCAAGGTCTCCAGCTCTGAATATTGCACTGTGTTGTAAGCTAGAGGTCTTTGGTCCATGTTACTTTTAAACTGATATGAAATGGTCTTGTTTAGGTATCTTTAAACTAGATGTGCCCGCGGTTTCACCCGCGTTAATGATTACTGTGCCGCTCCCATGGGTCGTAGCGTGATGTTATATTATAGCCTTACCTTATTCGATAAATGGGCTATCCAACACTGACAGAATTTTTTAATTCGAACCAGTAGTTCCTGAGATTAGCGCGTTCAACATAACATCACGCTACGAGCCACGGGGGCGGCGCAGTAACCATACACGCGGGTGAAACCGCGGGCACAGCTAGTATAATATAAAAATAAACTTAAATCTCTGCCTTTCCCTTTGAGAGCACCTGGTTACTTTTTATCTCAATATCTACAGAATATTATAGAATATATTATAGAAAACATAGTACAGACAATAATATAAATCTAAATAACAAATTAGTGTGCCTAATTAGTGGAAGGTTTCTTCGGCACCATTACTTCCGACCCCAAGGTTATTAAATCGTAGGGCTAATTTGCTTATAATCATGCAACATAAATGAATAATGTTGTTATTACTCTAAATAATATGATTTAATCTGTATGCTAAAATAAGCATTTTGTATGTCACATATTTATACTTACACACCTCACTCAAACACACACACTCACAAACACACATATTCACACACACACCCACCCAATCACGCACGCACAATGAGCACGCGCTCACATTACAGTTGTTTTGCTTTGTATACCTACTTTCTATTACATTATTTTTATTTTTATCATTTTGTAGCATGCAATATCATTATTAATTGAGTCTTATGTCAAAATGTTTATTACTCTCACCTAATGATTAAAAGATAATGTCTATAGAAGAGCGGGATCCTCAATCACAAGCAAACTATGAAGATTCCTCAATGCAACTTTGTAAACCTAACAAGTTAATTTAATAAACATACATACATACATACATAGATTCACGCCTTTTTCCCAGAGGGGTAGGCAGAGACTACGGATTTCCATTTGCTACGATCCTGACACACTTCTCTGGCTTCATTCACTTTCATCACATTCCTCATACACGCCCGTCGGTACAAGCTCTTAACCTGGCCTTTGTCCAGAACGCCTCCGATCTGATCGAGAAACGTTCGCCATTTATGATGAAATAAACATTTTTAATTTTTATGTTGAGTATCGGTGCGTAAACTATTAACATTGTAATATATACTTATATTGCTTATCAAATATATCTCAGTGTAGTATTGTTTTAAACACTGGTGGTGTGAACGTAAATACTTTAATAATATTATCTTGTTATTTTAGTTAATAGCGTGACTGAAGGATTCTGAAGTAACCTAAGTAATATTTCTAGTTGGTTTGTAGACATTTTTTTTAAGATACGCGTCCTGAAATATTTGGCATCGTTTTAGTTATCTCAACGGAAACTTAAATCTATTCTAATATTATAAAGCTGAAGAGTTTGTTTGTTTGAACGCGCTAATCTCAGGAACTACTGGTTTGATTTGAAAATTTATTTTAGTGTTGGGTAGCCTATTTATCGAGGAAGGCTATAGGCTATATAACATCACGCTACGACCCACGGGGGCGGCGCAGTAACTATAAACGCGGGTGAAATCGCGGGCACATCTAGTAAAATCGATATCAAGAGCTTTATCGCTTTGTTTTCAAAAAGATGCATCGCTTTATCGAGATGAGGCATGTGGCTTTGATGTCTGAGTCTATATTTGTGCAGTTTATTGAACAGCCAGTGTGATAATGAACAGATTGGATGTTGGTGTGTATTAATAGATCGCATAATTCATCTCTTCTGACGTAATGCGCGAGCAGGCATCGCAGTAAATCCTCGTGCAGTGTTATCATGAACAAGAATTTAATAGTTTTACGTTTACATAAATTTATGTTACATATTAAAATTGAATGCTGAAATCTGTATGAAATACCTGTTTTCCCAAAATAGACTGCGATCAAGTTTTAAATTAGTTTAATTAAAAAACAAGAATCCTTTTATTAGTATTATTAATGCGAATGTGAGTTTGTTTCACGCCTTAACTACTCGACCGATCATCACGAAATTTCGCATACACATTGTCAGGAGTACGGAAAAGGATATGAAGGTACATTTCATTCACAAAAAACTTACTGCTTCCGAGCGAGCGAAGCCGCAGGCAAAAGCTAGTTTAATCATAAAATGAAATCTAACCAGCCCATAACCGATGAGAATACTGAATCGATTTAGTATTTCAAATCGATCTAAAAATCGATACCTAATCCCCACAGAATCGATATTTCGATTAATGTTTTTAGATTTACATGCCAATTATCGCTGCTCGATTTAAATTATATTTTAAAGTAATGAAAATAAAGCACAGTCAATGATTATTTTAGGCGCGGTTGACGTGTTTGTAGACGTATCGATACACGATTTATACGTGAAGTTAAACACACCGACAATTTTAATGTGATTAAATATAATGACCATCAAAAATAGGAATTGCACAGCAAATATTGCACAGCATAACGAGCACCTATACGCCTCAAATCACTGCATTCCGTCTCAGAAGGGTTAGGTTATGTTAGGTTCCTTCTTAAACCCACCCAAAAATAGACGACTTAGTTTGATCTCTTAATTAAATATATTTTGTTATGCAATTAGTATTTTTTTGCTGTGCAGTCAAATACCACCCAATTTTAATTATTACTAAAATCTGGCACAGCCGTACAAGAGAAGTACGTTTTCTCTCTTTTTCCCTGCTAAAACACTTGCAAACAATACTACCTTATACTCGCCTAATACTAAGCGGTTACAGTACCGTGTAATCGCTTGTAATACCAGAGCCATCATTCGCGTGTCGCCGACCTCAAGAAAAAAATATTGACTATGGAACGAATAGGTTTATAGCCTAACCCCTCTTACACTGAGAAGAGGCCCGTGCCCAGCAGTGGGACAGTTTAATACATAGTCTATATTATTATGATGCGTCCGCGGTTTCACTCGCGTTTATCGTTACTGCGTCGGCCCCGTGGGTCGTAGCGTGATGTTATATAGCCTATAGCCTTCCTCGATAAATAGGCTATCCAACACTAAAAGAATTTTTCAAATCGAACCAGTAGTTCCTGAGATTAGCGCGTTCAACCAAACAAACAAATAAACTTCAGCTTTATAATATTAGTATAGATAAAAATAATTTCAACGTCTATTACTAAAGTATAATTAGTTTAATTAACTCATATTAAGCACGCACGTTCCCGGTGCGCTCACGGTACGGAGACTGCTCGCCGCGCCGCGCCATCGCCCGCCACACGCACATACGCAACGATTCACAATTTCACACACAAACGGTCAAAGTAAAGTAATATTAGAATTTAAAACACCATCCTAAGTAATATTATAAATGCGAATGTAAGTTTGTTTGTTACGTTTTCACGCCTTAACTATTTGACCGATGATCATGAAATTTCGCATACACTTTGTCACAGGTACTAAAGAAGCCATAGGTCCTCAGAAATAGTATTATTTTTTAATAATAGTTACTCCTTTTATTCCAAAAAATTACTTTTCCCGAGGGATGGAAAATTAACATAACCCTACCTGAACGTAACATTACACACGAGTTACACATAACATTTACGCGAGTGAAGCCGCGGGCAAAATCTAGTTTGTTGATAATATGCTCTTTTCTTAAAAATCTTTAGAACAACATTTAGTTAACGAATATAATCAAACCCTTTTATATATATCCTTTTTGGAACAAAAATAGTAAATGCTCTGTGTGGGATTCGAACAATGCGGACGTAACAGCTAGCTGATCGCTTGCCCGCTGCGCCGTTTGTCTAGCTTGATAGACTGTTATAAGTTGAATATGAATTACCTACTTTCTTTTTTTCGTATTCGTGTGGTTAGTGGCCAACCTGTTGTCAAGAGTTGTTCAAGCCGCCCGTAGGCCTCTGACATGGCTTAACGACTGCTGTCAATTTGACAACAACCGGGACCGACTTTTTACGTGCTCTCCGAAGCACGAAGACGCTCAGATGAAATACCACTAAGCGGTCACCCATCTATATACTGACCGCACCCAACGTTGCTTAACCTCGCTAATCGTTTACCGATCAGTGAGTGCAACTTACCATTTGTTGCATTCATAAGTACGTAACAAATGATAATTAGTAATGAATTATGCAGAAAGGAACTACAAAAGGTACAAAATTATTTATTGTAACTGTCAATGTAAAGTACACATAACATTTACGCGAGTGAAGCCGCGGGCAAAATCTAGTTTGTTGATAATATGCTCTTTTCTTAAAAATCTTTAGAACAACATTTAGTTAACGAATATAATCAAACCCTTTTATATATATCCTTTTTGGAACAAAAATAGTAAATGCTCTGTGTGGGATTCGAACAATGCGGACGTAACAGCTAGCTGATCGCTTGCCCGCTGCGCCGTTTGTCTAGCTTGATAGACTGTTATAAGTTGAATATGAATTACCTACTTTCTTTTTTTCGTATTCGTGTGGTTAGTGGCCAACCTGTTGTCAAGAGTTGTTCAAGCCGCCCGTAGGCCTCTGACATGGCTTAACGACTGCTGTCAATTTGACAACAACCGGGACCGACTTTTTACGTGCTCTCCGAAGCACGAAGACGCTCAGATGAAATACCACTAAGCGGTCACCCATCTATATACTGACCGCACCCAACGTTGCTTAACCTCGCTAATCGTTTACCGATCAGTGAGTGCAACTTACCATTTGTTGCATTCATAAGTACGTAACAAATGATAATTAGTAATGAATTATGCAGAAAGGAACTACAAAAGGTACAAAATTATTTATTGTAACTGTCAATGTAAAGAAAATAAAGTAATTAAGCTAAAAAGCGCTCGAATGTATAGAAAGCTCGCAAAAGATCAGCATGATTAGAAGGCTGGTCTTTTCTTGACTCAATTCTTTGAGTCAAGTAAAGACCGGCAGATTCCTCAGCATTGCCATTCGACGTGGCAATACTGCCAACCTTCTGGGCACGTTGCCAGTTGACATAGAGGCTGACGAACTCTACAAAGCCTAAACTACTAACGTAAATATTATTTACTATCTGCCTGCGCGGACGGCGCAGTGGTTTAAGTGGTCGCCTCGCCGCTGCCACCGTGTCGAGGGTTGTGGGTTCGAATCCCACACGAGACAAAACTTTGTGAGATCCACAAATGGTTGTTCCGAGTCTTGTGTTCTTTGTGTCCGTTGTTTGAATGTTTGTGAAGTCCCCCGCGATACAGGATATATTCCTAGAGAGGATCTTTAACAAAAAATGTTATTTTATTTTTATATCGGTATATGTATACATATACCGATATAAAAATAAAATAACATTTTTTAACTGAAGTTCATTTATTAGGGTAATCGGCGCTTCCCGTGATCAGGGACTGGATTTTATTTCGCGGAAAGAATGAGCATCGCCATTCAACGTGGCAATGCTGCCAGTCTTCTGGGCACGTTACCAGTCGACGGCGATGCGGAGGAATTCTATGACGCCTTTTAGAGGGTTTTAGTTTTGTTTTCCTTTTTATTCCTGTATAAGTTTAGGTATAATTTAGTTTTAAAGAATTCTGTTTATAGGTAATTATGTACATAATATAACATATTTATTAGTGTATAATTTGTAAATGCTGAATGTTGATTTCCGCATTAAAAATATTCAGATGTTTGTCTATAAGTGTTTGTTACACTATTGCTAATTGCCGTGTTTCTTTTTACTTTTACCTATTGTGTATAAGTAGTGTAAATAAATTTTGGTAAACCAATCAAATATATAATTAATAATGTATTATTCTAATTCCTCAACCAGCGTTAACAAAATTTAAAATCACCTGGATGTTTAAAGCTTACCTTTGTAAACGGTCATAAAAGTTCGGCAATAAATTATGTAAGATTCATGGGGTCGTCAACGTCATGGGCGCCAGTTGTTATGTTGTGTTCACGCTCCACTGATCATGTACTTATATAAGTATGTATTATGTAATGTGCCATATCACCGTGTGTCGGTATTACAGTAGGTACTATTGACTGAATACGTTTCATTACTGTTGGTTACTCGTATTGACAGTTTGGATATGTCCAGCGCATAAGACTGCTCGTCAGATATTATTTGTTTGTAATTCTTATCCGAAACACATGTATTCACAGGCTTAGTGCTCATTTGGCACGAATTTGTTCGCGCGTATTTAGAGTGACGACATTTTTAAAATGTTTTGTGTTTCGTTGTCGATTCGTACACCTTTTTCAGACGGGGTCGGTTTGTACTCAAATTACATATATCGGTTTATGCGAATCGACACTGCATAAGTGTCGATTCGTATAAACCGATTATTTAATACTAGCTTTTGCCCGCGGCTTCGCTCGCGTTAATTTAGAATTTGAACCCGAATTGATTATTCGGGTTGTACTCTGCTTGTAATAATATAATTCAATCATGATTCGAAAGACACGTGGCGCCATTTATTATCATAAGAACGTTATTGTTGTTTTCCTCGGGAACAGTAATTTTTTTCGAGATGAAAAGTAGCCTATGTCCGTTTCTGTACACCTGACAATGTATATGCAAAATTTCAGAATGATCCGTTCAGTGGTTTAGGCGTGAAAAAGTAACAAACAAACAAACTTATTTTCGCTTTTATAATATTAGTTAGGATATTTATGTTAGTTATTCTTCTTCTAAATTGACAACTTCCACATAAGGCATAATTTTTTTATCGCGGGAGATATAACAAACATAAAAACAACAGCCACAAAGAATACGCAGCCTCGGGACAACCAATTAATGGATCTCATAAATTGTCGTAGTATTCGAACCAAGTGGCTACAGGTTTCCGCTTGTTACAAACCTGATAGGTATATTTCTCTTGCTCTCACAAAAAGAGAGAGTTAGTCTGGGTCACTTTCACCGGGCACGGTGAAGAGAACTATAATGTATCGTCGGCCTTGATGGCGTAGTGGTTAGTGTAACCGACTACCACGCCTGAGGTCGCGGGTTTGATTCCCGCACAAGTCAAACATTTGTGTGCATGAACATGGATGTTTATTTTGGTCTGGGTGTTTCTATGTATAACATGTAAGTATGTACTTACAAAAACGTATATATGTATGTTTATCCATAGTCTAGTACCCATAGTACAAGCTCTGCTTAGTTTGGGCTAGATGGTGTTGTGTATGTGATAGAATATTATTATATTATATTTATATAAATATATATATATCTCTTGCTATATTTATTCTTAAGTCTCCATACGCGATTGTCAGTTAAATAGTGGTTTTCCTGTACTAAAAATAAAAATTTGACGTAGTAGTGTTTATTTTAGAAAATTTATTAACTATTTATATATAAACAAATTACTTCAACAAAATTAACCTAAAACGAAAAAAATACCCAAGAATAATAAGCTCCATACAAATTAGCAATCGGCAAAATACGCATAAAATCACCGTTAGATTATTATAAGATAAAGATAAAGATGATTTATTTGCCATAACATGTGTACAATATGGTGTTACAAAATAATACAGTTTCAACATGTTCCGTCAATTTAAAGACATGCAAATATTGATAATAATTAAAAACAGCATGCATGTTACATAATCATAAATAATTAAAAGAATGAAATATAATAATAAACAAGTAACAATAATATTAAATTTTTGATTATTAAATAATCATAAGTATTTAAAACAATTGAATATGAGGAAATCATGTAAAAGTAAAAAAAAATAATTATAGTATCAATGTCAATTTAAATAATCAAGAATAACAATAAAAAATATAATAATAATAATAATTTAATTACATTATTTGTTTATCATTAAGGAATTTATTTATATTATAATAACATTTTGATAATAGAAGGGCTTTAAGATAATATTTAAATAAGTTTAAATTAACTGTTTTATATGAGTTCGGCACTTTATTAAAGATTTTTGGTGCCATACAGAATATGCTTTTGCTCATGAATGTTGTCTTAGCAGTGTGGATACATAATCTGTTGCTACGATAGTCACGTCAATTGCGAACAGTTACATCTGACAGTGTAGGGAACAGGTGAGAATTAGTTTTTACAAACACTGCTGTCTCATAGATAAATAGGCATGGCAATGTTAAGACTCTATATTTTTCAAAATATGGTTTACAGGAGTCGGTGACTTGTAGACCGAACATAGCCCTGATACACCGCTTCTGGAGCTTAAATGCAGTTTCTTTCTCAACAGAATTGCCCCAGAAAATAATGCCGTACCTTAATATGGATTCTATGAGGCCATGATATGCAGTTAATAATGCCGATGTATCTACTCTTGGAGAAAGTTTATAGAGAGCATAATATGAACGGTCACTTATCTTTTTAGCTAAATATTCGATATGTGCTTTCCAGTTTAATTTTTAGTCAATAATCAATCCGAGAAACTTAGCATTGTCTACGGTATTTACAATGAATTCTCCATGTTTTATATTTAGTTGTTTATTTTGTGATCTTTGACTAAAGTTCGTGATTTGAGTTTTCTCTAAATTTATTTTTAAATTATTTTTATTCATCCAGGTAATTATTAAGGATAATGCATTGTTAATATCGTTCTCATACTCGTCCAATGCATTGCAAGCTACTGTCAGTGTACTGTCATCAGCAAATACAATTATAGGATGGTTAACTGAACTGGGAAGCTATTTCTTTTTCTTTTTTTTATACTATCTTTTGCGCGCGGCTCCGCCCGCGTAGTACCTACATCAATAAATAGTAGCCTATGTCCTTCCCCAGATTTTCATCAAATTTCATCTAAATCGGTTGAGTGGTTTAGTCGTGAAGAGGTAACAGACAGAGAGAAAGACAGTTACTTTCGAATTTATAATATTAGTAAGGATAAAGACAACGACCGCACTAGAAATAATATCTATATCATGAGCTACCGGACACACATTCAAACAACTGACACGAACAACATCCAGATTCATAACAAGTATTTTTGGATCACACAAATTGTCCCGCGCGGGGATTGAACTCACACTACTCGGTGAGGTAGCAATGTAGGACAACCACTTCAACCATTACGCCATCTACCATCTATCACGCCATCGTGCAATTAAGTTGAGAGTACTGACCTTCATGATATTAACGGAGATAATAGTTACGCACGCAACATTTGGCACATAAGTAGCGTACGTAACTTCATCAAATACTGTTGTGTGGTGCCAGTGCGTGAGTGATTGACTAATAAACACTTAAATAGGTTTTACATATCGTCGTTCTAGATGTGACCCCTCGTATATGCAAACTAAGCAACTTTCCAGGAGATCCAAAAAACTGCTTTGTTAACAAAGTATATTAGATATCTTTTAATTTTTTACAAATTTGAACTGAATATAACATGAATAATAATGCAGGTGGCATTTACATAGTAACACCAGAAATACTTTTCGGATCTTTCTGCATAAAAATCTCATTTTCCAAAAAAATGTTAGTTACTAGGGTCACATCTAGAACGACGATATTGAATTTTAGAAACATCCAAATTTCAATAAAGAAGATGGTTGAAATGTACTAACAACTTGGGATCCAGTAATTCACATAGTCAAATACAAAAACAAGATAAACATATCTAATAATTTCATTTATATATTCAACTATCTATGCCCGCGGTTTCACCCGCGATTATGGTTCGTGCGCCGCCCCCGAGGGTCATAGCGTGATGTTATATAGCCTGTAACCTTCCTCAATAAATAGACTATCCAACATTACAATATTTTTTTAATTCGAACTAGTAGTTCTTGAGATTAGCGCGTTCAAACAAACAAACAAACTCTTCAGCTTTATATATTAGTATAGATTACATTTATTTATTCAACTATCTATGCCCGCGGATTCACCCGCGATTATGGTTCGTGCGCCGCTCCCGAGGGTCATAGCGTGATGTTATGTAGCCTATAGCCCTTCTCGTTAAATGAGCTATCCAACACTAAAATAATTTTTCAATTCGAACCAGTAGTTCCTGAGATTGGCGCGTTCATACAAACAAACAAACAAACTCTTCAGCTTTATAATATTAGTATAGAGCCGTAATGTCAGTAGGATGGGATAGAAGGGATCCTTTATGTAAACGAGATGTGTCAGCTTCATATCAGAACAGTCATCCATCACTGTCAGTTGTGAAATGAGAAATTAAATGGCTTTACAGTATATATATGTATAAGTTATAGAGCATCCGTATTCAATCTTTTTCTTTTTATACAACTTACGTGGCAAACAAGCATACGGCCCACTTGAGTGTAAGTGGTCACCGTAGCCTATAGACGCCTACGACAACAGAGGCATCACTAGCACGTTGCCGACCCTTCAGGAAAGGAAGTGGGAAGGAGAAGGAGCGGGAAGGGGGTAAGGGGTGATTGTGCCTCCAGTACTCTTACTCACCGAACGAAACACAACAGTAGGAATACTGCTATTTCACGTCGATATTCTGTGAGAGGGTAGTCTTTCCCTGGTCGAGCCGGAACTATGTCTCAACTAAATACTTATATAATACTGGGCTTCTGCCTTTGCTCGTTCTATTCTAAACTAGCTGTTACCCGCGACTTTGTCCGCGTAGAATTCTTTATTGTGCAGATGCCTATTTTTTTCTAAAACCAATGAAGGAATAGCTACTCCATAAAACATCAGCTATCTGCCAGTAAAAGTCCCGTCAAAACCGGTCTAGCCGATTCAGAGATTAGCCGGCAGCCCAGACTTTTTTTCATAGACTACTTTCAAAATTTAGTTGGTTCCGGCGGACCCCCTGCAGCTACATTTCTACCATATTCCTTGGCTAAAATAAAAAAAAACAAATCTCTACGGGCTGCCTACCACAGTAGGCGGGCTGACCTTTTTTTTACAAATTCTCATTTCTTCAGCGAGTGGTATTCCTCAAATTATCCGTCGATCGACGTTTATAGGTGAAGTCAAGCCTACATTTTCGTGGACCCCCGCTTACGAATTGTGAACCCCCATTTTTTTGTTACGCCAACGTAGACCCACGTCGAGTCTCCCGTGGACCCCTCGTGGTCCACCTGGAACACTTTAGATATACTGATTTAAACCATCCAGGGACCCATTTCAAACACACGAGTTCTTTTGTATATAAATATTCTTTAGTTAATGTCTTTATTTGTATTCCTATTCAGTTGCATATCCGATATGGGTGGATTGTTGAACCAATTACTATATTGTAATGTAGTTGGAAGAACTTACTTGTACACAATTACGCAGTAACTATATCTTTGTCACATAAAAATGTCATCAAAATTGGTGCAGTCGTTTCGGGGAGTTCAGCGTGTACAGAATTATAATAATATATAATTCTAGATTTTGCTCAGTAATAGTTCAGAAGCAGCGATAGGTCAGTGGGGAGACCAACAGACTGCAATACAGAGGGTCTCGGGTTCGAACCCACATCGGGCACCTCTGACTTTCGGAAGTTATATGACTTTTCGAAATTATGTGCGTGATTGACAATTATCGCCTGCTCCGTGCCTCGGAGAGCACGTTAAGCCGTTGGTCCCAGCTGCCATGAACATCTATGGCAGTCGTTATTGGGAAGTCAGTGCCCTCTAATATCCTGACACTGGTCTAGCCTTAGGGTATCGTTAGCCTTCGGGTTGCGGAGGTCAGGTGGCAGTCGCTCCGCGTAAAAACTGATATCCAGTCAAATCTGGTTAGACTAGAAAGCCAACCCCAAGTGACTTGGGAATAATAAAGGCTAGGGAGAAGAAGACTAGATTTTGCTCGCGGCTTGCGTAAATGTATTGTCGGAACAGTACTTCTGTCTGGATGAAAGGTACCGTAACGTATGGACTTTTCTGTACCCCTGACTGTAAGCGAAATTATGATCGGTCGAGTAGTTAAGGCGTGAAAGCGTAACAAACAAACAAGCTCACATTCGCATTTTAATATTACTAAGGACTAATACACTCTTGCTTTACTGATAATATCACTTATTGAGAATAAATTTTCTTAACGACTATATACATAATATACATATAGCTTATTTCTCCTTTGCAACTGATTTCAAAAGTCAATTGAAATTGCGTCCGGAAAGATTGCATGATTGTACCTAGAGGCACAGAATGCTTCAGAAGGCAAGGCAAGTTGTGGGTCAACTATAATGGCATGTCTAAACACAGACTAACGTGGAGTACACACATCGGTATGTGTGCAGCAATTCTCAGTGCTAAGTAATGACACACACATACACTTAGGTTTTCACGGAACTGTTGGCAGTTGCTATGGATTTACATGTATGATGCTGTTTTGATACCTGTGTTGATTCATACATTTTTGCGTTAATCGTCATGTTTATTATTTAACTAGCTTTTGCCCGCGGCTTCGCTCGTGATCTGTAACTTTTTATAGTTGATTCGTAGCATAACGGTCGAATAATATTTTGAATAACTTTCGTTCGTAATAGTACCTAGTTTATTTTCAGCGCAACGTTAGTGAACTGCGGGTGACATAAAAGGCGACAAACTTATTATTTGCGGTTGGTACAGTAACCGTGTTTAGGGATTGTACCGCAAAATTAATTTTGTTTTTTATTGTATATACTTTTCCGGGATAAAACCTACCCAGTGTGGTGCCCAGGATATTAAAGTATAATAATACGAAGTTTCATCGTAATCGAATTGGTAGTTTTGGCGTGATGCTTGAACAAACCGACAGACAGACAGACAAAAATTTTTTTAATCATATTTTTGGATTCGGTTTCGATCTAGTAACACCTCCTGCTATTTATTTTTTTAATATTTCCAATGTCCAGAATTTACACTTCTACAGATTTAGTATAATTATGTATTATGTATAGATTACTTACTTGTTTTTCACGCGGCTTCGTTTGCGTAAATGTATGTTATGAATGTTATGATAGATAATCTTTTATCCGTCGCCGCGCCGTCGTGAACAGGACTTGTTCTGGATGAAAGGTACTCTATGTCCTTTACGTTTATTTATAAGCAGCTCGTGATCCGCAACTTCATTCAAGTGGCAATTAGCTCATTTGTTTTGACTAGTGACATCAAAATTACTTTGACCTTGGGCAAGATTCAAGCCATCTATGGAGATAATAAAGGCCCGTCCATCCGTTGCCATAAATTATAATTATGTATCCGGCATGCTGTCGTGCCCATACTGTTTCAGAGTTTACAGCAAAAATCGGCTATATAAGTCATCTTCGGGCGCATCAGCGTCGTCAAGCCGACTAGGAGTCAAAGCAGTCGCCATGGCCGAAAACGGTCGGATCGATCATCATCATCAGAGATAGCTTGAATTGGTATAGACCAAATTTCATTAAAATCAGTTACGTAATTTAGCTGTATAAACGTAAAGTTCAGAGTTACTTTCGCATTTACTGAATATTTGAATATTCGTCGAGTCGCGCGACTGATGCGCACGAGAGACGCGCAATGACTGGCGCACTCTTTAGACAGAGGGCGTTAAACTCTTGTCAGCCGTTGCCTTTAAAATCAAAGCATGACATCTTATTACTATCACCAGAAAGATGTTTATACAAATAATAATCACTACATATTATAAAACAAAGCCCTCCGCCACGCCGCGTCTGTCTGTCTGACTGTTCGCGATAAACTCGAAAATTACTGCACGGATTTTCATGCGGTATTCACCAATAGACAGCTTGATTCATGAGAAATAATAATAATAATGTAATAATAATAACATTCTATAACATACACACAACACCATCTAGCCCAAACTAAGCAGAGCTTGTACTATGGGTACTAGACAATGGATAAACATACATATATACTTTTTTTATGTAAATACATACATATTATACATATAAACACCCAGACCAAGACAAATATCCATGTTCATGCACACAAATGTGTGACTTGTGCGGGAATCGAACCCGCGACCTCAGGCGTGGCAGTCGGTTACACTAACCACTACGCTATCGAGGCCGTAAAAGAAAGGCTTAGGTGTATAACTTGTAAAGGTTTGTACTACCCGTGCAAAGCCGCGGCGGGTCGCTAGTATAATTATTTTTATGTTTAATTAAAATCTACAACTCGACGTAAATCGTTGGTTGGCAAGCCGACAACTTTCCAATGCATTTGATGTTTGCTGTCTTCTATTTATAACGCAGAAAGTCTGAACTGAAATATTTAAAATCAATTGTCGACTCATCTTCGAATGAGAAGGCAAATACTTATTGCACCACATTACATTATTTATAATTTAGTTTACTAACTAAGTGGCAGCGATAGTGTTTGCGACTGCTGTGTATGAGATCGATTCCCGGATCGAGCAATGTGTTATTGAGGCTTTCTTTCAACAAATTCTTAGTATTGAAATTAAACTACTATTCGTTTTTTTAAAAGACAGCTCTCGTACTTGGGACTATTCCTGTGTCGCGAGGGTCTTTATAAATATTTAACACCCAGACACAGCACAATTATTTGTGGACCACACAAATTGTTGTTCCGTGCGGGGATCGAACCCACAACCCTCGGCGCAGAGGCAGCGACGAGGCGACCACTTAAACCACTACGCCATCCGTGCAGGCAAATTTCAATTCTAAACTGATTTTTTTAAGGTTACTAGCAATTTGGGTTTCAAATGACTAGTATTCTTTATAACCCCGTCTAAATTAGAAAGTTTACGTTATTATTTAAAAAAAAAAAATATCTTTATCTGGGTAAACAAACAGTGACAGCAATACATATAGACAAAGAGTCATTATTACAAGGTGCTGACAATTGTGTCACCAACACCGTTTACCACAGCTTACATATTGCAATATTTTAAGCGTTAAACAAATATGATAAAAACTATAAGAACTATATTAGGAGCTTCATGATATCACATTTAAAGGTGCTAGGACGAATCGCCGCAATATCTACAGAGTTGAAATTAATATTATAAGAATTAACTATACGGTATAGTGGGGAACGTTTACCTGCGTTAGTACGACAGCGGGCTGTTGCGAATAGCTTACAGGGGTTACGGCAATGCGTCCTAGTAGGTATTCTATAACAAATTTGATTAACTATAGACGGGCAATCATATCTATTATTACATATGTCGTAGAGCAACATTGATTCGAGCAGTTTACGTCTATTTCAAGTATTAAGATATTATATCTTTCTAGTAGCTGTTCGTATGGTAGGTAATTATGGAAACATTTGTATTGCATAGTACGCATAAACTTTTTCTGAACGGACTCCAGTCCTTGCTTGTATTTTTCATAAAAAGGATTCCAAATTGGCACAGCATATTCTAACTGGGACCTTACCAAGGCTTTGTAAAGATGGAGAAAAGTAGTTGGCCTAGTAAATTTTGAGGAGGATCTCATAATAAACCCGTACATCTTGAACGCCTAGTTATTATAGTATCGAAGTGCAGATCTAAGTGTAGCTTACTATCTAATGTGACGCCAAGATCTCTTATTGACTGAGCAGTTTCTATTTGCACATCACACAGTCTATAAATTTCAGTCTATAATATTTATTTTTTACAATAGTAATGTTCTTCGGCTTTTTGCTTTACAGAAGCCCTGTAATAAGAATTTTATTTTAAGTCTGGTGGCATCGCATTTAAAGAGGCCTCGTGAGGCCTTTAAGTGCGAGGCCGTGGGCGAGGACCCACTCCGTCCACGCCTAGCTGCGCCACTGGCTATGACCGAAATTGGATCTGGAGGAACTTATAAAATAAAATGAATAACTATACCAACAAATTGTGGTCCAAGATTATATTTTATCAACCATGCGGCCAGTCTGTTGACACTGACTATCTTCTATCTAATTAATTACACTAATTTACTGCTCGGTAGGTATATCTTATCCGATATAGTTTGATAGAAATAGAAAATTTTATCAAATAGGCCAATTAGGGTGTGGTCAGATTGGTTAGCTATGTCTTAATGCCACGCAATAAAGGCGAGGACATTGCCCTCTACTGAAAGTTGATTGTGGGAGTCTGTTGCTATGAGAGCTTAACATAGACTTACTACGTCTGTAAATATCCAAAGGGTTAGGCAGGGGGTATCACATCCATATTTTGACAGTTATATCTATACTAATATTATGAAGCTGAAGAGTTTGCTTGTTTGTTTGGTTGAACGCGCTAATCTCAGGAACTACTGGTTCGAATTGAAAAATTATTTTAGTGTTGGATAGCTTATTTATCGAGGAAGTCTGTGTTTTCATTAAACAACATCCTGAGTACTTCGTTCGAACTTCAATCTGAAGTAACGAAACGTAATGTAATACCTAGGAATAAACATAAACTCCATCAACCTCAATGTAAATCTGTCTTATTTAAAAGAAATTCATATGTCAATGCAATTATGGTCTATAATAAATTGCCTAATATATTTAAGGATTTGCCCTTAACAATATTTAAAAACAAGTTGAGCAAATGGCTCTTAGAAAAGTGTTTTTATAGTTTAAATGATTACATGTCGTATAAGGAATAATAAATTTAACTAATAGTGGAATAATTTTGTTACATTTAATCAACACGGTCATTAGAATAATATTTAATATGACATCTCACTTATATACTTATCTACTGAAATTTATAAATTTGACATCAATTAATTATTTATTTTATTTTTATTTAATTTTTTGTTTTCGCTGTACCTAATATCAAAATTTAATTCCTACTTATTATATTACAATAGTAGCATGACATGACAACAAAAACAAATATTTGCACACCATATGTAATGGTAGAATGTATATGGGACATTAGAATTTAACATCAACTATGTAAACCTACATTCTAGCAAATAAATATATTTGAATTTGAATTTGAATTTTGAAGGTTATATGCTATATAACATCACGCTATGACCAATAGGAGCGGAGCATCAATGAAAAATTTTGCAAAAACGGAATAAAATATCTTATGTGAAGTAGACGAAGTTGCGCGGGTCACCTAGTAGTAAATATAGCTGTCAATGGAATAGAATTGGTGTACCTACGATATGTACGGTATATATATGTACATGCAATTACTAGTGTGAATGGAACAGTCGCAAGAGGAAAACCTAGGCGAACGTTTCTCGATCAGATCGGAGGCGTTCTGGACAAAGGCCAGGTTAAGAGCACCTTGAACCGACGGGCGTGTATGAGGAATGTGATGAAACTGAATGAAGCCAGAGAAGTGTGTCAGGATCGTAGCAAATGGAAATCCGTAGTCTCTGCCTACCCCTTCTGGAAACAGGCGTGAATCTATGTATGTATGTATGAAATTACTTATAATGCCAACTTAATGTTAAATTTGAGGTCTCGGTGATACAAGCTTTGACCTTAGTGTTAAAACCACCGATAACCAAACTAATTATCCATTTTCTACTGCATATAATATCAGTCTTGTATTAAACTGTTACACTGCTGGGCACAGTCCTCTTCTCAGTATAAGGGTCCACCACACTGGCCCCCTGTGGGCTGGCAGACTCACATATGGAAAAATGAAAAATTGTTTATTTACGGCGTTTAACAAATTAAAAAAACTTATCAATCTAAAACACTTTATAATATAAAATTAAGTAATTTGCCATGCGCTGGCAAAATTAAACAAAAATATGTACTTCTGTGGTTTTCACACTAGGCAAGCCTGTATCTTGAAGACCCAAAACAAATACATAATACAAAAAATAATAAGTACAAAAAATTTAAAATACAAAAATTAATGAAATAATGAGTAATGAAAATTAATGAGTAATGAAAATCACATGTTTCAAATATTGTAATAATATATATTAACAGTAAATATGTAATGAGTGTGTATTGTAAAAGTAACAATATGAGACATACAATAATTATAAATATTTATTATACAGGAAGTTCGGTAATTAATGGAAAACCTTGAAACGTCCCATAGCAGAATCTTCGATCTTCGAGAACTTTATGGAGAATTCTCAGACATGCAGGTTTCCTCATGATGTTTTCCTTCCCCGTTAAAGCGACCAACAAATAACTATATAATACGCACATAACTTCAAAAGTCAGAGATGCACGCCTTCAGATCGAACTCGAGACCACTGCGAGGCAGTCCAAGGGTCGTCCACTATACTGATCCTTATTCTATTATATGTATTAGGGGGCGAACCTATTTCCATTCATCGGATTATTTTCAGACCCCATGCTGCTACTGAAAATGTTTTAACAGATAATTTAATACTACTTCATCGATTTTAAGACTTCACGGTCGATCCCAAACACAAGCAACAAAAGTAGCCGAACATTATATTAGTAACATAAATAGCACTCAACAGGAGACTAGAATATCTAGGTCTAACCTAGCTAGCTCAATGTGCATTGAGGTTATATCAATAACAAGCTAGACGACTTCACCGCTTCAAAGGTGTAGCTACACCAAAATACAAACAGCTGTATAAATAACACAGTACAACCACAACCCGTGTCATTACTATAATATTAATTTTATCTATGACAAGCAATAATAGACCTAAGGTTCTTACGGCCTAAAAAATATCTTAAGGAAAATATTTTTTTAAATAGAGTTCAGATTTAGTCTAATAAACGACGTCTCGACGAAATTCTAATAACGGAAATTGAATAGCAATTTATATTCGGTTTCACCCGCGTTTATGATTACTGCTCCGCCCCCGTGGGTCGTAGCGTGATGTTATATAGCCTATAGCCTTCCTCGATAAATAATTTATCCAACAAAACAATAATTTTTCAATTTGAACCAGTAGTTCCTGAGATTATCGAACAAACAACAAACAAACTCTTCAGCTTTATAATATTAGTATAGATTAAGTAATTTGAAGACGCGAGACCACTCCTTAGTGACCTATTTTTATATCGGCTACATGTAATCTACCTATACTATATCTATGTCAAGTAATCAGTTTTATTAATACTTTTATAAATGGTGAAAGATTTCTTCAATTGCCTTTGATGGTAAGCGATTACCGCTGCTTAGGGCTATTTAGGTGTGGCTTTTAGTCGTAAATCTAAATTACGACTGAAATAAATAGAAATATTACCACTCAGGGCAAACATTATTAACAAGTAATTTGCACGTAACACAGGATCATTAGAAATCCGTGCCCCGGAGAGCACGTTAAGCCGTCGGTCCCGGCTGTCATGAACATCTATGGCAGTCGTTATTGGAAAGTCAGTGCCCTCTAATATCCTGACACTGGTCTAGCCCACTGTTGCCAATTTAGCGACTTTGTCGCTAGAAGTGACGACTTTCGTTGATGTCTTAGCGACAAAAAATAAAATTTGTCGCTAGAAATATTTTAGCGACTTATCTGGCGACTTTTGGAGTACAAATGGAAACAATTTTGGCTGCTTTCTGGCGACTTTTGATATTGAATCTAGCGACTCGTCTTTCCAAGACTTGGCAACACTGGTCTAGCCTTAGGGTATCGTTAGCCTTCGGGTTGCGGAGGTCAGATGGCAGTCGCTCCGTGTAAAAATTGATATCCAGTCAAATCCGGTTAGACTAGAAAGCCGACCCCAAGTGACTTGGGAATAATAAAGGCTAGGGAGAAGACAGGATCATTAGAAATATGAAAGTTGTGAAAGGATTCCCTATCCTCTGGATAAGGACAGCCGGGTCGTCTGAGCCGCGCGTGTTCCAACTCGCAGCATTGAGCTTGGAACACTTCTGTGTTTGCGTCTACACGTGTTGTGCCTCACGAGGCCTCTTATGGACCGATCCGCCCGGATTCCATAACGCGGAATAAAATGTCTTCGAAAGATCTAATACACTACTCCTGGCGCACGGTAATTTAGCACTACCGTGCAGCAAGTGTAGTACCCTAGAGTGTGTCTAATTTTAGTTTAGCACTTCAACCACTGCGCCATTCGTGCAGATTAATTGTTAATTGTCCATAAACATGCATCGGATAGAATTCCTTCATTCTGCGTACGGAATTAGTATTGCGTCTATTTCTTCTACGGCACAGACCATTTCCCTAACTGTGAAGGGCAACAGACCATTAACCCTGAGATGTATATTTAAGAGTTTTCTTTAATGGTTTTGTTGTACGAAGTCTGCCGTACCGCACTTGCCTGTATTTTAAGTCCTTGACAGGCCTTGATGCAAAATATGATTCTGCATCAAGACTTGTGTGTAAGAGTGTGGGACAGATGTTTTACTGTGACTGGGTTCATCATATTAATATAATTATGTTTTCTGTTACAGATAACGAAATATAAAGCCAACGGTATGCTATAACAAAAACAATGGAGATAACAAACGGCGCTGAGAAGCACGAACTAAACAATAAAAATCTAAATGCACACAACAATACAGATATCAACACAATCAACTCGATAAAATCAGAAGAGCACGATATAATCGCCCATTATACTAAAGACAATACAGTACCACCAGTTGAGAGGGTCAAGTTCGAAGGTCTAGGCAGTAATGATAGCATCTGTTCAGATGAAAGCGATAATGGTAAACTACCGCCCATTCCTGACGGTGGATGGGGTTGGGTAGTTGTAGCTTCAGCCTTCATAGTATCGGCCTGCGCCGATGGGCTAGCTTTTTCATTTGGTTTACTACATGAAGAATTCACAAGATACTTCGATACTACGCAGTCAAAAACTTCCTTGATTGGCAGTCTCTTCATTGCTACGCCACTACTAGCAGGACCAATTATGAGTGCCTTGGTAGACAGATATGGATGCCGAATGATGACTATGATCGCTGGTGTATTGTCAACGATTGGATTCCTATTAGCAGCTGTTAGTAATTCAGTGGGAATGTTGTGTTTGACTTTCGGGTTTATCAGTGGACTCGCAATGGGCATATTGTACGTGACTGCAGTAGTATCTGTAGCATTTTGGTTCGATAAAAGAAGAAATTTAGCTGTATCGTTAGCGTCATGTGGTATAGGATTTGGTACTCTTATTTACTCACCTATGACTTATTATTTCTTAGAAGTTTACGATTGGAAAAATACGATAGTACTCTTAGCTGGTACTTTGCTAAATATGTGTGTATGCGGCGCTTTAATGAAAGATCCTGAATGGTTACAAATAAAACAAAAAAGAGAGAGACTGTCCAGATCAAGGCGCTCATCTAGCGCTGGTTCCACTTCCTCGAGATCTATCGGTGGTGATTCAGCATATTTGGATGCGGAAGAACTTAAGTCTTTATTAAAAAGTGGAAAGAGTCCTGAATATATATTGGCCACGTTGACAACAAGTATAGCGGAAGCGGAAGAATTGGAAGCAACTACACAACTGAATGCCGAACAGCAATTCAAGCGAATGCATTCAGCTATTCATTTGCCTACGTTTATACAACAGAATGAAAAGGTGGGTCAACGATTTTAGGATAAAATTATGTCATTTGCGTAAATTTACATTGTAGTTTCTTGTTGTCAGGTCCCCGCTGAGGTAATCGAGAAACTGATGTCGAACAAACGGCTTTACAACATTATATTACAAAATTACCCAGACGTATTGACTAGAAGGCATTCTGAAGTTGCTATTAATATTGAGAATCCTAAAGGTGCAGGGGAGCCGGCGAAGTTACCAGTATCTATAATGGCAAAAAAGCCTAAAGACGAAACCGAGACAGAGGGCAAAAAGCGAAGTCATAAGGATCTTCATAAAACTGAATCAAATAAATCAGGTCATAATCAAAAATCGGAATCAAATAAAACAGATCCGCACAATAAAACGGAGTCAACCAAAACGGACAATCTGCATAAAAATGAATCCAATAAATCTAATACCAATATGAACTCAATAAAACCTAAAGAAAAATTAACGACAAAGAGTTCGAAACCTGGATTACCACAGAATACGAGCTGGTTTAGGCAAATATCTACCGACCACCATTACTTAAAAGATATGCCTCTATATAGGAACACTATGATGCACCGTGGTGCTATGATGTCGATACCTGCCCGATACAAATTAAAAGCCTCATCTTTACCGGATATATACAAAAATTCAAGCTGGTCACTGGATTCAGAATCAGATGATGAAATGGTATGTTATTCACAACAGTATATATCAATAAAACTAATTTCTAATAAGTTTGTAAACTAATCTTTTCAATTTATTTTATAGCGTTGGCACAATCGTTTATGGCAGATTTTGAAATCCACGTTTGACTTTAATATGTTCACGGAGTTCCACTTCCTCATGTTCAACCTGGCCTCTCTTATTCTGTCCGTGTGGTTCATCGTTCCGTACTTCTTCCTCAAGTCGTACATGACTAAAATGAACATGGATGGAGGCGAGACGATGATTTGTATTATTGGAGTCGCTAGCAGCATTGGAATTGTAAGTACCAAAAACATTTTAATTTGTCGTTTTTAGACGTTGGTGATTATCTCCTTGATTCACTGGCGAAATATGACCACCGACGTAATCGATACAAGTTCTAGGTTATATTATTCCACTAAGCCCTACCATATTGGTAGGGCTTAGTGGAATGGCTATAAAAGTCAGTAGAGTGCAATAACCTGTTCATGGGACTTTGCTTTTTTAAATGTTACTGTTATAATAAATAACTGAAATGCCCTAATATTGTATTACCTTTACGTGAATATTATACATTCAAATTAAACTAACTTTCTATCTTTATTATTACTTAATTTTAAAACTTTAAACTACTATTATTGAATACTGTTACTAGTTACTGTTTAATCGAGCTATTTGAGTTATAAAAAATAATTTAATTTAATTTTACACTTGCCTCGACGTTTCGATTGTTTTCCAGCAGCCATGTTCACGGGGAGACTAAGATGTCATTGAGACAACCAACATCTTAGTCCACCTATGTATCCTGTAACTTATTCGTTACAAGATACAGGCCTGATAGTATACTAACAGGTATTAATCTTCTTCCAGGTGGTTCTTGGCTGGGCTGGAGACCAGCCCTGGATGAACGTAACTAAGACTTATGCCATCTGTCTCATCATCTGCGGTCTGTCCGTAGCAGTCTACCCATTCTTCATCACTAATTACTGGGTACTAGCAGTAATATCCGCTGTCTTCGGGCTATCATTCGCCAGCTCCTATGCCTACACGCCAGCGATCCTCATGGAGCTGATGCCAATGGATCACTTCACGGTGGCATATGGGTTGATTTTGCTGAGTCAAGGGATTGGACATCTGGTTGGGCCACCGCTCGGAGGTAAGGAGTTATGAGTTTATTATAAAATGATAGAACAGACTTTCTTATAATGGGGGTAATCGTTTCTGAGCTCACCAGTAGGCGCCATTAGCGAGTAAGGTCCTGTCAAACCTGTCACAGCTGCTGTCTAAAGATAATAATAATATAATATAATAATAATATTCTACCACATACACACAACACCATCTAGCCCAAACTAAACAGAACTTGTACTATAGGTACTAGACAATAGATAAACATACATATATACATTTTTTTTTGTAAATACATACATATTATACATAGAAACACCCAGACCAAGACAAACATCCATGTTCATGCACACAAATGTTTGACTTGTGCCGGAATCGAACCCGCGACCACAGCCGTGGCAGTCGGTTACTCTAACCACTACGCTTTCTATGGCCACTGCTGAAATGACTATAGAGTATGACGTCTAGAGACTCAGCTCTAGCGGTGAATTCAAGCGTGACAGCCCTCATTCTAGCAGTAAACATTCTGGTGTAAACCGACATCGTAAGACTACAAGACTAGTATATTCAGTCTGGGCTGGAGGACGCTGGTCTTCTCGAGGCTATCGCGGGGCATCAGCCATAGTCACCGCTTATTTCCCCTAAAAGGTTAGGCAGAAGTTTATTACCCTCAACATTTCGCCGAGGATAATAATAGTGCTACTAGAATTTCTTTATAGAAAAAGTTTCCAGCCAGACCCGAGTATCTATGCTTCATGCACAGCATAGCTGAGACAATCAATATTCTAAACGGATTTACCACTAAGACAATATCTCCATCATACTCTTCTCATATTGTATTTCTAATTCATTTTTGTTTTCAGGTATGCTATACGACTTGTCGGGATCTTGGCAATTGACGTTCTACATGGGAGGGATTTGGGTGGTCGTGTCCGGTCTATGTGTGGGTGTCATCGCGTACACGAAAGACATGCGCATGTGTGGAACAGCCCAGCTCATGAAAGAAGCCGAGGAAGCAAAGAATGATAGCGAAGTCGACGTGTGAAAATATAACTTATGTGTATGCAATAAAGAACAATTTAGAATGTTAGTTTATTTTTATTTTGTTGGTTTTAATCTAGAATAACAATTATTTCTGCAATCTACTATAATTACTATAACAGAACTTCTTTTATTTCCTTATGGGATAGACATACATAGGGTTGCCAACTTTCTGTAAAAGAAATAAAATACATACCTATATTGGTCAAAAAATATGACAGTACTTTGAAAAGGTAAAGCATGTATTTTTATGTTTTGTATGTTAATTGCTGACTGTATCTCTTACACAGAGTTTTAATCAATCTGGATATTAATGTTTTATTCTAAGTCGGGCTTGCCGTGTGGTCATAATTAGACCAAAATGAAAATCATTATGTAAAATTTAAAAATAACAATTAACCTATACATGAATTTACATTTTCCAAAATAAAAATACGGTTGCCTGATTTTTTTATTGATAACTTAATCTTTAATAGCTCTTCTCCCTAGCCTTTATTATTCCCAAGTCACTTGGTGTCGGCTTTCTAGTCTAACCGGATTTGACTGGATATCAGTTTTTACACGGAGCGACTGCCACCTGGCCTCCGCAACCCGAAGGCTAACGATACCCTAAGGCTAGACCAATGTCAGGATATTAGAGGGCACTGACTTCCGGATAACGACTGCCATAGATGTTCATGGCAGCCGGGACCGACGGTTTAACGTGCTCTCCGAGGCACGGAGCAGGCGATAATAGTCTTTAATAGCTACGGAACAAAATAGAAAATCGGTTGACAAACAGAAGAGACGATGGTACGACGCTGTTTTGTATTTGCCTATTTATTAGCTAGTGAACAATATCATACATACATACATAGATTCACGCCTGTTTCCCAGAGGGGTAGGCAGAGACTACGGATTTCCATTTGCTACGATCCTGACACGCTTCTCTATAAACAATAAAGTTTTAAACCCCCGACGCAAAAACGACGGGGTGTTATAAGTTTGACGTGTCTGAGTGTGTATGTCTGTCTCTGGCATCGTAGCTCCCTAACGGATGAACCGATTTTGATTTAGTTTTTTTTGTTTGAAATGTGAATTAGTCGGGAGTGTTTTTAGCTATATTTGATGAAAATCGGTCCAAGATGGCCGCGCCGCCACAAAATAGCGGATTACATATTTTTTACAATCCCCTTAATATAGGTAAGTATCAAATGAAAGGGCTTGACTAGTAGAAAACTACACACTATGATAAATTTCAAATCCAAGATGGCGGCTATCGCAAAATGGCGGATTACTAATTTTATTATTTTGTGTCGGACGTTTTTAAATTTTTTATTTATAGTTTTTATAACATTAACGTTGGCCTCTAACTAAAGCTTACAGTTACATTTTGCCATTATGTTTAACTCCCACATTATAGGAGTGAGCCTAACGCCATCTACCGCGCACATTCATAGACTCCGAGATGCAATTGAGAATTTAAAAAAGACCATACCCGCCACTGGTATTGAATCTGAGCCTTCTAGACCGGCTACGACGGATGAACGAGGCGTCTAATTATCCAAGGTGCGCCCAAGGAATGTGGATGTTTTTATCAACAAGTTTTAAATAATTATAAACAACTAGCTTTTGCGCGCGGCTCCGCCCGCGTGGTACCTACTTGAATAAAAAGTAGCCTATGTCCTTCCCCAGGTCTTAAACTATATCTGTACCAAATTTCATGTAAATCAGTTGTGTGGTTTAGCCGTGAAAAGGTAACAGACGGACAGACAGATAGACAGAGTTACTTCCGAATTTATAATATTAGTAAGGAGTAAGTATGGCCCCAATAGGCGCATTTGAATTAAACGACATACCGACGGCGTTTTGGCGTTACTGGAGTTTCATTGTTATGCGTATAGCTGGTTTGAACCTGGTTTAAAAAACAATTCGGAGTATTCCGCTTTCGGCACCAATTTTTTCGGCACCTAAGCTATTTCACTTTCAGCACCAATAGGTATTTATGCTTGGTGCCGAATGTAGAATAAAATACCTATTGGTGCTTAAAGTGCTATAGCTTAGGTGCCGAAAGCGGAATACTCCAAAAATAATTCATGGAGACGTTTAAATATGTAGTTTACTATATATTTATTAAAAGATATGTATGTCATATGTTATACATTTCACCATTTTTAAGTCCCACGCTAAGCGCAATTTTCAGCCATCATGCTACTGACTAAGAACTGCGTGCCTCACCTACCAAACCTAGGTTCTATCTGTCGGCATGTAACATAAGCAGACATTTATGAAAGCGGCCGATAGTGGTAATAAAGGTGGCAAACTGTGAGTCACTTACACTTTAGTGCCGAGGAATAAAGATGGGCTGAAAGGAAAGGAGAGGGAGAGAGATATGAGCTGTTGGATCTTTGCATATCTGTCGGTACCCAGTAATTGAAATTATATTTAACTGGCGATTTAAAAGAGTGGCCGTGAGTTTCTTGCAGGTTTCTTCTCATAGGCTCTACCCTTTGCCTGAACCTAGCAACTAACCTAAATGTAGCTTCAGTAACTTAGTAAACTCACTAACCTATATACTTTGACGTTCATAAGTGTTACTTTGTGACCTAAATGAATAAATGATTTTTGACTTTGACTTTGACATTGAGGTACTATACGCCGTATTACCATACGAGCGTGGTGCTTCTTCCTTGACCAATTAGTTGGCAGTGGCGGGCTAATCCTTCAAACGGATTGCTTGCATACATAGTCTTACGCACCGAAGAAGTAGTAATACCTATTATACAAATCAATATAGGTGTGGATGTATCACACGTAGGCACATTTCATATTCTATACTAAGTAACGAAGATCACGCCTGTTGCCACCTTTCGGGTAAGGTTCCCACGACTAGGATTATCTAGGCCATTAGTTCCCAAAGGTCCAAATGGACCCCTAGGAGTCCACGGGAGACTCGACAGGGCTCTACGTTGGCGTGACAAAAAAATGGGAGTTCACAATTCGTAAGTAGAAGTCCACGACTGTTCGACAAGCTCAGCGACTGTCACTTGTAAAAACTTGCATATTTCATATCCAGTAACAGTGGTTTTTAGATTTTTCGGTAAGAAAGAAAGAAAGAAAGAAACATTTATAGAGAATTAATAAAAAGGTCAGTCAGCCTACCGTAGTAAGGCCAGACGTGAGAATTTAAAAAAAAAAGGTCCGCCTGTAGAGTTATCATCAATTTTTTTTAATTGCATGAACTTATTTATCCGAGGGGGTCCACCGGAACTAGCAAAATTTTGGAAGTTGTCTATGAGAAAAAAAGGGGAACTGGGAACCTTTGATCTAGACAGAAAATCCCAATTAAGACTCCCAGTCCTGGTAATCAAAGCCGAAACTTTATGCACAGCAGTCAAATGCCATGCATACCTACTACTACGTTCATGCGTTACTGAGACAGTTAAATAATTATATTAGGTAATTAAATATGTTTGGTATCTTGACAACAGGAAGTGTTTGGAGTTTATCATATAAATTGACATGCCGTGTCAAGGTCTGCGTCGGTTCATAGCTTATCGGTAGTGATAACGGTAACAAAGTAAGTTTGATTCCATTATTGTTGCTGACAGACACGTGCTCTGAGTATGCAGTACTGATTAATGATTAAATTAATAATTTCAGCCCTGTATTAAAGTGTCCCACTGCTGGTCATCTTCCACGGGCCTCTTCTCACTGTGAGAATGGTTAGGCCATAGTCCACCACGCCGGCCTAGTGCGGGTTGGCAGACTTCATATATTATGTCTTCGAGAACATTTTGGATAACATGAAACCTGCAAATTTCTTTACTAACTTTAATACGGACATAACTTCAAAAAGTCAGAGATGCGCGCCTTGGGATCGAACTCGAGACCTCTGCGTGGCAGTCCAACGGTCTGCCACTAGGCTATCGCTGCTGATTAATTAATTTGCTATAATTATCTCGATAGCGCAGCGATGGTAGCCGTGGACGTAGTAAATGGTAAGTACATGTTTTTGTGGTTTTGGATGATGATGAATTTTGTCAAGTAATTCTTATAAGTGCGTTTGTCCCGTAGCATAAGTGGTGCCTACTGCCTTATCGGTGCGGTACACCGGAGGCCAAACATAATCGGTTTACAACTATGTCTTGCATTCTAAGAAGGAAGTATTAAGGTTATTACACCCATAGAACTGACTGGAGAAAATCTTCACCCTATTCTGTAGGATCGCTTCGAAATAAATAACATTGATCACTCGCGGGCCATTGCATAGAGCGTAATTTACTTTTGCTTATGCACTAAAGCAAAGATAATTTTCTGAATATTTTGCTTCCCTAAATCGTTTGACAATATGTTTGGACACAAATATAATGAAAACTATAATTCTTTGATCACTTGGTATAACTAATTATTAGGTACAGTAATACCCCGGAATTACGCGATGGGTGGGACTGAGCGAGAACCGCGTAAATCGAATTCGCTGAAGTCGGGGTATAGTTTAGTTAGGATTTCCAAAATTGGCACAACTAAACAACTAAACATATTTTCATATTTATGTTCTTAGTCTTAAGAGTTGATGTTGCAACTTGAAGAATCGAAGATACAGAATTCTAATTACAGTTTACTGTGTTGCCTCGTCAATATCAACAATGAAGGTTCCTAATTTTTCTTCGAATTTCGTCTGGAAAATTAGGGCTTGTGGATCTACACTTAATTTAAATTAGTTCGCTATTTTAGCAGAGCTAATGACTAATTACCTGTATCTGAATTATTCAGCTAAAGCTAGTTGCTAATGCAATGCATATTTAATTAAAAATATCATTTTCTTACAAGTTTAGCTTAACAAACGAATACAATTTTAGAGTTACGTTAGTCATAGGGTCATACACATCTGTTAAACGCTGTCCCCAATTGTTCCGCCAATAAAACCCGACAATTAAATGATGTGCAATCAACAATATGATGCTTAACGATTGTAGTTTATAAAAAAATGAGCAAAGTCGTGGGTAAAACTAGTAGTACATATAATAAAATCGAAATCCTAACTAATATTATAAAAGCGAAAATGAGTTTGTTTGTTTGTTACCTTTTCACGCCTAAACCACTGAACCGATCATCTTGAAAATTTGCATATACGTTGACAGGTGTACAGAAACGGACATAGGCTACCATTCATCCCGAAAAAGTTACTGTTCCCGAGGAAAACAACAATAACGTTCTTATAATAATAGATGGCGCCACGTGTCTTTCGAATCATGATTGAATTATATAATTACAAGCGGAGTAGGTACAACCTGAATTGATTGTCAAATTCTAAATTAATGCGAGCGAAGCCGCGGGCAAAAGCTAGTATATTATAAAGATAAGCTGTATGATTGTTTGTTGTTAGTCCTATGTTTAATTACAGAAACATGATCTAATTTAGCTTTGCATTGTTATTTGCATATAAAAATATTTATGATTTTATTTATGTTTATTTTTATTAAAAGAAACATGCGATATTTATTTTTATGATCCCTCATGATTAAACTTTATACGTTCATTATATACCACATGCTTAAATAATATATATATATACCTATTACCGAAGTGGTATGCAAAGTATTTATGACACACATCACCTGACAGAGATATCGCCAGCTGTCTACTGTCGCCAAATCCATGCGGCCTGAGGGTGACCAAAACTGCAATTCGGGGATTAATTATATAATTATTAAATAAAGAGCCATTTAGACAAGGCAAGTTTCTTGAGATAATTGTCACTTGTCCCTGTTTTTCTTCAAAATAGTATTGAACTAGTTTAAAAAAGCTTGCTTCTTGCATACTAAAAAACTAATATATGAAAATCATCATATCAATGAAGTCGTCGCGCCCGAAGTTTTATTTCGGCCCTATGTAATAGATGATGAGTCAATTGCTGTCTATAAGGGGAGTGTTTGAGGATCGCCTCTAGACTCACAAATGAACAAAGTATTATCTTTGCTCAACTCGAAAATTAAACTTGATTAGCCCCAAATACATTAAGCGTTCAGATTCTTGTGTTATCGTAACGGGAAGGAAATAAGCAGGCATTTGATAAATAAAACGCACATTGAAACTTTACAGTAACAACTTTATTGTGAAGGATACAACAATTTGATGGATGTCAGACTGTCAACAACGACACTGATAGGTTCTCAGGCAAGCCAGTACAGGGATTCATTAAAAAGTTATATTTTTATTTTAACATTTTAAAAAACGGATATAATTTTAGAGACACTTGAACCTATGTATCAAGTTACAACAATAAATATGGAAGAAATGGAATTTTTATTCTTACTACCTATTGTTTGTTTTATTATTTTTATCGTGGCTATCAAAACACAACGCGTATTATAAACCAATAACTTATGATAGATATATGCATAGGTAGGTATAAACATATTCAAGCAATGACACAAACTAACTATAATTCAAGTCTAGGTATTGTTTATCTATATCAAGGACATTCGCTGAACCGACTCAAACCAAAATGGCATAATTTACATAACATTACAAGTATTTGTAATTTCGTCATACTCCGTCAATGTGGTAATTGTATAAATTGTATGAGCAAATTATACTGTATCCATTCTTTTGTGAATGACAGACAGTGACTGAATAATATTTCAGAAAATATGTATGTGATTGACTTTAGGGTGACTGTGTGATGCAGATTTGATTTCTTTGAGAAATAGTTGTAGACATTTGCTGCTTCATTTTTCGTAAATAAAGATTCTATACCTTTACTGATATACCTACAACTGGAGTGGCAAACATACGGCCCACCTGATGGTAAGTGGTCACCGTAGCCCATGGACGCCTGCAACACCAGAGGCATCACCTGCGCGTTGCCGACCCTTTAGGAAAGGAAGTGGGACAGAGAAGAAGCGGGATGGGGGAAAGGGGTGTTTTGGCTTCCGGCACTCTCAATTACCGAACGAAACACAACAGTAGGATTACTGCTATTTCATGTCGATATTTTGTGAGAGGATAGTCTTTCCCCGGTCGAGCCGGCACATTCATGCTGAAATCAGCGAAGCTCTACTACTCATGAATATAGCGACAAAGTAGTATATATTAACAATAATTGTATATATATTTATTATTTTGTCATTATAAATTGTGATTAATTTGCTTTTTTATCTATAAGCAATTGAGAATGATTCTTATTTATAGTATCCTTGATCGATATAAAATCTTCCAGTTGTTGACTGCCTTATATTGCGACTGATTATCGTACATTTCTCTAAATAATAATGTATATGAATACATTTATGAATTTTTTTTGGTTTATAATTTGGTTTATAAAGAAGTGTTTATGATCAAGGATTAAAGTTTTCACGTCTATCGGCAATCTCCAAAGACTGCTCCAATGTTTTGTTTTACAAATTTTTGTATTCTGTAGGTTTGTATACTGATAGAATCACTTCGGTATTATGTCTGTCATATATTTCTAAAGATATTTCTCATATATTATTTATTGAGATAATTTAAATTTGACATGTTTATGACAAATAGTTGTCTAAACACAGCAGTCTAGTGGGATTAAGCGAGCACTATGAATTTTCATCATAACATTAGGTTAAGAGGTGTCAATTGAGCAGTGTCAATTCAGCGCAAACATATTTTGTACATGGTGGCTTTTTAATTAATAAAGTACGATCAGAGTCTCGAGAAGCATAACATTCGAAACAATTCTACAGTTATTTAATAAAAATATATTTATAAGTCTATATCCACTATATATAATGGATATTATGTGTGGAAGAGTTTTGGGCTTTGGTTTTGTTAATAAAGGATTTTACTAAATTATTTTTATATTTTATAATATAGAGATTTGATCGAGCCTTTTATTAGCTGAAACAGTTACTTGATGATACAAACAACTATTTTATTAAATTGTTGTCTGCCTGAACGGGCTAATCGTCGCCGTCGCCATAATTCATCAATTGTATTAAAACTTTGCAATCTTTTAATGGCTTACGATAAATGAAAATTGATCTACACAACATAGACAACCCATCGAGCTATATTATAAAATTTTTCACGCCAATGAAGACGCGGGAAAGAGCCAGTACAAAACTATTTACGGCTTATAAATCCCTTTGCTAATTTTATGGTTGTGTATTTCGTTGGCAACATTATGCGTAATCTTGATTCAAAAACCATGAAGACAATGGAGAACAATGCAATATAATAACTGTTTTCCGTGGTCATTTGTGACAAGGCCGACGTCACATGTAGCATAGCTGTTCTGATACCTAGTGAAAAAACGTATATCAGTTCAGATAATACGCTCTGAAAATTACTTTACTTTAATACTCCCCGTATGTAAAAAGTAATTTTCAATGTGTAATATCTGAGCTGATATACATCCGACTCTTATCAGGGTTTCAGAAATAACAAACTGTCTAATCTAATGTATTCGCCATTTGTAATATGAAATACATATTATATTAATGAATTTATAAGGGATTATGTTTAACTTATCACGAGATATAGTAAAATATAACAGTAAAAAATAGTAAACGATCACCAAATTGCGCAGCAAAATATATTTAAAGAGATCAAAATAAGTCGACGGAGCCCCACTTCGCGGGGCTCCTATTTTTGGGTGGGTTTAAGAAGGAACCTAACCCTTCCGAGACGGAATGCAGTGATTTGAGGCGTATAGGTGCTCGTTATGATATATTTTATTAGTAAGTATATTTTGCTGCGCAATTACTATTTTTGGTGGTCATTATATTTAATCCCATTTATAAGTTCCCAAATATAAGACCCCAAATTCAATCTTGTATGTCGAAAACCGATGATTATTAAATTTAGTAGTTTGACCACCTGTACTGACTTACCCGAGACAATTAGCATAGTGCTACAAATTTATCAACGTAGCGGACAAAACATTAACTACCACAAATCCCGAATATCAACAGATCACTCGCGAAGACAGTGGCGCCTTACACTGCCACTGATAACTTTGTCGCACTACACCACATAGAGACTACAGTTTACCACAGACAACATAATCTACCGGTCAGTTATATATCTAAACACGAAACAAAGTCTAAACATATAATTACATATTACATAGATTTATAAAATAGTTTGTAATTGAAGTCGCCCACGGATACCCTTAAATAAATGAATTATGCACTATATTTGTACTTTTGCCAATCATTAAAGATGTATAATGCAGCTGTGAGCTAAGTCTGGGGTCCCATCGCGACACTTTAAAGGGCTGAGTTTCTTTATGCGTTATCCGCTGCGTCGGCGTCGCCCAACATGACACGCGTCTCTCGCTGGGATTAACGCAGCATTCGATACAAAAACCAAAGCACGGTAATGTTATCTAATAGTATTGTAACTCGGCGCTGGCCTTGAAATAATTACTATTTGAAATAATTAGTGTCTGCGTACCGCGCACTACAAGCGCGAGAGGGCTGACCACCTACAGTATTCTAATTTCATCTACCGACTTGAATGTCTTTCGAGATCAGTGATTGTAAATATTATAGTGATTTTTTATTTAATAATATAAAATATGTTGTGAATTAAATAAGAAGTGTTTAAAAAAATTCATGTTGTGTTTTTTTATTATTAGTTTTAATGGAAAAAAGTTGCGCCTCGACTGAGACGTACGAAAAGCTTTATTGTTTAATTTAATAGTAGGTAAGTATTTAAAATCCACATTCGGATAAAAGATTAATTAAAAATAATTTTGTTTGCGATTGCATTTTGCCATAATTATTAAGTAAGTACTTGTACTTATTTCAATCAAATATTAACAAATCGCACGCTTACTGCTTACAAAACCATTTCACCGTCCGCGTCCGTTCGTCACTGCGGCGCATTCGTGACTGGTTGTGTACCGAGTGTATACCGACCTCGAGGCGCGTAGGAATGATTCGCGTTCCGACCGTTTATATGAAGATAGAGTACTGTTAGATAAAATTACCGTGACTAAAGCGTAGCAATTGCTCTATGCGCGGCAATCGATTGCGATAAACGCATTGACGTTTAACGCACTGTATGATGCATTAAGTTACGCAACGCTTTAAGGCATCGGTTCGTGTAATGTATCCATATATGCACACCATATTGTTTTATTGACCGGATTGTTTATAACAGATAACATCTGGTTAATACTTTCCAGATAAAATGTGCGTCTTATATCTGTGAATATTCACAGACACTACGTAAGAAGCGGCGAACACATCTCATGCGCGTACCAATAACGTGCAATACTGGGAAGGTAAAACTTTATTCAGACCTCATTACCGAGAAAAAATGGCTTATGTTTAACTTATCACCAGATATAGTAAAATATAACAGTCAAAACTAGTAAAAGATCATCAAAATTAAACCCGCATTTTAATTAAATAAACCTTCAATATGACATAAGTTAAAAAAATTAAATTTGGAAGAGCCCAGCAGTCCATACAAGCCTGCCTATTTTCCTTTATATAAAAATATCATTGAGCGACTTCAATAATAATAACATGACACTGACAAACAAGTTAAGAGTCATCGGGTATTTAAAATATGAGATCTATTACTGAAAATAAATAAAACGTAATTTTACATTTATTCACAGCCAAAGATTTACGTCTACAAAGTTGTACAGATAATAATTATGCTCTATTTTAATTGATACTACGAAAACTAGGTATGATTTAGAATTAGGGAGTAATTATTGAGAACTAATAGGTATCGTGTTGGGACACTGAATTTGATTCCCAGATCGGCCGAAGTATTACTGACTTTTTCTGTTACATCAACATACGTAACGTTAAGTCTTACTCAGTCATCAAAGATACTCGTTACCGCGGAAAATGGATTAGCCGAATAAAAAAAATTAAAAAGTCTTGAAGAAAACTGTCAACAGCATTTAATCCGACGCGGGAATCAAACCAGAGACCTCGTTTACTTTTTGTTCAGCTTTAGTGTTCTCAAGCATACGCTTACACTTATCCCCCAGGACATACAATTAGTGAAGCTCTTGTATTTATAATTAATATTCATTCTGTTAGTAACCAGATGCTAATTGGCAATGATGACCCCGATGACTCCATGAGCAAAGGTTACAATAACCGACCAACACAATCAAACCCACACATAGATAATCTGTACTAATTGTTATATTGTCGAAATTGAACAGTTATGAGTAGAAACAGAATACATCGTGCATTGCACTTTTTTGGACTGAGTAAATACTGTAGGTTATACAAATGAGGCGATGGCAACAGTTCAGTTCCTGTGCTCCAGCATATTCATAGCTTTCCTTACTTGACGCAACAACACGTAAGATCGGTTTCACACTAGCGTTTCACCGGCGTAGGCGTTTGATTAACGTGTGCGCTACGTTACCGCGACGTACACGTCATATAGACGCTTGTAAACTGCATTAGCTTCACGCAGACACCACAAGATCGCTGTATCGTTTTATTAACAAAATTTACTCCAGTAAGAGAGAGGTCAGATGCTCAATGCTAGCACAGCTACAACTCGGCGTACAACCAACGTGTACGTTGCGTTGTGCTGCGCGCGGCGTCTTCACTGCGTATACGGTTATTGAACGCCTACGCTGGAGAAACGCTCGTGTAAAGAGGCTTCGAAGCCGCAGTTTATGATATATTGATCCGAGCGCACAGTAGTTTTGGATGAAGTTGAATGCTGCGATTGATATTTCAAGGACGTCAATTTAAGTCGTTATACGCATGATTCCATGCGTGAGTGTCTCTGTGCTCTTTACTCGATATACTGACGCACTGCGCATTGCATTGAACCGCTGGCCTCCGATAAATACAATCCGAAAGGGATAAAGATATTTGACGTGTTACATTGTACAATTCATAAATAAAACCATAGTTTTATTGAATTCAGGAACTGAGCTGTAGTCTTTATCTGAAGGAAAATAAAGACACAATGATAATGTTCACTTGCCTGACACTAAAACCTGTAATATCTCAACCATAATTTAAACTACAGAAAAGAGTTTAAACTATTTACACACAAGTATAATCTTTCTTCGAGGTTTAAACCATAGATTATATTACTTCTTAATATTAATAATAGCTATTCGAATCCACAATACAAGTCTAAGTTCTGTAATACCATTCATAGTTTAAAAGTCAATTGAGTTTAAGCTTCAGCCGTTGCTAATTTTACATTCATACACTGATCTTGCTATTTAAACAATAGACAGTGTTTAAATAAAATTCTATTCGTGGTTTCAATGATGATCGTCGATATCCGACTGACATTTTAAACTTTGAAATAAGAGTTTAAACTCTATTTGTAGCTTAAACTATATTATATAATACGGGCTTTATAGTCAATTGAGGTGTATCGTAAGTTATATCGCCGTAGCGTCAATCCATTAAATATAATTATAAATTCACCCTCGTTTTGCGGAACAGAGCGGCACAAAATTATGACATTTTATGGCAGTATAACTCTAGCCTTGTGTATCCATTAGTTGAAACAACAATTACAAGCCACTCGTAGTACTGAAATAGTTTGGCGTCTTTCCAACTCTCAATTATACAGATGCAATCGTCGACATGTTACTACTAAACTTTCAAACGGTCTGTATATTATTAAATCCTATGTTTACATTGCATTGTAGTTATATTTTGGATGTAACCTTACACCTTATAAGAGTTAAGAAAAATTGGTAATAATGATCATAAAAATTATTTTAAATATTGCTAATTTGGATATCGGTGGTGTGGATGAAATACTACTTCATAGGGACTAGACCTCGGGCATTTAAAATTTTATTTTTTAATTTTAACATTCAAATTATGTCAAATAATAATAAAAAAAGTCATTGAAATCTTGTTGAAAGGTAATGTACTACCTAAATATAAAATACATACGATTACTGGGAGTTAAATGATTTTCATATGTGCTGGATACGTTAGTGATACATATAAGTAATAAAATTGAAAGATAGATTTTAAAATTTTATCCTTACAAATTTTGGATGTGAGCAACACAAAATGACATAGCAAAACACTTTTTTATAACTAAAATACATGCACCATAGTTGTAAATTAAGATAAGTGTAACTGTTCTCAACATACATTATACACATTGATATAGGTACATGCCACCTACTCGAGTGTTGCCAGTCCTATCCACTCTCGTAGAGTTAGGTCTAATTAAGTAGATGTCATGTTCAATTATGTGCTCGCTCATAGTTGTTCGTTTCTCCGAATTGTAACTTACGGAGTAATTATTTTTTATATTACACCTTACGATACACCCAAATAGCTTAAAGAAATAATAAAATAGACAAAATAATAAAATTCTCATAAAATTACTTTACAGTATAGAAAAAATACATATCTCTTCAATTAATGATACAATTAAACTCTGTGAGCACCTACAATGCAATCATAATAATTCTAACATTGCGTAATTAATATTAAATGTACCCATAACATGTTATTAATGTTATATAACAATCCGTAACAATTAGGAAAATGTTACACTCACGTTCTGTACTATACATAGGTACTGTAGAGAAATGTGACACAATGTTAGGACATGTGTTACGAATTGTTATATAATATTCCACAGTCAAGAATACTCTACACAATTTATTACACAATAATAATTATACATTTATAATTAATTATATTTCCACCTGGAACAATATTAACGTAAGTTTCAAGTACGATGGCCAGCGATGAAAGAACAACATTTAACAATAATATAATTTTAATAATATAATATTTATTATCTATAATATAATATAGAATTTTTTGTGGAGAGGTAGTTGTCAAGACTTAATTTTTTTGATATTTTTCTTTATAATTACGTATTCATCAAAATTCCTTATCGGATATTTCATAAGAGATTTTAAAATCGAAGCGTAATAGTTATTAATACAAAATTTTCATAAGCACTTTTGACATTTGATTACGACACCTATCCGATCATTAATAACTAAATTATATTTTTAATTATTAATAATTGTAATCAAATGTGACATTCGAAAACATATGATCAAGATTAGGACCACTAATTTACTTAAATTAAGAGAATGGTCACAAAAATCATGTACGGGAAGACGATTATTAACAAAACAAATTATAGTACCTAACTATAATTTAATTCTAATCTTAAACAAGATATGTGACAGACTTTAGTGATAATTCTTTTAAAAATTGTGCATATAATTATAAAGATAAGTGGAAAATCACCAAAATATTTTTTTATAATTTTAAATGCTTAGAACAGCCATATTTTTTGAAATTCATATTTATAATAACAGTACTTTCAATGTTATACATACTACTTACACTAAACTGTGATAGAATCATCCAAATACTATTCAGAAGATTATTTTCAAAATGTGTCACAATTAGAATTGTTACAATCGTGAGGAAGTAGGTTTGCCTGAGACTCGTTAATGTCAGCAGTGCCTGTAGAAGACAATATTATTCACAACTAGATTTAGACAATCCCGCTACATAATATAATTCTATTGTAACACTAACATTAAATGACATAGAAAAGGACGTAGAAAAACACTTACAGACAGTACTCTCACTTGAAATCACGTGTAGTTATGGCAGACATGCAGATCATCACACTTAAACTCGAGGAAAGAACAATTACGTTTACACTGAATTAACACCTACAATTTAATACTGTCGTCAAATTAATACCACTCCTTTTAGAGCAGTAGTTCCCAAAGTGGTCCAGGTGGACTCCAGGGGCCCGCGGGAGACTCGACAGGGACCCACGGGAGACTCGACAGGGACCCACGGGAGACTCGACAGGGACCCACGGGAGACTCGACAGGGATCCACGGGAGACTCGACAGGGATCCACGGGAGACTCGACAGGGACCCACGGGAGACTCGACAGGGATCCACGGGAGACTCGACAGGGACCCACGGGAGACTCGACAGGGATCCACGGGAGACTCGACAGGGACCCACGGGAGACTCGACAGGGATCCACGCTGGCGTGACAAAAAAATGGGGGTTCACAATTCGTAAGCGGGTTTCCACGAAAATTTATTTGCTTTCGATAGCGAAGAACTAAAATGTTGGCTTGAGTTTACCTATCAATGTAGGCAGATAATATTTTAAGAAGCTCAGCGACTGTTACTTGTAAAAACTTGCATATTCCATCTTCAGTACCAGTGATCTCGAACCTACCGATTTTTCGGTAGAGAATTACAAAAAAAACGCCCGCCTACCGCGGTAGGTTCAGTGCCAAGAATTTCAAAAAAAGGTCAGACCGTAGAGATTTGATAAAATTTTTGAATTGCTTGAACTTGTTTGATTCTTCACCAATATAAATACGAATATGCCAAGGATGTATGATGTAGCTGCAGGGGGTCCACCGGAACCAGCTAAATTTTGAAAGTGCTCTATGAGAAAAAGTCTGGGAACCTCTGCTTTAGAGTATACTTTGTTGTGCTTCAGTGTTACGTACTGTATACATATAACATTGTTATTGTTATAAAACTAATTTCCTGTCAGATAATAATCTCTTTATTATTCAATTCATTCGTAATCCGTCCTAACTTTTCAGTCATGTTTTATATGGAATATATTTTTCACTGCTTTATTTTTATTTTAGCTATCACATTTATAGACGCTAGTTTAAAGGATCCAATGAATAGCCCTGTGGTACACCTACTAGCTTACAATTTATTATAACTAACAAGCAAGGTAGACTAACAGGGGAAATATTAAAGATTGTATAAAAGCTGTCGAAATGACAATAACAACCATTAGTAACGTGTAACAACCACTTCCATACCTACTGATTCATAATTTACATTCTAAGACGCTTTAATCAAAGTGTCTTAAATATACCCTTCAATACATGTATGTATACTGTAAGCCTTAGTTTACTTTACAAGAAATGACCCTGAGGGATATGTATGAATTAGTTTAAATAGAGCAAAGTTATTTTTAATTAGCCACCATAATAGTCTCTTGTTGCTTGACATTAAATTTCTTTTTAGCATAACTACATGTCGCAATCAGATCTTTAGAAGTTAAATTTCTTTATCTTAGATGTTAACTCCAATTTAGGCCAAGTTAACCAACAATAGTTGAAATAAGATATTGTGTCAAGGACTTTCCATTAGTTTACTAGTAAAAGGACCTTTAAAATCAGTTTCGAAACTACAGCGATCTTTAATTACCACACATTCAAAGATTTCTATTTACTCGAAATCAGCACTCTCCGATATATTTGGCCTGAGATTAATATTATTATCGTTCATTCGCTTACTAATATCTATATTATTATATTCTAAGAAGTTATTTACAAAAGCTCTCATTTCTAGATTTATTGTTTTAATCAAATACTTTTTGATAATTCATACTTTCATAAGACATCCACATATTCATAATAGCTTTATGTTAGGTGGAATGGATTGGGAAGAATGTCCAAGCAGGACTTTAATGTTCAAGTGAGTCGAAGTGTGTCATTAGAACGCTTTGCATAATTATTATTAGTATCAACCAAATAATTAATGTTTTTATTTTTACAATAATTGTAGGTACGATTAACTTTCATTAATCAAAAATTATTTTTTGGTTTATTGTATATAGTTTAAGTATTTCATATGACATGATTTTTATTGATATGTTGCCGATTATAATCAATACCTACCTAATTGACGAATAAAGAAGAACTATTATACAAAAATAGTATACCTTGATAGGTATTTTTATTCATTCTTGATTTATAATTTCGTTTTAAAATTTTACATCTTCTTCATTAGTTAGAATAATGTATATTTTATAAATTGTTAGACATAATTATTAATTTATCCGTATAATTCAATTGAGTTAGATAATTGTCAATGTGATTATTTTAAAGCATAGCAAAAGCATAGATAGCTTTAGTTAGAGATGGATACTTTATAAAATTTTATATGTATTTTCATATTGATTTTAATATATTTACTTAAAAATATGCTCGTAAAATTGATTGCTTTTAAAAAGCTCAAAGGAATTTTATATTTATAAATGTATCATAAAAATTAAAAACAAACGTTTAGTATATTACAGAAGAATACAAAAATAAATAATTAAAGGTTTAATGGCGAAAAGCTGCAAAAGATTACATCGGTCGCACAGATTTCGAAGAGTTTAGTCGTTATTGTGGGCAGCAGTGAGGTTATTACTTCGTTTGAGGACAGATCTACGATATGGTAACAAATACTTATATTCATATTCTGAATACTTCTAAAACTAAATTCCTAACATATAAAAGACAATACTTTGCACTTTAAAGTGTCCATCAGACACACAACACAATTATTTAAACGCACAAGAAGAATAATAAGCTGCATACATTTTTGTCCGTGCATCTAAAACACTCGATAAGCGTTCGTCCGCACTAAGCATCCGTATACATGATCGGACTGCGAATTAGGGAGAACACGTGTCTCTTTTTTACGTTCAAGGAGCTCAGTAGCGGATAGAAATACCGAAATTTAAGCCAAAACACTAATAAACACGGTCGAGTGCGGTGAGTGTAACGTCTTGCTGAAAACACAGAGTAGTGAAGCAGCGAAGCGTGCATGCGCATGCGCGGTCGGCGGTCAGCGGGGTCGCGCTCCGGTCGCTCAGCGGTCAGCGCGCAGAGGCGCGAGCGCGGCGAGGGAAGCGCGGCGCCGGCGCTAGGAGCCCGGCGACGCGCACGCCGCGCCGCCCGACAGCCCCGCGCCCGAGCCGCGCGCCACCCGCGGCTCCAGCTCCAGCGACAGCGTGTACTGCCGCTCCTCCGCGATCACCAGCGACTTGTCCAGCAGGAAGTCGCACACCTGACCACGCAACGTACCCAGTATAAGCAACGAAGAATAATTATCAAACCTTATATAAGTATGCCACAACTTATTAGAAACCCTATGAAAATTCTTTTAGAATGGCAGAAGTTTTAAGAGACACCTAATACTTAGAAAATATATATTATTCATTGAAATAAAACTGCTACTAACAAACAGTATTTAAAAAAAACCAACGGGTTGCACTCCGGGAGCGCCGGCAGAAGTGAAAACTTGAATATTAACGTTGTGTATTTTTGATATTTTGGAATGGTTAGGGAATCATTTTGCACGAATTGCTTTAATTATCAGTATAAAAGTACTATCATTTATGTGGTAAAATACAATATTCATTTATTACGCTATCGTATACAAACATGACAATTCTACCTCCGTCATACGAATTTTCGATCAGGTCACGTGTCCTGACGCGAGTTTAAAATTTTTTACCCATCACAAAAAAAGTGCACAACGCCGCTAAGGAAGTTTTCACTTCAAAAAAGAACGGGATAAAGCCGTATAAAGTAGGCAGATAACAGTGCCAGTGATCATATAAACTAAACTCTTCATTTATGTTAAATACAATTAACGCAATGTAGAGACCGGCTACATCGTACAGTCCACTTTAAACGTATAATATAAGTATCTGCTAAATTCCATTTGCTCCCTGGACGCAAATAATCATTGCGCACGTTATGGCTACTCTGTGAGTAAACAGGAAACTTCTTACCTTTGGTATATGATCGATCTTATACGGGGTTTGCTGGAAGTTTCTTATTTCTCGAATGACGTGCGCGATCTGTAAATTGTTAATTGTTTTTTAACACATTTTTGGAAATTGTTTCAATGATACCTTTTGACCAGTTTTCTTTCAAATCTACTATAACTAGAACAAACCTGTACAAAGTTTAAGATAATTTTAATTTTACCATTCTCATCTTTGAGAAGTTAAGCAGACCATCAGGCGTATAATTTGATGTTCCTTCTTCAATGAACGATAGATCTGACAAGTACATCCCAAGGTACGGGATGCATGGAGGATCACATCTGTAAGAAGAAGACAGATTCTTTTAACCAATAAAATACTTAAAAATCGGATAACATAATATAACTGGAAAAATAATAATAATAATAACTGTACACACTACACACTATATGTAGTTAAAACCAGCCACGAACTGAGAAAAAAAAAGAAAACAGGATAATAATAATAAAATAAGAGTAGCTTTTTTCAGCTGTGGGTTACAAAAAGGTAATTAAATGAATTGATTGATATACTTACCTGTGCAAGGCATCCCTTAAGATTCTGAACCGACACTCGGATGATATGATTGTCTGCATTCTCTCTATTGTTTGTTTACTCTGCAGAACATTAATTAGAATCTATTATTTAATCCATTATTTGTTATTAAAGTACACGTGAATTACAATAATTCTAATGACTATTGGTGAACACGAACGAAGAAGCCATTATTCTTTTATAACCACGGTGGAAGATATAATTCTGTCTAATAATGTAATGTTGAATGCTGTAATACTCACAGTCTTGGAGACTTTCTCCCAAGTCTTCTTGAGGCGGTAGACGGACGTGTTGGAGAGAGCCGCACACACTTGGAGTACTCCGTTGAAGTTGTGCAGACAGCGAGCGATGTCTGCCACCGCGGCCCATTTCTCTATTGTTGCTACGCGACCTGTTTTCCAATAAACATTATGTTAGAGCCTAAGAACAGTTTTACTAGATATTAATTTTATTTATAATTGAAACATATCTTTTACAGATATGTACAGTGTTAAATATTTAAAGAAAATAATAATTATTAATACATATTATATATACAATAATAATAGTTATTAATATATGCAGCAGCGATAGCTCAGTGGGGAGACCAACAGAATGCAATGCAGAGGGTCTCGGTTTCGAATCCATGTCGCGCACCTCTGACTTTCGGAAGTTATATGACTTTTCGAAATTATGTGCGTATTGATTGACAAATTATCGCCTGCCCCGTGCCTCGGAGAGCACGTTAAGCCGTCGGTTCCGGCTGCCATGAACGTCTATGGCAGTCGTTATTGAGAAGTCAGTGTCCTCTAATATCCTGACACTGGTCTAGCCTTAGGGTATCGTTAGCCTTCGGGTTGCGGAGGTCAGATGGCAGTCGCTCCGTGTAAAAACTGATATCCAGTCAAATCCGGTTAGACTCGAAAGCCAACCCCAAGTGATTTGGCAATAATAAAGGCCAGGGAGAAGAATAGTTATTAATACATGCAAAACAAAATAAAGAGGTAGGATCTTATGTGGGGGCCGGTTAGTGCAGACCGGCGACACTTGGACCCAGTGGGATCTTTCGTGTCGACACTCTCCTAATAACGACTGCCATAGATGTTCATGGCAGCCGGGACCGACGGCTTAACGTGCTTTCCGAGGCACGGAGCAGGCGATAATTGTCAATCAATACGCACATAATTTCGAAAAGTCATATAACTTCCGAAAGTCAGAGGTGCGCGACGTGGATTCGAACTTGAGACCCTCTGCATTGCAGTCTGTTGGTCTCCCCACTGAGCTATCGCTGCTGTCAAGAGGTAGGATACAAAAGTAGTTAGGTTAGTATAGTATAGTTATAGTGAATAGTGGCATACCAAATAGTTTCGCGATAGTTACCGATAACCTGTCCAGCTTGCCAAAGACAGAAATATCTGTCATAGTATAGTAGTAGAATAGTAAACATTGCTAGTGGTGCTGTTCAGTAAGATGATTATTAATGGACACAAATACACGAACATAGGACGACTGGTGACTATATAATATTATGCCGAGGACAGTGTGGTACTTTTCAGCAACGTCTGAACAAATTTGGCACAGAATTGATATGACAGAAGGAATTTGATCCGTAGGGTATAAATTATGTTATGTAATTACAATTCCTAAGTGCATGTGTATAAATATGCTGCCAAAACCCCACTTTGATAAAAAATCAAATGACAACCAGTTACCGAACTAAAAGCTCTTACCAGCTAACGTAAACTTCTTCAAGATCTCAGATATAACGAGGTTGGAGATGTGGTTGAAGTGAGCCGTCATCATGAGGATGTGTGGTGCTCGCTCAGCCTTGTCTGCTTTAGTCCACGCCTGGCCTAAGAACTCTCTGAAAAATACACAAGTTTACATATAACTAACTAAGATGCAAGTAATTTACACTAATATTATAAATTAAATGTAGTGTCGCCATTATTTTCAAATAATTATATAAGAGACTTCCAGTTATTTCTTTTTGTTTTTTTAATTTTTGGGTTGTCAGTCCTTAGCTGAGTTTAAAAATGCTAGAGTACTTTGTCTAGAGATTTATTATTGTCTACGACCGGACCAGTAAGCCTAGTACGATAATATTTAAACATACCTAGTTATAGCTTCAGCTTGAGCTCTGGAGAACTATATAAGCTAGCATTATTTTTATTTAAAAAAATGCAATCTAAGTTACATTGAATATGCTACAGGTATTGTGGAAAATATTGTTTAACTTACTCGCTATTAATATTTCTGAAGATCTGATAGTCTAGATAAGTCATCTGCTCTGCTATTTCAAGCGCTGATAATGTTTCCACACTCTCTTTAGTTGGAACCTGAAAACACAATTTTGATTTCTTGAATCATACATATAAAATATAAAGCTAAAATGTCTTCTTTTATTCGAATGACCGAGCCTATCATACAAACACATAATATTATAAGAACTTCAGTGGCACGAACTTGATTTTCCAGCTTAATTTGTAGCCAAATTTTATATAACCAGACCAGTATGCTCATTTCAATAGGCCAGCATATGCCATGCAAAAGTATATAGAGGTATTTATAATTAACGTCAACAAGTCTAATTAAATATTTAAAGTTAACTACTATTATTCCTTACTAACCGGAGGTGCAGCGAACAAAGTCTTTAAGTCCACAGCTTTATCAGGCGCGCGCTCCAACAGACGGAGTAGTTGAGCGGCTGCCTTGTGCTCAGCTGGCAGTAGCCCGGGACTACCCTCTATCTCCTTCAGGAAGTCCATTGTAAGACCACGAAGACGCTCGTCGGACCAAAAGTCGTGGGAATGTTTAGATATCCAATGCCTGGAAATGATTGAAGATAAAGATTTTCAAATGTACTCGCATTTCAAATATATCAAAATTTATATGAAATAACTCTTAATGATTTGATAAGTTTTTATTATTTTTAAACTACCCTACCATAATTATCGCTTTTAACTTTGATAAAGATGCAGAAAGTTTTACAAAATATTTCAACAAAAGCGAACTCTACCTCAAAACATTGAGTACTCTCATAGTAGCAGCAGTAGATATAACTGAATCTCTTCGAGTGGCAGGCGGCGAGGTCGGCGGTGGAGACCTTGGGTTTGAGGATGCAGAAGTAGCGACTGCAAATGCCACCGCAGCTGTAGATGTACTGCTCCTAGACCATCCGCATATGTTACAACCTAATAATCTTGATTATAAAATAAATGGATTATGGACCTACTGAATTTAATCACTGATGGGATTTTCGTTTTAAATTATGAAGATTTTTGGTGAATTTGAGATTAGTTAGTTAAAGAAACAGATGTTGAATAGGAAATACAGATATTAGTATAGAAGTAAGATTAGTATTATGACACAGAACAAAATAATCATGCAAAATAACAAAGACAAGCGGAAAGCACAGAAGGAAGACTTGAAAATAATGATGTCCTTTGAAATGATATATGTTATTTTTACCCGTTATTTTAATAAATTTTGTTAAAAATAAATACATGCAAATTAGCCAATAATCTATTTATTATAAATAATTTGGAATACTTAGTTAAATATTTTACGACTATTTCAAAATAACATCAAATATTACCGAATGTGCAATTATTTTCCTAATTAATTGTAAAATCGTGATGATACAAAATATATAATTTAGATCTAATTTTATAAATAAATAAAATCTATTTCTAAAATCTCATAAGCTATATACGTAAATATAGTAAAATTCTGACTGAGTGTGCCAATTGTATTTGTTTGATATATTTCTGTCAAATAGATGATAAGATGAGTAAAGTTAACGATGTTGAATGAGAAGTGATGGGAAAGAGATAGACATCTGATAATGAGAAATATTAGATTTCAGTGAAAATTTCAGGTGAAATAAATAATATGTCGGTTAGATTGCAGACATTTAATATTACAATGTAATCAATCTGAGTCATTGTATTAAAATATTATTATGTCTGATAGCTTATTCAAAAATAAAATTAACATTGACGTGTAATATTTCTTTAATGAACTTCTCTCTTACTCTTCTGCTGTGCAATATGCTGCGTGGTTGCTATTGTCGTGCCATCAGTGCAATAAGTACACATTCCACTTAAAAGTGTTAACTCTTAATCTATTTTTTTAATGATACCATTTTGTATCAATTCGATTAAATTAGTCTCATGTTTTGGTCATTCCGATTTTTGAAGGTTGCCATTTTCGGAGGTTTCTATTTAATTCGGATGACGTACCTATCGAGGTGCCCATTTCTGTTTTAAGTTTTACAAGGTTGTGTTAAGTTTGCTGTGGTGTCATGTGATTGGACTTCTACATTTTGAAATATAAATTACGAAATTTATAAAAAAGGGTAAGAAAACGTTATAATGCTAGGTAAAGCTTAAAAATACTCTTCTACTGCATCACTACTAGGTTTGGTCTCTACATCTTTTACCTTCACCAATCACTCACCACAACAGGTCTTTTCCAAAGCTGTCGAATCAATATTAATAATTACATTATCATTTTTAAAGTAATCAATCAACTATGAAATAAGTAAAACTAGAAGGACTCTCTCTGATAGAACGTCGTGCAAAAGCATCATAACTTTAGTAAAATTATTAAAGAGTTTAAGATCGTAAAGAAAAAAGTGAGTAACATGCCACAACATTGAGAATTGTGAGCTCTCACGTGTGCTAGACGATCCAAAACCAAGTATAGATCAATTCATTAGCTTGTTACATACGTAGGTAAAATGTAACTGAGTATTGTACAAATGTACTCATCATACCTCCGGTGAGATTGTCTGAACGATGTGATGACAACGCCCGCTTTAGGCTGACTCGTTTCTCGGCGGTAATTCTAGAAAATACAGTAAATGTTTAAATTATTTAGAAACCATAAGTTTACAATAGTATTTTCTCTGTCAACCTTTTGTAGTTATTCGTGAATGCCTCTATCGTAAAGTAAAAATAATAAAGAGACTAGATCATGAATTTTGTATCCTATTTCATTATGATACGGAATAAATACTTTACTTACACTCGACTTAATTTTTTCTTCTTTTGTTGCCAATGTTAAATATACCAAATCTATAATATATTTTCTTACCTGTGCAACTTGCGACACTTGTGAAGTGACAGAAGAGCGGGGCTCCGATCCGTTCCAGTAGCGACGACGTTCGCTGTTGATTGACGAGTTTGTATAGCGTCGCTCACTAGAAAGGCAATACAATATTAAAATATCGGCATTCTTCAATATTATGGAACAACCAATTTATACATAATAATATTATTATGTTGTTGGTATAATATGTACGTGTAATCAGCCAACACTACTCTTTGTGTGACAGTATCACAAAACATATAAGCAGTATAAGCATCAACTGAAACATTGTTTTGGTTAATAAAGTATTTTTATATAAAGTCGAATTTGTTAAGACTTTAACGTTTTGAACGCCAACGTCGGCTATACTCGACATGCGCAAGCGTGCCCTGTGCGACAACGTCGTCTATACTCGACATGCGCAAGCGTGCCCTGTGCGACAACGTCGGCTATACTCGACATGCGCAAGCGTGCCCTGTGCGACAACGTCGTCTATACTCGACAAAAAACAGGTCACAGAAAAATACTAAATAAACATATTAAATCATTACTTTTCTGAGTTTTATTGATACAACTTAAAAATTGAATCTCCAATTATTACTTAATTGTACACAGAACAAAATTGCATGTTAGTTATTCAAATATTTGATCATAAAAAACAATATATCGATTTTTAGGCTTGGCGTACAGGACATGGAGGTTATGGCGTTATGGCGTGGCGTCCAAAGGCTAATGAAAGACATTACCTGAATGTTTGAATTTAAGGAAATTACAAAAGTTGTACCACCACGTCTACATGGTTTTGAAAAAAGGCATCAATAAGGATCTTTCAACCGTAACCGGGATCTATCCCGATCCTAACGACCGCTGAAACTTGAACTGCATATTGTAACACTGTTAGATCAAATCAAATTGTACATACATACCTTGGTTTCCAATCTCGGCGATGTATGTATTTTATTTCTCTTATTAAAACAAAACACAAAAGTGATACGACACAATAGTAAAACGAAATGTAACTGTTGGAAATGACGAAAACAGATAGCAACATATTAAAAACTAGGAAGGAAATGTCTTTTACAACATAGCGCATAGTATAAGTTAGTTGAACACCTGTACAAGTTAAATACCTCACAGATCTCCTGGCAGCGTATCTGGTACCAGAATCTGAAGCGCGCCTGGGCTCTTCAGGAGCGTTGGCATTGTTGGTGTCCCTGGCACTCTCGGAGCGGCGGCGCGCTTCGATAGCGGCCGCAGAAGAAGGCTGCAAGCGCCGCGGGCTCTCCGACATTGTGCGCACGCGCTGATTTATAAACTGTTTAAGTTCGCTTTGAATTTACTCCCAAACATGACTGTTAGGGGAGCCAGGTAAATCAAATCTAATTGGTGCTAATTTCATTAAAATATTGTAACTGTGCAAAAAGGATATGGAGCGAGGCGTAAGCATCTGGCGAGTTTCATGAATGCTTCATGCATGTTTCATGAATATGAATGCTATTAACTTCAGTAGGGCTCTTAAAAAGCAAATAAATCCCATGTCTCCCTGCCACCCACGAGACAAATAGCTTAGCCACAAAAATACTTTGGAGGCGATGTTACGTAACGGGTTTGAAAAAGTAAAATAGAATTTTATATTTATACCTGTGACATCAGCTTCATGGGAACGCCAAATCAGATTATTTATTTATTCATAATAATTATGTATGCAAATATATAGTCGGATAGTAAAAAGTGAGACAAAACCGTATTATTGCGCATTCAAGACGACATCACTTATAGTCTGCCACAAGGTTCAATAGCGGCTCCTTACGTGGAACTCTTTTTTAGTGTTTAAATTTAAGATGATACTCGTTCGGAAAAGATTAGGCAATCAATGAATATCGCGATCCAATATCATGATATTGTTAACTCACATCACTTTGATGCTGGAGCTACATTAGCGGGCTACGGCAAATATTCGTATTAACGCGATGGGTGTGGCCGGCTAGATCGTTGTAACGCGTTGCATTCGGGCGAAGACGATGTATTATCGGCGCCCTGTTGGTAAACTGGCGCGCATCAAAGGGAGACAGCGCGCCAATATTCGCTTGGGTGGCTACATTTACGTTACTTCAGTGTCGTCCAGATTTTGAAACGGGACGGACGTGCTTGTATTTTTTGTACACTATGGAGTGGAATAACGAAAAAGTGTTGGAGTTCATGAAATTTTATGAAACTGAGAGTAATATATCGAATCCTGATATGACATATAATCCAACACCACTTTGAATTACCGCCTACGTCTCGGCCGCAACACAACCCGGCACGATGTATCGCGTCAACGCGAATCTTTGCCCGCTTAATGTAGATAAGAACATTGCGTATTTTATTTTACCATATTATTATATGGCAAACTTACAGCTATAAGATACAAAAATATACAACACAAATAGCCCAATTATAAGTTATCGCAAACAGCTAAAAATAAATAAAACCACTTAAAAGACAAATATTCTTAAATAAATTAAAGCAAATATATTAACGACGATTGTCAACAAAAAGCTTATCACACTATGTTTTCTTTAATGTGGTACGGGTATCGAAAGATATTAAGCTCGAATTACATTGTGATAAGTTTAACACATCAATAAATATAGGCAGGGTCAGTGTTATCGCGATATCTCTTGATTGCCTAATCCTAGCACTTTTGGTTAATTCAAAACTGTTACAGCTGTTTACCTACAATTACGTCACTATAATACGGTTAAGATAACAATATTTATGAATGGTTTCATGACAAACTTACCTCTGAAAATCTCTGCGATATTTTGAACTTATCATCGGGCTTCTTCTTATTCTTCTCCTGTTCCTCTTCTTTATATTTGACATCTTCGTCACTCTGATCTACCATCTCGATACTTTCGTCTTTCATGAGTGCTGCAGCTGCATCGTTATCCTTCGTTGGAGACTTTGTCTTAGAAGTGGATTGATCCTGACTTGGACTGACCTTCTTTGGACTGCCGACCAAAGTCACCGAACTAAGCGCACTAGGAGATGACGGCGAGGTACCTACATTTTAAGGAATAATTAGTCCAAGAGAAATGTTCTGGTACTAAAAATGTAAAAGGTGGTACGCTATTTTACAAATTCAAATGGGAATTCATAACAATGTGAGTGTTGACACCATTGATATATAAAAACCTCTATATAGGTTTTTATACATCAATGGTTGACACAGATTTTTGAAGGAAGAGAGAGTAAATGGAAAATTTTAATAGAGAGCATGTTTACAAACTAATTTAATATGTTTTGTCGAAAATGGAGTTTTATATAATTAGTTACCTTTCAGTGTTTCGTTACTTGATGACGTAGCCATTATTTTTGGTATAGTCAAATGACTGTTATCCTCTTCAGGTGCCTTTGGTTAGCGTGTATAATAAGTACATACATATATTAAAGTTTAATGACAAATTACAAGCTTTGCGTAATCAGGAACATAAGAGAACTATGATATAAACTGAAAATGGAAAAATCACTTATCGTTGGCCTCCCAAAAGCCTTTGTTAAAGTTTATGTGGGGTAATAAGAACTTTTAATATTTGAGTCGCGATACAAAATTATTCACTTGTGGTCTTCAGGCTTAAATACGGACACCACTAAAAACTTTAGTTTCGAATGAAACATAACTGTAATATAGCAACATCAACAGATTACAAAACGAATAATTTACTTGACGAATCAGCGCGATCCAGCATGCTTTGGCCGCTTTTGTAGTATCTTTGAAAGATTTCATGAAGTTAAAACAATTCAGCTTTGTTCCTAAGGTCGCTAATTATTTACATGTATAATTTACCTTGCTAACAGAGGACGTTCTTCGCGATGGTGCCATCAAGTACGGTGACAGTTTGTCATCCTCTTCACCTGTGACGAAATATTTTTAATAAATAAATAGCCTATTCATGTTGTCCTGTGTAATATTGATAGTTACTTACTTTTCCTTGAGTTTCGCCAGAACCTAGACTGCCAGTCTCTTTCGCTGTATTCCGATCCGTATCCTGAAATTAATTGTACTTTTTCTCTATTTAATTTTATGTCATCAGCTAATGGGAGGGTTGGTAATCTACAACTATAGAGAGCAAGAGATTTTTCTAATGGGTTTTTATGATTATTTGTATGACATATTGTTTTTAAGTTAGTTCATGCACCCACGGCGCAGTAATCATAAACGCGGGTGAAACCGTGAGCACATCAGGTTTTATAATATTTGCTAAAGCATTAAATATGACATAACCTTACTAAATGTTGCTTACGTAGAGTTTTTACTTACCAAACCTTAAGGTTATTAATGTAGTAAGTAAAAACTTGGTCACATAAGTAATCACGAAATTTCATGCGTCAGTTAGTATATTAGGATATAGGTAGGAAGTTTTTTATGAAACCAAAATTCATTCTCACCGGAAACCGAGCTCGCTCCACTGGCTTTCCTGATCGCTGAAGTGTCTGGCGGTGGAGCCAACTCGAGTTCTTGTTGCGACTGCTCGTAGAACACCTGCTTCAAAGCTTCCAGCACCGTCACCCCGTCGGTGAACACCCGGTACGTCAGCAGGAACGTATTCAGGAAATCCACAGATAAGAAACGAAGGTCTGGAAGAAATTATGTTTGTGAGAGACTGACTGGCTGGGAGACTATTGAGTTAATGTAAAATATATATATATTTTTTAAATATATATTTACAAACATTGTGCGTCCATTATTACCCACTGTGACGTAATAATAGTAAATAAACAAAATTATTTAATATTAATTAATTCATTTTATTTTTCAAGTTTTAAAGGAAATTTGAGATTGAGGATTGAGAATTTTCTTTCTTCTTTTTAAAATTTCGAAGTAATATGCGTATTAAATAGTTAATTATCGCTTGATTTAACGGTGAAGCAAAACATCGTGAGGAAAACATGCATGTCTGAGAGTACTCAATAATGTTCTCGTAGATATGTGAAGTCTGCCAACCCGTACTAGGCCAGCGTGGTCGACTATGGTCTAACCTTTCTCATAGTGAGAAGAGGCCCGTGACCAGCAGTGGGACAGTTTAATACAGGGCTGATATTATTATTATTAAAAAGGTCTAGACCACACGTTAGCACCGTATACCATTCTTTAGCGTCCCTGCACACGATGCCGTCGCCGCGCCGTCGCCGCGCCGACGCCGCGCAATTACGGTGGCGGGCTTGGCGCGACTCGTATCTACAGTGTAATTGCGCGGCGTCGGCGTGGTGACGGCGCGGCGACGGCATCGTGTGCAGGAACGCTTAGAGTTTAATAACGCATCAAGTAGTGCTGTTTTACACAATTTTCAGTCATATCATGTTTTTTGTCAGGTTATGTTAGGCCCGAACCCTGAGACTGCCCTATACATGGCATTATGCTCGTAGCGCAGCGGTAGTCAATGCGACTGCTGTGCATGAGGTCTCGGGTTCGAATCCCGGGTCAGGCCAACAAAAAGGTATTGGGTTTTTCTGTTAAGAAATCTCAATACGAGCCCGGAGTTAGGAAGTTGGCGGTATTAGACACCCCCGTGCCTCGGAAACCACGTTAAGCCGTTGGTCCTGCGCTTGATCTCTCTCCGGTCGTGTCGGATTACCGTCCCATCGGATCATGAGGGTTAGGGAACAGGGAGTGCACTTGTGTTTGCGCACATACTGGTGCACTATAATATCTCCTGCGCAGATGGCCAGTCTCCGTTAAGATAGGTCGCCGTGACAGAAAATCGGTCTGGAAGACATTTTTATTAAATACTATGTTATTATACCTAATACACGGGCGGTACAACTATGACATAGAAGTTCAATTACACAAAGATATTACCTGTAAGTCTCTGCAGCAACCGATGAGGAGTCGCAGACCGTATCTGAGGCACCTTGCAGGAGTTCAAGGTTCTGCTGAAGCGTATGTCCACGTCATCTGTGAACAGGGCGCGATCTGACCGACACGCTGGCAGACTGGCTGATGCAGCGCCGCAAGCTCCACAAGCCCGGAGCAGTTCGGTCAACGCAGCAGACTCCATACATTGAGCCAGCTCGCTGGTCCAGCCAGCCTTGTCTTCAATACTTCCAGCCACTGTAGGGCAGATTTATTAGGAAATACATAATATACGTGTTTTATACGTGAAACAAGGTGTGGTCATATTGTATAGTGCATCCTATGGCTAATATAACACTCAACATTTATTAAAAATGCAGTTTAAATGTTATTAAATGCCGTACAAAAATGGTAGAAACGAAATCTTTATGATTAGACTTTATTAGTGCGCCTGTCTGTCTCACAGTTATTTATTTCACTAACTTGTAACTTATTTTAAATTTGATATATGTACAATAATAATTCTTGTTCAATTTATTTAAAAAAAGAAGATATATGTTGATTATTTTTGATGCAGCGAAGAAGACGTGTAAGTACCTAAATTAGTATAACCAGATTGAATGGGGTGTTGTATAGAAAACTATACATTAGCATTATAAAAAATATATAACTTTTTGTGTGCAGTATAATTTGTGAATAATAATAATGAAAAATGTAAATGCGCAGTGAAATATCTGAAATAATGGCAATTGATAGAATTTATATAAAAAATGTATGCATTCAATGAAAATAATATTTTATTTGAACATGCATCTTTAGTTTGTGCTAGTTATCTATAATATTTTACAATCTTAAATTATGACCACACCTTATTGTAACATCCTGTAGAGGTGAATGACACAGATTGGTTAACAGAGAGAGGAAGAGAAAATATTTTAAATGAAGCGCTGTTAATGATGAGTTACTTGAAAATGTTGGAAGCAATTGAAATGTTACAATGTAAGTGATCAGAAAATTGAAATTGCATTCATAGTTCATTCTCATTCTCTCTCATCAAGGTACACAAGACAAAACAGAATAGCAGGAGATCTTAGATGTAAAAAGTAAGACTTACCTAAATGCGCACAGATTTGCTCTCCTTTAACTTCGACCAGTATCTTGAAATCCTTCCCCTGATACATGTCTCCGCCCGGTGACGAGCACACTGAAGTAGAATCTAAAATGAATAGACGCTACTGAACCAAATTCTTCGGTGTTGTGTCCCACAGTTTGAATTGTGTGGCTACAACACGCGCATTATCATGCTCAAGTCCACAAAACTCTGTAAGAAGAACTCGCTGGATTCTCTGAAGCAAAACTTCGCAACGAATGACAATAACGATGATTGACCAGATGCAAGAAAAGTACCAAAGCCATCGAGTTCTGCCTCGAAGCAAAAACTATGGATAGACGTGGCAAGAGAAAACGAACCATTAGCCAATTATGCTAGGAAAACGAGTTGCCGGCGATGACACATGATCATGTGGTCACAAATCTGCTAAAGGATGCAACGAATGTATTATTATCGGTAGGTTATAACCATGCAAAATTTGCCGAGTCGTATTAATCAAATCAAAAACTTCAGTAATAATATTTTAAAGATCACCAACAACAATGCTTTGCAATCATACAATCATACAACAGTGCGCTTTTTTAAATAAAATAAATTTGTCAATTGGTTTTAAGGTAGCCACTGCATGCGCAATTGTTGAGCTTAGAAGATTTACCTTAATAAGGTTAAATTAAATTAATAATAGAATAGCGATAATTATGTTTATACTTTGTGGTGATTTCAGTAAAAAAACAGTCAGAGAAAAGGCTGCCGTAGGCTGGCAATCGATCTCACGCTTTTCTTACTACTAATCTTTCTATACTTAGCTTTCTATACTTAGCTTTCTATACTTAGCTTTCTATACTTAGCTTTCTATACTTAGCTTTCTATACTTAGCTTTTTATTTACTTAGCTTTCTATACTTAGCTTTCTATACTTAGCTTTCTATACTTAGCTTTCTATACTTAGCTTTCTATACTTAGCTTTCTATACTTAGCTTTCTATACTTAGCTTTCTATACTTAGCTTTTTATTTACTTAGCTTTCTATACTTAGCTTTCTATACTTAGCTTTTTATTTACTTAGCTTTCTATACTCTTCACTTAGTTTTCTATAACTGTTAAACATTTAATACACCTTATATCTTCAACGAACGTAAAATTTGAGGTACATGTTGCGGTTTTTCTTTAAATCTCCGCATAGGTATCTCGTGGTTTTTCATCTACCGCTACCAGCTTGCAAGAGTATGAAACAGTCGTGTATCAACTATTTGTTCATTTTATTTCTATATTCAGTACACCTCCATATTCCAGATGGCATATAATAGTAGAAGATCTCTATTGATAAGTGAATAGTAGTTGTTTTTTCACTAAGGCCAAATATTTGTGTTCCATACGAAAAAGATACAACTTGGAATTATAAAAACAGCTCACAGCTATCTTGACAGCGTTCTCTTGTTAAGGTCAAATATTAGTTATAGACTCGTCAATTATAACATCTTGGATATTAGTAAAAACGCTAAGCTTTTTACCGTCATCATTTTCATTCGACGGGTCTTCAATCAATAATGCGTCGTGTAACGGCAGCCTCCCGGCTGGGGGCAGGTGGAGTCTTCCTCCGGTAGCTCTAGTCGCCAACAGCAGGTGATTGCTGAAAAGAAACGCCTGCCTGGTCTGCAGGGATGCCCGACGTCCCTTGCCGACCACTTGGGATAAAGTGCCTAAGAAAAGAACTCATTGAATACGAAACTCAGCACCTTTAAAGATTTAATACTTGATTATATAGAGTTATATTGTATTCAAAATTCTGTCAGCCGCTCTACTCTAAGCATTACCTAATATACTAAGCTTTACCTTGACGTATGAAGACTTGGTTTACGTCAAGCAGAATGTCACAGCCTTCGATGATCATGCGCTCCACTGCTAAATTCTTCCTCAAGTTCTCCGTCTCGCTGACCTGCGAATTATTACTTTGTTAAGAAACTTAACCCAACAGGTTTCCGAAATATAATATCATATTAGCCCAGTATTAAACTGTATCACTTGGCAAGGGCCTCTTCTTAGTATAAGAAGGCTTAAACCTTAATCCACTACGGTTGGCAGAATTCACACAACTTCAAAGAAATTATGGAGAACTTTCAGACAGGCAGATTTATTTCCTCACGATGTTTTCCTTCACCACCCGCTATTTGAATAACTAACAATAATTTTGAGACAAGCCAAAGCGATTGATAGCTGACAGGCTGGGTGTTTGATCTTCATCATATCTGTTTGGACTAAATGGACTTGGCAACAATGGAAATGGTAAGAAGAAGATTAAACAATATTTCGGTATACCTCATCATGCATTTGTCGCGACAGTTCTTCAAGCTGCGCACGCGCGTGCTGCAGACTACGTCGCTCGACATGGTCGTGTGGAGTGTGAGCTAATAACTCATGGAGAGTTATTATGTAACGTGGGATCTGTAAAATAAGCAAAGTAACGGTAACTAATTATTATTTAGCATATTGATTAAAGAGCGACATTTTACACTTGTGGTCAGACGCCATGTTGCCAGACACAGAGTCTACCATCAAGTATATCCTAACGGCACAAATTCATCACGCTGTTTGAATCGACATTTGGGCCGTAGACTTGACGTCCGGCCCTAAACATACCACAATCTTACGCCATAAGATCATAGGAGTAGCAGGAAGTAAAAACTAAAGAAAATATATAATTACCTGATGCATAGGATACGTCAAGAACGTCTCCAGACTCCTGCTCTGGCAGGCCGGCTTGCTCTCCAGGCGTGTGAGGAGTTGTGCAAACGGCTGCGTCTGCTTGCACTCAGTGAGGACCTGCAGCGAGTAGTGGTGGTTCCTCACATACTCCTGGTAGATGGTCAGCATCGGCAGCAGCATGTCGAATAGGTCTCCTGTATGTAAGTGCACTACTAAGTGTAACGTGCTTGTTGGATTAAAAACTAAATAAAGTTACTTCATAAATCCTATTTCTATTGTGGTGTATGTATAATGTATATACGCACAATAAGTTTATTAGGAACCTGGAATCGAATGGAGCATCATACGTCTAGCCGCGCCGAAACCAAGCGACGCGCGAAGGCGATCGAACGGAGTATTATGCGTCTAGCTGCGACGAAACCAACTGACGAACTAGCGACGCGCGTTTTTTTTTCTTTTGTGTGTGCTAGTTGTTGGCTTCAGATGGCCTTTACAAGTTTACGCGGACTGTGGGTGAGCGCAGAAGGCTCCCAACCCGTTAGCGACGCGCGAAGAGGCCATCTGTTTTTATAGTGGCAGTATTTATTCGCACGCACACACGTTCAAGAACTCTTTGTAAATGCTAGAATTGTGTTTACTCGTCGCTGATTGGTGTAAATGATTATTGTACACATTAGTGCTAGCGTTACTTGTATGAACAATAAACGGGATATAAAAAGGCGTAAAAAGTGAAAATATATTCTCAGTTGAATCAGTCTACGTGTTTTATTAAAACCCTAACGGTTACCAGCTACGGACCTGGCTTATGCCCGCCGGCTGGTAATTCATTAAACTATAATAATTATCTTCGGCCTTATGGACTCCATATGGACTTACAGTATGCCTGTAAGCATTTGCGCGAATCGCACTATGCATTGGTTTCCGATTTACTATATAGAATTAGATTATATGAATCTCAGCTGATATACAGAGTGCATAGTACGAGTTTGTTCGACACGCTTATGACATTATGACATTCGGTGCTCCGATTGTCGCGCTCCAAGCTCTTAACCAATCAGAGAGCAATCAGAGAGCCAAACGCGGTAAACGTTTCAATCGCGTTAACGTAAAACAACTAGCACTAGGCACCCACAGCACAGTTGATAAACTGTGTCGTCCGCGTTAACATTCGTTTAACCTATTGAGTGGATGCGGAGCACCGGCGGCCATACATAATTGGTTTTCAATAATTCACAGGTTAACACTTTCGAAGCGACACGGATTTTTCTATACTTTCCATTCCTGCGGCACAAGGTGTTTTACACCTGGCCATAAAACTATCATTGTGGTGGTACCGGGCTTATTAAACCTTGTATTGTTTATGAAACTAAAACCTTTTTTTTGGCTTCATGGAAAAAGATATATCTATTTTTTGCTTTCAATATTATCAATGATGAATTGATTGACATGAATCTGAAGGCGTACGTCAACAGCTTGTATTGTTTGAAATGTATAGCTATAATAAAATACAGGGTTTTATGCACCCTGTGCCGCACTGGATAGTGGTATTTTTGTGAATATTTTAGGGATGGGAAATATAAATATCGATAACTTTAATTGAGTTTTATTGTATAATAAGAGAAAAAACTACATTAATTGATGTTTTTCATTGAACCAGTCCAAACAAAAGGTTCTTTTATATTGTGCACATTCAGTTATAATTTTTTTAAGTTTTCTGTCAGCTTGGCGACTTGTCAAAAGGATCCGAAGTTTTTCATAGCATCTGACACAATTTCTCTTCTTTCTTCATGAACATCATCGACATAAAAAATATTTATTTTTACGACATCTTTTTGTCGGTCGTGACGTCATGATGTCGACGCGTGCGTTTGTTTCGAATACGATCACAACACTGGCCGCACGGAGCCGGCGCAGGGTGCGGTACCAGGTGTGCTTTTAACCTGGTTTCGCACTGTGGTGAAACTTTATTTCTTCCGTGCGGTACCAGTTCTAAGAAACCTAGTATTAAAGTAGGCACACCACTGGATTCTATTTTAATAACACACCTTAGATATATATTCATCTCTTTCCTAAACCGAACCAAATTGAAGCTATGCCCTTCGCACGACAGAGAAATCTATACTTTTCTTTGACGCATTGTTAGCAAGACATGCACAAGATGTTTTAGACCTGGTTTCGCACTCAACGTGTTAACAGATTTTGCGTAAAGCTCGAACAAACAGAAATGAAAACAATACTTGTTTCGGATTCAAAAGCCCTCAATAAGTCGGCTTTTGAAAGATTAACCAACAAAGTGTTAAAATCAAACTTATTTTTCATATCTTGATATAATTATTATAAGTTTGATTATGCGCGACGTAGCAACAGTCAATCACCAATTTAGCCAATCGTAGCAGTTGACATGTTTTTGACCGCTTGTGACATATTTTTTGTGCCAATATGCCTGTACCGACAACTGTACAGATTAATTTTATTTTATATACCTAATTGGCGCCGCGGTACGTGTCAGCATTTTCACATTGTAATTTTATTAAATAGTGACAATAAAGCATTCGTCGCAAAAGGTTGTGTGTGTTTATCATTTTCTATTACGCAATCTGTTTATCAATATCATCGACTTTCGTCACTAACATAAACCGTAGGCGAGATCAAACCCCTACATTTGGTCCTTCGAGCCGGATTACAGTGCATCATTATCATTTGTGTCTGGAAGATTTCTAGTAAGATAGCGAATCCAGACCAATATGTAGACATGTTGTAATAAACTATTAGTTTCCACTCATCTTTTATATGTTGCAGTTCGGATATCTTATCGAAAAATAGATGGGTTCCACTGTCAAGCGACGTGATATTGTATGTTACTGATGGTTCTTGTATACTGGGTGATATAGTAGATATAGATTCAAAAACAGTTTGTAAGATCCTCAAATATCTGTAATATTTATATGTATCTCTAATGTACACAGTTTCTTCACTTTTAATACTTTAGTAAAACTAAAAGTATATATTTAATGTTTTTATGTTTACATGTTTGGATTCAAACACGCTTGAACCGTTGTGAGCATTTTCATGCATTTTAATATGAAGGTAGCATGACCTTAAGAGAAAAAGTTTTTGGAACCTTCACAACACAAAGTGAATAGGAACTAGGTAGGATACATTAAAAATAAAGTAGCATGTCACCTAGCCCCCAATTCCTTAGAGACTCACCTAAGACAAGTGTAGGCCATGACTCCATGCGAGATGTGAGACCTTTGAAGAATATTTGATGAAGGAACAGCACGGTCTCACTGTTCAGGAAGATGGAATTCACATCCTCATGAGTGCATGGCGGCTTCTTTGAGCTGGCTACCATTTTGAAAGGTCGTAGGAAGCAGGTTACCTAAGGAATAGATACGAAGATTTTAATAATTGTTTAACAAGTAAAGTTAGGCTCGTTCGAATGTATAACTGGTGCGTATTCCATACAGAGTTATAGCATTATCTATTAGTATTACTCGTAGCTATGAGTTTGTTGAGTTGCTTTTATGAGTAGTAGAGCCTCGCCGATTTCAGCATGAATGGGCCGGCTCGACCGGAGAAGGGCTACCCTCTCACAGAATATCGACGTGAAATACCAGTATTCCTACTGTTGTGTTTCGTTCGGTGAGTGAGAGTGCCGGAGGCCCAATCACCCTCTTTCCTTCTTACCGCTCGTTCTCCTTCCCACTTTCTTTCCTAAAGAGTCAGCAACGTGCAAGTGATGCCTCTGGTGTTGCAGGCGTCCATAGGCTACGGTGACCACTTACCATCAGGTGGCATCACACGGCCGTATGCTTGTTTGCCACCTTAGTCGTATAAAAAAAGTACATTCTCATGAACTTGTTACTTCGGTATGTGGTCGACTGTTTTTAAATCTTAGTCCTTGCTAACTGAATGTGCCAACAGGTAAATGTAAAGTCATAGTACAGTTACGTTGAGCCTTGACGTTCATATGCGTTACTTTATGACCTAAATGAATAAAGATATTTTGATTTGATTTGTTAGACGCGTCATTGTAACATGCGCATCGATAGCTCAGTGTGGAGAGGAGACCAACAGACTGTAAAGCAGAGGGTCTCGGGTTCGAACCCACGTCGCACACCTCTGACTTTATGTGCGTATTGATTGACAATTATCGCCTGCTCCGTGCCTCGGAGAGCACGTTAAGCGGTCGGTCCCGGCTACCATGAACATCTATGGCAGTCGTTATTGGGAAGCCAGTGCCCTCTAATATCCTGATACCGGTCTAACCTTAGGGTATCGTTAGCCTTCGGGTTGCGGAGGTCAGGTGGCAGTCCCTCCATGTAGAAATGTAAAAACTGATATCCAGTCAAATCCGGTTAGACTAGAAAGCCGACTCCAAGTGACTTGGGAATAATAAACGCTAAGGGAGAAGAAGATTGTAAAGTGCGTGACATCCAGGTGTTATGCAGTAATAAATAAGAAACAGAATGTCTCTTGGCGGGCGGTGAATATTTTCAATTCATTGAACATAGCACTCACTATTGACTCGTATGTTTAAAAGAGATGCAGCATTTATTTTTTTGGTCAATTTTATTTTTATTTTATTTTATTTTATTTTATTAAGGAAAACAAACAGTAGTATATTATGTATTAACAATCGATGCTTAAAAATACATTTAAAACTAAAAAATACACTACCCATAACGTTATCCACAGATTACATAAAAGACTTGCTTACTGTAAGGATCAAACAGAATTTAATGTTAGACTATCTACTACATATCAATACAAAAAGAGAAAATGTACATAAAGTTATGTTGCCAGAGTCAATAAATAAAATCTAATGCTGTTTTTGGAGTACCTTGAAAACATCATTTCTGAATGTGTGCTTATTCAAGAACAATATATCTATTGTGCTAAACCGCTTATTATAATCGTCAACCATACGATGTAGCGGTGAGCGTAAACCAGAGTTGGTTCGACATCGAGAGGCGACGAACAGATGCCTCGTGCGAACCTCTCGTCTGTGTGTTGTGCGAGGGACCAGGTAGCTCAAACTATTAACTAGTTCAGGGCAGTCAAACTTATTACGACATAAATTGTACAGAGTCATTAATTCCAGTAAAGTACGCCTAGACTGTAATGTTAAAAGATTGTACTCTGATAATAAGCTTTGAGAGGAACTCTTATAACGGCAACATTGAAACTGCATACTACGCAGGAATTTACGTTGAATTACTTCAATAAGCTCGATATACTTTTTGTAATAGGGATTCCAAATGCATACTGCATACTCCAATTGAGGGCGAATTATTGATTTATATAAATATAAGTAAGTTGCTGAATTATTAAATTCTTTGGACGATCTTATGACGAAACCAAACATCTGATAAGCTTTATTTATTATTTTTTTAACGTGGATATCAAGATGAAGTTTGGAATCTAATTGAACGCCTAAATCACGAAGAGAGGATACTTTACTTAACGCGGTATTACCTAAATAGTATACAAATGGTGTGATATTAACTTTTTTAGTGAAGGTTATACTGGAACATTTGGCCAAACTAAGGTGTAGTTTATTCTTCGTGCAGTATGATGAAAAACGGTCCAAATCACTTTGAAAATCAATACAGTCTGAGAGATTAGTAATTTTCTTGTAGATTTTCAAATCGTCAGCATATAAAAGAATATTGGAATGTTTAAAACAATCTTTGATGTCATTGATAAATAAAATAAATAACAAAGGACCCAGAATTGAGCCTTGCGGGACTCCTGAAGTAACGGAAATGTATGCAGATTCAAAGCCATTAATTACGACCTTCTGTGTCCTATTTGATATATATGAAATAAACCACCGGAGAAGGTCACCTCTAATGCCGTTGTACGCAATCTTATTCAAAAGAAGTTCATGATCCACTTTATCAAAAGCTTTTTGGAAATCAGTATATACCGCGTCAATTTGTTGGTTATTATCAATACCTTCGAACAAGTAAGAGGTAAAAACTAAAAGATTACTGATACATGATCTATTTCGTACAAAACCATGCTGTTCCCCCATCAAAACACTATGTAAAGTAGGATATATTGTATTATGAACAAGCCTTTCAAACAATTTAGATAACGCTGATAATATAGAAATAGGTCTATAATTTGTTACGTCACTCTTATTCCCAGATTTGTGGACTGGAACAATATTAGCACGTTTCCACTCATCTGGAAAGACTCCCTGCGATAGACATTTATTAAATAATATAAATATTGGATAGCATAAAGTTTTGGAAGTATTTCTTAAAAATATGGCAGGTATACCGTCAGGTCCAGGCCCTTTAGTTGGGTCAAGGGATTTAAGTTCATTGTATACCTGGTCCAAGGGGATGTGAAGTTTACTTATGTTAATATCACTTTGTGGGTTAGATGGGGGTGGTTCCCAAGCATTAGGGTCAAATGTTGATTGTTCATACACAGAGTGGAAAAAGTTAGAGAATAAATTACATATATTAGTAGGATCATTTGAAGAGACCTGCCCACAATGCACTAAAGATGGAATTTTACTCGACGTTTTACGCTGGGAAACGTAAGACCAAAACACTTTAATATTATCACGCAACCCATTCTCCACGGTGTCCATATATTGTCTATAGCATTTGACAAGCTCCTTTTTGAATGTAGCTCTGTGTATAGAGAAGATTTCGTAATCACACACATTGCCATACTTTTTCCACTTAATCCATGCGCTTGTTTTATTTTTATTAATATGTATAAGGGATCTAGAAAACCAATACGGATAGTTCGTGTTTTTAAGTCTACGTAATGGAGTGTACTTCATAATGATTCCATGGATAATGTCGTAAAAAGTAGAAACTGCCTCATCAGGGGGCAAATCATCCAATAAACTCGCCCAGTCAACGTTCAAAATATCCGCATTTGCCATTGTGTAGTCAGTTTTGTGGTAATTTAATTGGGGTTTAATATAGTTACGGTAATTCTCGTCAATTGTATTAAATGGGACTTGAGCACAAAAAGCTGGAAGGCAACCAGTAGCTGATAAAAGTGGATCAACAGGACTGCACAGTTTGGCATGTTCGTTACAAAAGAATAGGTCGAGAATACGTCCGATGTTATTAAACAGGTTATTATATTGCAACATATTTAAATGTGAGCAAGAGTTCATAAGATGGCGAGCAGAGAGTGAAGTATTGAATTGTGTATCACATTCCATATGTGTTGTTTTGTTTATCCATGTTAGTTCCGGCAGATTAAAGTCACCAGCGAGAAGAAAACAGTCTACGCAGGAATCATCAATCAAAGTACATAAATTATCAATAAAATTTATGTAAATATTCTGTACAGTATTTGGGGGAATATAGGTGGCACAAATTAAGTGATATTTACCACCTCTCGATGGAATCTTAACTATTTTATGCTCCGGCAAGTTTAAGGGAGGTGATAACAAGACGCAAGATGGTTTTAACTGTTTGTGGACGGCGATCAACACACCCCCACCGTCCTTTTTATTTGTCAGGAAACGATCGCGATCACATCTAAATATTAAATAGCGTTCGTCAATAAACTCATTATCAGAGATGTCAGGCGTCAACCATGTTTTGGTTAATATAATGATATCATAGGAATTCGATAATATATTAAGATACAACGTATTTAGTTTGGTCCTGATCCCTCCACAATTTTGATAGTAAATGGATAATATATCACCTGCCATCACAGTTATGCAATAGTTTATAAGTATTAGCGGTTAAGTATATATCATATAAGCACATACGCATAATATATGAAGTAAGTATATAATATATAATGCAAAGTAGCCAATTTATAAACAGCAGTAGAGAGCAACAACATGAACAACATGATACAACCGGGTACATTATTTCATTATAGTAAGTAAAATATAGCAAGCAGTATAACTGAAAATTGACACTAATAAGAGAGCTTAAACTGAGAGATAGTATTATTAACACAATGTTTATGACAACCTTACACATGCACACTATTGTTGTTATTAGGATTTTTTGATTTGATTTTATTTGTGATGTCGTCCATAGAACGGATCGCCAATGTAGGGGAGTTGTCTGACTCTTTAACCAATACCGTTGCATTTCTGATCCATGTATATTTAAACTTGCTTGTCTTGGCCACTTCACGCGCTTTGCGAAATAACTCCTTGTTACGTAGCGTCAGATGCTCGTTTAAGTAGATCTTACAAGCAGTTCCGGAGAGTCCAATTTTATCCGAGGTAAGGCCTCTTGTGAGACGATAAGCACTAAGTATATTGTCACGTAGTAGACGAGATGTTACCTTGACTATCACATTTTTGGGTCTATTATTTTGCGTATGTGCGTGTGGCACTCTGTGAACCGAGACTATATTTTGTTGTGGTATTGAAAAGTTAATCGCTGATCCGATAGACTCCAACAGATGTGCCAGGTTCTCATTGCGTTTTTCGGGCAAGTTACATATTTCTATATTGCACTGCCTTGAATGTTGTTCCAGTATATCTATTTTATTTTCTAATAAATTCATCGTTGTAGCTGCAGTTGTACCGATCTGCGATTCCAGTGCCGTGATCCGCTTTTCGCTGTCGACATGGTTATTAGAGTTAAAGTTCACCGTAGTTGTAAGCTCTGTCACAACCTGTGATAGTTCACAGTGCTTAGTACTTATATTCGATACCTCTTGCTTAATAATGGAGTCTTCATGTCGTAAACTAGTACTATCCGCTTGTATCTGAGCCGTCGTAAGTGACAAAGTGTTGAAATCTTCCCGTAATTTATTGATAGACATATTGACATTAGAAAATTGATTGCTTATATCGGTTCGAAGATCACTAATATTTTTCTTGAAATCAACAGCGAGCGCCTGAATAGCCTGTGTTAGCTCACAATCAGGTTGTTTCCTTTTTCTTAGAGTAACATTTCCGTCATATTCTCCCCCAGTATTTAAATTCGGATTTGATGAACATTTATTCGGCGAACGATACATTATAAATTGTAATAAAACTTACAACTTGGTAAAGTAGGTAATTACGTAGTACTATTAAAAACAATAAGCACTGATAGCAGTGCAAAGTTTCAACGCCAAGCGGTCACGTAGCGGTGGCTGAGTGGCTAAGGCGGCCGGGTCGGCACTACACAGCACTACGTCGCGACGAGGTATCAAGATCGCGTCCGGGTTTCACCACGACTTTTTCCGATTTGTTCGGTTAATTTAATAATTGTTCACTGACAAATATGACGAAATAGCCGAGACAGGGATGGCACTCTATAAGTTCTAATATGGCCGACACTTCATATGGCACCACACACAAGATAGTAAGAGAGGGTCCGATAAATTGCAATAGTATAATTTAAATAATAATCACAATAAACTAACACACGTCCACTCACAGTAAGCAAACTGACGACTGACTGACAATAGCATGCAGTTAAAATTTTTGTTAAAAACTTTTGATATTGCGGCCTCCCAGAACTTTATTTCTGGGACGTCTCGTGTCCCGTAACAAAGAGTAAGGTGACTTTCCAAATCCTAGCCATGACCCAAAATGTAACCAGACTTTAGTACGTTGGTACACTTAGGTGTCGAGAAAAATGTAAATTCTCACCAATATTTCCATCTGCTCCAGATATTCCTCCTCAGCCTCTACCATTTTGAAGACGAGGCTGTTCCTCTTGCGCATGCTCTCCGCGTGAGGACTCTTGATGTACTCGTCGACAATCTGCTTCCACCGGCGGCGACACAGCCAGCCTCGGAAGAAGCTCTGCAGAAGTAAACAGTATGCAAGTCAAATAACCACCTGCCTTATTTATAATGACTCGCCTTCGTCTAATACTCATATACATATGTATTCGTTTCTACGTAACATAGGGTTCGTAAAACGCAGAATATAAGGAAAAATATTTTCGATTGAAACGAAATGGGTGTAAAAACCCAGGATGCATCCTCCTCGTCTTCATGTGCTTTGTGACCCCTATATCTCGGGGATCTTTTGACCCACAGGGCCCAGATTCAAACTCGACCGAGGTATGACCCCAAGGTGTCTGCACACCAAGTAACAAGTCAATCGGTCCAGTGGTTCCAGAGTTATGCCTGTCATTAACAAACAGACACACAGACCCACATAGTGTTTTCATTAACCTCTGAAGAAGACTCAGAGGTTAATAACCATTGCACTCAGCATACATATTTTGTAACGCTCTTCGGTGTCCCATTTCCAAAGTTATGGTTCATTTCCAGCTACCAAATATCATAATGTTGATTATCGCTTGCTTTAACGGTGAAGGAAAACATCGTGAGGAAACCTGCATGTCTGAGAGTTCTCCATAATGTTCACGAAGATATGTAAAGTCTGCCAACCCGCACTAGGCCAGCGTGGTGGAGTATGGCCTAACCCTTCTCACAGTGAGAACCTCTTCTCATGCCCAGCAGTGGGACAGTTTAATACAGGGCGGATATTATTATTATTATATAGGTACATAAATATATGGCAATAGCCTGTGAAGAATGCACTGGAGTTAGCAGCCCAGCTTTGTGTTTTTCGGATACCACCTTTAGTAGCTGTACCTAATTCCTCTTCACCTTGTTATGATAAAAGCAATACTAAGAAAACACACTCAAATAACTTCTTAGCTTTATAAAAAACAAGACTGGGAACGCCTTTTCTACTTGGCGACTGAGGTAGATAACATTCTGAGACCAGTGCTCTCAGGGAAAGCATTTTAAAGAATTCCTATTGTTACAGAATACTCAGTCATTTATAGGAGAAAAAGGGAGAAATAAGAGTTCAGAACCGGAGATGGGTAAATGCGATGGACAGGCTTGACGCGCCTTGGTTACCCTAGTCACCAATATAGAAACTGGACAAATTACAAATAGAATAACCCTAAGAGATCTTCTTAAAATATTTTTCTTAAAAAGACAACTTCCATACTAAGACTTCCTGTGTCGCGGGAGACTTTACTGACATTCAAACAACGGACACAAAGAACACCCAGACTCGGAACAACCATTTGTGGATCACACACATTTTTGTCCCGTGTGGGATTCGTAGTCTGAAAGTGATGCCCATAGACGACAAGGTGAAAGGAAATCGTTTGGCTTGGTATGGACATGTTATGCGAAGAGATGATACGTATGTAAGTAAGCAAGTGATGAATATGAGGGTAGAGGGACGAAAAGGGAGAGGAAGGCCAAGGAAAAGATGGATGGACTGTGTAAGGATGGATATGAAAGGGAAAGGGGTAAATGATCAGATGACGGGTGACAGAGAAGTATGGAAGAGGACATACTGCGCCGACCCCAAATAAATTGGGACCAGGGCAAGAGGATGATGATGATGATGATGTGTGATTCGGATCCACAGCACTCGGCGCGATGGCAGTGGCGAGGTGACCAGTTAAACCATTACGCCATCCATACAGTCAAGAGTCAAATCAAGAGTTTAACAGTAAGGTGCTGTGTTATTACCTGAACTTTCTTGATCTTCCTGAGCTCAGCGGGGTCGATCTCCGGCGAGTGGCTCGGTGAGGAGCTGGATGTGGAAGCGGCGCGGGTCGGTGCCTCGTGCTCCTTCTTGTACGTGCACAACTATAACAATACACATCTATTACGGTAACATGGCAAAACAGGAACACATACATACACGTCTCTATATATATCACCAAAAAGTAGGTTAACTAGCCCCTTGTTACATGGGACTTAAAACGTAACTGCCAAAGTGGCTATAATACCTTCAGGGATATAGAGGCTTGTCTATGGCTAGGTAGCTGGTATATCTCACCCATAAATTTTATTTAATAATATTAACTTTTATTTGAAATAACTTAAGTTTACGTCAATATTAGAAACAGTAATTTAAATTGCTACCTATGTTTTAAATTACATGCAATGGAGAGTGTCTATTACTACCCAACAGACTGTCGGATAATTATTTTCACTTACACTCATTTTGTTTAGGTATTTAACTAAAGGTAAACAATCTTGATGTGTTTTTTTAATCTTTTTATCTAAAAACTCAGTTTAAAAATAAAATGCTGCTAAAGATCAATGTAAATACAAAATAACATAGAGTGCCGGAGACCCAATCACCCTCTTTCCCCCTTCCCGCTTCCTCTCCTTCCCACTTCCTTTTATTTGTAAAGGGTTGGCAACGCGCAAGTGATACCTCTGGTGTCACAGGCGTCCATAGGCTAAGGTGATCACTTACCATCAGGTGGGCCGTATGCCAGTTTGCCACCATAGTTGTATTAAAAAAAAAAACGATTACTTACTAAATCAATTGAACCGTTATTTTAAGCAGTAGTTTATTTGTTTGAAATGTGTTTGTGCAAGCCACATCAAGATTTTTTACCTTTATTTAAATAGGTACCTAAACAAACCGAGTAGGTATAGTATTCACTGTGCCCTAGACTATAGTACAGTAAGGTTAAATAGTTTTAAAATCTAATTTCTTTCAAATCTATTAGAGGGTGGGAAGGGCGGTTCCTTCGCATTGTTGTTTACCAAGGTTTCACTTTCCTACTGCATACCTCGGTCCTTAGTTTCTTGACTTCGTTGTTGAGCTCGTCGCACTGCTGCGCGTACTGCCAGCGCGAGGTCCTCTCGCTCTCCACCACCTGCAGCAGGTGCAGTTGCTTCTGCTCTAATTCTTCTTTCTGCAGGAGAAGCTTGTTGAAACTGCAACAAAAAACATATTAAATTTGTTAGAGTGTCTCGCAGAAGAATAACCTCTAATGGATTAAAATCAAGCCTTGGGTACACCACAGCTACCCTGAGAAGCCGGGTAATAATGTGAACTATTCAAAGATCAGTCAGACAGACAAAGTCAAGTTGAATGCATGGATAGTGCAGTTGATTACGAGGTATTGTAGCGACACTGCTGACGCTTTAGTTTTGTGTAGTCAGGCGCAAGTATGCAGTAGCGCCGCGCGGCACAAGTCGCCCCGCAAATACTGAGTTAGGTCGTAGTTCAATATATATGTATTTATATTATGTTACTTATATCAGAGAATATATACAGAATGATTTTGAAATCGTGTAATTCCTTTTAACTATGCATTCTACTGGTGGTATAGAATAACCCTGACCATATTTTTTTATATTAGAATTATTTTTTTGGAAAAATTAATGTACCGTTTTTTGTTTCGTGAAATGGTTTCAGATAGTCATATGTTAACCAAAATATTAAGATTGCGTCGGGTGGTTAACATATGACTATCTGAAACCATTTCACGAAAAAAATCGGTACATTAATTTCTCCAAAACCATAGTTCTAATAAAAAATAATATGGTCAGGGTTGCCAAAAAAAGGTTTTTAAATAAAATTATGTGACAGGTTTAAAGAAATGACTTAACCGAATCCGCTCAATAAGTAATTTTTATTTCATAAGCAGTTTTGAAATATTACGTGTGATAAAATCTAAAGTAACGAGTAGGAAGGCTAGATACAGGCGGACGATAAAGCGATGACAAATGTCAATGTGAAGGTAGTGAGCATAATGTATCCTCATTCGACGACTTTAAAAACATCGTGACATTTCAACGGTTCGATAGGTACCGGCGCGTCATGGCGATGCGCGAATGTAACGGAAACATTAGAAGGATTAAAAAGAATTTAACACTCTTTGTTTGTATATTCTTAGACCTAAATCTATTTATATGTTTTCACTGATTATTATTATTCGTATGAAAATCGATTACTTGAAATAAAATTAGAGCATAAAAAGAGCGCAATACGTTTGTATCCAACTGGACGTACCACTTTTCCGTGCTACTAAAAGATACTTAACCATTAATTAATTTAAATTCTTTAAACATTTACGACACTTCAACAGCGTAGGTACTTCTCTGTAATATTTAGGTTCTATAGGAGGCCATATTAACCAAAACATTAGTGGCGTTTGTCAAGTGTTAAAGAGCACATAAGTATGGATACTTTGGATACTCCAGCAGGAGAGGCATAGTCTAGTTCAGAGCGCCGTACTCACACTGTATGAGGGATGGATGGAGTTGCCTATTTAAAAATAAAACTTCTTTAGACACGTTGAGCACTTCTTGGGTGAACAAAAATCATGGAACTCGCGTGATCGTCACCGAACGCTTTCCATTTTTGAATTATTTTTGGTTTATAATTTGGTTTATAAAGAAGTGTTTATGATCAAGGATTAAAGTTTTCACTTCTATCGGCAGTCCCCAAAAACTGCCCCAAATTTTTTGAATGAAATGTACTCCTGACAACTTGTATGCGAAATTTCATGATCGGTCGAGTAGTTAAGCGTGAAAGCGTAACTAACTAAAAGTTAGGATATCGGAACTCCGGTTTTTATAACGAGAACTTGCCTTAAGGTAAAAGGGCAATGGTTTTCTCTAGATGTGAGTGTTAAACTCGATATAAGATCCTAACTAATAATTTAAATACAAATGTGAGTTTGTTTGTTTCGCTTTCACGCCTTAACTACTCGACTGACCATTATGAAATTTTGCATACACGTTGTCAGAGGAATAGAAAAGGGCGTAGCGTACCTTTCATCCAGAAAAAGTACTGTTACTAATCTAACCTAACCTTCATTTATACGAGCGAAGCTGCGGGCTAAATCTAGTATGATATTAAAAGGCAGGTAAACGGAAAACATATGTTTATCTAGTTAGCGTCGCGTGTTCCGCTCGCGTGAGTATGCAATCCCAAGTTATTTCCCGCTAGCTTCAGTGTCACAATTATAAAACATGCAACAATTTTTGGCTTTAAGTTCAAAGTAATAAATCGTAAAGATGACATTTTATGATCAACGTTTTATGAAGAACTAAACTTTATTTTACAAGGAGGCCCACATAAAACGAATTTTATGAAACAAATTTGCAAAGTATGCACTCAGCGACACATCAACCTAGACTGTTTGGACTTTGAATTATTAGAAGTTGAACACTACTATGAACACATCGTGCGAGAGAGTGCGTTATATTTTTGTTATTTTGTCTCATACACGCTGAACGGGATGATTCGAAAGACACATGGCGCCATCTATTATCATAAGAACGTTATTATTGTTTTCCTCGGGAACAGTAATTTTTTTCGGGAAGAAAGGTAGCCTATGTCCGTTTCTGTACACCTGTCAACGAATATGGTAAATTTCAGGATGATCGGTTCAGTGGTTTAAGCGTGAAAAGGTAACAAACAAATAAACTCATTTTCGCTTTTATAATATTAGTTAGGATTAGGATTAGGATTCGACGTGATAAGTAATAAAAATATACCATGTAACTTTATTTGATTTGTTGGCACAATTACTTTAACTACAGTGATCCCGAGTTCGATTCACGTATCGTGCAAAATGTATAGTTTCCAGTCAGATATTCTCAGTAGCGGTTCAGAACCAATGTGTCTGATAAAGGACAAAACATATGTACATTTTAAACCATAACTTGTGAGTGTAAGTTTACTTACTTACTTATATTGTATTTATTTTAGAAACACACATTTAGTCAACAATTATATCTGAAAGCGAATTGCCACAGCATTATTCTCTTAACACATTTGTTTACTAATTGATCTTTTATACATCCAAACGATAATTTCATATGACACGTTTGGTGTCTGCCTATTCCCTAATGAGCGACAATTGGTCTATATTAACAACATTGCATGGTATATACATACATAGGCAAGTACATTCATACATAGTCATCGTCGGCTCGGACGCGTCGACCGCAACCCCACCCCAAATATCCTTAGTAATTAAATGACAAAACTGCATGTCCTTTTCGTTTACACTTTCAATTAGTCGACACGCACGCATTCAAAATTACAATTGAGTAAATACTACCTATAAATTAATACGTGGGAAAACGTTGTACTCGTTTTGAAACATGTTGTGCACACATGAAGGAGTTTGAGCTAGTTAAGAGGAAACACTAAGGGCCGTGGTTTTTTTTTTTCTCTTATACAACTGAGGTGGCAAACAAGCATACGGCCCACCTGATGGTAAGTGGTCACCGTAGCCTATGGACGCCTGCAGCACCAGAGGCATCACTAGCGCGTTGCCGACCCTTTAGGAAAGGAAGTGGGAAGGAGAAGGAGCGGGAAGGGGGTAAGGGGGTGATTGGGCCTTCGGTACTCTCACTCACCGAACGAAACACAACAGTAGGAATACTGCTATTTCACTATGATATTCTGTGAGAGGGTAGTCTTTCCCCGGTCGAGCCGGCACATTAATGCTGAAATCAGCGAGGCTCTACTACTCTGCAATTGAAAATAGGTATTTGTAAAATAAATTGCTGTCGCGCAGTGCCATGTATAGTATCATGAGCGCGATAGAGACAACTGCAGCTTGGACTGAAAATACTTATTAAAAGTACACAAAATCAACGTTTCGTAGTCCCCTGATGCCTTCTCCAAAACTTGACCGATTTAACTACTTTTTCATTAAAAATTAAAGAAAGACTGGCTGTGTTCCTATGTTTTCCTTTTTTTATATAATCTAGTCAAATTTGTTTTCTGGATGTTTGAACACAGCGAAAAACCTGGTAAATTTTTGAGGTTTTTGAAGGCTCATGTCTCTTTTAATGATTAATTTAAAAAAAAAAGGAAACATAGGGACATGCCAATAGAGCTCATACATTTTTTGGAAAAATTATTGTTCTGCTGGCATTATCCGGGGAAGAAACAGGGGACAACGTTTGTATGGAAAAACGGCCCTTGTGTTTCCTCTTAAATTTACTTATTTGAAAAGACAGCTCGCCTACTAGGAGTAATTGAAGTAGTTGCCTCGCCATTCAAACAACGGACGCGAAGAACACTCTGGGCCACTTGCACGACAACTCACAAAATACGTTTAGCACTAAATAGATTTAAAACATCGTGTCATCTCAGTCACCTTCACACGGATGACTGACGACAGCACGATGTTGTAAATGAGTTTAGCGCTAAACGTATTAAGCAAGTTGTCGTGCAAGTGGCCCTTAGACTCGGAACAATTATTTGTGGGTCACATGATCGGAACCGCAGCACTCGGCGCAGTGTTAGTGAAGCGAGGCGACTTAAACCTCTACGCCATCCGAGCAATGAAATATGGAGCAGAAACCAAAATATCACCAATTATGGTTTAAGGCCTAGCGCGCATTGCCTTACGTTTTTTTAACGTATAATCTGTGAAGTATATATTGTCACCGAAGTGCGCGCATTGCAGTGGAATAAACGCAATGGGTAAAGTCGTCGATGGCCTCCCGCTGCAAATTTGCGGTGAACCTGCCGCACATATTTTTGTATCGCAAAGAGATCTCAAGATCTGCGGTGAAAAAAACGCACTGAGACACTCAGTCAGTTGCGGTTGGGACGCGACACAGATATGTCGTTACCTGGCGTTGCTCCGGTGATGGCGAAAAACTTTTTTGGATACGAATGTAGATCGTTATATCTTACGAAAAAAGCCCTTCATAGGCCTTAAGGCCGTCAAGGGATGAACCCTTTATTTACGCAATAATAAATATATACAGATAGCAACTGTTGTATCGTAGTCCATAACGATGACGTGTATGCACCACAGTTGGAGTTCGAATGACAAAACGTGCGTTTTGATCACTGCAGTGTGTGACCCCGTGAATGCGTTTTTCTACCGCCCGGTAGAATAAACGCACCGCGTTCCACCGCAAGGCAGTGCGCGCTAGACCTAAGATCCGACGTAATAGAGGGGCACAGTTCCAGATTTCGTACTTCTTCTGAGCATTTCTTGTCAAAGAAACCCAATAACACTTTTCATGATCCGGTAATCAGAATCAAGACATCATGCATAGCAGTCGTTGTCATTATCGCTGCGTTACCGTGGCAATTAACTAAAAATATTATTACCTATTAAGATAAATAAATTTAAGTGCTTAATATTTTGAGTAGTAGAGCTATGCTGATTCTAGCACGAATAATGGCGCCGGTCTATTCAAACTTTTTTTACTTGCGGGTATGCTGTGACGCTTACGCGGGGGCGGACGGAAGGGTTATGTCGGGCCCACCCGGGGAAAGATAGAAAGTTCCGGGTCCTACCATCTAAACCTACCATGATGTAACTTCACACGGTCTATGGCCGGGTTCGCTCGCGCATTTATCCTGCAGCCCCGGCAGATCTTGAGAAGTACTGCCCTCTCACAGAATATCAACTGATACTTTTTTTTATACTACTATGCAAGCAAGCATACGGGCCACCTGATGGTAAGTAGTCACCGTAGCCTATGGACGCCTGCAACACCAGAGACATCACTTGCGCGTTGCCGACCCTTTAGGAAAGGAAGTGGGAAGGAGAAGGAGCGGGAAGGGGGTAAGGGGTGATTGTGCCTCCAGTACTCTCACTCACCGAACGAAACACAACAGTAGGAATACTGGTATTTCACGTCGATATTCTGTGAGAGGGTAGTCCTTCCCCGGTCTAGCTAGGATAAAGGGCAACGAGGCCCAATAACCCTTTAGCCTACCCTCGTCTCTTCTTGGTTCCTTCCCTCTGTTCCCATGTCTTAGGGGTCAACGCACATCAAATGTCGGTGGGGTTGCTGGTACAGAATACCCATAAGCTACGATAACAGCTTTAGGCCGGCTGTCTTCTTATTCATCTATATGGTTTACAGTAGGCAGCAGCTTGGTCATTACTAGGAATTGCTTCCGTCATACTAACATAACACAGCCATATCTTAAGCTCGGGTCTTATTTTAAAAAATCGGCCAAGTGCGAATTGGACTCGCGCACGGAGGGTTCCATACCATTATCTATAAAAACGGCAAAAAAATCATGTCTGTTGTATGGGAGAATATTTGTTTCAATTTTAATTTAATTATTTATTTTTAAGTGAATACATAACTAAATATTCTGTGAATATTTCAATCGTCTACCTGTTGCCGTTATCAATATCGAGCAAAAACGAGCAAAATAATCGCGTTTGTTGTATGGGAGCTCCCTTAAATATTTATTTTATTCTGTTTTTTAGTATTTGTTGTTATAGCGGCAACAGAAATACATCAACTGTAAAAATTTCCACTGTCTATCACGGTTCATGAGATACAGCCTGGTGACAGACGGACAGACAGACGGACAGCGGATTCTTAGTAATAGGGTTCCGTTTTACCCTTTGGGTACGGAACCCTAAAAACGAGTAGTTTTACCGACTGACAGTTATATATTACACATATTCTAAGACAAATATGTCAAAATTTAAGTATCCGTAGCTAAAACGATCTTTTTTGAGGTAGGAACCGTGCTTTAAGCGTTGATTACCGCCATTAATAGCAATAAACAATATTTTCCTATTTTTCGGTATGGAACTTACTTTTTTGCCAACAAAAATGTGTTAGTAGAGTGTTCTGGCACACTTCAGAAAAAATAAGGCAGTTTCCTATGTTAAATTTTGTAAATTATTTTGTACCTACGTAACAGCAAAAAGCGTACAAAAGAAACCTTTTTGTGAAAAGCTCATCAAAATTGCTTGCATAATGAAAGAGTAATTAATATTTTAAATTTCGTTATGAGAAAATTGAGAAACTGTGGGGGCATAGTGGGGTATACTTGTAACTCCCTCGCACGCCTGCATTTAAATAACGGTTACGTCACATAATAGTAACAGCCGTCCTTTTTTCTATTTCACTGTCATTTGAGAATTATCCTTTCTATCAGATTTGAAAGAGTTATTTATTTTCGAGTGATTTATAAGTCCAGATATCACACTAGATTTTGCCCGCGGCTTCGCTCGTGTAAATGTAGGTTAGGTAAGAAACAGTACTTTTTCCTGGATAAAAGGTACCCTGTGTCCTGTACTCATGACCACGTGTATACGAAATTTCATGATGTTCAGTCGAGTAGTTAAGGCGTGAAGTCGTAACAAACAAACTCACGTTCGTTGGATAACTCTTTATTTCAACAAGTATAAAAATACTTACCTAATATTTACATTTCTATATTAATAAATTATACAACAGTGGATATGATGTGATCTCGTCCTTTCTTTGGTCAAAGCTGCGAACCGTTTTGTGTCGTCTCTGGATTAAACGCAGGATCGAGTCCAAGCTTTTTCATTTCTACCGCCATTTCGAATAAATAATCGTAGCATTCAGTCATAGTCTTAGCTTGCTGCCACGTATCACCCCACACATAAACTCTATATTCACAATTATAATATTAGTTTGAATTAAGATTTCCTAGAATAACGTAAGTTTTTGATTAAAATTATAAAATATGGCGTCCAATATCGCATTGCAACATACATTTCAAACAAACGTTTGCTTCCAATTAGAAAATAACACATCAGTAAATACTAAAAGCATATACAATGTTAACCGTGCTAGTTGTTCGACATTCGAGTGCAATTAAAGTGTCATTGGACGTTCCTTGGTGAACCGCAGTCGGAACTACACAACACTGAGCAAAATACTCATTACATATCTACTATATTATACATACATGTACATAGTCTCACGCATGTAATTATTTGAACGATGACAGAGATTTAAAAGATGTACTTCAATAGAAAAGGTAGTTTAAATGTCACCATCTTAGGATACAATTCATTTATCAAATCCAAGAAGAAGCAAAACACAGCATTTCTTCGTTATATAAATATAAATCATAATAATAGTATTCGTTATATAAGTATTATATCTTCTTCTCCATAGCCTATATTAATAGTAATAATAATAAGTCAAAAGTGTCGGCTTTCTAGTCTAACCGGATTTGACTGAATATCAGTTTTTATACGGAGCGACTGCCACCTGACCTCCGCAACCCGAAGGCTAACGATACCCTAAGGCTAGATCAGTGTCAGGATATTAGAGAGCACTGACTTCCCAATAACGACTGCCATAGATATTCATGGCAGCTGGGACCGACGGCTTAACGTGCTCTCCGAGGCACGGAGCAGGCGATAATTGTCAATCAATACGCACATAATTTCGAAAAGTCATATAACTTTCGAAAGTCGGAGGTGCGCGACGTGGGTTCGAACCTGAGACCCTCTGTATTGCAGTCTGTTGGTCTCCCCATTGAACTATCGCTGCTATGTTAGGTTTAGGTAACATAGGTCGAGTCTGTTGCCTACCGGACACAGTCTCAGACCTAGCGCTGCTGCTAAAAATTTCTTGCCAATAATATCAATAACACGTTACTCAACCCTGGAATCGAATCCGACACCTCACAACAGTCGTATTCATTACCGCTGCGCTACCGAAGCAATAGTAGATAAACTTTTATTACTTTACTATATATTGCCCGCGGCTGCGTTCGCATTTTTTTGTGCTTTTGATTTTGTCTATACATTTGATTTTCCTGGATGAACGTACCCTATGTCCTTTTCTGTACCGTTGACAATGTGTATGCGAAATTTCATGATGATCGGTTGAGTAGTTACGGCGTGACAGCGTAACAAACAAATGAACTTACATTCGCATTTATAATATTAACGAGCTATTGCTCGTGTAAAAATATAGTTCACGTTACTTAGTGATAATATAGCTTTCCAAAGGTGTAAGAATTTTTATAATCTGTTGAGTATTTTTTAAGTTAAATCCTTACAAACGAACAAAAAATCGTATCTTTCATCTTTATAATATTAATATAGATAAGGATTATAACTACAAAGGAAAATAATATGCGAGAGCGGCTTTTCTCATTGCCGAACGATAAACAAAACGAGAATTACGAATAATAATTATGCTAATTACTTAGTGAAAACATTTCAGTATTTATAATTAATTGTTATTCCGAAATTGTAACACAAGTAATTAACAATTCAAAATTATTATAATTGCAAATGGACTGTAAATATTATGTTACGTATTATCCATGTTTACAATATGTAGTCTCACGCCCCCTTACTCCCGGGGTGCCATCAGCCTTGTGTAATAACATAACTTGTCTCACTGCTGGGCTCTGATCTCTTCTCGATTTGAGAATGTTTAGACCATTTTCTACTCCGAGAATTTTCTAGAATATTATAGGCAACTTTCAGACATGCAAGTTGCCTCACGAAGTTGTCCTTCATCGGTAGAGCGAGCGATAAATAACTATTTAATACGCACATCTTTTCGGAAAGTTGGAGGTGCGTGAGTTAAGTGAGCTAAACCCAAGAATATTAGCTTCGCCAGCACGTCGTCTCACCAAAATATGCACCAGATAATTATATTGTCATATATACCACGGGGAGTGCTCTGAAAAGTTATTCTACCTTATCCCGCCATCTCCTTTCCTACCCAGAACAATGCGTGCTGGGCTCAGATGCCATTCTTACACGGTAGAGTCGATTAGAGATTTTGGGTCCTCACACCTCTGCCGAACGATCAAGGCATGGAATTCTCTGCCAATGCACGTGTTTCCTTTTACGTCAACCCTGGGTCTTTTAAGCGGAGCGTGCAAAAGCATCTTCTTAGGCCGTCAAAGTAAGGACCTCAACATCGCCTCAGCTGCTATGAGAATGTGTGGAGGCCACTGCTCTTGGACCACATGATCGGTTACCATCAGGCGGAGTGTAGTCATATTGACGAGCAAAAAATAAATCCCCATTAAATGCGCCAAAACTTGTAATACAGGGTCACTTTTCGGTAGAGTATATTTTTTTCACAGTGGGGTCCGAAGTAAATAAAAAGTTATGATTTGAGAATAAAAATATCGTAAAACTGAATATTATCTTCAACACACCTAATAAACAACCATAAATAGCATGTCTAACGCAAGGACTCATCAGTACCAATCTAGTGAAAATTATAAAAAAGATGTAGATTTTTTCGAAATTTAATAAGAATTAGTTAAAAAACGTCAATTTTCTCATAAAACCACAAAATAAATTATAACTCTGCAGGGGTTGACCTTAAGGACCTCCCGTAGAACAACTTTTTGCTGCTGATGACCCCATCTAACCCCTAGTTGCGTTTGATCCACGACTTTTTGGCCCTCCTGTACAAGACGAGACAAGTACATACTACATACATCTGCTTACATAATAAAGGTAACGATGAACATAGATTATATTGAAAAACAGAAATAAGATATTCTTAAAATACATAAAAATATATTTCAATTACTCCACCATTGGTATTACTTTTCACTTTTGCCATTTTATTTGCAAAAGTACATTCCGTACAGTTTCAATTGAACTTTGAAATTAAATAAGAAATATTTTCAATCTCACTCAACTAATTAATTGAAATTAAATAGCTGAATACGTCAGAGAGTATAAAAAGGAAATTATTTCTTAAAAAGCTACTGTGCCAAGCATTTTATAAAACAGGAACAACATTGCGTCACGACAATATTTCTCCGGCGGGATAGGCATAGATGTATAAGACCCTCGTTTAACTAGTTATTTTTAGGTGCCATGTTAAAGAGGGCGTACCACGTGACAGCCTGCTATAGTCTACTAGATTTTGCCCGCGGCTTCGCTCGCTCGTTAATATAGCTTTTATACTACTATTATAAAGCTGAAGAGTTTGTTTATTTGGTTGAACGCTCTAAACTCAGGAACTACTGGTCCGAATTGAAAAACCCTATGTCCATTCTGTGCCCCTAAACAGTACTTTTCGAATCGTAATCGTAATTCATCCAGAAAAAAATACTGTTTCCGAGGGATCGTTTATTGATAAAATCTACATTAACATGAGCGAAGCCGCGGGCCAAATCTAGTAGTTATATAAATATTGTTTTACATAAATACATGTCTATTTCACTTACGTTGCCATCTTGAATCGTTATCTATGGTAGAAACCAAACCATACATATTATACATGTGTCAAGACCAGTTTGTGGTTGCGGTTCCACGTATCCACCACAAGACAACCGCCTCGTTGTCACTCGCAAATCCATGTCTGAGAAGGTAATATTATTGTTTATCATAAGATATGTTAACTGTTTAGCAGCGATAGCTAGGGAGACCAACAGACTGCAATGCAGAGGGTCTCGGGTTCGAACCCACGTCGCGCACCTCTGACTTTCGGAGTTATATGACTTTTCGAAATTATGTGCGTATTCATTGACAATTATCGCCTGCTCCGTGCCTCGGAGAGCACGTTAAGCCGTCGGTCCCGGCTGCCATGAACATCTATGGCAGTCGTTATTGGGATGTCAGTGCTCTATAATATCCTGACACTTGTCTAGCCTTAGGGTATCGTTAGCCTCCGGGTTGCGGAAGTCAGATGGCAGTCGCTCCGTGTAAAAACTGATATCTAGTCAAATCCGGTTAGACCAGAAAAGCCGACCCCAAGTGACTTGGGAATAATAAAGGCTAGGGAGAAGATATGTTAACTGTTTAACATATCGCGTGGTAGTAAAACGTGTAGTGAATGTGATATCGGATGAAGTATCCGGTTTGATGTATGAATGAATGAAGTATCAGGCAACGAGGTAAAGGTGTTAATATTTTTTTCTGTTTACAAATTGGCAGTGGCAACACCGATAATAGCTTCGTAGTAGACCATGAAGTCCCGGATTCCATTCCTGTATCGGGCCAGCAATAATCATAATAATAAAAAGAGGCTCGCGTTAAAAGGCTGGATTAAGTCTCTGATGCAGAAAGCTGTATTGCTTGACACGGCACGCATCGTGAGGAGGTTCCTCTCGCTGGAGCCCTAACCACCGGTAGCTTGGACCCAGTTCTTGATGCCGGTGAGTTTTTTAATTTAGGTGTTCAAAAATGTAATTATTATTGGAAAATGTATCAAAAAAGATAATAATAATAATCTTTATTGACATGTTTGATACAGTTTAAAACAGAATTCCCTAACAGCTGCGCTAGTAAACACTGTTGCGGGTGCCAGCGTCTTCCCCTTGTATAGTGACAATATTATTTATTACATCAACATAGATAATAATAAAACAAAAAATAAACAAGCATAAGATAAAAATTGTAAATGTAAACTACGGTTGTAACAATGGTTTTGTTTACATATTTTAATTTAATTTAATTATTTCGAACAAAGCATTGTATGTATGTGCGTATGTGTGTGTGTTATTTTTTTTTTGTTGAGGGTAAAAATATATGCCAAATGTAAGCCTTTTTAAATGTAATGGGGCTAAATATCAATTAGCCCTTCATTTTCCAATAAATATTAATGATATTTTCAATAAAGGTTTCTTTTAAAGGCTGTTGCATACAAAATTATGTAAGCACCAAACGTAGGCATTTAGGCAACTAACCAACCAACATAATGTATGCCAGGTAAAGCCTAAAATATTCGAGCAAAAATACCAACAATATAATATATTCCATAATTTTGCTGTGGCTTCGTGTATATTTTTAAATATGGCCTCGAGTTTACATCAGAACGAAAATAAATGCATTTATCGGGCGACACGGCAATTGTGAGCCACAAACTCTACAGAAATATTATCCAATAACGATACATATGTATATTAGGTTACAAGCTGTCATCTGCCTTAGTAATCAGCTTTGCTTTCAGTTAATATTATTGACTGGAATAATGGCGCGTCTCTCGTGCTGAAATCCGTTTATTTTCATTTCATATACATGTGCTCTTTTTTGTTCACCTTTCACAAGATATGCCATGATATTTGCCATATATGTGCCAAGATACATGGCAAAGAAACATACATACCTTTTGGTAAAGTTACAGTCCACAATAATCGCTGTCAATACTAAACTATACCTATTTAGGTCTGGTGCACATGAGGTCTCAGTTTCAATTTAGCTTTAATTTGTTGTTAATTTTACTTTAATTTGTTGAAGAGGATCTCTATAGTATAACGGAGTCTGGATCAGAACTAGACGGCAATAGGCTCGACTACCTCTCATGGGATCTCATGGCAAACGAAATGTAGGTCTAATTGATCTTTGCCTACGTCTTCGAGGATAGGTATTGGTTATTGACCAAACTTAACTCCATGCTGCCACTGAGAACTTCGTAATACAAAAACCCAATAACATTGTTCAACCGGGACCTGACAAGAATACATGCAACCTTCTTTCACTAGACCTATGAAATAGTCAATATCCAATACCTAGTCTAAACTGAAACTGAATATCACTACATATTAAAAAACAAAATCCCCCGCCGCGTCAGTCTGTCTGTTCGCGATAAACTCAAAAACTACTGAACGGATTTGCATGCGGTTTTCACCAATAGATGGAGTGATTCATGAGGATGTTAAGGTTTAAGTGTACAATTTGTTAAGGTTTTGTTGATAATACTCGTGCAAAGCGTTGCTAGTTTATAAGAATAAAACGCTCAATGCTGCAGGCTACATTAATTACAAAGTTCCCGCCAAAAGTATCAGGTTGGACGGCCATTTTAATTAATAATAATTAACAGTGGGCACAATCTCGGAAACAATCTCGTCGCGCCAACAATCTCGTTGACGAATAGCTTGTACACTATGCTTTAATTATACCGCCATTTTTGTTTGTCCATTGTACGAGGCATATTTTAAGTTATTGTAATTACTGAGAGCGTTTCCTTGGTCGTATATGGGTGAATCTTTTTTTTTAAAGACTACGCATTCGTAATTATTCGAGATTCGAGAGTAATAATTAGTCTATTACGTAAAATGTCTTATTGTGTTCCACATAAAACGAGACAAATGATTTACAATGCACTCGTCAAATCTAACATAGATTATTTAATTGAGGTATGTGGCTGCGCTCCAAAAACTAGTTTAATGCCGTTACAAACCGCTCAAAATAAATAAATTAAGGTATTGTTCCAATATGATAGATTTACACATACACCAATATTATATAAACAAACAAAAATATTCAACATAAAGCAAACATATACGTATACTACATGCATTCTAATTAAAAAAATATTATCGGGACTCATTCACACTCAAACAGTTTTGACTAAAAGAACCTTCACTTACGACTTAAGAAATACAGATAAAATTACACAATATTTACCTAGAACTGAATATGGGAAGAAAATTATTTTACATGCTGGTACAAAAATATTTAAAAAACTTACCAAACGAAATAAAAGTTTGTGAAAGTATGTCTCTTTTTAAAACAAAATTAAAGACATCCATAAGAGTCACCAGTCGGCCACGCACCGGAACACGCAGCAGGGGTAGGCCTCCCACAAGGTGGACCGACGACCTGGTAAAGGTCGCGGGAAGCGGTTGGATGCGGGTGGCCCAAGACCGGTCTGTGTGGAAAACCTTGGGGGAGGCCTATGTCCAGCAGTGGACGTCTTTTGGCTGACATGATGATGATGATGATGATAAGAGAAAACGTTTAGAAATAAAAGAAGTCCTTGACATTTCGTTTCTTCTTTGGATCATTGCCACTGTCTTAATTAATGTAATTTGTAAGATAGTTTATAAGATCGAACTACCTCCTAATTACTTAATATATAAAAATGTATTGCTCAATATTTAAGTAAACTGTAAAGTTTGTTTTTGAGTAATAAAGTTCTCTAAACCGAATTTATACAACGGATACAAAGTACGAAGTAGAAATGAAATAAATATTTGTGGATCACACAATTTTTTGTCGATTTTGGGGATCGAACCCACAACACTCGGCGCAGTGGCAGTGGCGAGCCGACCACTTAAACCACCACGCCATCTGTGCAGGTTTGAGTGGTCGATCTACTGGACAAATGTCGATACTATTTGAGGCAAACGGCACAAGTCGTTTGGGAGAATAAGAGCTCGCAAATTTTCCGGCTTTCTCGAAAACTAATCTACGACGTATCAAAATAAAACTCACGTCAATTGATTGGCTTTTGCTAATTCATTCAGCTAATCATAGCACTTGATATGCGTTTGACATAATAATGTCTCCCGTTTACGCAAATATTATTCGGTGGAATTAAACTACTTTATACGGATGTTAGTACGTTTCGGTTGCCTTTCAGCAGCCAGTTCACGGGACATGGCTGCTGAAAGGCAACCGAGACGTCGGGGAAGTGTAAACTTAAATATAAATAGTTTTAATAAGTTAAAGAGTAGTGAAATTTAATAGATAGTAGTTGTGTAACAGTTTCAAAGTTATGTAAAAAATTGGGGAGATGGGCCTCGTTAGCATTGGCTTGCAACCTGTCTAGGAGAAAGAAAAATCCGAAATCACACCCGGGGAGATGGGCCTCGTTAGCATTGGTTTGCAACCTGTCTAGGAGAAGGAAAACTCCGAAATCAAACCAATTTTCAGGGAGCAGACCCGAGAATAAACCCCGATCCAAGGTGTTAACCGACCCGTGCTGATGGATTCGTGGCCAGAGGGAAAGCTGGTCGTGAACGGAGGGTGCCTGTGTTGGTGGTCACAGGGCACAGGATGGATCCACCTTACCTCTGTAAAGGGCTCTGCGGAGGTGGACAGTATTTTCCCTAACAATCGTGGGAACGCATATGGACTTTGATTTTATTAATAATCCGCATGGCGGCGACGCGGTCCGCCACCCGTCACGTCTCGTTTCTCGCGAGGGCGAAAAGTGGCCTACGGAAAGCCGTTTTGCTACATTGAATGTTGGAGGAGGGATGGATGGAAAATTGAATGAAGTATGTCAGATGATGAATGAGAGAAAGATTGATGTTCTGTGCGTGAATGAGACGAAAAGGAAAGGCTGTAACACCACTAGGCATGGACCCTACACGGCGTATTGGTCCGGCGTGCCTAGCAATACCAGAGCCTGTCAGGGAGTTAGTGTTATTCTGTCTGCTAGAATGAATGAGTGTGTAAAAGAATTCGAATATGTGAATGCTAGGTTACTATGGATGAGAATGAAAGTAGGGATTACTCGTGTGTTTATGGTAGGGGTCTATGCACCCGTAAACATAGCAACGGGTATGTCTCACAGTGCACGGGAAGAAAGAGAAGATTTTTGGGAGTGTTTAAGAGATGTCTTGAGGAAATGCAAGGAACACGAGAGGTTGATAATGTTAGGGGATTTTAATGGTTGGGTGGGAGTAAAGCGTGAAGGATACGAAAGGGTTTTAGGCAAGTATGGGGACGAAAGCGTGAATGAGAATGGAAAAAGGTTGCTTGAGCTATGTTTGGAGTGGAATCTCTGTGTGACAAACACTATGTTTGCCTACAAAAGAATCCACCAGTATACAAGAGAAGCAAAGAATGTAAGAAGTAGTATGATTGACTTTGTTGTAGTGGATGAAAGATTGAGAAAGAATGTCCTAGACACTCGGGTATATAGAGGTATTGGTGTCCATACCGACCATTTTTTGATTATGAGCCGGATACGTGGCCTCTTCAAAGGATGGCGACACCGTATACCTACCCGAACAAGTGTCCAAGAACGAATAAAAGTAGAAAATTTGCAAGATGAAGTATTGAAAGTCGAGTATAAAAATCAATTGAGGAAAAGATTTGAAAGATTTTGTGACACTGATGATATAGAAGAATTATGGCAGTCGTTTAAGCATGAAGTGGTTGTTGTAGCGTCAGAAGTATGCGGTGTGAGCAAGAAGAGGAAAGTTATAAAATCGAAGAATGCGTGGTGGGATAAAGATGTGCAAGGGGTAGTACGTGAGAAGAAGCAGGCATGGTTGGACTGGCTATCTGTCAGAGCCAATGAAAAAATGCAAGAAGCAACGAATGAGGATGTGAATGAAGCTAGGAATAAGTTTATAAGAATGAATAAGGTAGTGAAAGATGTAATTAAAAGGAAAAAAGAGGAATTGAAAGACGAGTTTGATAGAAGATTATCTGAAGATTTCCGGACCAACGCGAAGTTCTTCTGGAAATCCATTCGCTCGGTTCGAGGTAAAACCGTAACCACAGAGCTGAAATCAATCAGAGATAAGAATGGAAGTTTACTGAATGAAGAAAAGAGCGTACTGAAGAGATGGAAGGAATATTTTGAAAGTTTATTTGAAAGAGAGGAATGGCAAGGGCAAAGTTTCGAAATGAATGATAATGATAGTAGTGATGAAAGCCCTATTAGTATGGATGAAATAATGAAAGCATTGAAAAGCATGAAATCAGGAAAGGCTGGTGGGTATGATAGGGTTACAGTCGAAATGCTGACAGCTGGACAGGGTCTTGTAGCAACTCAGTTGTGCCGCCTTTTTAACTTGTGCTGGAATACCGGCCGTGTACCAAGTGATTGGTGCAAGGCCGTCATAGTACCTTTATACAAGGGAAAAGGCTCACAGCAAGAGTGCAAAAGCTATAGAGGCATTAGCTTGCTCAGCGTCGTCGGTAAATTGTATGCAAAAGTGTTAATTGAAAGGATTGTGAAAGTAACCGACAAGAAAATATGGGATGCACAAACGGGATTTCGAAAGGGTATGGGATGTACGGATCAGGTCTTTTCCTTACGGAGCATAGCCGAAAAAGTTTTGGCCAAAGGTCAAAAGGTCTATTGCGCATTCGTGGATCTGGAAAAGGCTTATAATAAAGTGGTGAGAAATGAACTTTGGTCGGCATTGTCCATGTATGGAGTGAATAGCAACCTCACGCGAGCTCTGAAATCTCTTTATGATGATTCCAGAGCTTGTGTTAGGATAAATGGGACCTACACAGAGTGGTTTAGCATCGATAAAGGTGTTAGACAAGGATGTGTAGCGTCACCTTGGCTGTTTAACCTATACATGGACAATTGTTTGAAAGATTTAAAAGATTGTGAATGGGGATTAAGAATGAATGAGTTACTTGTCAAATGTCTTCTTTATGCCGATGACCAAGTAATACTTGCGTCATCGGCGGAAGAGTTGCAGGCGATGGTAACTATTATGCATGGTGCTTTTGAGAGTAAAGGAATGAAAATAAATGTAAGCAAGACGAAAGTAATGGTATTTGAAAAGGAAGAGTGCGTGACGATGTGTAATATTATGATTGATGGAGAAAAAGTGGAGCAAGTGAAAGAGTTTGTATATTTGGGTACTTTGTTTACAAGGAATGGTAAACATGACGGAGATATTGAAAGGAGAACGATTGCTGGCAACAAAGTGCCCTACGCGCTTTTATGAACAGTCGAAATGTATCCGAAAAGGCACGTTTGGCTGTTCATAGAGGACTATTAGTGCCCACACTTATGTATGGAAGTGAAAGTTGGGTATGGCAAAAGAAGCATGAGAGCAGAATAAATGCTGTAGAAATGAGAGCGTTGAGAAGCATATGTGGTGTGACTCTGAAAGATAGAATAAGAAATAGTGTGATTAGAGTGAGATGCGGCATGAAAGTGGATATAGTTACAAGAATAGAAAAAGGTATGTTAAGCTGGTTTGGACATGTAGAAAGAATGGACGAGGAAAGACTGACTAAGAAAGTTTATAAGGCTAGTGTGAATGGAACAGTCGCAAGAGGAAAACCTAGGCCAACGTTTCTCGACCAGATCGGAGGCGTTCTGGACAAAGGCCAGGTTAAGAGCTCCTTGAACCGACGGGCGTGTATGAGGAATGTGATGAAAGTGAATGAAGCCAGAGAAGTGTGTCAGGATCGTAGTAAATGGAAATCCGTAGTCTCTGCCTACCCCTCTGGGAAACAGGCGTGAATCTATGTATGTATGTATGTAAAAAAGTGTTAAAATATACAACGCTATAAAATCCGTGGTTTAATTTCAGTGCGTTTGACAGTCTAAACATCTATATATTAATACGTGAAGTAAAAACTTTGTACCCCTTTTTACGAAAATTACGCGGACAGAAGAGTATGAAATTTGGCACAGTTAAAGTTTATATGGAGAAGGAGGGGCGAATCCTAATCCTAACTAATATTATAAATGCGAAAATGAGTTTGTTTGTTTGTTTGTTACGCTTTCTCACCTTAACTACTCAACCGATCAACATGAAATTTTGCATACACGTTGTCAGGGATACAGAATAGGACATAGGGTACCTTTCATCCAGAAAAAATAACTGTTGCAAACCTAACCTAACCTACATTTACGTGAGCGAAGCCGCGGGTGAAAACTAGTATCTATATAAAATATGCATTAGAAATACATTAAATTAATGAAAAAACACTACACGCACACAACCATGCATTTGACACACGCAGTCGAAGCGCGTAACTATGGTTACATATATCAATATAATAATGACATATTATATAAGCAATATCTTACAGGCAAACTTTGGTCGAATTTCGAGCACTGCGACCGCTAGTTTCTATTAATCTGCGTTTCACAAATCGGGGTAATTAATTTAAAATACAAACGCTTGGTTCAATTTTATATCATCTTCTGTTAAGCGCTGTATTAAATCATGCAATCGCTGCAATGGTTTAACCATTGCAGCGATTGCATTTATCTATTGAAAAACAGTTTATAAGCACACAAGCTTTTCCCATGACCGAACCAGTCAGATATCCCAATACAAGTTTAAAGACAAAGTTCTTCTGAACGATTGCCGATAGAATTGCATTATTTTAATGACTGGAGAGTAATTTTTGTAGATGTTTTTGTAACAGTTTAACTGACCAATCACCTCTTAAATTGTCTACAATTGATAAAATGGGTCCTCCAATTGATTAGCGCTGCTCATAAACTTTTGTAATACCAGGCAATGCAATCAAGTCGATGCCAGCCACAAAGTAAGAGCAACGCTTTTTCTTTTTAGACAGAACGGAAACTGAACATGACGGGATGGTGATACAAACTTTCAGGGTCTGCATTAAGTAATCAAAATTCGAAACAAGGATCTTATTTATGGACGAGGGAGAGTGTACAGCATGGTTGGTTCGAGGAGCCGGGGGTCACATATAGCAGTATGTATTTACTATGGTAAAAATACTTCGTTTAATAAACCAAATAGCGAATGAGTGAACAAAGAGTAAGAAAGTGATGCTAATTATTAACCTCTGAGTCTTCTTCAGAGGTTAATGAAAACACTTTGCGGGTCTGTGTGTCTGTCTGTTAGTGACAGGCATAGCTCCGGAACCACTGGACCGATTGACTTGTTACGTGGTGTGCAGACACCTTGGGATCATACCTCGGTCGAGTTTGAACATAGGCGCTTTGGGTTAAAAGACCCCCGAGATATAGGGGTCATATATTTTAAATAGAAATATATTGACTTGTAACTTGGTGTGCAGACACGGTGGGGTCATACCTCGGTCGAATTTAAATATGGGCCCTGTGGGTCCAAAGACCCCCGAGGTATATGGGTCATTTCTTTTCATTATTTTTACATTTAAGACGAAGAGGTTGAATCCTGGGTTTTTACACCCATCTCATTTAGGACGAGCTCACCCGAGCGAGTATCACTCTCTTACAGGAAACCAGTATCTGAAACACTGTTACTGTGCTCTACCCAGCGAGTAAGAGTTCTGTTGCTTATATATCTACCTCCTACATTCTTTTCCTTCCATCCAACCGTTAATTCCTTTTCCTACACACTAGTAACACGTGTGATAATAGGTACCATTCATGTCGCTAGTACATTAGGTTAGTCGCCATTTATTAAAAGCCACTTTGCGGCGTCGGTGTAAAAAGCATGAAGTATATGAATATTATATACATCCAGCGATACATTATTGTAATGTACGGCGTTCATAAATAATATGTAATTTATTTAAAACAATAATGAATACTAGCGGTCGCCTAGTGGTCAAAATTCGAGCAAAATTTCTAAGCTTGCTACTTTGTTTTCTTTTTCTCTATTACATATAAATAAGGTAGGTAACGATAGTTACAAAGAATTGTACGACGTCAGACGAACAATGCCGAAATACTACGAACGCGATTCGACTGTGTGTGTCAAATGCATGGTTGTGTGCGTGTAGCTTTTTTCATTAATTTGATGTATTTCTAATGCACATTTTATAAAAATATTAGGATTTGCCCCTCCTTCTCCATATAAACTTTAACTGTGCCAAATTTCATACTCCTCCGTCCGCGCAATTTTCGTAAAAAGGGGTACAACATTTTTGCTTCACGTATTAATATACCTATAGATAAAAGACAGAAAGCTAACAGATGTTTTTCTAACATTAGTAATGTAATTCGAATAGTCTTCGTCCTTGACAGATAATATGAGAAGGACGCTTGGTCCTACATACGCCGTGACCGTGACCCAGTCAAAGGAGGCCCACCACGAAGTGCCCTAGTTACTCGGTCTTTGCAAGATTAGTTCGCGATAATTGTGATATTGATTCGGACTTGTTGATTTGCTGGACTGACCTATTATTATTTATCTATATATTAATACGTGAAGCAAAAACTTTGTACCCCTTTTTACGAAAATTGCGCGGACGGAGGAGTATGAAATTTGGCACAGTTCAAGTTTATATGGAGAAGGAGGGGTGAAATCTAATATTTATACAAAATATGCATTAGAAATACATTAAATTAATGAAAAAGCACTACACGCACGCAACCATGCATTTGACACGCAGTCGAAGACCGTAACTGTGGTTATATATATCAATATATAATGACATACATCAGCAATATCTTACAGGCAAACTTTAGTCGAATTTCGAGCACTAGGCGACCGCTAGTAAATAATTATTATAAATGACAAAGGTACTGCTTAGTGAAGTGGTTGCCGTCGGGTGTTGTGGATTCAAACACAAGACGGGCAAAGATTGCATGATCTACAAGTATTTATTCCGAGTCTGGGTGCCAGTCACGTGAATATTTGTGTAAAGTCCTACTTAAAAAATATCCCTAATAAAGAAATTTGCATTTGAAACGCGTAGGTACTATTAGAGGTCTGTTTTACAAAGACCTAGCTTTACAAACTACAGACACAAAGCATCTAAACTGGAAACAACTCAACGGATCGCACAACTTTTGGTCACGTGCGGGCCTACATCCTGAAATATTCGACGCGTCGACAGCTACGTGTTGCCATAAATAAATGCGCCATCTTGGGCCAGCGATCAAAGATAATTTATGAGGATTGAAGAGGAATACCATTATTCTTGTTACAGTAAGAAGTAAAGAGTAATTACATAAAATGACAATATTTGCGTATATACATAGAAAAGAAAATTTTACGAGTCCGTCAAAACGAAACCTCGAAAACGGCCAATTTCGGACAAGGCATATTTACCCGTGTGCCTGTTTCATAGAATTTTAATTTTATCATTGAGTCGCAAAGGCTTGTGGCGAAATGATTCAGGCGAACTTTAATAAATAATAAAAGGGACTGAATAATTCAAAGGACCGCAAGTAACTTTGCCTGGCTTCGGCTCGCCCAATCTTGGCGCGGCCGACAATGTTCGGCTCTTGTCGGCAATGTTCGGATTCTAAAGTCTTTGTAAAAAGATAGTAATGCATAATTAATGCGACTAATGTTTCCTTACTTTAGTAATGAAGTATTTTATCACTACCTTCTTGAAGGTATTGTTATTTCGAAATATAGGAACACATAACACATAACCATGTCGTCCATCTCCTTTTATTAGTGATCCCTCACTCGCCCGCTCCCCTGTAGCACCAGGTGTAACCAGTTTGAACATTTTATCGCTTCTCTTCTCTTTTTAAAAGACAAAGCCCACCCTAGGAATAAATCATGTGTCGCGGGGGGCTTTACAAACATTCAAACAACGGACAAAAAGAATACCCAGACTTGGGACAACCATTTGCGAATCACACAATTGTTTGTCCCGTGTGGGGATCGAACCCACAACACGCAGCGCAGTGGCAATGGCGAGACGACCACTAAACCACTCCGCTATTCGTACAGTACAGTACAGTACTGACCATGGTAAAAGTCTCAAAACCCGCAAGGAATTCACTCAGAAGCAGGTTAGTATATAAAAAGATTTGAAAAAGAATTCCTTCCTTCTTATTAGCAAAATGGGAGACAGCATGAAGAATCTATATATTAATACGTGAAGCGAAAACTTTGTACCCCTTTTTACGAAAACTGCGCGGATGGAGGAGTATGAAATTTGGCACAGTTAAAGTTTATATGGAGAAGGAGGGGCGAATCCTAGTATTTATGTATAAAATATGCATTAGAAATACATTAAATTAATGAAAAATACTACATGCACACAACCATGCATTTGATACACGCAGTCGAATCGCGTTCGTAGTATTTCAACATTGTTCGTCTGACGTCGTACAATTCCTTGTGACTACGGTTATCTATACCTTATTTACATGTAATAGAGAAAAACAGAAAACAAAGTAGCAAGCTTAGGAATTTTGGTCGAATTTTGACCACTAGGCGACCGCTAGTTTTTATAAAGACATGAACACTAAGGACCTAATTATACACTGCAAACTTTTTATTGTGCCCAGGTTTAAGTGGTCGCCGCTGCCAGTACACCAAGTGTTGTGGGTTCAATTAATTCCAGAAATATGTATGACACAAACGCTTAAGAAACAAAACGCAATTCGTTCTGTTTGACACAATCACATAATATACAACTCCAGAAGGAATATGCGATTCTCTCAACCTAACAAGGTAATAGAGCCTGTGTAGAAGTTATACGATCTCAATAAAAATATTGGAAATGCAACATCATTTTGCTCCTTTGCGCTCGCTGCCAGTGAGCCAAGAAATGTTATCGTCGCTCTTCATACGATAAAATAATTATAAACTTATGTACTCGTATATAAATCAACTACTTTGAAGCTACAAAGGAGAAAATAAACTTTAAGACTGACGAAACAGCAATATTCTTCTGTAATAGAAAATAAAAATTAAATAGCTATACTCTTCTAAATGATCGGTAGTATGTTTTCACGGGTCTCTTCTCACTATGAGAAGGGTTAGGCCATAGTCCACCACGCTGGCCCAGTGCGGGTTGACAGACTTCACATATCTTCGAGAACATTATGGAGAACTCTCAGATATGCAGGTTTCCTCACGTTGATTTCGGTGACCGTTAAAGCGGGGGAAAATTAATGAATTAATACGCACCTACATAATGTCGAGAGTCAAAGATGAGCGCCTTGGAATCGAACTCGAGACTTCTACGTGGCAGTGCAATGTTCTGCCACTAGGCTAAGCAGTAAACATAATGCGCCATGGTTGGCCAGGATTCTACTCCCCTAGCGTTTATTATTCCTAAGTCACTTGGGGTCGGCTTTCTAGTCTAACCGGATTTGACTGGATATCAGTTTTTACACGGTGCGAGTGCCATCTGACCTCCGCAACCCGAAGGCTAACGATACCCTAAGGCTAGACCAGTGTCAGTATATTAGAGGGCACTGACTTCCCAATAACGACTGCCATAGATGTTCATGGCAGCCGGGACCGACGGCTTAACGTGCTCTCCGAGACACGGAGCAGGCGATAATTGTCAATCAATACGCACATAATTTCGAAAAGTCATATAACTTCCGAAAGTCAGAGGTGCGCGACGTGGGCTCGAACCCGAGACCCTCTGTATTGCAGTTTGTTGGTCTCCCCACTGAACTATCGCTGTATAATAACCTAATTTAGCTGTAGAATGTAATATTGCAAATATGTGTACTAACACTACATACATACATACATAGATTCACGCCTGTTTCCCAGTGGGGTAGGCAGAGACTACGGATTTCCATTTGCTACGATCCTGACACACTTCTCTGGCTTCATTCACTTTCATCACATTCCTCATACACGCCCGTCGGTTCAAGGAGCTCTTAACCTGGCCTTTGTCCAGAACGCCTCCGATCTGATCGAGAAACTAACACTAGATTTAAGTGAAGTTGTTACTAACGTATTTGTTGGATCTAGTAGCTAGTAAGATTTATTATGATACTAGTTTTCACCCGCGGCTTCGCTCGCGTAAATGTAGGTTAGGTTAGGTTTGCAACAGTTATTTTTTCTGGATGAAATGTACGCTATGTCCTATTCTGTACCCCTGACAACGTGTATGCAAAATTTCATGTTGATCGGTTGAGTAATTAAGGAGTGAAAGCGTAACAAACAAACAAACTCACTTTCGCATTTATAATATTAGTTAGGATTTAACAGTCATGATTACCGAGAGCACTATTTTAAAACTACTATGATTATATTATCATAGTAGTTTACAAAATCCTAACTAATATTATAAATGCGAATGTGAATTTGTTTGTTTGTTACGCTTTCACGCCACTCGACCGATCATACGAGCGATCATACGAGCGATCATACGAGCGATCATACGACCGATCATACGAGCGATCATACGAGCGATCATACGAGCGATCATACGAGCGATCATACGAGCGATCATACGAGCGATCATCATACATTTTATCCAAAAGAAAAGTACAGTTACTAATTTAACCTAACCTATATTTATGCGAGCCACACCGCGGGCAAAATATAGTACAAAATAAAGCCATATGTACTGTAATGATAACATACGATTTCTTTTTGTAAGACTTCTACGTAGGCATTAATTTTGTAGTTTTTGGCGCCTTACAAACATCCAAAAACAAACGCAAGTAACACTCGAACTCGGTACAACTATTAGTCGATTACACAATCAATGTTTATCTATATTAAAACGTGAAGCAAAATCTTTGTACCCCTTTTTACGAAAATTGCGCAGACGGAGGAGTATGAAATTTGGCACAGTTAAAGTTTATATGGAGAAGGAGCAGCGAATCCTAATATTTATATAAAATATGCATTAGAAATACATTAAATTGATGAAAAAATACTACACGCACACAATCATGCATTTGATTACATCAATATATACATAGCATACAAGTATTTAACAAAATACCAAAAAGTATACGAGAATTGCCTCTGACACAATTCATACATAAATTAAAGCAATGGCTCACAAATAAATGCTTTTACACACTTGCTGAGTTTATGTTATGTAAAGATAAATAAGTATTTGATGGTGTCAAAAACCCACGCTTATGTAGAGACTATTATAATCCTAATTAACCTAGTTATTTTATTACTTGTATAGCTATGCTCATAATAATACACACAAATACATATACTATAACAGAGTTATACATAATTTAATTAATAATGCAATGTAAATAATGATATTATATGTTTTCATTATAATTTAATACAATTTTATAATTCCGTATTCAATGTAATTTAATTCATGACATAAATTCACTATACTAATTATTTAAGGACAATATTTATTTTTATTCAGACAGTATTATTGTTATTTTAATGTTATTTAATATTCACATTATTGTTAATCATAAATATTAATTTTTGCATACCGTTCATACGGTGAGACATGCTGTGCTTATTTTATTAATTAAACATCTTTGTAACCGTGTTTCTAGCAAATAAAGATTATTATTATTATTACATAATTATCAGCAATATCTTACTTTTAAATCAATTATGGTCGAATTTTGATCACTAGGCGATCGCTAGTCCTAATAGATCGATCATGCAACACGGCGCGGCGTAGTGACTAACCGTTACTCAAAAGATGCACTCAGTACATAACAGTAGGTATATATGTAGTCAGTATACAGGTATATAGTACAAAGTAGCCACCAGAGCTTGATACGAAGCAGCAACTGGTGGGGTAATATCGGATGCGATACGTTGCTTTAATAAGAGGATGAAAGTGATATGTGCGTTGCCATGGCAACGGGGTCGAGGACGGCTCGACATTTAGTGACATGACGCGTATGCTCTTATCTTTGATTAAAAAATATGCTTATAATTTTTATGATCTTTAAATACCTGTATCACACCTACTCGTATAACATGTAGGTATAAGAGAATGGATAGATGCGTGTTGCACGAGATGCACTTTTTTATTGTTTTATAAAGACAATTTCCGCGCTAGAAATCATTCCTACCTCCCAAAGGACTTAACAAAAATTTAACCTATTAAGACGCAGCGCCACACCCGCGGCCAACACAATAGGTTTTCAATTATGTCTGGCATTCCAAGCATTGACAGACTAAACAACCGACATAACACCCAGACACAGAACAATAATTCTGTGCCTCCTGTGACAAGTGACACAAGTCAAAAATCAACACTTTACAGGAACACAAAAACAAGATTTAAAAAAATCTAGTTCGTGTTCTAAGTGGGCTAGGATTAACTTGAGTACTTATTTTTGTAGATAAAAACATTCACTTTCACTATTCATTTACATTTTTGTGGTCAATATTATAGATTTAAAGTAATTGTTTAAAAACCTATAAGTTGTACCTTTTTTATTTCTAATACATCCTCCTCTATAATGCGATAAATGATACAACTACAGTTAAATTATATTGCACTTGTAAGTGGTCTTTGTGTAAGATGAAAAATTAAATGTGCAAATAAATATATATCACACTTATATCATGAAACACATAAAATAATGTGTGCAGCATTTACTTATAAAGGTTACAACTTGAAATATATCTATATTCACTATATTTTTGCAAAAATCCAGCCAGTTATATCACTTTGCACAAAATTATCTCGGAAACTATGGTAGATAGAAGAACGTGAGTTAGTTAAAAAAAATCCTAATTTTTTTCTGATCACTATGTAAAAATCAAACAGGGTACAACTCGACTTATATCACTCATCACAGGAGGCACAGAATTATAGATTACATAAATATTGATCCACTGTGGGCATCGAACGCACGATACTCTGCGTAGTTGCAATGACAATGCAATCATTTCAATCACTACGCCATCCGTGCAATATAAGACATGACTGTGCCGTCATGACTTATATTGCAAAAGCTATGTTGTTTGGTCACCAAAAGATATAAAATGAAAAATCAATTATATGATTTTTCATTTTATATCTTTTGGTAAAAATTATCTCCGGATCCTCTATAACGGACATGGGGTCGAAATTGTCACAGGATATAAGACAAATCTTAATACATTTTAATCTTATAGCATAGGAGTCAAGAGGCAAAAAAATTGTCTGTGGATCCCATGGGAGTGGCGCCGTGGGATCCTAGTGTCCGGAGGGAAGTAATATACGCCTATTCTACTGCCATGTACGGATCCACACACACACACACACACACACACATGCACACACTATAGTGATGTGTTTATACTTTTATAGCCTTCATTATTTGTCTTTGTATCACTGCAATTGTAATTGGGATTAAATATAATGATCATCAAAAATACTAATTGCACAGCATAACGAGCACCTATACGCCTCAAATCACTGCATTCCGTCTCGGAAGGGTTGGGTTATGTTAGGTTCTTTCTTAAACCCACCCAAAAATAGACGACTTAGTTTGATCTCTTTAAATATATTTTGCTGTGCAATTAGTATGTTTTTGCTGTGCAGTTAAATACTATAATTTAACTCGACAGTATAATCTTTGTTATCGTGCCTTAGACAGGCCTGGCCTAGTTTGGGATCAGATCGGTAAGTAATAACATGCCTCGTAGCAAACGTTTCTAAATAAAATAATATATTATTGTTTCCTAACAGAATACGCTGATAACATCGCCCCCGACCTGATCATCGAACTTTGCAGCTTAACGATCCACCAGAGTCGTAAATCTAAACGTAAACTTATGCTATAACACCAGTATGACAGTTTGTTACTTCAACTAATGAAATTATGACCTTAGAGCCGAGTTTTGGGATTAATATGGCAGATGATAGCTATGGTATTAATTTATCGATGTATATTCAAGCGAGCTCGGAGTTAGTATGTTTAGTCCCGTTCTCACAACACGCTATAGTTTATAGAGAATAGAAGCACAAATTACATAGCTGTGTGATGGCCGGCTCGATGGGAACACCCAAATACTCCATAATATTTTAATCCGAAATTCGATGTTCCGATTTTCAAAAGTCCGAATTTCATAATACACTTCTCATCAGAAAAATCGAAACACTTCCGTTTTTATGGTTTATGTCCTAATTTAACACAAAAGAGTTTTCATTCCATGAAAAAAATCACATGATTGTATAGCTGGCAGTTTGGCCATTACAGTGATAAGCGAAAATTCTAAATTCAAAATTAGAATTTCATTTGTTTATCCTATAAATGAAATGATTCACTGTTTTGAGATAAATGTGTGTTTAGACTTGGAGTACATTTCACCTTTGAAAACTAAAAACTAGCGCTTATCTTAAAACTTGTTGTTCTGTGTTCTGTATACTGCGTATGTACTGTGACTTTGGGACGTCTGAAAAAGTTTTTTTTCTATAACATATGGATACTTCGCCCGCAGAAACCGCCCAAGTGGTGGCATTGCTGGATTCTGGACTTAGCGTGTTGTGGCTGAAAGATTGCATCTAAGCCTGTCGTCTGTTCATAGAGTCTACAAACGCTATCGGGAGACTGGTTTGTTCACGCGCCGATCAGGATCTGGCAGGAATCGGGTCACTTCTGAGCGATATGATCGATTTATTGTAACAACTTCTTTACGAAATCGACGCCTTAATGCTTTTCAACTGCAGCAGCAGCTTCATATTGTACGTAGGGTGGCTGTAAGTGACTCTACAATTAGAAGAAGGTTGAAGGAACGTGGACTGGTACCGCATAAGCCAGCAAGTGGGCCGAAATTAACTGCAGACCATCGAAGAGCGCGCCTTAACTTTGCACGTGAGCACCTAAATTGGTCATATCTCCAGTGGAACAAAGTCCTCTTTTCTGATGAGTGTAAAATTATGCTGTATGGTAACGACGGAAGGAGCAAGGTCTACAGAAGAGATGGAGAACGCTTTGCACAATGCTGCATTGAAGAAAAGGTCAGCTATAGTGGCGGTTCGTGGACGGTTTGGGGAGGAATCAGCGCCGACGGTAAAACAGAGCTTGTCTTTGTGTCTGGGCCACGTCTGCCTGCACTAAACAGTCATCGGTACATCGAACAGTGTCTTGAGCTTCACGTGATGCCCTATGCACATTTTATTGGCAACGGTTTCATATTCATGCACGACAATGCTAGGGCTCACACCGCGAGCGTCGTACGAGATTATGTTACCGAAGTAGGTATCTCCATTATGGAATGGCCAGCAAAAAGCCCGGACATGAATCCGATTGAACATCTATGGGATGAATTAAAGAGACGAATTCGTGCGAGAGATCCTGCCCCAGAAACACTTAGCCAGCTGCAAAATGCAATCCAAGAGGAATGGAATGGAATGCCACAACATTTGATCGTGACTTTCATCCGATCGATGAAGAACCGTATGGCAGCAGTAATAAGAGCTCGGGGAGGGAATACAAGTTATTAAATAAACGTTTCTTAGCTTTTTTTCATTTACGTGTGTTGTTTTATCAATCTCCTCCATACTCCATACAGGGTAAAAATGACTTGTTAAACAAAATACGAAACCTATGAACATTTAATTTGAATTTAGAACATTAAAATTATGATTTGAAAACCTCATATTATTCACTATTAAACGACATTTGACATATATTCCTAAATATATAAATTTTTCTGATAATCCTTACAATACATAAACTTGCAAGGTGTTTCGATTTTTCTGATGAGAAGTGTACTTAAGAAATATAATGTCCATTATATCCCGAAATTCATTTTACCGAAAGTCGTAAATGCGAGTTGTTTGTTTTGCGATTTTCATAAGTTCGAAGAATCAAATGCTCGATGGGTTCTCGGTCCGAAAAACGACATTCCGATTTTCAATATTCCGATAATTTCAGCGGGTTAAAATATATTTTGATAATGGTATCAAAATATATTTTAACCCGTTGGAATTATCGGAAAATTAAAAACCATATAATATTATTATTATATTATCGGAATATTAACCATAATGATGGCATTATGGTTAACACCCCGATTCAGAGCAATCCAACTCGGATAGTTTAGGTTAGACCTACTTTAGCCTTTGTGGTAATTTTTTTTAATAACCATCCCAAAATAGGAGATACCCGCAGCGGAGCTCCGTCGAACTTTCTAAATTTGCTTTGTAATTAAATATATTGTTTCAAATCATTTGGTTTGGTTAGAACAGTGGCCAGCGAAAAAATTTTTTTTCAGCCATCTTTATATTTGTAATGTGTGATGACAGTACTGTCATCAACTACGGTGTAGGTGACTTGTGACGTCACAGCTCATTAGCGTCCGCTTGCAAAATTATAAATATTAAATCAGCTCTTTTACTTGAGACAGCTTGGGTTTGTGTCAATTGCAGTGTCGTAGGTCGTGGACTAAATGTCTCCGTAATAAGAATTTTCGTTGAAGAATTAATGTCGCAAATCGCGTGCGAATCTAGTGATACGCATAATTGTATTCGAATACATTAATGCATAACGCAATAACTTTGCATCGTCAAGAACGTAACGAACGAATAGTTTCACCAATACTAATATAATCCTAATCCTAACTAATATTATAAAAGCGAAAATGAGTTTGTTTGTTTGTTACCTTTTCACGCCTAAACCACTGAACCGATCATCCTGAAATTTGGCATATACGTTGTCAGGTGTACAGAAACGGACATAGGCTACCTTTCATCCCGAAAAAAATACTGTTCACGAGGAAAATAATAATAGCGTTCTTATGATAATAGATGGCGCCACGTGTCTTTTGAATCATGATTGAATTATATTATCACAAGCAGAGTATAACCCGAATTAATTGTCAAATTCTAAATTAACGCGAGCGAAGCCGCGGGCAAAAGCTAGTAATATTATAAAGGGGAAAGATTAGATTTTTTCTTTGTTATGTTTTAATTAAAACAAAATAAACAAACATATTATACATATTATAAAACAAAATAGCGGATTAAGATGATTCGATCTTTTGAAAAGAATGGACGTGGAAAGATTTACCAAGCAAATATACACAAATACGAATGAAACAGTCGGAAGGGCAACATATAGGCGATCATTTGACCAAATCAAAGACGTTCTGGAGAAAGGCCAAGTTAGGAGTACTCTGAATAGTTGTCTATACATATACAAATATATAGGTATGGAAGTCTATACATACATATTGGTATGAAACAAAGAAATGTCAACTAACATAATTATTCTGTTCTAGTTTTTGCCCGCGACTTCGCTCGCGTAAAAGTAGGTTAGGTTAAGTTAGCAACAGTACTTTTTTTTAAATAAAAAAGGTTAAAATTAGAAAGCCTATGTTACTCGGTGATAATATAGCTTTCTAATGGAGAAAGAATTTCAAAATCGGTAGAGTAGTTTCTGCGTTAAATCTTTACAAACAAAAAACAAATCATTCCTCTTTATAATATAAGTATAGATAAACATCAATATGTTACATAAGTTAAACTCGCCTCAATTTAAATGGATGTGTGTACTCTTTGTAAAATAGTAGGCACACATTGCGAGCTTGCAACGGATTTGTTTTTTACGTCGAAACGATTGCAATCAATATTTGTTTCAATTTATTAAAGCGCAAGCAAATACGGAATAGTTATATATATAATTGAAATGTGAAAACCTTTTGTATTTATTCGGCATTGCGGATTAATTCCATCAACACACAATTAGTCATACGACGTCAGGCTATTATTGATTTAATAAAATTGGATAGGGATTTGTAAAAACACATTTCGCTGATTTGTTCAACACACAAATTTTTCACAAACGACAGGTGTCCATCAGTGTATAACATCGCTGTACGTGTAACTTCATCCACGATTAACAGTGTTTAAAAGATAATTAATTAGTAAAATAATTGTTTTAATAATTGTATGCCTTTTCGCCTGAACATTGTAGACCAATGTTTAAAATCTGTTTTTTTTTCTAAACACATGATTTACAATAGACATTTGATTTGATTTGATTACGATACATGAGATCATAGCCAAATGCACATGGGTTGTGCTTCAGCAGTGAACAGAGACTAGAGATAACTTACGGAGATGATGTGATGTCAGGCAGACGTCAGTGATCGCTATCGCCTGTCTAAGATATGCGACTATCCTTTCTTTTGCGTTATTGGTAATGAGTTAGAGTGAGAGATAGAGATTGCGGTATAAGCGTTCAGCTTCAATTCAACCATATTCCATTAGGCTTCACGCTTGTTTGACACTACCAATTATTATCAATGTATGCAAATTATTTAATTGCATGCTTTTATAGCTTTTTCGTTAGACGAAAAGCCTATGTGTACGTTAGCAGATTTTTTGAAGTGAAAACTTCTTTAGGCGCGTTGAGCACTTCTTGGGTGAACAAAAATCATAGAACTCGCGTCATCGTCACGCTTCGTCATCGTCACGCTTCCACGCTTTTCATTTTTGAATTATTTTAGAATATTAACAATATCTCAGAAATGGTGCGTCCTACGCAAAAACTAACGAAATTTTGACCCCCTTAACCCCTAAGAGAGTATCAGGAATACGACTCGCCCTATTTTTTGTTTATAAAGAAATGTTTATGATCAAGGATTAAAGTATTCACTTCTATCGGCAGTCCCCAAACACTGCCCCAATTTTTTTTAACGCACTCACTCCATTTGTGTCCCATTCGTTGCACATAGCTTTGTCTTAAGTGCCACTTAAAAGAGATTTAGCCCAGTACTGTTTACTGGGTACACTACCAAACTCTCTGCAGTTACTACGGATTTTAAAGCAGAAATACTAAATAATATATAGTCGGCCTTGATGGCGTAGTGGTTATTGTAACTGACTGCTACGCCTGAGGTCGCGGGTTCGATTCCCGCACAAGTCAAACATTTGTGTGCATGAACATGGATGTTTGTCTTGGTCTGGGTGTTTCTATCTATAATATGTACGTATTTACGAAAAATAAAACAGTATATAATATGTATGTTTATCCATTGTCTAGTACCCATAGTACAAGCTCTGTTTAGTTTGGGCTAGATGGTGTGTATGTGGTATAATATTATTATTAATATTATTAATCCTTCTATATATACGTAGTAATATATAACTTTATTATGTTGGTAGATATTGTGGCCGGCGCGCGGCGCGCGGCGCGCGGCGGCGGCGCGCGGCGCCATTCGGTCTGCGCGGCCCATGGACGTGTCTAATCCTTGTTTATGCATGTGCGTGAACAGCGACGAGCGGTAAACGTGTTTGTGGAGCCTCGTGCACGTATATGCACTAACGTTGCTCGCGCTCACAAGTGGTAATGTGAATGATGATTGTGGGCACTATGTGTTTATTTATTTTAGGATTCAAGGGCAACTTTGGCGTTAATAACGCCTAATTTCTGTAAGAGTTTCACAAACATTGATAACTAGAAAATAAAGAGCATCTAGAATTGTGCATTATCTATTTCTCAATAAATATATCTATCTATAGATATATTTATTGAGAAATAGATATAGTGCTCGAAATTCGACCAAAGTTTGCCTGTAAGATATTGCTGATATATGTCATTACATATTGATATGTGTAACCATAGTTACGCGCTTCGACTGCGTGTGTCAAATGCATGGTTGTGTGCGTGTAGTGTTTTTTCATTAATTTAATGTATTTATAATGCATATTTTAAAAAAATATTAGCATTCGTTACTTCTTCTCTGTATAAACTATAAGTGTGCCAAATTTCATACTCCTCCGTCCGCCCAATTTTCGTAAAAAGGGATCCAAAGTTTTCGTTTCACGTATTAATATATAGATGTTTTATGTGTGTTGATCAGGTTCTTCTTACATGCAAAACAGGCAAATATATCTACCTATATTTTCTTACTTTGCATGTACAAAAAAGTTGCGTGCAAAATATGAATCCTATGCTGGGCAATTTATATTTTTTATTATTTAAGCGGTCGTATTTTCCTGTTATTAGACTCAGCTGGAGCCTTAACTTCATTTTTCGTAACGAGATCACAGGGGTATTGTAAAACTAGGTAACGAATGACGTTGGCAGGTCAGGGGGAGTCGCCGCGGCTGTTTATTCCGAGTTGGCCGCGCCGGCCGGTGCTGCTGTAATGAAAGGGAAGCTGCCTTGTTACCTTTCTCATTTGACTACAAACATTCTGCGTATAAAGTTATATTTGCACAAGGAAAGTTTCTTGAAGCAATTCTCATGGTAACCCTGCTTTTTTGCTAAGTATGATAAAGATAGCTCTACATTTGGTTTAAGTAACTGGACTATTGTAGCAAGCTTTTAAATAGCAACTGATTGCTTCGTTGCATTCGTGGTTGGCGATAACTTTACGATTAAATCATTGCGAAGAGAGAACAACTATTACAATAGAAAGAGGTTGAAATTACTGAACTCCTCTGATGATAGATGACCTCATAGTGAGATCCGTGGGTACCCTAATTTGCAATATTCCGCTTCAAACATAAAATATGCGTCTACATATGTGTCGCTGGCACGCATAGCATCCCCAGGATGGTTTGGCAAAAATTGAGCATTACTTTACGGTTATCCAGCCTTCATTCACGTGTTAGGCTCATTGTAACTTTTTATATAACCACATTAGTAAACAAACATACAACCCGCCTGATGGAAAGCGGTAACTGCAGCGTAAGAGAAATTGTTGTGCTGGCACGCTAGGAGCACATAACTCGTGTCCTTAGGAACAGCATAGTGTCTGAAAATAGGTAGACAGTCTGTCTGTCCGTTCGGGCATCGTACAAAAGCAGTGGCAGCTTTAAAAGTTTGATAACATAGAGTCCAAATTAAATTTTATCTCATTCAGTTCTGTAGAGTTTGAGATATGTTGCATAGTGATCCACCCAAATGAAACCGTGTTTATCTATAGTAATATTATAAAGCTAAAGAGTTTGTTTGTTTGGTTGAACGCGCTAATGTCAGAAACTACTGGTTTAAATTTTTAAAAAAATATTGTTGGATAGCCCATTTATCGAGAAGGGCTATAGGCTATATAACATTACGCCACGCCCAATAGGAGCAGAGCATCAATAAAAAAAATTGTGAGCCGTCACGGGACGCCTAGCAAATGTGAAACATCGAAAATATTTTGTACAAGTAATATGCATAAAAGAACAGATTACGACAGGAACTAATATGGCATAATGTAAAATACTATCATGTAGCGTGGCGAGGCGTCGCTACGGCATGCGCCGCCACGCCAGCAATCGGTTTTACGTGCGGCTATAGATGTTTCAAAACGGGGCAAATGCTCTTATGTGAAGCAGATGAAGTTGCGCGGGTCTGCTGTTAAAGTCATATATAGAGAATTTGTAGCCAAATTTTAGTATTAACATTCAGAGTTAATTTGCAATTAAAATAAATTTAAATTGTTAATTACTTTGTGGTACAATATCAGGGTAACAAATAATTACGAAAGCGGTCTCGGTCGCGTGACATTTCACGGAGTCCATTCAATGAGCTTGCAAAGTGTAAGTGGGCGTTCCTACAAAGAAAGGTTTTTGATTTTTCGATAGTTAGTCAATTATTGGCATAATACATCGGCCTCGATGGCGTAGTGATTAGTGTATCCGCCTGCCACGCCTGAGGTCGCGGGTTATTCCCGCACAAGTCAAACATTTGTTAATTTAAACTGCCTCGGTGTTGCAGCGGTTGTGAATGCGACAACTGTACACGAGGTCTTGAATTCAATGCATAGCATACATACACACCTATTTTATTTCTAATTCAAAATCTGCATAGGTAGATTAAGTACCTACATCTATACTAATATTATAAAGCTGAAGAGTTTGTTTGTTCGAACGAGCTAATCTCAGGAACTACTAGTTCGAATTGAAAAATTATTTTATTGTTGGATAGCTTATTTATCGCGGAAGGTTATAGGCTATATAACATCACGCTACGACCCATGGGGGCGGCGCAGTAATCACAACCGCGGATGAAACCGCGGGCACATCTAGTGTCATAATAAACTGAAATCATACCAAGACTTGTCCAGGAGGTAGGAGGCTGGTGATCTGTAATACAGGTTTATCCTATTATAGACACCAGTTTCTCACAAAGGACTGAGAATTATTTAACCTGTATTGTATTAGCTACTTACCTTTGTGAAGGATGAAATAAATACCTTTATTATTATACCATGCTCCACCTAACAGAATATTCCCCGTTTTTGAAACATTTTTCATTGATGCTCCGCTCCTATTGGTCGTAGCGTGATTTTATGTAGCCTATAGCCTTCCTTGATAAATGGGCTATCCAACACTAAAAGAATTTTTCAATTCGGACCAGTAGTTCCTGAGATAAGCGCGTTCAACCAAACAGACAAACTCTCCAGCTTTATAATATACTAGATGTTCCCGCGGTTTCACTCGCATTTATCGTTACTGCGCCACCCCCGTGGGGTCGTAGCGTGATATAATATAGCCTTCCTCGATAAATGGACTATCCAATACAAAAATAATTTTTCAATTCGAACCAGTAGTTCCTGAGATTGGCGCGTTCAAACAAACACAACAAACAAAACTTTTCAGCTTTATAATATTAGTATAGATTTAGTATAGACTAGCTGTTACCTGCGACTTCGTCCGCGTAGATTTTAACTAAAAAGTGTTGGTCTCCGCAGCACCCTAATTTTTTTTCTAAAGTCAAAGTAGCCTATGTAACTCTTACTTATAACATCAGCTATCTGCCAGTGAAAATCCCGTCAAAATCGGTTCAGCCGTTTCGGAGACTAGCCGGAACAAACAGACAGACAGACAAAAATAAAAAAAATTGATGTTTTCGTATAGGTACCTTATATACTTTCCTGTGCATTAGATAAAAGCTGTTATTTTGACATTACAAACAGACACTTCAATTTTATTTATTTGTATAGATGTATAGATTCGATGGTTAAGCTAGCATAAAGTGATAGGGTTTTTTAAGATAAGATATATTTTTTGTTAAGAAATTCTCAACAGCAACTAGGAATTAGAAAGTTGTCGGTGTAGCCCACCCTCGTGACTTAGAACGCAAGTAAAGCCATTAGTTCTACGCGTTATCTTGCTCCGGTCGTATCTAATTGCCGTTCCATCGGATTATTTAATGAGGGAATAGAGAGTGCACTTATGTTTGCTCACACACTTGTGCACTATAATTCTGCTGGCTGATGGCTTTTCTTCGTTAAGATTGACCCCGATAACCCAAATTCGGTTTGGAAGAACTTATGTTTAAACATACAACATGGATGTTTGTTTTGGTCTGGGTGTTATTATGTATAATAATAAAAATAATAATAATATGATATAATATTCTACCACATACACACAACACCATCTAGCCCAAACTAAGCAGAGCTTGTTCTATGGGTACTAGACAATGGATAAACATACATATATACTTTTTTTTGTTGTAAATACTTACATAATATGTATGTATTTACAAAAAAAACATGTATGTATGTTTATCTATTGTCTAGTACCCATAGTTCTAAGCTCTGCTTTGTTTGGGCTAGATGGTGTTATGTGTATGTGATAGAATATTACAATGTTTTACATACACAGCAAACGTGAATCTACATACTTATATAATGTATATTTACGCCATGACACCCCCGTCATCAAAAGTTCAATATCCAAGCAATATATTTAAAAATATATTACCTTATACCCCTCAGGCGCACAGGTAATAACCCACGATGCACTTACGGAATAAAAAGTACCTCAATAAAAGTGTAACAGGTAATTTAAAAATACATTTTAACCCTCCAAGCGGCGCTCGGCAAATAGGTCAGGGTCACCGTGACCCCAATCCCATGGTTGCCATAGCAACTGAGGTAACGTTTGAAGTTTCAATTGACTTCTACTTTTAGAGGATTGAAAGATCTTTGACATACATTTTGTATATTGTGAAATTCTTCGAAAATGTTATTAAATTAGAATTTTAAGTGCCATTTTATAGGGCATTATTTTTAAGGCAGTCTTATGTCGGTCTTGAAGCCTTCCCTTTGGTCGGGAGATTCGATTGCCGAGCTAAGTAAAGTGTTATAAAAATGTTATTATTATTATATTTTAAAATTTTATTTTTAGAATTTTGTTTTATATGGACAGTGACATATGGCATAATGACTGCAACACCTGGTAAATAAATGAGTTGTAAAATACTGAGATTATATAATTTGATGGTGATTTAAAAGAGTTGCCTTGAGTTTCTTGCAGGTATCTTTTCATAGGCTCAACGTTTTGCCTGAACCTTGCAACTAACATAAATGTAAATTCAGTAAATGTAACAAACTCACTAACCCCTTTGACGTTCATAAGTGTTACCTTTTTATTTTTTTTATTTTTATGGCATAGGGGGGCAAACGACCAGACGGATCGCCTGATGGTAAGCGATTACCGCCGCCCATGGACACCCGCAACCCCAAAGGAGTTACAAATGCGTTGCCAGCCCTTTAAAAAGGAATAAAGAAGGGAAAGTACAAAGGAAAGGATAGGAAAAGGATCGGGGTAACTAGGCCTCCGGCTCTCTCACTCACCGATACGAAACGTAACAGTACGGGTACCATTACTTCACGCCGGTATTCTGTGAGAGGGTAGTACTACCCCGGTCGGTCCGGCCCATTCATGCTGAAACCAGCGAGGGTCTACTACCTTATAAACTACTACCTTTGTGACCTAAGTGAATAAATGATTTTTGACTTTGACTTACATTATATTATTAGTACCTAACACAAATGGTTGTTCGGAGTCTGGGTGATCTTCGTGTCCGTTGCTTGAATGTTTGTAAAGTCCCCGCGACACAGGATTTATTCCTAGTGTGAGACCTGTCTCTATAAGAGAATTAATAGAATAACTGTCATGAAAATACTGTTACTGCCAATGATGATAATATAGATATATCAATATCATAATAATGAAAGTCGAAAATCTCATCCAGACTGTATTCCTTTTAATAACTGTATCTACTTGTATTGCAATTTAAATAAATAAATAGATAACAAAACTTAAGGAAAGAAAGAGCTATATTTTGAACAATACTTTTGTGAATAAGATGTGTACAACCTTTGTTGGAGATCCTTAACCGTTCATCCACACCGCAGTTACTTTGTGTAGATCAACGTTACTCAGCAACATCCGACAGCAAAACATTATTTATTGTTAATATGTGTTGCCGTGTTAGTATAAGTCAAGCAACGTTGCTCTACAATCGATAACATTGTTAGATAATGTCACCTCAACAATGCAATAATATAAATATCGTGCTACTCGATTAGTGTCGAAAGTTATTCTTTGCTATATTTTGTTAATTTATTTTGTTAATTTATGTTGTTGGCGGTATGGACGCGTAAGTAACAATCAGCAAATAGTAACAAGGAGCCATATAAGTTACAGATAGTTACCTAATGTTACCGTGTTGCATTTTGTTGCTCCACAAAAGTTAACTGCGGTGTGGATGCACGGTAAAGAAAACAAATAAATAAACAATGTACTTTGACTGTTTTGCAAGGGATTTTGTTACACCGACTTTGTTTCGAGAGAAGTAGAAAAACGGCTCAATTGTGTCGCTTCAGAGTCTTCACTTTTCGTGGCCTAGTAACGTATCTGCTTCTTTTCTGTTTATAAATATCATACATTATCTATACTAATATTATAAAGCTGAAGAGTTTGGTTGGTTGAACGCGCTAATCACAGGAACTACTGGTCTGAATTAAAAAATATTTTTCTGTTGGACAGTCCATATCGAGGAAGGTTATAAGCTGTATAACATCACGCTCCGACCAATAGGAGCGGCGCATTAGTGAAAAATGTTGCAGAAACGGGGAATATTGTCATATGTGACGCAGACGAAGTTGCGCGGGTCAGTATACTAGTTACTATAATGATGCAATGCGTTGTGTGTAGGAAGAGCAGCGATAGCCTAGTAGGAGACAGTTGGACTGCCACACAGAGATCTCGAGTTCGATCTCAAGGAACATCCCTGACTTTTCGGAGTTATGTGCGTTTTAAATACTTTATTATCGCTCTCTTTAACGATGAAGGAAAACATTGCGAGGAAATCAGTATGTTGTATTCAACATAATGTTCTCGAAAATATATGAAGTCTGCCAATCCGCACGGGGCCAGCGTGGGGGACTATGGCCTAACGGCTAACCCATCTTACAGTGAGAAGAGGCCCGTGCCCATCAGTGGGACAGTTTACTACAGGGCTGATATTATAAATGTTATGTTAAAATATAAAATAACGCTACACACAGATGAGTGTGGCGTCATATAGGTTCAAACAAATAATAATATTATCTTGTTACTATGTTTCAAGCGGCTGCCATTTTGCCTCCGTCACTTCATATAATATTAATCCATTTGAACGTTTTAAGGTATTGATTGTCCATATTGATGACTGAGACCAATAGCTGGCGTGGCTATTTATCGACGAGAATATGCCAACGTCCATCAACTTTGTCAATGTGGGTTTTCAAGATAATTTAAACGAGAGTAAAATCCCACGGTTCAACCTCATCGTCTTAAATTTACATCATGTGACTTATGGACCTCTATATCTCGGGGGTCTTTTGACCCACAAGGCCCATATTTAAACTCGACCGAGGTATGACCCCAAGGTTGCGAGCACACCAAGTTACAAGTCAATCGGTCCAGTGGTTCGGGATTTACGCCTGTCACCAACAGACAGACACACAGAGCCACATAGTGTTTTCATTAACCTCCGAAGAAGACTTAGAGGTTAATAATGTTAAATTCTAGTATTATAATAAAGCTCTTCAGCTTTTAAAATAAATTGAGCGCATTCAAACATAAAAACAAACAAAATCTTTAGTGAGTTTATTTTTGTATATGAACGTGCTAATTTTTGGCACAACCAGTCGGATTTAAAAAGTATTTTGTCTTTCAAATATAGGTCAATTCTTGAAGAAGGGTGTAGGCTATATGACATCACGCTTCAAATCTCGGGAACGGAGCAGCGGCTAGTCTATACAAATAAATAAAATTGAAGTGTCTTTTCGTAATATCAAAATAACAGCTTTTTATCTAATGCATATGAAAGTATATAAGGTACCAATTCGAAAACATCTATTTTTAAAATTTTTGTCTGTCTGTCTGTCTGTTTGTTCCGGGTAATCGCCGAAACGGCTGAACCGATTTTGACGGAACTTTCACTGGCAGAAGGAACTTTGAAGAAACTTTGACATTCCGAAACGTAGCCATGTAACTCCATTTTTAAATGCAGGCAATATTTTGAAAATGAAATGGAGGAGAGATATTCACTTGGCAACTCTCATGTTTGGAACTGTCAAAGACAAAAAACCAGAGTATCTCTATGAAAAATTGGAATGGATGGCAGAAAATAAAAAATACTCAAGTAGAGAACTAGGGCAACCATTGCGCATACCTAGGCACAGAACTACTGCTTTTAGAGGTGGATGCCGGTATAACGCTACCAAGTGCTGGAATAATATGCCTCCTCCACTGCGCCAACTAGATAAACTAAGTAGTTTCAGGTTTAAGATAAAGAAATTATATTTATCTGAACATAAATCCAGCAATTAATTTGTTTATATTGTATTTCTATATATATTTATATTATATATCCATATATATTATTCTTTATCCATTTTTTTAAATTTTATTTAATATGATCTTCTGTTCTACACATATATGTAATTTGCCTGTCTATTGTACATTATATTATATTTACTCTATCTATTAAGTATGTTTATAAACTGTATGCCGAATAATCGTCCGTGCTAGCCCTTGGGTTTCGGCTGAAAAACAGCGCTGCGGTCATCCGTAGCAAAGGCTGAGCTGAAACCTTTTAGACACACTGCACAACATTTTCTTTATTTTATTTTTGTTTTTTTTTTTTTGAATGTTTATTCTTCTTGTTTGTATGATAATATGTTGTGTTTTTAGTGTGTTAAATAAATTATTTTTCTTTTCTTTCTTTCTTTCAGATAGCTGATGTTATAAGGAGTAATATAAGCTACTTTGATTTTAGAAAAAAAAAAAAGTTCCGCGGAGACAAACACTTTTTAGTTAAAATCTACGCGGACGAAGTCGCAGGTAACAGCTAGTATATAATAAAGGTAGCATGTCCCGCAGCAAATATCATAGCTTGTAAATACTTGCAATATCAGCGGATCGTGTGTTGCCAACTTTAAGGTAATGGAATTAAAGATAAAACGAAAGTAAAGGAATGGGTGTAAGTATTATCAGGCATTCTTATTTAACGTGCGAAACGTACTGACAGTGTACTTTCTGTAAGAATGATCACGGCGAACATTTGTTAACAGACGATCAAACGCATGTCAACTGCCGTAATCGGCTGATCGAATTGGCGAGCCACTCAAATAAAAAAAATCTAAATCAAAAATAAATTTATTCAAGTTAGTCTACAAGGTAACACTTATGAATGTCAAAGTTACACAATTTTTTTTCTGTGAATTTACCGTGGGGTGACCAGCAGACTGCAATGCAGAGGGTCTCGGGTTCGAACCCACGTCGTGCACGTCTGACTTTCGGAAGTTATATGGCTATTCGAAATTATTTTTATTTTATTTATTTGGGAAACAAACAGATACAATTTAAAAATAATTAATGTTCAAATTAACTACACTTAATCCAAAGCAGTTTTCACATATAAATATACAGTAGCGCCAAAAAATATTTGAAGTTATAATCTAAAACAACAAATGGACAAGTAATTAGCGTAACAATATAACAACAAAAAAGTATTTTAAAAAGAACTAGGTACAGTACTAGGAACAGGGTTAGGTACAAAGTTAAATTATTTAATTTTGAATTATGTGCGTATTGATTGACAATTATCGCTTGCTCCGTGCCTCGGAGAGCACGTTAAACCGTCGGTCCCGGCTGCCAAGAACATCTATGGCAGTCGTTATTGGGAAGTCAGTGCCCTCTAATATCCTGACACTGGTCTAGCCTTAGGGTGTCGTTAGCCTTCGGGTTGCGGAGTCAGGTGGCAGCCGCTCCGTGTAAAAATCCAGTGTAGATATCCAGTCAAATCCGGTTAGACTAGACAGCCGACCCCAAGTGACTTGGGAATAATAAAGGCTAGGGAGAAGAAGATTCGAAAATAACCGTGCATTGTTGACATAAAATTTCTAAGAAATGAATGTACATAGTTGCTTTATTACTTCATAAATTTCTAGAAGATTCGTTCTAAAACGTCATAGGTAACGTCGGTAACTTGGCAACGAGAGCTACCCGTGCCTCCCCCGGGAGTCGTGAGCGCTACTAATGGAGGAAACGTGCGCTGTAACCAACCGTGTGGGGTCCAATATCAGCCAATCTCGAGTTAAATATGGAGTTTCGAATTACCGGTAAATCTCCACACGTCTGACCGTGTTTTTATTGCGTTGGAAATGTTATACATATGTACATAGGTGGCTCTTGTTAAATAAGTGATAACAAGGACCGTGATATTAATTATAATCTTGGCCCATTTTTGCATATCTATACTAATATTATAAAGTTGAAGAGTTTGTTTGTTTGTTTGAACGCGCTAATCTTAGGAACTACTGGTTCGATTTGAAAAATTAGTTTAGTCTTGGATAGCCTAATTATCGGAGGTAATACTAGATGTTCCCGCGGTTTCACCCGCGTTTATCGTTACTGTGCCGCCCCCATGGGTCGTACCGTGATGTTATATAGCCTATAGCCTTCCTCGATAAATACGCTATCCAACACTAAAAGAATTTTTCAAATCGAACCAGTAGTTCCTGAGATTAGCGCGTTCAAACAAACAAACAAACTCTTCAGCTTTATAATATTAGTATAGATAGTTGTAACTCTGCCTATCCAATCGAGCATAATATAAAAGCATAGTTCTACATACATACGTATGGAACCTTGGGACGCAAATAAATACCTACTATTTTCCAATAGCCGTCTTTATAACGCTTTGAACATCTCAGTTGTCATTGGTAACAGCGAACAATTGATGTTATTGTATTTTCTTGGCGGCGCGCGGCGTACAATGTGTTCCAGCACAAAAGCCCTTTACATAAACATTCGAGAAGCATACCATTTCCGAGAATACGGATATTTTAACACGCTTTTATTTAGACTTATGTTTAACTTATCACCAGATATAGTAAAATATAACAGTCAAAAATTGTAAATGATCACCAAATTGCACAGCAATAGCCCTATTTTTGGGTGGGTTTAAGAAGGAACCTAACATAACCTAACCCTTCCGAGACGGAATGCAGTGATTTGAGGCGTATAGGTGCTCGTTATGATATATTTTAGTAAGCATATTACTATTTTTGGTGGTCATTATATTTAATCCCTTTTATTTACATGTCCTTTAAATACATGTATAAAACAAACTATGCAAAATGTAATGCAACCTTGAATACAATGAAAAATCAAGCCTTAAGCAATGAAGCCTTAAATAATATTACGCAAAGCAAGGCCTGAAAGCTGTACCACAGTTAGGCACAAGCCCTACAGAGAACCAAGTTAAAGGGATAGGTCATGGTTCTCCACGCTGGCCCAGTGTTGTAAGGTAGACTTCACATTTATTTTAGGACTAGATTTTGCCCGCGGCTTCGCTCGCGTTAATTTAGAACTTGACAAACAATTCGGGTTGTACTCTGCTTGTAATAATATACTTCAATCATGATTTGAAAGACACGTGGCGCCATCTATTATCATAAGAACGTTATTATTGTTTTCCTCGGGAACAGTAATTTTTTTCGGGATGAAAGGTAGCCTGTCCGTTTCTGTACCTACACTTGACAACGTATATGCAAAATTTCAGGATGATTGGTTCAGTGGTTTAGGCGTGAAAATGTAACAAACAAACAAACTCAATTTCGCTTTTATAATATTAGTTAGGATATAACGAATAACTCTGAGACGTAGGTTACCACATGATATTTGTCTTCACCGGTAAGGTAAACCAATGAACTGAAAAGAGCAGCGATAGCTCAGTGGGGAGACCAACAGACTGCAATGCAGAGGGTCTCGGGTTCGAACCCACGTCGCGCACCTCTGACTTTCGGAAGATATATGACTTTTCAAAATTATGTGCGTAATGATTGACAATTATCGCCTGCTCCGTGCCTCGGAGAGCACGTTAAGCCGTTGGTCCCGGCTGCCATGAACATCTTTAGCAGTCGCTATTGGGAGAGAGTCGACACAAAAGATCCCACTGGGTCGAAGTGTCGCCAGTCTGCACTGACTGGCCCCCACATAAGATAAGATAAGATATAAACCAAAGAACTAGTTTATGTTTACATAACTTTCAAAATTCAGCGGGCCGTACGATCTGTTGATTCGAACTCGAGACCTCTGCGTCAGTCAAATGGTCACAACCATACTTTGTCCGCTGTTGGATATAGGTCTCAATTTATTTATGCCACTCTCCACGCTCTTATGCTGATCTCATCCAAGCTCATTCAACGATGACAACAATGTCGTCCACCCATCTTGCCCCCGGATGACGGAAATTCTTAGAGACTCCATAGAGTCACAGCATTATTCCACCTTTCATCACCACGACTTGCCAAGCGTGTTACCCAACTCTTTTGAGTATGGTAACACTTAATCTGAAAATGTTCCCGCGCTTTCACCCGCATTTATCGTTACTGCGCCGCCCCCGTGGGTCATAGCGTGATGTTATATAGCTTATAGCCTTCCTCGATAAATAGGCTATCCAATACTAAAATATTTTTTCAATTCGAGCCAGTAGTTTCTGAGATTAGCACGTTCAAACAAACTCTTCAGCTTTATTATATTAGTATAGATACATCACATCTTATTTATATAAAACGATAATTATATACCCGTAGAGATGTTTAAACATGAGACTCAACATTTAAATGATGTGTACATATAACTAAAATCAATTCTTCGAGCCCAAGGGCGCGTTTGACGGGTTGATTGTCATTAGGGATGACACAAATGAGCGGATCGCGTGCGATCATGTGACACCCGACTCGTACACACACACACACAAACACACACACACACATACATGCATACACGGTTACATTTCTTTTTTACAGAATAAATAAAATTAATTATACGGGATATGCATTGTTGTACAGTCATGTAATTAATATGTCATAAAATCAAATCCGAACTAATATTATAAATGCGAATGTGAGTTTGTTCGTTTGTTACGTTTTCACGCCTTAATTACTCGACCAGTCGTCATGAAATTTCACCTACACGTTGTCAGGGGTACATAATACGACATAGGGTACCTTTCATCCAGAAAAAAGTACTGTTATTAACCTAACCTACATTTAAGCGAGCGAAGCCGCGGGAAAAATCTAGTCACGTATAAAAAGGACACAATAAGTAGGCTGTTTTATTGTTGTGAGCATGAGTGGAATTCCAAGTTTATTCCGGGATCAATTTAGGGGTTATAGTTAGGAAATTAATAATCTATATCTATACACATAAATAAAATTGAAGTGTCTGTTTGTAATGTCAAAATAACAGCTTTTTATCTAATGCATTTGAAAGTATATAAAGTAGCTATACGAAAACATCTATTTTTTACATTTTTGTCTGTCTGTCTGCTTGTTCCGGGTAACCTCCGAAACGGCTGAACCGACTTTCACTGGCAGATAGCTGATGTTATAATGAGTAACATAAGATACTATGATTTTAGAAAAAAAATTGGGTTCCGCGGAGACAAACACTTTTTAGTTAAAATCTACGCGGACGAAGTCGCAGGTAACAGCTAGTAATATAATAATATTCTATCACATACACACAACACCATCTAGCCCAAACTAAGCAGAGCTTGTACTATGGATACTAGACAATGGATAAACATACATATATACGTTTTTGTAAGTACATACTTACATGTTATACATAGAAACACCCAGACCAAAATAAACATCCATGTTCATGCACACAAATATTTGACTTGTGCGGGAATCGAACCCGCGACCTCAGGCGTGGCAGTCGGTTACACTAACCACTACGCCATCGAGGCCGATTATTCTAGCGCTAGTCGCATTACGGAATAGATAATAAAGTCTATGCCATGCGTAGTACGGTGTTTGGAAATGTTCGATAAACGGCAATAAGCTCGCTCCATAAGACGGAGGACTAAAATCATACCTGGCGAAGTGTGTCGGTGTGTGTTCTACAGAAGTATCAACCTCGGTGTACTCCTTCGGGAGTATAGGCGTGACAAACATTCAAACGGACACAAAGAGCACCCAGACTTGGAACAACCATTAGTGGATCACACCCATTTTTTTCCCGCGTGGGATTCGAACCCACAACACTCGGCGCAGCGGCAGTGACGAGTCGACCATATAAACCACTACGCCATCAGTGCAGTTAATTACAAATTATAAAACTACTAGCTTTTGCGCGCGGCTCCGCCCGCGTGATACCTAATTTAATAAAAAGTAGCCTATGTCCTTTCCCAGGTATTATACTACCTTCGTATCATATTTCATCCAAATTGGTTGAGTGTTTAAGGCGAGGATTTCCGAGCGCTCAAAGGTTTTGGGGCCCCCCGCTTCACCGGTCCGCGCGTACGCCGACGTCCATAATTACAATGAGTCGGGCGCTATGCTACTCGCGAGTGCCGATGACGTAGGTAGGGTGGTGGCACCAATTATCGGCCGTGTCAACTTTTTTTGAACTTTGACTGCTTGTAATTTTTACTTTAATAGCTTAATTTGCTTTCTTGCAATGCCTTTAGTGCATTCTTCATAGGCGTGATAGTGATAGATAATACGATAATAATATTATTAAGTGTCCATGAAAACTACGTAAATATAACAATCAAACCGTATTCCATGTTTGGTAATAGTGTGGTAATAGTCAATAGGATTATTGAATACTAGCTTCTGCCCGCGACTTCGTCCGCGTGGAATAGTTAGTTTGGGCTAACGCTGACTTTAACCCGCGACTTCGTTATACTTAGTTAGCTGCGATGTTATTTTAAAACTGCGATATCTCCTAAGATATTCATTGAAATCGAATGATGTAAAGGGCAATTTTGTTTTAAATTAAATACTTGTGATGAATAACGTATTTATTTGGATAAGGATTAATATCATGTTTATAAGAACACCTTCGCAAATAATGCATTATTTTAGAACAAATTTGGTTAGCATAAAAAAGGTTATATTGAGCCAACCTTAAAAGATAGACATATGCTGCGCGGACTTTTTTTTAGAACTTTTAAAGGGGAACAATTCTATAATACATGATTTTTGCGAAACTTTGAAAGTTTGAGAGCTGTAGAAGAACTTTGAGAGCTAAAGAGTTTATTTGTTTGTTTGCTTGAACGCGCTAATCTCAGGCACTACTGGTCCGATTTGAAAAATTCTTTCAGTTTTAGATAGCCCATTTATCGAGGAAGGCTATAGGCTATATATCATCACGCTAAGATCAATAGGAGCGGAGCACCAATGAAGAATGTTTCAAAATCGGAGGGTTTTTTTTTCCTTTTGAGAGCTTCCGCTACGTGCGCTGGGTAAACAGTTAAAGTTTCGTAAAAATCATGTATGACAGAATTGTTCCCCTTTAAAAGTTCTAAAAAAAAGCCCATGACAACATATGTCTATCTTTTAAGGTTGGCTCACTATAACCTTTTTTATGCTAACCAAATTTGTTCTAAAATAATGCATTATTTGCGAAGGTATTATTATATTAATAATAATAATATATTCTACCACATACACACAACACCATCTAGCCCAAACTAAGCAGAGCTTGTACTATGGGTACTAGACAATGGATAAACATACATATATACTTTTTTTTCGTAAATACATACATATTATACATAGAAACACCCAGACCAAGACAAACACCCATGTTCATGCACACAAATGTTTGACTTGTGCGGGAATCGAACCCGCGACCTCATGCAAAACAAAACATGATAGTAATCCTTATCCAAATAAATACGTTATTCATCACAAGTATTTAATTTAAAACAAAATTGCCCTGTACATCATTCGATTTCAATGAATATCTTAGTAGATATAGCTGTTTTAAAATAACGTCGCAGCAAAATAATTACCCATTACAGACATACAAACCATGTTTCTCCTGGTTTATTTTGCGTGATTTTAAATTTGCACTGTAGGTATGTTTATAAAATGTTGTTCAATGGTTCTTATGTGGTTCGTGGATTTAACAAAGAAAGATTCAGCTCCTTTAAAATTGTATTATAGGTGCCTACGACCCACTCTCTCTCTTATGTGACGCAGACGAAGTTGCGCGGGTCAGCTATCTATACTAATATTATAAAGCTGAAGAGTTTGTTTGTTTGTTTGTTGGTTTGAACGGCTAATCTCATAATAGCCTATTTATCGAGGAAGGCTATAGGCTATATAACATCACGCTACGACCCACGGGGATGGCGCAGTAACGATAAACGCGGGTGAAACCGCGGGAACATCTAGTACCAAATAACATTACAACTCACGAGGGTGGTGCAGTAAACATAAATACCACAACGCGCAGGTATAACTGCGGATAATATTTGTATTTATTTAGGTAGGCAGGTACCTACCTATAAAATTCGCTCGTTTTGCTTTTAGGCACATCTCACATTTTTATTCCCGTATACCTACCTAATATAATAATAATGCTATAAAATAATGATTCAAGTCCTATACAAATATGATAGGTAGTGTTTAGTAATTTTCAAATAATAGGTAGGCAACCTACCTTTTACATTTGTTTAGCCTACGTAAGGCTAAAGATGACAACCTTGATTTTCTTTTATTTTATTGCCCATTTCTACACTCGTCATCTACAAATCAATAATGGACTCGCACTGGTAAGTGGTACCTAACTATGCTGTTGTTATCAAGGCCGTTATCTCGTCCAATAATCAAAACTATGCTAATTATATACACTCTTATTACTAAAACTTTATAATACCTATTTACAAACTAAACCTAGATATAATATATTTATCAATAAGTGATGGCATTCGTAACTGACGATAAAATTATTTGTAATTCTGCGGTGCGCTCTGCAAACTAGCGATACGTCCTGTCCCCATTACATCCCGCTTGGGAGTGCAAGACGCTAGAGAGAGCACGGCCGAATGTAAGAAATCACATATTTTCGGTATTATATTTTTGTATATCATATAATGCATATTGTGATGCCCGACAAACATCCGTTTTTACATGACCTTTCTTTTGGTATATTTTTGAAAATTCAATTCCCAATATAACTCAAATAAAACACGAAAAATGCTTAAATCAGACCTATCTTCACGATTTTTTTCGATCGTATAAAATGTCAGTAATCGTGTTTCGAATGCCCGACAAATCAAGATCGAATGCTGTAAAATAACATATATTTTTTTCAGAATTTAAATCTATGTTATTTACAAATAAAACGCGTTTAAGCACGCTAGATAACACTGTACTTTGGGAAATCCTCGCCTTAAGCCGTGAATAGGTAAAAGACAGACAGACAGAAAGATTGACAGACAGAGCTACGTTCGAATTTATAACATTAAGTAAGGAAGTAAGAATTACAAGGATGTGTCAGTAGATAAGTGACATTTTTAAAAGCTGATAGACATCAACGATTTATTATTTTAACAATGTTTTTTAGTATATTTGCCCAGCTGTCTGCTTTTCCATCATACCGCAAAATTTGTTCAACAAATTATTATGTAAAATTTATCGACATGTCACCACAATTTGTTGAGTAGAACAAGTAATATAGTCTACAGTGACACCCAACCAAATAAAATCTTGGACTAACTTAGTCCACAGTACAAGCTAGTAAAACAAACAAAAGCGGAGCCATCCAAGGAGAAAGCGCAAACGATCAGGTATACAAAAGATTCAAAAGTCTAATAAACAGCGTCGCAAAGGAAGAATGTGTTTAAAGTCGGGATCGGAAATAAATCGACAACGATTGGTACACTTTTGACGGCTCAGCATTGCAAGAGAGCTCATATTAGCCTTTGTACCGGTTTGAAACAAATCCTAACATTATAAAAGCGAAAATAAGTTCTTTTGTTTGTTACCTTTCAAAACCTTTCCTAAACCACTGAAACGATCATTCTGAACTTTTGCATATACGTTGACAGGTGTACAGAAACAGACATAGGCTACGTATCATCCCGAAAAAAATTACTGTTCCCGAGGAAAACAATAATAACGTTCTTATGATAATAGATGACGCCACGTGTCTTTCGAATCATGATTGAATTATATTATTACAAGTAGAGTACAACCCGAATTGATTGTCAAATTCTAAATTAACGCGAGCGAAGCCGCGGGCAAAGGCTAGTAATATATATTCGTTTGAACCAAATATAGTTTATTGCAGGCCAGCTTGTAAAGTTTCAGTGATACCGCATTTGTTATCCCTACAGCGAGCTGGATTGTAAAGTAAAAGCAATCACCCTTTTTCCCCCTTCCCGCTCCTTCTCCTTCCCACTTCCTTTCCTAAAGGGTCGACAACGCGCAAGTGATGCCTCTGGTGTTGCAGGCGTCCATAGGCCACGGTGACCACTTACCATCAGGTATGCTTCAGTATGCTTGTTTGCCACCCTAGTTGTATAAAAAAAAGCATGCAGTGGGCTAGAATGCGACTGCTGTGCATAATAAGACTTCGATTCTTGGGATCGGGTAGTGTTATTGGGATTTCTGGCAAGAAATCGGCTGTAGTAGAACAGAGTTTAGAACTCAGCTTGGTAGACAGAAAAACGTTCGCCTCTTTTAGGAGTCCTTAAAGCTTAGCTTAGCCTGATTTACCCCTTTTAGGAAAACTCATAGCCTGTGACATAAATTGTCACTTATCGGCCTCGATGGCGTAGTGGTTAGTGTAACCGACTGCCACGCCTGAGGTCGCGGGTTCGATTCCCGCACAAGTCAAACATTTGTGTGCATGAACATGGATGTTTGTCTTGGTCTGGGTGTTTCTATGTATAATATGTATGTATTTACAAAAAAAAGGGTATATATGTATGTTTATCCATTGTCTAGTACCCATAGTACAAGCTCTGCTTAGTTTGGGCTAGATGGTGTTGTGTGTATGTGATACAATATTAGAATATACAGCTGAATCGGCGCCGCGGCGTCGATTTCCGGATAAAGTAATATCTGGGTTTTCTGTTAGAAAATTCTTAGAAGGAATACGGTGTCTCCGAATAGTTTATTTTAGAAAGACTTCTCCCGCACTAGGTATAATTCCTGTGTCGCGGGGACTTTACAAATATTCAAACAACGGACACGAAGAACACCTAGACTCGGAACAACCATTTGTGGTTCACACAAATTTTTAGCCCGTATGGGATTCAAACCCAAAATACTCGGCATGGTAGCAGTGGCGAGGCGACTACTTAAACCATAACGCCACCCGTGCAGCTATATGTGCCTGGCAGTAGTGTTCTGAAAGATATTTGCTTGACGCACAGTTGTAATTAGTTTAGTTGCCGACGTTACGCTCGCCTAGCAGTTGTTTACGCAGCGTAGAGTTGTGATTGTTTAATTAAGTTGTTTTCTTTTTAGTATTTTATTTATTTTTTGCTGTTAGTAAAACACAACCATAATCTCCTCGCGGTCATGGCTGCTAAAAAGTAACCAGAACACCGGACATTATTGGAAACATATAGTCCACAGTCCTAAATTATGTAAATCGTAATAAATCCTGCATATAATAGTTTCAATCCAATATTAACCATGTTGTCAGTAATCTTCTTCGTGGATCGCACCTGTAAGTATGTATGACTAAGGCACAATACCTGGCTTCCCGGATAGCGTCGACCCAGTGCACGCAGTCCACCTCGGAGGCAGCTCGCAGCTCATACTGGCGCTGGCTCTCACGACGGTACGATATTGTGAAGCAAAACTGTTGACAAAGAAAACTCTTTAGAAGATAAGGTCTAGGTAAGATAAGGTCACAACTGGTCAAAGGACAAGACGCTGGTCTAGAAACTTCCCAGACCAGCGTCTTCAGGTGACATTTGTGACCTTATCCTAGAAGGTTTTCATGTGGTAAGTAAGGCTTTCATGCTCCTTTCAATAGTAAGAGTTTCATTCTTGGAGCATGCTGGTAATACAATGCAGAAGACATTGTAGTACCAGCAAGCTCTAGTAATCTTTGACTTTTCTTTTTTTAGCGATGATGCCCTTGGTGTTGGTGACGTCCCTAGTTTATGGTAATCTTTACTGTCAAGCAGGCACTTTAATGTAAATATTTATTTTAATTAGTAATTTTATTTATTTTATTTTTTATATCTAATAAAAAAATAAAAAATAATAGTCGCAGTAGTATAACATTTGCTATATAAAAAAGTAAAACAGGTCTCTTACATGGATTCTAAAAGAACAACGCATATAAGAATCCTTACTCAATTCAAACTTTGCAAGGCGTCTGAGGAAGTACGTCTAACCTACTAAAGGTCAAATCCAAACTTTGCAAGGCGTCTGAGGAAGTACGTCTAACCTACTAAAGGTCAAATCCTGCAATGCGTAGTTTGTGATAGTTCATTAGGGAAGCGCAGTGCTGTGATTCTATTGATTACACACCTGATCTCTCTTCGATGGTGTCAGATTGCCGTCTCAACGGACTATGAAAATGTATATAATAGGGTATAGAAATTGCACTTTGTTCTGCCCTATTATGTCGACTGCGCGGATAATCTGTCTCTGTTAAAATTTACCTTCTTGACCGACATTCGGATAGAAGGACAATAATTTGTAATAATATGTGTAATTTTGGATAAATAAATAAATAAATTTTACTGTGAGCATTTTACCATCAGATGAACTGTGAGATTACCAGCTTTACGGTATAAAAAGAAGCTGGGTAACCATTCCCCTAATGTCACAAGTTTCGATGTCTTTGAATAGTGTAAATTTTGTGCCGGACCATCTCTGATAGTATACCGTGAGTTCGCGGTCTTCATAATTACCTAGTTTTTCCAATTTAAAAAAGTGTCGTTACCCCTTTGGCTTAGAGGTCAGATGTCAGTCGCAACCCTTGACCCAATAACAAGGGTAAGCAGAGTGTAAGCACGTACCCTTCCAAGGTAAAGATCGGGTTCACCTTTACACTCTCCAAAAAAGAATAGATGTGAAAAGTTAAATAACCCGTTATTTGCTACAGATTATATAAATACAGAGGTTCGGCTCAGTCAGGATAGGACAGGAGGTGCAGTGGTTATATTAGCCACTTGCCCACTCAGTGCTAGGCTATGGATGCGATTCTTATACGGAACAAACATTTTTAAAGGCAACAAATAATTGTTCTGTCTGTGTATGCTTTGTGTCCATTTGAACGTTTGAAAAGTTATTCTCGATATAGAAATGAGTAGCTTTTTTAAAAGAAAATAATGACTTTCTAGATTTATAATTTGTTAAGGTTTTGTACTACCCGTGCGAAGCCAGGGCGGGTCGCTAGTATATACGTCTAGAAATTGACTTACCGAAGCATTTCTTTCCATGGGAGCCTTGGTGATTCTCTCGCAGTAGGAGCCCTCCAGCATGAGCACGCCTGTTGGACGAGTGTTGTTCTCCGACTCGTAGTAGAACAGCATGTTCTGGACAAACATCAACAACATATGTTTACAACAAATATAGGAGCAAGTTGGAGCCGTAGCTCCGATCACGTATTATAAAAATAAAATAAAAAAGTTTATTTAAACAAAAATTGAGGTACCAGCAAGATAATTACAAAATAGTGTTATTTTATGTTTATAAAAGGCACTGATCCTGTTTCCTAAACTAGGCTGTAGCATGTATTTTGGGAGACAGTGCTCAGTCAAATTTTTTTACGCTAGGCACAGTGGAGGATGTGGTTTTATTGATGTCAGTAAGTCATAAACATATTTTATACCTATGTAAATATAGTTACTATAATAAATTCTGTATAGTAGGTATGCAGAATGTGTCGCGTATTTGGGTTGGCTATAATTCTTATAATATACAGGCTGATTGGTAAAAGACTGGACATATTGAAGGAGGGTATTCAGTACTCGATTCTGGACCCGAAAATCTAAAAAAATAGGTACTTAAAATTTGACATACTTATCTAACAAAAACTTAATGTGCGGACACTCTTGCGCATATACCAAAGCTAAACAAAACCTCCGCCTCCGCCCCCAGCTACCGCACCCCGCACTCTCCCGAATTTGCAACCCCGCCCGTCCTTCTCTTATCAAAGGTCATTAGCCTCGACAGCTGTGTGCGCAGTGTCCACATTTTATGGATATTTCATACAAATTTCGCAAGCACGTTGTCAGGCGTAAAGAAAAGGACATAGAACATTTCATCCAGAAAAAAGTACTGTATCCGAGCGAAGCCGCGAGCAAAAACTAGTATACAATAAAGGTATCTATAAAGGTATAAACTTGAGGTCCTTATTGACACAAAATTATTATTTACATTATTAATTTTAAAATGAGTTAACCTAATATGTATTTACAAACGTATTAAAAGAGATAACATAATTACAAAAGCACAAATATTTATACTACTAAATATTTACAAAAAAGGTTAAGGCATCGTAGAATTCTTCAGCATCGCTGTCAAATGGTAACGTGCCCAGAAGACTGGCAGCATTGCCACGTTGAATGGCAATGCTGATTCTTTGAGCCAAAAGAAGACCAGCCTTCTGATCACGCGAAAGTCGATCAGGCGTTTTGCGATCTCCCTGTGCAAAATACGAGCGCTCGGACCCCATGAACCTAGGGTTTCCAACCCAAACGGCTCAAAAATAAATTTCCGACTAACTTACTATATTTGCGCCGTTTGAGGGTTTCCGTGGTTGCAGCAGCAGCGCCGGCAGGTTTAAATAGGTAAGTAGCAATATTATCTACTAACTAAATCAGGTTCGGTATTAATACGTATAAACGTTTTTGATAACCGATTACCCTTTCTGAAGGGTACCATTTTCACTTGAGTGCTCAAAATTAAAGCGACATTTCCGACATAAAACAACATACTGAAAACAGGCGCCATGTATGGACTTCTAAATACTAAAACGTGGATATGAGCAACTAAGTTATGCCAGAAGCTTCACGAGCCTGTTATTTTATTAGGTACTAGATTTTGACCGCGGCTTCTCTCGTAGAGTCATCTTTTTGGGTGAAAGGCACCTACCCTACGTCCTTTTTATACTCCTCACAATGCTTATGCAATGCATGATAATTGGTCGAGTATTTAAGGCGTGAAAGCGTGTCAACAAACTCATTCACATTTTGAATATTAGTTAGAATATTTTATTTAATTAATTAGGTGGTCACAGACAGGAAATCAAGCACCTATTACACAAACTCCAATCTCTTTCCTTACCTTTAAAAAGACAACTACCGCACTGTGAATAAACCCTGTGTCGTGGGGGACTTCATAAACAATTAAATAACGGACACAAAGAACAGTAGTAGAGTCGCAGAGTAGTAGAGCCTCGCTGATTTCAGCATGATTGGGCCGGCTCGACCGGGGCAGGACTACCCTCTCACAGAATATCGACTTGAAATAGCTGTATTCCTACTGTTGTGTTTCGTTCGGTGAGTGAGAATGCCGGAGACCCAATCATCCTCTTTCCCCCTTCCCCCTTTCCACTCCTTCTCCTTCCCACTTCCTTTTTCTCTTTTTCCTTTCCTAAAGGGTCGGCAACTGAGTAAATCTATACTAATATTATAAAGGGGATAGATATAAATTTTTATTTGTAATTATTTACCTAACTAGAAACCTATTGAACCGATTTTTTAAATTCTTCCGCCGTTAGAAAGCTATATTATGACAGAGTTACATAGGCTATATTTTATTTAAATGTACTGTTACATAACTTAATCTAACTTACTTTTACGCGAGGGAAGTCGCGAGCAAAAGCTATATCAAGCCTATAATAATATACTATGCGTTTCACGTCCCGGATAACAGCTAACTTGTTTTAATTTCATTCTCATTTTCAATCTCATTAAAAAAGGAAGCGATGCATTAGGTACACATCAACGTTTATTCGACACATTGTAAAACAAATCGATATCTAAAAACGATGTAGGTATCGAATCATCGATATTTTATTTTCTGTAGACATCCGAGCCGAGTCTGTACGTAGACTCCTTAAGCCTCTCGGATAAAACGCGTACTACACATTAAATCCACTTATTGCTAAATATCGGCTCAAACTCCAATAAGTACGTAATTCTTAATATGTTTTTGATCCAGTCACGACACACGGAGTACTCGAGAATGCCTCTTAAGCTCGCCATTTTGTTAAAAACATGGCATTTTACTTTATGAAAACATGTTGATGTAATCTTGTTATTTTGTTTAGTTATTAGATACTGTGTTTTAACTGCTTTCGAGGCGCAGCGGTAGTGAGTGCGACTGCTATGCATGAGGTCTCGGGTTCAAATCCCGGGTCGAGCCAGCATACAGTTAATGGCTTTTCCTGTTAAGAAATCTCTCGTAAAAAATCGAAGCCCGGAGTTTGGCAGATGGCATATTAGACATCCCACAAACTTCTCAGAAAGCATGTAAAGCAACTTTACGTTATTTACGTGCTTACTGACCAACTGGTACTGCGCCCGATTTCTCTCCGGTCGTGTCAGATTATCCGTCTCATCGGATCTTGAGGGTTAGGGAACAGGGAGTGCACTTGTGTTTGCGCGCTCGCTTGTGCACTATAATATCTCCTGCGCAGATGGCCAGTCTCCGTGAAGATTGGCCGCCGTGACCGAAAAATTCGGTCTAGAGGACTTTATCTATATATTAATACGTGAAGCGAAAACTTTGGATCCCTTTTTACGAAAATTGGGCGGACGGAGAAGTATGAAATTTCGCACACTTATAGTTTATACAGAGAAGAAGTGACGAATGCTAATATTTTTTTAAAATGTGCATTAGAAATACATTAAATTAATGAAAAAACACTACACGCACACAACCATGCATTTGACACGCAGTCGAAGCGCGTAACTATGGTTACATATATCAATATATAATGACATACATATATCACACTTAATTGGCGAGATCTGTTGCAGGTAGCAACTAATTGCTTCGATACGGTGTCCCAGTGACCTGCTAACGCTTCGTACCGAGAATTTTACAATTACGATGTCGATCCTACGAACGTTTATTAAAATCGACGCTACATTTAAATATTTGTTGTGCCTAATAATTCATATTTTATAAGTCTACTAACTAAATATTCGCTTCTCTGTTTAGTAATTTCCCATTACCGTGGGCACTTCAGAAAAAAAAGAATATAAAATTCTCTGACATAGTACTAATCTCAGGAACTACTGGTTCGATTTGAAAAATTATTTTAGTGTTGGATAGCCTATTTATCGAGAAAGGCTATAGGATATATAACATCACGCTACGACCTACGGGAGCGGCGCAGTAACGATAAACGCGGGTGAAACCGCGGGGACATCTAGTTAGGTAAGCTGAAGAGTTTGTTTCTTTATTTTATACACCTATGTTCAATATAAAAGTTAAGCTATGGTAGTTACCTGATAAAGAGTAAACCAGCGTAGTTGCCATTTGTTGTTGTCAGAGCTCCGCTTGTGAAGATAGCCGGACTGGAACAAATATCCATGTTTATTACTCTGGCAACACTAATGTTCTTATCTATTTTAATATGGTGGCAAGATCTAATGGGATCCTGCATAACCATTTAGGATATCGACTAATGTGCCATGACTGAGGTCTCATCAGAGGTGGAAATGCTGAATTAAAACCAGTAGGCCAACAAAAGTCGAAATTTTCGGCCATTCGCTCTTGTTATTCCTACCATCAAACATGAAGTAACGATAGATTGTTCTAGAGCCCACCATGAACTGAACTATGCAGTAATAACACTTTCCAAGATAGAATTCCAAAAAAATTACAGCAGATTACTGTGTTCTTAATGTTCTGTTCATCCTGAAATTGCAGCAAGGCATTTTACAGTTCTCTACTTGATCTTCCTCCGCTCGTGTCGCATTGCCGATCCACCCGAATAAGATGTTAAGAAAATAGAGTGCATTTGTATTTGCGCTAAGTTTCTTTTATATTTTTTATTTTGACACAGCAAAGTGATTGTAACGGACCTGATGGAAAGCCCAATTACAGTCCAGAGACAGTGACGACGAGGAGAAGATAGATGTCTTCTAGCCGTCGTCAGTGTCAAGTTGGTCTGACCAGATGCTTCTTCACACTACGTTTGGAGGACCCAATATCGTAGAAGGAAGGGAACACATGTGTCGGAAGACCATTCCAAAGTTGTATGGTACGGCATAAGAAGGAATTGCTGAACCTTTTGGTGTGAGATGGGATTGTGCTAACCCTCCATTGGTGGTTACGAAGACCGGCACGTGTGGTTCTCAAAAGGAAGGGGGAAGGTGGGATAAGGTCAAATAACTCTTCGGAGCATTCGCCATGATAGAGGCGATAGAATATGTTAAGGGACGCAATGTCTCTACGAAGTTGTAGCGGTTCGGTGTCCTTCGTAACCTCCTGGCTGTCGATTATAGGTACGGCATGACGCTGCAGTTTATCTAAGGCATCGAGTAGGTACTTAGCGGAACCATTCCAAAGGTGCGAACAGTACTCCATGCTGCTACGGACTTGGGCCTTGTACAGCAAATACCGCTGTTCAGGAGTATTCGCTGTACAATATATTTCTGCAATAACTCGTGCGCAGGTGGCTAATCCACGTTAAGATTAGCCGCAGTGACCTAAATTCGGTTAGGAGGACAATAAAACGTAGCAGTAGTACAAAAAAATTCAGTCATGCTTAGAGTGGGTATAAAGTATTACCTGTGTATGATCGAACTGCGCCCGCTCAGAGAGCGCGAGCAGTTGCCCATCATTCACCCGCACCGACCGCTGGATCTTCGGGCTCAGCATGCCTACCGACTTCTGCAACAAACGACACACATTACCATCTTAACATTAAAACTAATACATCTTTAACAAGAAATCAATATTAAACCTGCAAATCCAAGATATTATTTGCCACGCTAACTGCACACAGTGCAAATACGCAATTTAAGAATCTTCGAGAATTTTTCAAGAGTATACCAAATCAAGCGAGCATCGTATCGTGCAAATAACGAACGAACATTTCCCTTATTTGCACGACAGAAGAAATCTAGAGCTCGCAGACGGCGTTTGCGTTGGACCGAGCGATCAGGCTAACTGTGGGCGCAACTAATGGCGAAGGCGCGTAATTCTGATGACGTTAAAAGGCTCTGACAAAAGTGCAAAGGTCAGCAGTAGAGGAACTCTCGAGTAGATGATAACTCGGCAATTGTTAAATCTACCTTAAGATTTGCCCCTACAAAGCTCACTGATGATATAGATACCTAAAACCATGCCGATGACTGTCCTTTTTTAAACTTTTATTATCTGTAGGCAGCAAAAACAAGCTGATCGGCCTCAATGAAGAGCTTCGGCAAATTTTAGGATTATGATCATACATAGTCATATCTGCATGACCTTTAAATGTTAAAGTTCGTTTGTTAAAATCAGAGATTCCCAGACATTTTTCTCATAGACCACTTTCAAAATCTTGCTGGTTCTGGTGATCCCCTGCAGCTAAACAAGCTCATGCAATTAGAAAATTTGATCAAATCTCTACGGGCTGACCTTTTCTTTTACAAATTCTCGGGACTGAACCTACCGCGGTAGGCGGTCTGCCCCTGTTTTTTTATAGTAATTCTCTACCGAAAAATCGAAAAACCACTCGTACTGAAAATGGAATATGCAAGTTTTTACAAGTAACAGTCGCTGAGCTTGTCGAACAGTCGGTGAATCAAGCCAACATTTTAGTTCTTCACTATCGAAAGCAAATAAATTTTCATGGACCTCCGCTTACGAATTCTGAACCTCTATTTTTTTGTCACGCCAACGTAGACCCCGTAGTTTCCCGTGGACCCCTGGGGTCCACCTGGACCACTTTGGGAACTAATAGTTAAAATTGTCTTTATTTTATATTATAATAGTTAGTGTAATTGGTAGAGTATAGGTTCTAATTGAATAAATAAATAAATGAATAATGTCCATGTTATTATTCAGTAGGTACTAGAAGTACTGTTTGTATCTATTGTTAATTTCTTTAAATTATGTGATACTCAATAAACTTGATATCTAACTCTGACTAGTGTGAATCAGATTGAATATTATATTAGAAATGGCAATGGCAATCACCCATAGAGTACTCATATTCATGAAGAGACTCATCGCTCCAATTAAGATTGTCGATCACAGCGACATCTGCACCTTTTAAAAACATAGTACCTAGTAGTTAAGTATGTAAATAAGTATCCGAAATGTTAAACACTCCTAGTCTCTAAAGTTCAATACTCGAACTTTAAACGAATGTTGTATTTGCCAACTTCTGTGCAACGGTAATGTACCTTTGCAATAAAAGTACTTGATACACGAGAATCCCCTTACAACAAAGTAAGAGACTTCAATATATTGACTATATCTACGGTGATTTATATAGAACTTTGAGATAGGTACTAAAAGTGTCAAGAGTAGTGATGTGCCGGATAATTAAAAATGTACCTAGATCCGCGGATACGGATACGGATCATTGGCGTCAAGATTCGCGGATACGGATACGGATCTTAACTTTCTTACTCAATCGGTGTCGGTGCGCGTGACCTTAAAATTTAAGTTTTGTTATAAAAGTGATCTTATAACTTTCTATAATAAATGTTACAAAGATTTAAACTCAATTGATCTCATTATAAAGATATTTTAATTAATATTTCATAATGACTTTCTATACTATAGTAAGTGTTTAAACATATATTAGATAGTTTATTTAGTTCCTTTAATTAAGTTACGTGCAGTTTTGTATCGTATGTTAACTCACTACGATAAATGTTGATGCCAAATATTTCATTTTTAGAAATAAAAATTAGTTTGATTGAAATGTACCTAATAGTATTTTGTTGCTACATTAGGTAGCCTACATATAGAATTGAATTTATATATTAAAAATTAATAAAGTAAAATACCCGCAAAAGTTCCGTCAAAAATGTAACGGATACGGATACGGATCTTTTTTCTTCCGCGAATATCCGCAGATACGGATACGGATATCCGGAACATCACTAGTCATGAGCTACTAATAAGTGTATTTTTAATTTTTATGCTTGCTTTTGCTTGCGATGCCTAATATGTTCTAGCAATTTTGATTGTAAATTATTAGTATTTATATCAACGCCTTTAAATAAGCAATAATGCTAGGTATAGTCGCTTCGATAGTGCATTGCGTGGAGATCAAACCTACGCCCGCACTCGGTCGCTAGTTCAATGCCTTAATCTTTCCGCTACCGCCGCTTATCCTTACTTCCTTACTAATATTATAAATGCGAAAGTAACTCTGTCTGTCTGTCTGTCGGTCTGTCTGTCTGTTACCTTTTCACGCTCAATCCGCTGAACCGATTTGATGAAATTTGGAATGGAGATAGCCTGAGACCCTAGAAAGGACATAGGCTATATAACATCGCGCTATGGCTCACGGGAGCGTCGCAGTAACCACAAATACCACTGACGTAGGTGAGACCACGGGCACAGCTAGTAAGCTCATAATGAAGTCTGATATAAGAAAAACCTTCCATTATGAGTCTAAGAATATACGTTATGTTAGTTTGTCTTTGAATTTTTTTTTTCTTTATTTAATTAGCGACTTTTAACCAATCAAGTCAGTCCAGCCAGTCCCATAAATACTTTTTACTTGTCTAGTATTATTTGCGGTATTGTCATAATATATATTAAATATTTAAAATTAAATATCATTAATCATTGTTAAACATTTAGTTTCCTGGACCTGGACGCTCGAGAATTCTCTACAATACTCTCGAAGATGTTTGAAGTTCTACAACACTTGATGCTCTGGATTGCTATAATCCTGAGAGATCACTAGTGACTGGCATATATGACTTATTTATTTATAAAATCAGACCTGAAGACTTAATCAAAGCAAAACATTGTTTTTGCAGCGTTAAATGGTAATGATTTTAATTTTAATTCCGGATAACTGTACAAATGAAGCATTCTGTAATTTATTATAATTATACTATCTAAAATATTCCAGAAACCAGAATAGATTTAATTTGTTTCTATAAATAAGTTGGTAAGTGCGCAGTGTAAAGCATTATATTGGCCGAATGTTTGTTTATTAAACTAGATAATATCACTACTTATATACTTACCATTTACTTGAGGCTGCTTACACTCATACTATAATACAATTACGTGCTCACGACACGTTCGTACTTAGCGTCCATGTCAAGATCAACAACAATTGAAACAACATTATTAATAGAACGTGAACACACTCAGATCACACGCACAAGTTAAATAAGCGAACAGACAACACTTTGAATATATCAACAACAGCATAGAAACGAGACAACGATTAATAGTCAACCTCAAAGATTATTTGCACTAGTCATAAGCACAGAACAATTATTTTAGCGCCTGTTGAATTTGTAAACGCAATAAGTGTTTTAGCTTCAATCTTTTGCTAACACTTTTTTAGAAGGCGCTTTAAGTGATCATAAGCAGTTTAATTGGTTTTAGAATGAAGATTACGGTATCAGTCTGTCATAATACCAATCGCCCCTATTTTTTTTATTAGTAGATGGAGGTTGTGAGTTGTGGCGTGTAACACGGCGAAGGTTCGACTGCCGGGCAGCACCTGTAGCTGGATCGACCGTGGCGCGCGTGCGTGCCCTTGATGACGTACGAGAAACGCCATAGAACGTACAACAGATAGAGTTTTAAATAATTAAATATATGCAGGCTTCATCTGCTATCTATATGAGAGTGAATTATGCTCAAGACAAATCTTGCTTGCTCTTGTTGTAGATCCATCGTATCCAAACTATGATTGATACAAGACAGTTCGTATCAATATTATCAATATTTTGCATTTTAATATTAAATGTCCGAAAATAATTCTGCCATTAATAATGATCGATTAACCGATTATGATGTAATTAATTTTAGATATTCTGTCAATAGGGACCAGTTTAAAATAATGTGTACAAAACGGCGGGAACAGATACCTCTTTTTACAAACTACTTGATATTAGGTACATTTTTGTAATACCTAGCTCTTAAATTTTAACATCTACCTCGTTTGTGTGATCCAAAAATTGTTGTTTTGAGTCTAAATGTTCTTTGTGTCCGTTGTTTGAATATTTGTAAAGTTCTCCGGCGACACAGAATAGGTACTCGTAGTGCCGGAGTTGTCTTTTAAAAAATAAAGTACCTATATGTATATAGCTTGATTGCGTCGACCAGGTATCAGGTCAAGTCAGGTATGACCTATTACCATAAATTATGCAACGCGATTTATTTTAATTAAATATTTATAATCAATATATTGGAACCCATATACCTACAGGATATGGGTTTCAATATATTGTGTATACTTACATGTCCCAGAAGATCTCAATTTTTCCGATTATATATTATATATTTATAAATATATAATAAATAATCGGAAAAAATCGAGATCTTAAAGAAGCATTATTCGAGTTATGTATTATTATGTAGGTTAGGTTAGGTTTGGTTTGCAACAGTTCTTTTTTCTGGATGAAAGTCCCTATGTCCTATTCTGTACCCCTGACAACGTGTATGCAAAATTTCATGTTGATCGGTTGAGTAGTTAAGGCGTGAAAGCGTGACAAACAAACAAACTCATTTTCGCATTTATAATATTAGTAAGGATTACATAACAAAAAAAATATTCAGAAAGTAAATATCTGTACTAACAGGAGTGAAAAGTCCGTCACATAATGTGGATTTTTTTGTTTTTTTTCATGATTTTTCTGATAGCTATTATAACTTAGCCTATTACCTGATTCCGGCGTGACGTCAACATTTGGGACATGCTGTATAAAAACCTAAGATTATGAAAGCCAGATTTTACCTACTTAACAAAAAAAAAACAGACAGCCAAACACATGTCAACCGCTGTGATGGCTTAACTAAATTAACAACAGCCAATCAATCAATCAAATCAATTTATATGAGCTGTGATATGAGTTTGATTATCATATTATTATGTCGTTCTTTAAGCCCAAGATTAGGATTAGCCCTTCAGAAACCATTTTTAAGTCTCCGATGTTTTAATCGACAAAAAAACTAATTAAACTATCTGGTAAAAATATTAGTAAGTACTCAAATATGACGGCCTCGATGGCGTAGTGGTAAGTGTAACCGACTGCCACGCCTGAGGTCGCGGGTTCGATTCCCGCACAAGTCAAACATTTGTGTGCATGAACATTGATGTTTGTCTTGGTTTGGGTGTTTCTATGTATGATAAGAAAGTATTTACAAAAAAAAAGTATATAATGTATGTTTATCCATTGTCTAGTACCCATAGTACAAGCTCTGCTTAGTTTGGGCTAGATGATGTTGTGTGTATGTGGTAGAATATTATTATTATTATAAATCTACTCCATTTAACTCCTGTTGGTCATATGAACGATATTGTGCCACACACATGGCAGGTGTATGCCAGATCTCTCTTCCTTACTTTTTATTTGTATTTAAACAGTTAAAATTATGTAGGTACCATAACATAATCGCCGATTTAGGATAGCTGTATTAAAATAATTGAAAACATTTCAATAATTTATTTTATCCGAGTCAGGATATTTTTAATTACTTCATTCATAGACGTCAAGCAATATATCCCTAAAATAGTTCTACAATATCTTTGCCTAAAAGGTTACGCACAGATTACTTACATTTACACTGATATGTTTTCAGTCAAACGTGAAAATAGGTGAGCTTTCACCATATGTCATTAATCATTTAAGAGTAGTAGAGCCTCTCTGATTTCAGCATGAATGTGCTGGCTCGACCGGGGAAGGACTACCCTCTCACAGAATATCGACGTGAAATACCAGTATTCCTACTGTTGTGTTTCGTTCAGTAAGTTAGGCCCTTCGTACACAAGCCTACGCAAATCTTCGATACCCTACGATTTTGGTCTCTAAGCGACTACGGCAATACAAATTCATAGAGGTTCGTACACAGGTACAAATGTCGGCGACGCGTGCCTGTGTACGAACCTCTATGAATTTGTATTGCGGTAGTCGCTTAGAGACCAAAATCGTCGGGTATCGAAGATTTGCGTAGGCTTGTGTACGAAGGGCCTAAGAGTACCGGAGGCCCAATCACCCCCTTACCCCCTTCCCGCTCCTTCTCCTTCCCAGTTCCTTTCCTAAAGGGTCGGCAAAGCGCTAGTGATGCTTCTGATATTGCAGGCTTTCATAGGCTACGGTGACCACTTACCATCAGGTGGGCCGTAAGCTTGTTTGTACATTAGTTGTATAAAAAAAAAACAACAGTTATGATTTCCTTGTTTTTCATCTGTACACAGTTGTTTATGATCAGCAGTTTTATAACACAGATAATATAATACTATACTAGTATTTTATAGTCTAATTAGTAAATAGGTAGATAGCTATGTCCAAAAGTCAACCTTACAAAAACATTGAGTAAACTATAATCTTGGTAACTTTAAACTTAAGTATTCAAAAGTCAAAAATCTTTATTTTCATAAAAATGTGCAAATAATTCTTGAACACGACAATTAACTATTATATAAGATATAATAAAAAATAGAATAATAAAATTATATAATACCATAGACCTCTTTATAAACTATATAATTAGGTAACGATCCATAGAATGAATAAGCAGTAATCAAAATTAAAATAATCTTGCAAAAAATAATATCCATGGCAATAAGCGAAGACTAAATATAAGTAGTTGTAGTTCATATAGTTAGTGTCAATTACCTAGAGACATAAGATTAAATATTGAGCTCAGCCCTACCGGTAGTGTCATTGTGGGAGATCGGGTCCCCCAGGCCTTATGGAGTCGGCATTTATGCTCTTGCGAGAATAAAACATGACCGACGTCTAAACGATACCATGAACTTGCCACGGCCCATGATGTGTATGATATACATAGGGTAGTATTTAACTGCGCAGCCAAAAAATACTAATTGCACAGCAAAATATGTTTACCAACAATACTAATTGCACACCAAAATATATATAAAGAGATCAAACTAAGTCGACGGCGCTCGACTGTGGCTGGCTTTTCTCGGGATCTGTGACAGCGGCGCGGCGCCCGAGAAAAGCCAGCCACAGTCGAGCGCCAGCCTGCTATACTACTTTATGTAAAGGGTGTCACTGACAAGATTAGCTACATCTTGAAGCGAGCTTCAATCAACACATACCTACTTCAAGCCGCCAACGAAGATAAGTCAATTTTTACCATCCGTCAAGTGCCATCTACCTTTACAAGATGCAGGGGTCTATAAAATAGATTGTGACTGCGGACTCTCATACATTGGTCAAACCAAGAGAAGCATAGGCACCCGCATAAAAGAACACATAGCGGATGTAAAACACCAACGCTCGTTGAAGTCTGCTGTGTGTGAACATGTGCAACAGGGGACCAACCACTACCTGAGATTTGACAAACCACAGATCATCAGATGCTCGCTAAAGAACACCGATTCCTACCAAGAATGCTTCGCGAGGCTATTGAAATCAAGAAACATCCTAATTTCAATAGAGAAGATGGTTGGAATATACCACCAGCTTGGGATCCAGTAATTCAAATAGTCAAACCCAAGAAGAAACAAACCACAGCTAGACTTCATGATACTTTGAGCTCATTCTGCGTAAATAGAAACACCCATGATTAATTATGTTCGGGTACTTTGAAATACTACACTGGAACATTGAGACAACTACCGTCTTAGTCTCCCCGTGACCATGGCTGCTGAAAAGCAACCGAAACGTCGGGGAAAGTGTAAACATAAATATAAATAGTATAATAGTATAGTAATAATATAAATCATTTTAATCGTTTCAATAATTTAATTGGCTTAAAAATTAGTAAAGTTTAATAGTAATAGTAGTGTAACAGTTTTCAAACTTTTGTAATAAAGTGTCAAATAAACAACGTGATAAAATCCGTATATATATTGTAGTTTAATTTCAATATTACCATACATTATAAAAAAAAAGATAACTAAGCTCACAATAGTTAAAATAAGAATCAATAATTAAAGTTAAAAAAAAAAATATGACAAACTTTACATACAATTTATATACTTACTTTGTACTACTGACTGAAAGTTGTACTGCTATACGACACATACACCATCCAGCAATACAGCCATCAGTCTTTTCTAAGAGTATTAATACTTATTTTAGTTGTTTTTCTTAATTCATCTATATCATTAAAAATCTTAGGAACTTAATACCTATTTGTTCTTTGACCGTAGTAGGTAGTTCTTTACTTTTGGTTTAATTAGCTTTAATTTGTTCTCTAACCCTTCTAGTGACGTATATATTAACTATAGCATATTTATAATCATCTTCGTATAGGTACAAAGTTGAAAATACCAAGTAATTTACTTAAATGCTCAACGTATATAATATAAAAATAAACAAAATTAATAAAGGATATACAATACATTTATTCATAAATACCTACTGAGTACTCTCGCATCTTATAATAATTTTAAATAATAATTTGGTCTAAAAATACATTATATTGGGACACTAAGAATATTGTGGTAGAAATTACAACAAAAAGATGGCAACATTTATTTCTCCTGTCATGCGTCAAAAAATCTTCGAAACATCTCTGCTGTGCCGTGATAAACAACAATTGAGGCTAATTACTACAACAAATCACTTCAAATTGTATCCAACACCCACGCTCATAAATAGGCAGCGGTATTTAAACATAAACAACGTGTTTATAGCTCAACCGGCGTTTCGTGTGATGTTCAATAGTTGAAAATCACGCGTTATGGCATCTGGATCTAAAAATGATATAGTTAATAGATTGTTGAACGTTAGGCTGGACGACGGTGGCGGTGGGGATGAGCAGCAACCGCCCCAGAATATGTTGCCATCGAATCAGCACGCAAGACAGCTTGGTCAGATACAGGAGGAAGAGAACGGACAAGCGGGCGAGGCTCTCGCCTCGTCTTCAACGGTAGAAAACCTACAGCCGATTAACAATACTGGCGGTCGGTTGCACAACTGGCAGGCGACCAAAACGACCGTGAAGGAGAGGCTGTCGTTCCTTTTTAATAACGAAATACTGTGCGACGTACACTTCATAGTTGGTAAAGATGCTAACCAGCAGGTGATACCTGCACACAAGTTCGTACTGTCGGTGGGCAGCGCGGTGTTCGACGCCATGTTCAACGGAGTGCTGGCAACCAAGTCTGATGAAGTAGAGTTACCTGACGTTGAACCTGCGGCATTCCTACATTTGTTAAAGTTCCTATATTCAGATGAGGTGCGAATAGGTCCGGAGAGTGTTATGACTACCCTTTATACGGCTAAGAAATATGCGGTGTCTGCTCTAGAAGAGCATTGTGTTGATTTTTTAAAGAGTAATTTGGGTACAGACAATGCGTTTTTGCTGTTAACACAGGCTCGTCTATTTGATGAGCCTCAGTTGGCTGCTTTGTGCTTAGAAATGATAGATAAGAATACAGCTGATGCATTGAATGCTGAAGGCTTTACGGACATTGATCAGGATACATTGAATGCAGTGCTGGAGAGGTATGTATGTTTGTCTATTATTTATATAAGTACTTATTGGTTTTGTTGATGTAATTTCTTTTATTGAACTTCTGAAGTATGTAATGTAGTTTTGAGGTACCATTTTGGGAGACTGTCAATAAACTTATACTGTAATCCAAGTGTTTGTATAAACTATTAGGAAGACATTGATATGTTACTAAGCAAATATAAATCTTCAAATGATATGAAACCTTAACCCAGATGAATCTACCGACCCATACATGAGTTTTGAGAAATAAAAAATTCTACTCTTATTATTTGATTTATTAAAACAAGTTCCACACATTTAAAAAACTAGTCGATAACTGTTATTTGTAGTGACAAATAACATAGTGAATTGATTAATTTCTAGTTGTTTCCTGCAAGTGAAAATATCTGAATTGGAAATTGTAAAACATGTCCTCAGAAAGGTAAGTTTATATTACACTATCATTGTTATCCTAAAAATACAGATATATAAATTATAATTATTTTAGTATTTTCATTTCTTTTAGCCGTACATTCCATGAACCCATACACGGGCCCGTCGGCAAAACCATAATACATTGGAATATTTGGGTAAATTAACTTGTTTTTGTTATTTCAGATCAAAATCTATATTGTTGCACGAAATATTGAACGAATTAGCAAATAGAAATAAAAAACGCATCGCATTCGAACCACGCCGCTGTTACTGACGTATATTCTGGAGAAGAGGATAATATTACCATACACAACCTACCAGGTTCTATCTTACGTGCACCTGCAGAGGCTTATTATAGCAATTGGACTAGTTCTGAATTGAAGAGTGCCGATAATATTCCTTTGGCTAGTTTACAAAAGTGATCGCGCATAGAACAGCTAAGGCCATCGACGTCTACCGAAGATACTCTTATTCATCCTACATCACAAAACCTACCAATGGAGGAAACGACACAGAACGAATGAGTTTTCCAACCTTTGGAAACTAATCAATGACACCATTATAATCTTGCTTGTGGAATATACCAATCTGTACGTCTCACAAAAAAATAATGCAATATAACTACGAGTGAAATGAAATGCTTTATTGGAATACTACTTTATAGTGGATATATATCCCTACCAAGGCGGAATGTATGCGGAAAACCCATCTGATTGAGAATTTTCTCTTTTGAATCGATCTCTATCTTGTGACAGATTTACGTGTACCATTTACACTGGCCTGATGTAACAACTCCTTGGTTCAGACTCAAAGTGATAAATTCGCTAAAACGAGACCTTTATAGTTTACTGTTTTCCAAGAAAATGCACCTGTTGAAGAGATGCACAGTATCGACGAGGGTATGATTCTTTATTACGGCGGTCATATTGTAAGTAGTTTATCAGGGGTAAGCTGATTAGATGGGTATAAAAGTATTGGGTTGGGACTACACGCCTAGGTTATGCAGTTTGGTTTGAACTTTACAAAGTAAAAAAAAAAGTAAGGAAGTACATTTGTTTCAATAAAAAGTTTTTTATTTATTAATCCATGTATGGGTCGATGGGCATTTAAGTAAAAAGGACTGATTAGGCCGACCAACCCATATATTATAATGGGATATAATTTTCTCACTTTTCCGGGTGTGACAATTTTTTAAATATTTTTTTGAGATACTGGGGCTATATTAAAAAATATATCAAAAATTCTCATCTTTCTCGGAAAAAAATGTTTCAAGCTTATCTAGGTTCACATTTTATTTATTTCTTAAAAATTTCATACATAAGTTTGCGATTGCAGCATTTCCTTATTAATTAGAGTCCAATAAGGAATGTGCATTCCAATCAACATATGCAATCGATTGTTTGTCAGATTTGCAAACAATAGGTTGTGGGTTTTATCTTTGCCCTACTACCATAGCATCTAACTCAACTGAATAGGTCATCAAGCATTTAAAAAACTTATATTTATATTTAACAAATATAACAATAACCTATACATGGACAATTGTTTGAAAGATTTAAAAGATTGTGAATGGGGATTAAGAATGAATGAGTTACTCGTCAAATGTCTTCTTTATGCCGATGACCAAGTAATATTTGCATCATCGGCGGAAGAGTTGCAGGCGATGGTAACTATTATGCATGATGCTTTTGAGAGTAAAGGAATGAAAATAAATGTAAGCAAGTAATGGTATTTGAAAAGGAAGAGTGTGTGACGATGTGTAATATTATGATTGATGGAGAAAAAGTGGAGTAAGTGAAAAAGTTTGTATATTTTGGTACTTTATTTACAAGGGATGGTAAACATGAGGGAGATATTGAAAGGAGAACGATTGCTGGCAAGAAAGTGAATGGAGCTCTACGCGCTTTTATGAACAGTCGAAATGTATCCGAAAAGGCACGTTTGGCTGTTTGTAGTAGACTATTAGTGCCCACACTTATGTATGGAAGTGAAAGTTGGGTATGGCAAAAGAAGCATGAGAGCAGAATAAATGCTGTAGAAATGAGAGTGCTGAGAAGCATATGTGGTGTGACTCTGAAAGATAGAATAAGGAATAGTGTGATTAGAGAGAGATGCGGCATGAAAGTGGATATAGTGACAAGAACAGAAAAGGGTATGTTAAGCTGGTTTGGACATGTAGAAAGAATGGACGAGGAAAGACTGACTAAGAAAGTTTATAAGGCTAGTGTGAATGGAACAGTCGCAAGAGGAAAACCTAGGCGAACGTTTCTCGATCAGATTTTTTCCATTTCGCCCATTTTTTTGTCACGCCAATGTAGACCCCCGTCAAATCTCCCGTGGACCCCTGGGGGTCCACCTGGACCGCTTTGGGAACTAAGGCTCTAAAATGATAAAAATAGTCTATTTCTTCTAGATAAAGTAACTTTCTACTGATAAAAGAATTATTATTACAATCAGTTCAGTAGATTTAGAGTTTATTGATTACAAATAAATCTACAAATCTTTTCTCTATAAATTTTAGTAAAAATGATGGCAAATGAGCATACAGACCATTTGATGCTGTATCCTGTGATCACTTTGAAGACCTAACATGTTATAAGATTAAATCCTACCTTAGAAAACAGCAGTGAGAAGAATGGTTTTATCTGAGTCTGTGGAAGTCTTAGCGCCTGTTCCACAATGTCCAAATAGCACATACCTCTCTTTTTTATCCTAACAAGATTGAGACAGCATGCAATTTATATTTCAGATAACTTTTACTTGATAATTGTTAAACTGGTCAGTAGCTGCCAAGCAAAATGCAAGTGGTATGACACTGGTTTCCTGTTAGAGGGTGCTATTGTGTGAGCAGGCTTACTAGTGCATTTGCCGGCAATAACAGCCTTTGTCACTCACAGAACTGTTGGGCTTTTCATATGCATTAAGTAATATATATATATTCAGTATACATAGAAACAGATGGTTAAGACTGCGTCGAGCGTAAGACCCGGTTGGACTGAATGACAGAGTTCGATATTCAAATCGGCGCGCGGCCGCCATAGTAAAATTGTATGGAGGATTTGAAATTATTTTTTGATAAATATGTACCTTTATTGTCAACCAATAACTTAAATATTTGAGACGGACAAGTAGTAATATAACTATTTATGTTTCGTTTAAGCTGTAAAATAGGATAGATTTCTACTGATATAATCTAAAAAATAAAAATTACGTAACACGAGCTTACGTTTTTGCGTTTTTCGTGAAAATTTACGTAATTTTGTAAGTGAAAATATTAATTATTATAAGTTTTTTACACGGAGCAATTGTAATCACATTAATTTTTATGATAAATGTATATTTTATATTTGCATTAAACAATAAACAAAATTTTAACAAAAAAGAAAACCAACTTCAAAAAAGAATATTCTAAAACATAAAATGCACTAAAAAGTTAATAAATAATTGCATATTCTTGTGAATAATTAAATTATTGTTATTTTTGGAGTCGGTGTCAGCCGCCCGCGCCGCGTGCTGCGTCTATGTGTGTAATTGTGCATGCCAATGTTATGTTATGATTATAGAAAGACATCTCATGTGTAATTAGTTACAAACCTACCTTGGCTGACACCGACTCCAATAATAACAATAATTTAATTATTCACAAGAATATTAAATTATTTATTAACTTTTTAGTGCATTTTAAGTTTTAGAATATTCTTTTTTGAAGTCGGTTTTCTTTTTTGTTAAAATTTTGTTTATTTCTCGGTTTTTAGTGAACCTTGCCAAATATGAGAGCATCATCAATGTAGCCAAATACGCATTATTAAGGATAACTCGAAAACGAATGGTCAAATCTTGATCAAAATTAAATGGGACCACACGGGAAGCATTAGCTTTCAAATAAAAAAGAATCATCAAAATCGGTTCACCCAGTCGAAAGTAACGAGGTAACAAACATAAAAAAAAGATTTAAAAAATACAGGCGAATTGAGTACCTCCTCCTTTTTTTGAAGTCGGTAAAAAAGTGTTGATTTTATAAACTTAACTGTGACCGCCTGTTTTGGCACATTTCACTCGGCGCACTCTTAAGTATTACCTAAGCTAGTATTTTTGGGATACAATTTTTAAACTTGTTGTTACATTACTCTCAGAGGCATGACGAGATATCAATTATCATGTATATTAGCAACATGATGATAAAAAATTACTTTCTCAGTGGTGCTACTATGTATGAGATTTCAAGTCAAGCAAAGTGCTATTGAGGACTATTCTATTAAGAGATTCTTAATAACTGCATGGAGTTCCGAACTGTGCCTGGTGAGAGATGCCAATAAGTTCAAATGAAATCCTATTACTTGCGACCTAAATCCGTAGTTGGCAAAATGTGGGTTTAACACGTTCCCTGTCCGATGAACCACATATGGTACATAACAATTGGTTTTCTATTGTGTCTATCACGGGTTTGTGAATGGGTTAATACACCTCTGTCTAACCCTTCTTGGATATAGGTATAAGATTATGTATGTATACTTACTTAGTAATAATAAATTGGTTATACATAGTATTGTCTTATGTTTACACGGATGTTATACATTAAAATTAAACAATTTTATGCATAGTTTATTTTATTTCAAGGCTTATGTTTAACTTATCACCAGATATAGTAAAATATAACAGTCAAAAATAGGAAATGATCACCAAATTATGATCACCAAATGGCACAGCAAAATATATTTAAAGAGATCAAACTAAGTCGACGGAGCCCTATTTTTGGGTGGGTTTAAGGAGGAACCTAACATAACCTAACCCTTCCGAGACGGAATGCAGTGATTTGAGACGTATAGGTGCTCGTTATGATATATTTTAGTAAGCATATTTTGCTGCGCAATTAGTATTTTTGGTGGTCATTATATTTAATCCCTTATTTTAAAACACTTTTATTCATACATAATTTCGAAACTATTAAATTACTACTTTTAAACAGTACTACTATTATAACAATTTTACTTAATTCGCTGGCTCAGCGACCCAAAATGGATTTTGGGCTCCGACATTACAGAGCGCCATTCTTTCCTAGTTTGTGCCAAGTCAGACCAACCGAGCACATTCATCTATTTCAGATCTTTAGCTAGTTCATCTTTCCAGTGGTCCTAATAAACAAAGCGATAAAATTCGTATAAGGTAGTTTGATTTCAATATTGATTATCCTCGCAGATCAATTGATTTACGCAATATATTCTGCATCATAAGCCTGTATAAATTTATTTTCATACTATTTTATGATGGACTAGCTCATTGTAGCTAGTTTTATTTGTTATCTGTTCCTCTTCCTAATTGTATATATAAACATATTATGTAGGTTACATTAGAAGGTTATTGACACTTAGCCAAATGACTTAGTTTCAATGTCAAACAATCACGTCTTACGTTTTCACTTTTCCACAGACAGTTTTTATCTTTTAATTTATATTGAAGTATATACTGTGTATAGTCACACCTGTATTTATCCAAAATGGGTAGGCTATACAATTCGCCAGTTATATTTTAGGTTTCATAGAATAAAGGCAAGGCAACAATTGGGCATGGATCCAAATAATAATAATATAATATTCTATCATATACATACAACACCATCTAGCCCAAACTAAGCAGAGCTTGTACTATGGGTACTAGACAATGGATGAACATACATATATACTATTTATGTAAATACATACATATTATACATAGAAACACACAGACCAAGACAAACATCCATGTTCATGCACACAAATGTTTGACTTGTGCGGGAATCGGTCTCAGACGTGGCAGTCGGTTATATTGACCACGCACATCGAGGCCGACATTTCCGTGCTGCTTGTAAGATATTTTTTAAAATTAAAAGCCTGCTCTCGCACTAGGAATGATTCCTGTATCGCGGCGGGTCTTAGAATCATTCAAACAACGGATACAAAGAACATGCAGACTCGCAACAACCATTTGTGGATCACACAAATTTTTGTTCTGTCCAAATTCGAACCCACAATACTCAGCGCAAGTCACAAGGCGACCAAATAAACTTAGTGGTTAATCTAGGTATCGGACCTGAGACTTCAATATACGCGGTATAAATACGGCAGTTCTATCTTGTAGGCAAGGTGAACTAAGTGCAAGTGTACTCACTGACATACTAACGACATTATGTTATCTAAATGATAATATTCAATAAGTATATAATAATATAATTATACTGCTAGTGCCGCTGTAGGTGTTCCATCCCACCTTTGACTAAAACTCTCGAAGGGCCTCTTCACGTTGGACCCATGTCTCCGTGTAAGCCTTCCAAAGGGCCGGGTATTATCCTAACGTATTAGGGAAATACCCGTGAAAGAGAAACAAATAATAATATCAGCCATGTATTAAACTGCCCCACAGCTGGGCACGGGTCTCTTCTCACTATGAGAAGGGTTAGGCTATAGTCCACCACGCTGGCCCAGTGCGGGTTGGCAGACTTCACATATCTTCGAGAACATTATATAGAACTCTCCGACATGCAGGTTCCCTCACGATGTTTTCCTTCACCGTTAAAGCAGCGATAATCAAATATTTAATACGCATATAACTTCGAACAGTCAGAGATGCGCGCCTTGGGTTCGAACTCGAGACCTCTGCGTGGCAGTCCAACGGTTTCCCACTTTCAGATTCTAAAAATAAAGGATTGTCAGTAACAACGATTATCCATCCACTAACCTAACTACGATGTTTATGTACCATGATATGGTAATCAAAATTAGAGTTCACGTTAGTCTGCGAGGTGACCACTCGAATCCCCGCATCATTTGACGCGCAGTTACGTTTGATAGAAAACCGACAGCAAAAAATGTTTGTTATGACTATCGTCTATTTTTGGAATACACTTCCACGAAATGTTGTTCTCGAGAAAGGTGCAGATCAATTGGCAGACTGTTGTTTTATGAAAGCGGTATACGTAATCGATCATTCTTGAGTACGATTTTTAAATAGATGTTTAAAGGTTAGAACGGGTCGGCGAAGTAGTAGAGTTTCGGATGCTTGAACCAGCGATGGAATTTTGTATGTTTCCATCATCACTCACCACTTAGAAGTGCGTGTTAAACTGTCGCTGTTCCCACACTGAGTAAACTCTACGCCTCTCCCCCTCCTTTGCGATGATTTAGTATTGCGATGGTTTTACAGCAATTTGATGTACTCCGAACACAGTCATTCGTAGCGATTTAATAAGCCTTCTTGATTCTCATTAAAATTTCTTACACTGACACATTAAACGAAACTATACAATTGAAGACCAGTATATTTTGTTTACAACTTTTTAATATTTACACTTTCCGATTGAACGCTAAACCAATTTTGTTAAAACTTTACATGAAGCTTGCACTCAGATAATTAACAAGCTAGTTTTTACATCAGCAATCATGAAATTTTCTTGTATCTAACTAGTGATCATTCTCCAAATGTTTCAGAGATACTCTTCGCATCAGAGAAGCAAAGATCTTCTCCGCAGTGCTTCGCTGGTCAGAAGCCGAATGTATAAGAAGACAGTTACCAGTGACTCCTGCAAACCAGCGGATGGTCCTAGGAAGAGCATTCAACGCCATCCGGTTTCCGTTAATGTCTGTTGAGGAATTTGCGATGGGTCCGGCGCAGAGCGGCTTATTAGACGACAGGGAAATAGTCCAACTATTCCTGTATTTTACAGTCAATCCTAAACCTAATGTGGGGTTCTTAGATACCCCGAGATGTTGTATGACTGGTAAAGAGTTGACGGTAAATAGGTTTCCACAGACCGAGTCCCGGTGGGGGTACAGTGGGACCACGGACCGGATCCGGTTTACGGTTGATCAGCGGATATTTGTGGTCGGCTTTGGATTGTACGGCTCGTATTTTGGGCCGACGGAGTATGAGGTGCACTTACAGGTTAGTAATGTTTATCATAAGTATAATAAACGTACGCAAAGATATCGATCGCATGTTGGATCAATCAATTAAAAGCTATCAATGTGCTAATATTGGTAGACTCATTTATTTCCAAACTGGCTTAAGAATGCCTGACGCAGAAGGGGGAATACGTGTCGACGCATATTTTGTATTCGAAATGGAACTTGCAGTATATCTTACGATGTGGCTGTTTATTAGGAAAGGAGGTCGTTCTAGTCAAGTTTTCTATTGCAATATATTGAATATATTTGTTATCTAACTGTGGAATGAGCTGTCGCCTACGGTATTTCCGGACCAATACGACCTTCAACACTTCAAGAAAAGAGCGTACTCCTTTTTAAAAGGCCGCCAACGCACTTGCAACTCCTCTGGTGTTGCGGGTGTCCATCGGTGGCGGTAATCACTTACCATCAGGCGATCCGTATGCTCGATTGCCCCCTAATCCATATAAAAAAAATATGGGATGGTCCATCTGAAAATGCGAAAATTGTGGGTTTTCTGCTTCGCACTTATTTTATTACAATGGATATCCGCCAAATTACGCCTTATTCGATACTATTATTGGAACTGTATGAGACGTCTCGGGTTCGAACCCATGTCGCGCACCTCTGACTTTCGGAAGTTATATGACTTTTTGAAATTATGTGCGTATTGATTGACAATTATCGCCTGCTCCGTGCCTCGGAGAGCACGTTAAGCCGTCGGTCCCGGCTGCCATGAACATCTATGGCAGTCGTTATTGGGAAGTCAGTGCCCTCTAATATCCTGACACTGGTCTATCCTTAGGATATCGTTAGCTTTCGGATTGCGGAGGTCAGGTGGCAGCCGCTACGTGTAAAAACTGATATCCAGTCAAATCCGGTTAGACTAGAAAGCCGATCCCAAGTGACTTGGGAATAATAAAGGCAAGGAAGAAGATGAGACTAATAGGTTTCTTAAAACCCAGCGCAAGCCTAGTGAGAGACCTTTAGTGCCGCTCAGAGGTTTCGGGTTCGATCTCAAGGTTTTCCGAAGTTGTGCGTATTAATTAGGTAATTATCGCCCGCTTTAGCAGTGAAGGAAAACTTCCTAAAGAAACCTGCATCTCTGAGAGATAACCATAATGTTCTCGAAGATATGTGAAGTCTGCTAACCCACATTGGGTCAGCGTGGTGGACTATGGCCTAATCCTTCTCACACTGAAAAGAGTGGCCTGCAGTGGGACAAAATACAGTCCTGATATTATTATTAGTTGGTTACAAGTCATCAAACATCAAAGTTAATGAGTTTACTGAAGATAGTTATGCTAGGTTTTGTGTGAAATAAGTGATGCCTTTGTAAAATGCCGATGAACTTGCTTGTTGCCAGATAATCCACCTGGCGACGAAAAAGGTGTGCGGTTCGAACACGACGACGTTCTGCTGCGACGGCACCGACGACACCTTCCGCGCCATGTTCAAGGAGCCAGTCGAGATCCTGCCCAACACATCCTACATAGCCAGTGCTAAACTCAAGGTGAACACTCACTTTTCTTAATCTACCACTTAGGCATTGAAGATAATTGCTTAACGGAACTCCTAACTAATATTGTAAATGCGAATGTCAGTTTGTTTGATACACTTTCACGCCTTAACTACTGGACCAATCATCATAAAATTTTGCATAAAAGTTATCAGGGTACAGAAAATGGCTTAGATTATAGGACCTTTCCTTCAGGAAAAAAGTACTGTATCCGAGGAATAGAAATTTAATGACATAACCTACATTAACGCGAGTGAGGCCGCAGGCAAAATCTAGTACCCGATAAAATACATCAATTATTTGATCATCGATCTATGTATATGAGATCCGAATCCTTTGTCAGACCTAAGGCATCATTATCAGTTCAAATTCAAAAGGGTGTCCTAAAGCATTAGTTCCCAAAGTGGTCCCCCAGTGAAGAACTAGTTGGCTTGACTTCACCTTGTAAAAACTTACATATTCCATATTCAGTACCGGTGGTCTCGAACCAACCGATTTGTAGAGAATTACCTAAAACAGAAGAGGTCAGCCCGTAGAGATTTGATCAAATTTTTTCATCGCATGTACTTGTTTAGCTGCAAGACGCAGATCATTTACATTTGCTCCTTACTTGTTAGTAAGGAGTCATGTATAATATCGTAGACAAGTAACGTGATATGTATGTTAGGGATTGGGTTACCAAAGGTATAAATAAGTACTTACTTATATATTAGTAAGGAGACTGAAAATTATCTCTCTTATAAGTGGACGTACTTTCTGAAAAACGTTCCAACCCACAAAGTTAACATTTTGAGATAATCGTGATTAAAGTTCAATCCCGTGTTGCTTCTTCATACATGTGGGTTGGGCTACTAAGTCATGATTTCATATTTAGAGTGATAGTAGAGCTACCAAATTTTTCCAGCTAGTAAATAGTAACCCCGTGACTAATTTGCTAATAATAACTCGATTTTGACCCGAGTGTGGGTTGGAACGTTTTTCAGAAAGCACGTCTAAGTTTATACTTGAGAGATAATTTTCACTCTCCTTACTAATATATAAGTAAGTATTTATACCTTTGGTAACCCAATCGCTAACATACATAATATCAGGTTACTTGTCTACGATATTTAAGAAGATGAAGGTAAACTAAAATGTAATTCTTTTGTCCTATTACAGGGCACCGATTCCTACTATGGCACGAAGGGTCTTCGTCGGGTGACGGTAGACTGCAATAACGGCGAGAAGGTCGTATTCCAGTTCTCGTACGCAGCTGGCAACAATAACGGCACCTCCGTAGAAGACGGACAGATACCCGCCATCATATTCTACATTTAAAATCTACTAAACGCTGGCAACACTAATCGGTTATGTCGGCGGGAAGCGGATCTGTCACACTGACAAAGTAATGAGGAACAATCTGTGGTAAATTATTTTTACATTGTCTTTGTCTTATAATTTCGTGGCTCGTTTGTCTTGCATAGGGTTTAAGCGATCTTCATAATAATTACTATTATGCAAATAATTTCGGTTTAAAACTGAGGCAATATTACAAACAAAAAGTTAACATTATAAATGGACAAGTATCAATATTAGTTTTTCCTGAAGACACTGACACTAATAATATTATCAATTTACAAATAGTTTTTAAATCTTAAATACCTTTTATTTTGAATTGATTCGCCGGTTTTGATCACTGGCTTGTTAAATTTAATCATTATTTTTTGTTATTCGAGAAAATATAAATCAAATGCCATTTTTCATTTCCATTTAATTATTTAATCACTAGCGCATAATGTTAATTGATCACAAAAGCACTTATCTATACAGTGTGACTGGTTAAATATTGTACCTACTTAAGGACATGATAATTTATGGTCAGACGTAACGTATAAAAAAGAAATAAAATAAAATCTGTATAATCTGCAAAGAAAACCTTTATGAAAATTTGTATGAAATATCCATAAAATGTGGACCCTGCGCACACAGCTGTCGAGGATGAATGACCTTTGATAAGAAAAGGACGGCGGGGGTGCAAATTCGGGAGAGTGCGGGGTGCGGTAGCTGAGGGCGGGGGCGGAGGTTTTGTTTAGCTTTGGTATATGCGCAAGAGTGTCCGCACATACAAGTTTATATTGGATAACTAGGTCAAATTTTAAATACCTATTTTTAGATATTCGGGTCCAGAATTGAGTACAGAATACCCTCCTTCAATATGTCCAGTCTTTTACCAATCAGCCTTTATAATTATATCAGCCTTGGTTTGTAAACTGTCCCACTGGGCACATGCCTCTTTTCAGTATGAGAATAATTAGACAATAGTCCACCAAGCTGGCCAAGTGCCGGTCGGCATTGACAATTCACACAATCCGTGCAATAGTTTTACGAGAGGCTCCTGTGTGGCTGTCCCAATACTCGCCCAATAGGTTATCTCTGTTAAGCATTAATCTGCTTGAATCTATTATAGAAACCCGCTATACAAACGATAAGTTCAGTTTAGTAATCATTTTGTGTTAGACGTTCTAGTGACTGGACTCCAAATTGTCCCAATTCACGCCACAACACCCAGCCTACCGTCTGCAGTATCCAGTCCATCCCAGCTACTTTTTCCGTTGTTCATCCGCTCATCTAAACATAGCCGTGATTTAATTTTCATACATCCATAGATTCACGCCTGTTTCACAGAGGGGTAGGCAGAAACTACGGATTTCCATTTGCTATGATCCTGACACACTTCTCTGGCTTCATTTACTTTCGTTACATTCCTCATACACGCTCGCCGGTTTAAGGTGCTCTTAACTTGGCGTTTATCCAGAACGTCTCCGATTTATCTAGGCCTTTATCCAGAACGTCTCCGATTTATCCAGATCCGAGTTATCCAGGCCTTTATCCAGAACGTCTCCGATTTATCCAGATCCGAGTTATCCAGGCCTTTATCCAGAACGTCTCCGATTTATCTAGGCCTTTATCCAGAACGTCTCCAATTTATCCAGATCCGAGTTATCCAGGCCTTTATCCAGAACGTCTCCGATTTATCCAGATCCGAGTTATCCAGGCCTTTATCCAGAACGTCTCCGATTTATCTAGGCCTTTATCCAGAACGTCTCCAATTTATCCAGATCCGAGTTATCCAGGCCTTTATCCAGAACGTCTCCGATTTATCCAGATCCGAGTTATCCAGGCCTTTATCCAGAACGTCTCCGATTTATCTAGGCCTTTATCCAGAACGTCTCCAATTTATCCAGATCCGAGTTATCCAGGCCTTTATCCAGAACGTCTTCGATTTCATTTTCATCTTTCAATAAATTTTTGTTAACAAGTATTGTGATCTCTAACTTCTGAATTACTTTATCAGTGATGTCACAAAGTAGTTTGGTACAGATGGCCGGTGTTTTACCACGCGCCATACTGACACAGATGCGTACGTTCATCGAAAGCGAGTCTAATCAACCTAATATCAAACTCTGCATTCGGTCGTTTTGATTTGCAATCGTACGTTTTAAGAGCCGACCGAGATATCAGTCTAATTTTAAAACCACGCCTAGAAATTATGTCTTGATTCTCGAAAAAACAAAATAACACCAAGAATGTCTGACACAAAAAATATATTGGATTGATTTCGATATTACGTTAACTATAGTCTATTTCAAATACGAAGACCCGTTTGACACTTCATAGCATGTAACTCTGCACATTTCATATAAATTGCTATGATATACAATGACTATTTATGGCACTAAAGACCTTTTGAAAAAAATATCTATACAAAACATGATATAATTGAATTACAAACGTAATCACCTATTTATTACTATTAATTTCCGTCTCAAATAATGTTAACATCAGAATAAAATAACATTTCACTACAATACCATGGTTACGCACTATGGTATATTTTTTCCTTTAGCAATGATCATAAGCAGGCATATATCGTTCACTTCCCGCCTATAGTCCAGGGGTAGAAAATGGTATCGTTCGCAACGGTGACTGTAGCCCTCAGACTGCTGGTGTGCTCTAAAGTCGAGATACCTCAGAAACTTTCTCTGGACACAAAATATATATTTATGTAGATTCTGGAAAATGTCGAAATCGGCCAAGAATTTATTTTTGTCTAGGACCTCAGTACGCTCTATCTGTGTGTCGTTTCACGCGTTGTAATAACCCCTCCATCTGTACTAATCTCTCCTAGTGATACAAAGTATTGGATACAGGTCCGTCTATAATAAATAGTTATTTAACATCGAGATTCGTAGTCTGAAGCTGATTTTATTGTGCGCCATTAGCAACAATGTGATCGTATTTCATGAGTTACTATCTTTTTCATTATCCTTTACCACTTCATACAAACATTTAATTCTTTCGTATCACCTTAAAACAGGAAATCACGTGTAAAATAGATCTGTAATTAATAGGCTAACTCATGTCATTAGAAATAGTTCCTGAGTGAACAGTGATTATATTAAAACATATCATGAACCCACTAGAAAAAAAGATTGCCTACAAAATGTGACTGATAGTTCCCACATACATGCATCCCCTTAAAATAAAATAGAGTTATAATAAATTTTAAAACATTTTTTACATACATATTATACAAATCCCCACATTATAAAATAATGAACAATAAATAAAAAATTTCTAGTAGAATTTTGAATACAGTGTTGCCATTTAAAAAAGTACTTTTCTTCCATAGATTAAAACATGCCCGTTGTAAATAGCTACTTATCGATTCTTATGATATAATTAAACATACAATAAGTTTTTCACTTTTACGGGGATTTAATGTTTTTAAACTGCGCTTGCGTAAAACGTGTAAATCTATATTGCTACTGCATAGTTTGCCTTCGCTATGGAAACGCTGCTAATAATTACCCTATGAAAAAGTAAAATATAATTAAAACTGTATTTATTCTCTCTGGTTCTTAGATACAGATAAAAAAGCATTCGGACCGTTAAATGTGACTTGTAAATGTTAAGTGTTGGCTAACTTACGGGCATGTACTTACGATAAATTAAAGCTGGCAACCTCATCTCTAACATAAAAAAATAATATTAGAAACTAAACATTACATCAAATATCATCGTTTATTTTTAAATTGTTCATTTCTAGTATTAGTAACCGCTTTAAATGTGTCTCAAATAAAGGCCTGCTCACACTGACAACTTTTTGATAAAAACAGCTTTTGGAAATTTCATCTCAATTTAGATTTTCATACATATTGAGTCGTCGGTGAAAACGTAATTAAAGGCACTCAAAACCTTACCTACCCCTTCGGGGTGTTGCATAGGTATGATTGTTGGCGCTTAGCCCTCAATTACGTATACGTATAACAAGATATCCGTTAGCATTAAAAGTTCATGGATGATGTGCAACAATCTGTTCAACTAGAATTCAGTAAAGACTCGTCATATAGCGAAGGCGTGAGCTCGTGAACTACCCTCGTGAACTGCAAACTGGGCAAGAAAAACTGGTACGCTATTTGCTTAAACTCTATAGGCTTGATACTATTATCATGCTTCATGCTAGAAGCCTCATAAAATTTTTAAATTGTCCATACCTTTGAATATTATGTCAGTAGCTGGCGCAAGTTCCATACCCGAGTTGCTTGCGTATGCCTGCCTGTCGTTGACACGGTTTGAACAGCTCGTAAGAGTTCATCAACTTGTACAAGTTACCCGCTTCGGGCGTAAGAGCCATTATAGGATACATAAGGTTTTAGTAAGGCGTAAGAGGCTTTTTAAAACATAACCACAAAATTGAATCCCACCTACTTACTAAAATCTGTTGTGAATATTAGTCGTGTGAGCGGGCTTTTAATTCGCTTTTTCTATAGATAATCTGTGATAGGTTTGAAGAACGTATGGCAAGAGATAATATGAATATAATTGGATTTATTTATTAGTTAAAATAATTTTGGGGCCAGAATTATTTGGTCTTTCTTTAAAACATCACGAGTGAGAAGGTATGGCTTTTTTTAAAAGAATCTTATTAGATTTAGTTTGTAAGTCGCCTTATTTATTGTTAAAATTTTGATTTAAAAATATTATTATTATAATATATATTGTGTAGATTGAATAAACTTCGTATATGCGGAGTGCCAAAATATCTGAAAGAATTGACTGTTGAAATTGTTTTGTACGTAAAATGGGGTTTACAATTTTATTTGTACGGGGTTATTAAAGTGCCGTTCGTGTCACCAAGGAGTTTAGACTAATTTTATGTAGATTTATGCATTAGTGCCGTTAACACCTTATTCGCTGTTGAAGAGCCCTAACGTTCAACCTTACGCGGTATTGAAAGTTATTCACGATTATATTTACGCGAAATTTTACAAAGTTTTACGCGTAGAATTAGTTTAAGTTCCATTATTCTTAATCCAAAGATAACGAATGGCTATGGCACTTAATAAAATGTTAAATTAAACACATTTGTATGAAACAGAAAGTATTTTGATAAAAATAGTAATTTTTCAATTGTAATAAAATTAGTTTCATCAACATTGTACATTTGTTATTTAAATTGGTTATGTTCTAGTCAAATGATTGAAAACATGTATAATTACATTTATTTTTAAGAATTCCGTTTGATAGATTAAACATACATTTATAAACTTAATAATTATTAAATACACCTCATGCCTTTTGTTTATATCAGCACTGCCACAGTCGCAAGTATTGCGGGATTCTCTTGCGAAATCACATTATGAGCGATGCAACATTTAGCGGTTGTTAAGTCTGTCTGTATTTTTAAAATGATTAATATATTAGTTCTCTTTATGAAAGCAGTAAAACTTAACTGAAAACCAGTTCTATTTTGTTAACTGATACATTTTGTGTAAGAATATTATAAATATTTACTTATATACTTACCAATCTTTACTCTTTATCTTAACAAGCTGTAGAAGATGCATAGCGAGACCACATCTCTACGCAGCGCCAAGGGGTCTAACCGATTTGAAATATCCTGGCAGTCGACGATTCGAGTCGCTCCCCGTTAAATGCGGTCAAGAGGGAGACGCTGGTACTCGGGTGCCCCTGCCCAAAGATGAGAACAGTATTCCATGTGAGGCCGAACCTGCGCCTTATAAAGTAGTAGGCGGTGGGCCGGCGTGAAATACTGTCTCGATCTGTTGAGCACGCCAAGCTTTTTTGAAGCTAATTTAGCCTTACCCTATAAATGGTCGCGGAACTGGACTTCGCTCGATATGTCGACACCAAGAATTCCAATATCGGTTGAGGCAGTTATGAGGATGTTCTCAAAACGAGGAGAAACGACCAACGGCAGCTTTTTTGCGGTGATCGCGTAGACTTGTGTCTTTGTGGGATTAAATCGGACCAAAAAGTCTGCCCCATCTTAGAGCAGAAACTATAATAACAGAAACAACATTTTCATAACATAATAAAACATTAGATTTTTGTAGTAGCGTAGCGAGGGTATGTCGTGGGGCCCAAACATAAATAAAAAAATATGAGTGCTAAGCTTTCTTTGTCTAACTTTTCAGTGAACACTCGTGCTCTGACATATATATTGAGATAATTTGAGAGTAATCTATGTATAAATTCAAAACCAAATGTTATCGAAATCAGTTCAGCAGTTATACTGTGGAAATGTTACAGACAGTCTCACTTACTCTTTTTGTATGGTATATGTTCAACGTATCAAACGGAATCCTGGTTGTTAAAATGAAAAAAAAAAATATGAATTACGTTTACGGCACGTAACGTGTCTGACACGTGACGTTACCGACACGGTACAGACCTTCGATCAACAATAGCAACTAGATATCGGGTAGGCGCAAAAAATACGTCTCGGTAAATAACAGCGCACTTGAGACGTGAGCTCTTATTTTGTTTAGTTCGCTTGAAACTTAGTCAATGTAAAAATGTCTCACAATGCCGCAGTGTGTATTCAAAAGTTGCAAAAATAATGCCCGAAATAGCAATTTAACGGCCGGAGTATCTTACTTTCGGTAATTACATGAAGAATAAGTTATATTTTAAACTTTTAACTAACAAATAATATCAAATTTTGAACAAAATATCTGATTTTAAACCACTGCTACAAATGTTTGGCCAAGGCTCGCCAACACACGCACAAACTTTTATAACAAAAATAAACGAAACAAACCGATGTAGCTCTCAAGGCAATAATGGGAAAAAGTACTTTATTTGTTGCCGCTTAAGGTGGATTTCACACTAAATGTTGTTTATCTTATGTCTTTTCATTTGTAAGTGACAGGAGTAATTGATGGCTTTGCTCGTTTTATGTGACGAATGATCGTAAGTGTCAGATAATATTTTGAAGATTTGTGACTTTATTACTAGGTGCCATGGTTGTAATTAGGTTAAACTTAAAACTGTTCTCTCCGTTCGTTAGTAAACAAATGTAGCTGTATACGTATTGTCACGCGGACAGCATTTAGCTTTGATTTTGTACGCGACCCGATATCTAGTTGTTATTGTTGATCGAAGCCACAGACAATTTTTTATATTTGTAGTAACTCTTCTAAGATCCTACAGGCTAAAAAAGTATTTTTTTATAATATCAAATCGTATTAGGCGTTAGCGGTCCATTGTAATAAATTTATTAAGATGAGATTTAAATTGGTATTTAGTTCCGTAGCGAAAAATTTGGTAGCTTGCTTGGGTGGTGTGTTTTCCGTTAAGAATATTTCAGTAGCAACTCGATATCTGCCAATGTACCAGATAGATGGTTCAAGGCCCGCCTTCTGTATCACATGGACCCTAATATAGCTGTCAAAAGGTGAGTGTCATACACTTTTGCCTAATGTTTCTTTTTATACAACTTAAGTGGCAAACAAGCATACGGCCCACCTGATGGTAAGTGGTCACCGTAGCCTATGGACGCCTGCAACACCAGAGGCATCACTTGCGCGTTGCCGACCTTGTAATAACCTTTTAACGCCATTTTTTACGAACCCATATTGTAGTCTTGTGAGAAAACCTTGGCAGGGGGGGATTCATTCCATAAACTGAGCGTCCGCGGGAGAAAATTCCTTTGTAGCCGTTATGTTATTATTACTTATTTAGTTTTTCCTTTAGAACATTCTTATGCTTAATAGAGTGTAGAGCCCAAAATTGGGTTCAGTGAAAGAAAATTTTATTCTTTACTAGCTGTCCCGACTGACGTTGTCCTGTAAGTATACAGGAAAAAAAACATATCTAAACCGTTCACGAATCCACTTGAATACACAAAAAATTTCATCAAAATCGGTCCAGCCGTTTAGAAGTTTAATTACAAACTCACGCACAGCAGATTTATAATTATGATGTCTGTATCTACATATACGTGTCTGGCACGAACGTTGTCTGTGAACGGAGCTTTTAGTTTGGTTATCAAGTATTGTAATTTTATACTATATTCAGTTTGTAATAAAATAAGGCTCATTTTAAATTGTGGAAGCGATTGCAGGAATTGAGCAGTGTACGTATTCCTAAGTATAAGATGTGTATTAAAAACAATATTTTGTATAGAGGAACTGATGTTTGTTTAGATGTCGTCATTAAACAATTACAGTTAATTTGTGCTTTTTATTTTGTACTACCTGAGCCGCGCAACTTCGTCTGCGTCACATATGAGAATTTTCCCCGTTTTGCAACATTTTACATTGATGCTCCGCTCCTATTGCTCGTAGCGTGATGTTATATAGCGTTTAGCCTTCCTCCATAAATGGGCTATCCAACACTAAAAGAATTTTTCAATTCGGACCAGTAGTTCCTGAGATTAGCGCGTTCAAACAAACAAACTATAATACCTATTAGTATAGACATAATCGCTTACTAAAACCAAGCTAAGTGCAGTGGCGTAACTATCGGAGGGCTAGGCGGTGCCATGCACCGGGGCCATCAAGCTCAGGGGGCCCTCGGAACCTGACCAGCAAAACATCAAACATTCTAAAATTTCTCCCATCCTAAGAATATAAATATAACAGATAGCAACACGAGTTTTACTGTGGCAACTCAGTTGAAAGAAATTCATAACTTGTAGGGAATTCCCCTGAATTCTTTCTGTTGTTGTGTGCGTTACGATTGCTCCGCCAAGTTATACAAACAGAAAATAACTTCGCCAGAAAAAATTTCGAAATTTGTCAAAGTAGAAATAAAAAAGTTATAAGGGTTTAAAGTTGGCCGCGCGAACGTAACGTCCACGATTGCGCGGCCATGGAGATCTCAGCAACTGCTTGGATTAGAGATCTAATTCTGTTTGTCAATTGAAGACTGAGTTTGTCAAAAATTGTCGAATAAAAGAATTACAAGCTTCAGATCAATATTTTACGAATTATTTACCTTGGAAGTTATGGACGCGCAATCGTGCACTTGTTGTTTCTTTATTGTTGATTATTTCTTTAAATTTTAAGGCTTCATACAAACTGTTACAAGAAGAAAGGTCTTAATTTGTTAAAACTAAGGAAGGCAACAAATACTACCAAAGTTTACTAAAACAGACGAAATCAGTCCAAAACAAAAAGTACGTGGCCGCGCGGTCGAAACGTTACTTCGTAGGTATTTCGGATATACATAAGATTTCGGTGTGAACTTCCATTTATTCGACATATTAACCTTATTAGAATGACATATCGTTTTACCCTCAGAACAGTTTGAAACGCGTGTAATTTCAAAAATAATGTGATCTCGAACAATGTTCGTGCAGGGTAACCATAATTTCGATTTTATTTGGAAATATTTCTAACTAAAAATATTGTATGTTTCAATAATTTGATATGTTTATTCATTACAGCTTGCAAAATTAACATCATATAAAATTACAAAAAATCATCAAATATAATAAAATTCTCTAAAAACCTTTATTTTAATGAAACATTTATTATTTGGAACAGGATTGAAAAAAAAACAGGATAAAAAAAAGAAAAGAAAAAGACTAACACCAAGAAATAAATCTTGCTAAAACAAAAATCGAATGTAAGGGAAACGTTTTCAAACGACTGTGTTTTTAGAAATACCTTCGTATGTTGAAAACTGGAGAGACGAAGGTGTCTCTAAAAGTGAACGATCCTATAAATATGTTTCACTCTGAATATAATTATTATTTTTAGTTTATTTATAGTCAGTAAAATATGGTATAATGGGTGCAACACCTTGACGATATGATTTGTAAAATACTGAAATTATATTTAATTGGCGATTTAAAAGAGTGGCCGTGAGTTTCTTGCAATTTTCTTCTCATAGGATCAATCCTTTGCCTGAACCTAGCAACTAACCTAAATGCAGCTTCAGTAACTTAGTAAACTCACTAACCTATAGGTATATTTTGACGTTCATAAGTGTTACTTTGTGACATAAAGGAATAAACGATTTCTGATATTGACGAAAATGGTAATTTGACAATATTCTTTACAAAATATAACATTCAGAAATACATGTATATTTAACTCCCGTTTTATTTTTGCTAGCCCTCGAATATAAAGAAAATACATACATACCTACGCGATAAATAAATAGAGAAATAAATAAATAAATATATTTGACAATCATAATTGAAGGAATAACAATGAAATAGTGGTTTTAAAAATCTTATGCTATTCTGATAACTATGTTGAAGCAAACAGACTGCAAATAAAAATTGCTGCAAAGTACTTTAAAGAAGCGATATAGTTTTGACTGTAACGCTGCGCGCTGCATTTATTTATGAACACATAATAAGTGACACTATTTTCGGCGCTAGTTCCATTACTAATTGTTCAAATAGTACACTTATGAATTCGGACCCATCAGAGAGGAAACACGTATTTACTACCTTTTTTAGATTTAATAAACATTTTTCAATTACCACATTGGAAGAGGCTATGATTAAGAAAATATACAATGCACAAAATGCAATGAATTAGTTGAATTTGCTTATAAATTATAAAAATAGTAACATTTGATTTAAATGGCACACAAATGACGTTGTTACATGACATAGGTATATCTAAATATTATAGTTAAACAAAATGTTTTCTATTTTTCTTTCTCAAAAAAATTACCCCTTTATTGTTTTTTTTTCTCAAAATGATTACCCCTCTAAGCTAGAATGCTTGTATTATAAGTGGGTTCACGTCAGTTGTGCAATCGGTGGGATGCGAACCAGCAACCTCTCGATCGCAAGTTCAATGCCTTATCCATTGGGCTACCGCCGTTTATATATTGCTAGGTGCTATTGAATCTATTCCTCCAATCCTTGGAACAATAGCTCACTACAAGTGTCAGTTTTCAAGAAAAGCCGGGCTATTTTGCTACGATGACAACAAAAGTAAATTATCTAAATGTTAAAAAGTCTGTTTGCATCGATTTTCTCCAAAGATATTGTATAATAGTTCTCACATATACTTTATAGAGGTGTAACTAAATTATTATTTGTATTATTTAATTTTGATTGGTTGATTTTTTAAGTACCTACAGATTTTAAATTTTTATAAAATTATTTCTGTACCTAAATGTTTTTAAATAATTTTATTTTATTTGTTGATTTTTTGTAATATTTATCTTATTTCATTTATTTTTATTTTATTTAACCATTTTAGGAAAACTTACAGCTAAAATACATTATTAACATAATACTAATAAGGTGTCGAGCGTCAAGGTCAATTAAAAGTTTTCACTGATAAAATTATGTTTGTTAGTTTTGCAAGTTATGATGAATAAACATATCAAATTATTGAAACGTATTTTTTTTTATTTAGTAATAATACACTTTGCAGATTGAGCTACACGTCGTAATATAATTGCTGGTCTCCAGTTAGAAATATTTCCAAATAAAATTGAAATTATGGTTACCCTGCACGAACATTGTTTGAGATCACATTATTTTTGAAATTACACGCGTTGAAAACTGTTCTTAGGGTAAAACGATATGTCATTCTAATGAGGTCAATATGTCGGATAAATGGATGTGCACACCGATATCCTAGCAGTTATCGATAATGAGATATTAACCTACGAAGTAACGTTTCGACCGCGCGGCCACGTACTTTTTGTTTTGGACTGATTTCGTCTGTTTTTCTAAACTTTGGTAGTATTTATTGCTTTCATTAGTTTTGACAAATTAAGACCTTTCTTCTTGTAACAGTTTTACTATATGAAATCTTAAAATTTAAAGAAATAATCAACAATAAAGAAACAACAAGTGCACGCGGCCATAATTTCCAAGGTGAATAATTCGTAAAATATTGATCAAAAGCTTGTAATTCTTTTTTCGACAAGTTTTAACAAATTCAGTCTTCAATTGACAAAAAGAATTAGATCTCTAATCCAAGCAGTTGCTGAGATCTCCATGGCCGCGCAATCGTGGACGTTACGTTCGCGCGGCCAACTTTAAACCCTTATAACTTTTTTATTGCTACTTTGACAAATTTTTTGTGTTCCCTTCGATTTTGACAAATTTCGACAATTATTCTGGCAAAGTTTTTTTCTGTTTGTATAACTTGACGGAGCAATCGTAACGCACACTAAAGAACTGCTGTTCTGGAAGAGGTCTGTCTGTATGTAATAAGTAGCTTAGCTTTGCTGTACCCTGTAGTGCAAGATAAAGAGCTGATGATAAAGTAGCTTTACACCTTTAAAATATTTATATATATTCATCAGTTTAAATAGGGCCCCAATAGTTATTTTGCACCAGGGCCTTTGGTTACCTAGCTACGCCACTGGCTAAGTGCATATATAAATCTCAAGAAGTCGGATTAAAAACTGCACGTATAGCGCAGTGGTGACCTGGCCACTACACCAAGTGTTGTACTTTCAAATCCCACATGGGACAAATTTGTGTGATTCGGAAATGTTTGTAAAGTTCCCAGCGACACAGGAATTACTCCAAAAGCCGGTGTTGGTTGTACAAGGAAATAAAATGATCGCGCTTTGAGTAGCTCGCCGTCATTTTATTTAGGTAGTTGTACCAAATACAGTCGTATTCTGCAGCACTTTAGATTGGATTTAAATTGTTACTGAATTAGTCTCTTCGCCGGCACTCCATCCGTCGGCGCTGACCCTAAGTGTGATCGATAGCACACTGGATTACCTATAGCTAAACTAGAGCAGCCGAGTCTATGTCATTTTAGTACCTACACCTGAGATATTAACAGGCAATATTTACTCATATATAAATGGTAAACAACGTATACACATACTTGCTAATTTAAATTTTTCTTTTATTTTCCTTTTTTGTGTTATGATTGATAGACGTATATCTTTCTGACCAGTTTGAAATGGTCACCCAGATATATAAAAAAGGTTTGCTGTTATGAAGCAGACTCTAGCTATTTTTTTGGTTGTAGTACCTATTTATGTTTTTATATTCTAATATAACATTCGTTAAAGTAATAATAGTTTAATTTTATATAATAATAATAATACCTATAATTACGCTATTTTCTGCTTTTTACTCCCAAATCATTCCTGATAGCTATCTATAGAAAGTACAAAACTTACAAAAATGTTTATTACGTTTACTAAATTGTTTTGAATATGTAATAAAAATGTGAGACGTTAGGTTGCCAAACATAATTTATTAGTCTAAAATGGCTGTCCATAATAATAAATAATATAAATAGGTCCTTACCTGTGCATACCATTTCAATTTATATAACCTATGTAATTGTAATTCGACACAATTTGTACTTTTAAATATAATTATGTTTTCGTCGTTGTCTCTAACTATGAACAGCCCATCTCGTTCTGCCATTCCATGTGTTTTCTCGCCAAGTTCTTGGAGACCGGCTTGGTCTTCTCGATAGCTGTTAATATATCTGATAGGTCCAGCTTGTCTTTTCGATTCTGCACGTCACCTATTCAAAACAAATATAAGATTAAAGATACGTGGAAAAGGACCTCTCATATTATGGAGCTAGCATGCTACTTTCGTCATATCCGAGACTAGACTAAATGTCTTTATCATTGGACTTAGGTAATTGCTTTCCATAATACGCGTAACTGAAGTAGGTCCCTCTCGTAGTTCGTTTACACGAAGCATACAACTCCGAAAGTGCCTTTTTTTTATACGACTAAGGTGGCAAACAAGCTTACGGCCCACCTGACGGTAAGTGGTCACCGTAGCCTATGGACGCCTGCGACACCAGAGGCATCACTTGCGCGTTGCCGACTGTTTAGGAAAGGAGAAAGTGGGAAGGAGAAGGAGCGGGAAGGGGAAAAGAGGGTGACTGGGCCTCCGGCACTCTCACTCACCGAATGAAACACAACAGTAGAAATACTGCTATTTCACGTCGATATTCTGTGAGAGAGTAGTCCTTCCCCGGTCGAGCCGGCACATTCATGCTGAAATCAGCGAGGCTCTACTACTCGCCTGAACTGCCACTTATGCTACAGCATGTACTCTACAAAAACCATTACGCGACATAGAATCATTTTGGCAGGCATCAATGGGCACATTTATTATTATATAGGAGGAGAGTAAGTTTCCTTGAAACACCACTCTACAGGTGGTCGCAGCCAAATTATCTTGTGGTTATGTATCTGTGAGCTCGACTCTAAAACCTTACCAGGTACTACCAGGAGCTCACAGATTTTACGCTAGTATCTACAAAAAATTGCTTGCGAAACTTAGCGGCAATCATGTCTATCTCAACAGCGATTTGGAAACATTGAATATTAGATACATACTACATAGCCTTTACCTTTCCCTCCCATATTTGGCAGCATCTTCCTTACAGTAGACATAAGAGCTTCTTTGCACACCAGCTTCACATCGCTACACGAATAACCTTCAGTCTTGTCCGCCAGCTCCTTAAAATCTACTTTTGGGTACAGTTCCACTGTTTTTGCTCCAAGGTACGTCTTGAACAGTTCTTCGCGGGTCGTGAAGTCAGGGAGAGGGATGAAAATTCGCTTCTCTAGTCTTCTTAGCATTGCTGGATCTATTTCCCTGTAGAGAGGTTTTTAATAATAAATTTTATTTACTAGCTGTAACCCGCGGTTTCTGGAACCCATCGGGAACGCAATACAGGGAAGTAATCCTATGTGTTAACCCAGGACATGTTCTATTCCTGTGTCAAATTGTATCCCAATCCGTGAAACGATTTGCGCATAATTGGTAACGAACATAGAAACAACCTCAATAAAATTAGTAGTATTAGAACAAGAGGAGCAGGATATTGAGGAAGCCCTTTAACCTATGAATTGCAGCGGCCCACCGGCGGTTAGAGCGGCACACAATAAGTTTTCAATTATGTCTGGCATTCACACTACTGACAGGTTAAAATTTCATGACGGCTTTACAAGTTTAACTGGCAAAGCCAAATCAAAATGAAGTGATCGCAATGTTGTGTTGTGTTCCTACAATAACTAGAGATTTATTAATTCCTTAAGATAAGTGGACTTCATACTATCAGAAGAAGATATAGAGGAAGCTGTGCCCATTGTTGCTAGACCTAACAGGATACTCAGCTTAGAAACATCATTTTCTATAGTAACGTCATAGTTGGCAACTCAAATCAGAGTGGGTAAAAAAATGTCTAACCATGGCATATTAGAGTTAGCTAGTAAGAATATAATTCCATCATTTTTTTCGATGCCATCCAGTTCGGTAAGGAGTTGTGCCTTCAGTCGTCTCGATGCCTCGTGTTCTCCTGGTGATGATCGATCCGATGCCAGGGTTTCCACCTCATCAATGAAGATGATTGACGGCGAGTAGTAGGCTGCCATCTCGAAGAGCACCTTCAAACCAAAATACTTGTGTAAGATTCTTACTTAACTGTTATAGACTTTTCGTTAATTCTGAGGTATTCGTTTGTGTTATGTTTTCGGTAAGCCCATTGCCATCTTCCAGGGATGCCGTGCTGCTATTTATATTTGTCTTCTTCCTAGCCTTTATTATTCCCAAGTCACTTGGGGTCGGCTTTCTAGTCTTACCGGATTTGAATGTATATCAGTTTTTACACGGAGCGACTGCCATCTAACTTCCGCAACCCGAAGGCTAACTATACCCTAAGGATAGACTAGTGTCAGAATATTAGACGGCACTGACTTCCCAATAACGACTGCCATAGATGTTCATGGCAGCCGGGACCGACAACTTGACGTGCTCTCCGAGGAACGGAGCAGGCGATAATTGTCAATCAATACACACATAATTTCGAAAAGTCATAAGTTTTGAAAGTCAGAGGTGCGCGATGTGGGTTCGAACCCAAGACCCTCCGCAATGCAGTCTATTGGTCTCCCCACTGAGCTATCGCTGCTATTGATATTTGTATTACAGAAAATTCTACAACACTTAGCTGAAAAAGCTAGAATGTCTTCCCTGGTGAGAATTAGTTCCGGGGACTCACATAGGTACATCGCGCGAGCCATCCTACTGGTTTTCAAGGGATCATATGCTACTTTAACGGTGTACCATCAATCGTGCCGTATACTTGTTGCCATCTTGGTTGTACAAACATGACCATGAGCATGATTTTCCTCATCTTTCTATCAGTATTAGGTACTTATAAGTATGCCTTTATGCGCTACATATCTAGCAAACATTAAATTTGGATGAAATCTTGTATTATTCATAAACGTCATCTCCTGCACCTAGGAATACCTACTATGTGTCGCAGAGATCTTTACCAACATTCAAAAAACCTATACAAAGAAAAGCCAGACCCAGAACAGCTATGTGAGGAACAAACAACATTTTGTACCGGGTGAGAATCGAACCCACGACACTCTGCGCGGTGGAAATGGTGAGGTGACCACTTAAGCCACTACACCATCTGTGCAGAATTGCTAAAGTACCTTGACAATCTTCTCCGATTCTCCCCGCCATTTGTTGATGATCGTGCTGCAGGATATATTGAAGAACGTGCAGAAACTCTCGCCGGCTACCGCGCGGGCTAGCATCGTCTTCCCAGTCCCAGGTGGTCCGTGAAGCAAGACCCCCCGCCAGGGCTCTAGGAGACCGGTGAATACTTCTGGGTGTCTGGTGAAATAAAAATATCCTGTTTTAATTTGCCTCATTTTGTCACATTGATGTTACTGATTTAATTAGCAAATTGTAGGTACTGGGATTACAACCGATCCGCGATCGTAAAGGACTCTGATTGCATTCTCGTATTGAAGAACATCATGTTACCAGGATTTTATTTAGAATTATTTTTAATAACATAGGTAATAAACGGTTCAGTAGGCTTGTATTATGTTAAAATTATTAAATCACATCTGATCATAAGATCATCAGAACATGTGATATGTTATTAACAGACCATTTCAATTAACTTATGTTTGCGAAACCTTTATTAAACGTACTGAAAACCCTATTATTTTTTATCGCAAATTGTTAACGAAATATTTTTAACAAAGTGTAATATGGCTACACATCGTTTGATACCTCAACCATTTATGTAATAATATATGTGTAGTCACATCGATAACGCCACAACAAAAGATTTCAAATTGCATAAACTATAAACTGCTTGGTTTCTCTGTAATTGAAGGTCTGTGATCTAGGTTATGAAAAGTGATAGAAGCCTATTAGGTACGCAGAGGACGTACCTTACAGGATACACGACAGATTCCATCAGCAAACTCTTCGCTGCCGAGAGTCCTTTCACGTCGTTCCACGACACTCCCGAGGATCTGATGATATCCTGATACAGGAGTTCCACCAGCTGTTTCTTGTCAGGACTTGTGTTTGACAGGAAGCCTGCTAAAGGCTTTCTTTCTACAGCCGTAAGATGCTTAATGCTGACTTCTTCTTCCTGATAAATAATTGTGTTGTGCGTTTTATATAATGCATGAATGGCGTTTTGGTTTAAGCGTTGTGCGTTCGATCACCACACAAGAAAAACATTTATATGGTCCACAAGCAGTTGTCCTAAGTCTGGGTATTATTTGTGTCTGTAGTATAATTATTTATAAAGACTCAGGAATTATACCTAGTGCGGCAGTTGATATTTCAAGAAACAAACATTTAGGTTTAAGACTGCGCCGAGTGTAAGGCAGATACCTAATGAAATGACAGAGCTCGTGCGGTGCATATTCACATTGGCGCGCGGCCGCCATAGTAAAATTGTATGGAGGATTTGAAGTGCTTTTTTTAATAAATATGTAGGTATCTTTATTGTAAACCAATAACTTAAATATTTGGGACGGACAAGTTGTTATATAACTATTTATGTTTCGTTTAAGCTGTAAAATAGGATAGATTTCTACTGTTATAATCTAAAAATCACGTAACACGAGCTTACGTTTTTGCATTTTTCGTGCAAATTAACGTAATTTTGTAGGCGAAAATATTAATTATTTTAAGTTTTTTACACGGAGTAATTGTAAACACATTCATTGTTATGGTAAATGTATATTTTATATTTGTATTAAACAAAAAGTGTTGATTTTATTCACTTAACTGTGACCGCCTGTTTCAGCACATTTCACTCGGCGCAGTCTTAATACTAACTGTCGCCTGCAGCGTTGCTTGTGTGGTTTCTCATTAAGGCTTAGGTACTCAATGTTTATTTATTTATTTATTTTTATTTATTTATTTAGATTCATTTACAATATTTTTACAGGAACAACTCCCAAGACAATATTGTAAGCTTATAACTAATTAAGAATAATGAATGATTGTATATAATTACTAATTACTTAATACGAATTAAAAATATATTATAAATATATATGAAAAATGAAATGAAAATGAAAAAATTGTTTATTGTTTTATAAATACAGTAGTTTCAAGTAGTGGTTGGAGCCTCCTTTTAAGCAAATAAAGCCTGTAGTAGGAGACTCCACTCTTCCAAAACAGATTCATTTAAAATTATAGCTACACAATATAGAAAATTATTGATCTACAAAGGATAGAATATAAAAAGAGGAATATATGCTTAGGTGTGTGTGTATGTGTATGTGTGTGTGTGAATGTATATGTGTGTGTGTGTTTGTGGATGAATGTGTGAGTGAGTGTTGAATATTAATTAATTATATGCCAGAAATAATGCAAGTTTGCGCTACTTCTGTGAATTTCGGCAGTCTACAGTTATAAATATCTATATATGTAGCCATTACGTTAATAATTCGTATGGCGCGCGACAAGGGAGCAAATTTAAGTAAGTTGGTCCTCGCCACCGGGACGCTGAGTGTGACTGGGCGGCGCCGCGCGCCCACGTACCCGTCGGGGGCACACAGTTGCAGGCGCGCCAGCACGGCCGGCTGATGCAGCTGACCGCGCAGCACGCGCCACACGTAGCACGCTATCGCTACGTCGCGCCGCACGCTCAGCCGCACGTACCCAACCATGCCAAGTACAAATAAACTGGGGTACAAAGGGTACACACCATATTCTTTGAAAAACAAAAATCTTGTGAATTTATTTTGAATTTTTTCCACCATAAGGCTATACTTCGCCTCATGGGGATTCCAAATCATGGCCGTCGACTCCAGATGACTCCGAACAAGTGCGTTATATAATATTCTCACGACTACTGTATTGTTAAAATCTTTACAATTTCTTATAATGAACCCTAAATTTCTAAACGCCTTGCCGCAGATGTCAACAATGTGCTTACGGAACGTTAGCTCAGGTACCATTTCCACCCCTAAGTCACGGGTACAACTTAAGCGTGGCATCAATTCATCATTCATTTTATATGTATAGTGCAGCGGAGTCCTCGCACGTGTATAGCTCATTACTCCGCACTTAGCTATGTTAAAATAGAGCTTGTTAGTATTGCTCCACTGCACTACACGATCTATATCGCCTTGCACCCTCTGCGCGTCCGTCGCGTCCTCTATTGACTGATACACCTTAAGGTCATCCGCAAACAACAGACACTCGGCATGCTGGAATACTGCTGGGAGGTCGTTAATCATTAAAATGAATTCTAACGGTCCCAAATTGGACCCCTGACTTATGCCCGAAAAAGTAAAATATTGTCGTGATTCGTAACCTGCGTACTCCACGTACGTTATGTATGTTGCAAGGACTAGTACCAGATGTTTTTTAAATTGGCTGAACTCACTAAATCATTTCATATTCCATCCAAGTTTATTTGTGACATTCGATGCGCTTGCACGCATTCAGTGATCCACTCATGATCATGAAGTTTCGCATCCACGTAGTCAGGGGAACAGGAAAGGACACAGCGTACCTTTCATTATGAAAAAAGTACTGTTTCTAATCTAACCTTATAGATCTAAGCTATTTTTACATCCCGGTCCTACCGACTAAACCTACCACGATGTTCCTTCTCACAGTCTATGGCCGGGGCGCAGGGATCGGTCGCGCATTCATACCTCATTTAACTAACATTTACGAGAAAGAAGCCGCGGGAAAATCTAGTTGCAAATAAAACATATATCGTTGGACATCGCAATGACCCTGAATAATGTCGCGCGAGTGACATCTCACTGGAAGTTCGCCAACAGTCAGTAATATACCTCCTTCACCTGCATATCATACCTTTTCCAATTTCATGATACTCAACATATATTCATATGTGTGACATTCTGCGCAGATGTTTGGATGCTTTTACTAAATTACGCGTAAACAGATTTGGATAACACTTGGCAATCAGATTGACCATGTCCTTAATTAAAACATAGGATAATATATTTTATTTCGGTATAAGTTTTTAAGGTATTCACGCGGGCGCGTCTGCGGGCGAAACCTAGTATCTATTATTTTTTTATACGACTAATGTGGCAAGCTAGCATACGGCCGACCTGATGGTAAGTGGTCACCGTAGCCTATGGACGCCTGCAACACCAGAGGCATCACTTGCGCGTTGCCGACCCTTTAGGAAAGGAAGTGGGAAGGAGAAGGAGCGAGAAGAGGGAAAGAGGGTGATTGGGCCTCCGGCACTCTCACTCACCGAACGAAACACAACAGTAGGAATACTGCTATTTCACATCGATATTCTGTGAGAGACCCTCTCACAGAATATCGACGTGAGACCTTCCCCGTACAGCCGGCCCATTGATGCTGAAATCAGCGAGGCTCTACTACTCATGTATTACTGATATATTAAGCATGTTTACTGACAGCTTTATTGGTCCCACGGTATAATTTTATGTTTACAGCGGATTAAAATTATTCTCGGTCCTCTGGTTAAGGCAGAGGGTATTAGAAATTATAGTTATTTACTTTACATTATAAGCGTGAAGTCTGGCAACATATCCAGTGATCTCGAGGATGCAAGTTCCTTGAGTTAAAAGCGTTTTACCTCCTAACTTGTGAATTGCAATCCTTGTGTCATAAACTGGTATTATTAAGCTACAGTAATAATTTCCATCTGGTTGAGCGTAGAAAGGTTTTTTACACAAGGCACATTCGCTTTATATACCTAAGTAAATGTGACTCCCTGTGTCGGAATATTACAAACATACAATTAATGGACACAAATTACTCCTAGATTCGGGACAATTATTTATTGACCAACCGATTTGAGTTTTTTTTCGAGAGAATAAATGCTTCAGAAATGAGAGCGCTGAGAAATATATGTGGTGTGACTCTGAAATATAGAATAAGGAATAGTGCGATTAGAGAGATATGCGACATGAAAGTGGATATAGTGACAAGAATAGAAAAGGGTATGTTAAGCTGGTTTGGGCGTGTAAAAAGAATGAACGAGAAAATACTGACTAAGAAAGTTTATAAGGCTAGTATGAATGGAACAGTCGCAAGGGGAAGACCTAAGCGAACGTTTCTTGATCAGATCGGAGACGTTCTGGATAAAGGCCAGGTTAAGAGCACCTTAAACCGGCGAGCGTGTATGAGGAATGTGATGAAAATGAATGAAGCCAGAGAAGTGTGTCAGGATCGTAGCAAATGGAAATCCGTAGACTCTGCCTACCTCTCTGGAAAACAGGCGTTAATCTATGTATTTATGTATGTACGATTTGAGTTTCAAACCCAAAGCACAATCACAGGCGGCGAGGCGACTGCTTGCCAACTATGCCATGCACTCATTTCTGCAAACTGTACAAAGCTTGCAGAAATTATTTTATAAAGAGGAAGTATTAGTTTACCTTCATCAACCTAGTGACAGTGAAGGTGGACGGCAGGTCTACCTCTTCTCTCTCCCCGACGCTCTCCAGCACGTGTTCGGTCTTCGTCCTGCCTCGGGTCTGCGGCCGCCGCACCAGCGGCTGCTCCACCTTGCGGCAGAACTGGGGCTGCTTATTGAACCTCATTAGGTAGTAGCTGCAGTAATCCTGAGAGAAAGAAGAATTTTAAATCTTCTATCGGCTTACGGATGCCACTGTTGAAACACAATGATTTTATCATTATATCTCGATATAGTTAAGATGACAGCTTGAATGACTTATGGAAGACCGTTGGCCTGCTACGCAGAGATCTCTAGTTGGAGCTGAAAGAGCGCGCTTGGTGGTTGAAGTTATGAGTGTATTAAATTGTTTATTATATTCCAGTTGATAAAGAAGGAAACATCATGAGGAAACCTGCGTATCGGTAAGTTTTCCACCAGTCTACCAACCCGTACTGCGCTAGCGTGAGAGACTATGGCCTAACTCATCTCACACTGGGAAGCAGCCGCACGGCCCGTTCTACGCAGTTGCCCTGTTTATATGTAGGGTAAATATTATTATTATTTTTTAACTACCTCCATGGCGCAGCGGTGGTGAATGCGACTGCTGTGCATGAGGTCTCGGGTTCGAATCCCGGGTCGGGCCAACAAACAGTTATTGGGTTTTTCAGTTAAGAAATCTCAATAGCAGCCCGGAGTTAGGAAGTTAGCGGTGTAAAACACCCCCGTGCCTCGGAAAGCACGTAAAGCCGTTCGACCTGCGCGTGATCTCTCTCCGGTCGTGTCGGATTACCGTCCCATCGGATCATGAGAGTTAGGGAACAGAGAGTGCACTTGTGTTTGCGCACACACTTGTGCACTATAATATCTCCTGCGTAGTTGGCCAGTCTCCGTTAAGACTAACCACCGTGGCCGAAATCGGTCAGGAGGATATTATTATTATTAGTATATTGTAATCTACTTATAAGTTCGATTAACCGTAAACTTTTGAAGGTCGTCTTCGATCACTGAGAACTGAGAATTTCTGGACAGAAAGCCCCAATAACACTGCCCAAACCGTGATCGACCACGACCTCACGGCACACGCTCGCTAGTCGCATTATACCGCTGCACCACCGAGGTATCTAGTCAAACATAAATATGAGTCAAAATTAGCTTATAAATATTAAAATATCGAATAACTGCACGTGTTTACGAGTATATGTATTAAAAGAGACAGTTGGACTGTTGCCTGCGGCGCGGCGGGCAGACACGCGGGCGCCCCGTGACGTCACACACTCGTTACCTAACTGTGCTACTACCACAGATGCATCGCCGTAATAATAATCAAACAGGGAGAGAGCTTCAATACATGGCCACAGTGAGCTTAGTCTGTTTATTAGATGGCTTCTAATGGGAACAGCATTTCAACGAAATAGTATTGCTTATAATTTTATGTTGGTACTTATTATACAGCGATAGCTCAGTGGGGAGACCAACAGACTGCAATGCAGAGGGTCTCGGGTTCGAACCCACGTCGCGCACCTCTCACTTTCGGAAATTATGTGCGTATTGATTGACAATTATCGCTTGCTCCGTGCCTCGGAGAGCACGTTAAGCCATCGGTCCCGGCTGCCATGAACATCTATGGCAGTCGTTATTGGGAAGTCAGTGCCTTCTAATATACTGACACTGGTCTAGCCTTAGGGTATCGTTAGCCTTCGGGCGGCGGAGGTCAGATTGAAGTCGCTCCGTGTAAAAACTGATATCCAGTCAAATCCGGTTAGACTAGAAAGGCGACCCCAAGTGACTTGGGAACAATAAAGGCTAGGGAGAAGAAGAAGAGTATGTTATATTTTAAGAAATATCATTGTTCTTAATTTTACCTTCAGAGATATCATTAGAGACGCTAAATAAATTAATGTTGTGGTAATATTTTACTTTAAAAAGATAAAGAAATACTGATAGTATAGCATTGCATGACAACTGTATGTAAATACTTTTTTATGTTTTGTAAACAAAGAAAATTTTTCTCTTAACCTACTGATGAAGTTTGTGAACACAAAATAAAAATCAATTTTAATTAGTTATTTACATTTGAGTGGGAGTAACTACATCTAGAACGACACACAAGGAAAGAAGCAAACCTGTCATAAGTCTGGGTTTCGAGGCTCGAACTATACCTACCTCACGAATTAAAAGCAAAGGTGTTAAAAGTAGTTTTACACAAATTTACCTATAGATATAATTATATACCATCGATTATTTAATATATAATACGTATATATTTGGACAGCAGCCTTTATTTAAACGATTAAAACGACAGGCTACAATCACGATAAATTGTTATCTATAGACTCATCCCTGTGGATTCATTACGCATAAAAGTAGATATAAAATAAATTCAGTTTTATGTTATTTAAAATGTTCGGTTGTTTTGGCCTCACAGTCGATATACAGTGATATAAGGCCGTGAGCACCTTGAAGGCCAATTCTCGCAACAAAATATGGTTAAAATAGAGTGCCGATCTGGTTTAATAAACGTAAAATGCAATTTAAGTTGTATTTGAAGTTTATTTTCAACTTAGAAGAAAACCATTTGTGATGTTTATGACAAACACACCAGCATAAGCGTAAACTAATGCAGACTTAACAAGATAGGTTGTATAGCTTCATAAATAAAGTCTTCTTCTCCCTAGCCTTTATTATTCCCAAGTCACTTGGGGTCGGCTTTCTAGTCTAACCGGATTTGACTGGATATCAGTTTTTACACGGAGCGGCTGCCACCTGACCTCCGCAACCTGAAGGCTAACGATACCCTAAGGCTAGACCAGTGTCAGGATATTAGAGGTCACTGACTTCCCAATAAAGACTGCCATGGATGTTCATGGCAGCCGGGACCGACGGCTTAACGTGCTCTCCGGGGCACGGAGCAAACGATAATTGTCAATCAAATATATATACATAGTCAGGTCATAAGTTCCGTCACATGTTTAATATGAAATAATTGAGACATGTTTATTATTGATGTAAACATTTATATACCAAAATGAACTTAATAAAACACAGATTCTTATGCTAATAAAAATTCTAAATGACCCCCGCGATTTTGAATATAGGCTTCAACCTGCGCGGCCAGTCGTCTATCGCAGCACGAACAAGGTCCATGTCAATTTCGGCGGTTGCCTTAAACAAGGATGCTTTGAGTGACTCCAAATCAGGATGACGCGTTGAGCAGGTCTTTTCCTTCAAGTGTTGCCATATCTTGTAATCTACCGGACTCAAACCTGGACTGGAGGAGGGCCAGTCTTAGTGCCGGATGAAGTAAATTTCACACGCCGCCAGCCAGTCTTGAGTGCTTTTCGCTCTATGAGCTGGCGCAGAATCTTGTTGGAATACTTGTTGGAATACCCAACGCCTCTTATTGAACATGGTATGAGAAACAGGTTCCACAAGGTTCGTAAGGACTGTATTTTGATACACAAGTGTATTCGTTTTTACGCCTTTCTCACAAAAATGTACCTCAGTTAAGCCCCAATAAGAGACTCCCAACCAAACCATGAGTGAGGATGGAAAATGGCCTCGTTGGACACGCGGAACACGGTTGCTCGCTTCTTCACTGCTGTGTGCGTACACCTTATCATTTTGTTTGTTGTAGCTCTCTTGCAAATTAAAAATTTTTTCATCCGAAAAAAGAATTTCCCGATGTTTGTTTCCCGCGTACCGCTTCAACAAAGCACGACATCTCTTCAACCTCAGGTCCATTAAACGAGCGTCCAAACGATGTCCTGTTTTTCTTAGATATGCCCGAAGCCCTGAATCTTCATTTGACAACCTTTTCACCGTGGTTTTGCTTGAACCCATCTGAAGGGCCAAAAGTTTCTGCTTACTTATCGGATTTCTTTGAATTCGCGCCTTCACAGCTTTTATCACTGCTGGAGTCCTAACAGAGCGAGGGCGACCACTTCTTGACCTGTCATCTAAACTAGAGTCTTCATTGTATCGTTTGATGGTACGATAAACGAATCTTATGGTTATATTCAAATTTTTTCAATATGTCAAAAATCTGTATTGGCGCGTAACTGCAACGATGCAACGCAATAACCACAACACGGTCTTCTTTAAGTGTCCACTCCATATTTAAAAATGAGTAAAATTCTAAAAAGTACACATTTTTATCAATCAATCAATCAGCCCATTTTTACATTTTTATATTCATGAAAAATTCGAAATTCTAATTCAATAAACTTTTTTGTGGCCAGCATTTAAAATTCTAAAGTTTTTATTGTGTGACAGAACTTATGACCAGACTATGTATATAAGCTTCATAAATAAAGTATCACTACATATTATAAAACAAGGTCCCCCGGCGCATCTGTCTGTCTGTCCGCGATAAATTCAAAACCTACTGAACGGTTTTATATGCGGTTTTCACCAATAGACAGAGTGATTCATAAGAAAGTTTTAAGTGTATAATTTATAAAGGTCTTGTTCTACCCCTGCGAAGTCAGGACGGGTCGCTAGTCTTGCGATAAATGTACTATCTTTATTTTAGTTTTAATCAAAACGCTTTATCTATACTAATATTATAAAGCTGAACAGTTAGCGGTAATCTCAGGAACTACTGGTTTGAATTGAAAAATTCTTTTAGTGTTGGATAGCCTATTTATCGAGGAAGGCTATAGGCTATATAACATCACGCTACGACCCACGGGGGCGGCGCTTTATAAAGCTAAAGAGTTTGTTTGTTTGAACGCGCTAATCTCAGGAACTACTGGTTCGAATTGAAAAATTATTTTAGTGTTGGATAGCCTATTTATCGAGGCCTAAATCAAACACAGGCCTAAATCAAATTCAAGCTATCGACTATAAAGTAAATCTATCTTAAAATATAACATTCACTTAATGTAATTTCCATGGAAATTAAAAGTACTGCCAACAGTTTAAACAGTTAAGCACCCGAGTCCTGGGATTCCACGACGTTTCCACGCTCGTACACATATGTGTAATTAAAATGCCGTCGTGTCAAACTGGCACGTGTAACAGTGTCGTTAGCAAGTTAACAGGTATGAGACGTGGAACAGGGGGATTGTGCTTCATAAAAATATCTTCTTATATCGTGTAAAATATAGGTTAAGTGATATGGGATTTATTACGCTTCACATATTCCTGAAGAGGACAGTATTATGTTTGTAGCACGGAATAAGGCAATGCTCGCTAGACGGATTTAGGTACGTTCTTTATTAGGTAGGTATATAGTCTCTAATATACAGGTTGTCCTAGATGTGAATCAAATTGTAACGGGAGATTCCTTAAGTAAGGACCTTTCACGTGTGCTAAAAAAAAATTATGACCTTTAGTTGACTTTTTCAGACTTTTAACTACAGGTGCTTCGTTTATGGCTAATTTTAATTTCTTTCACTATTATTATTTGTGAAGGATTGATTCGTCAAACTAGAAACGATTTTTTTTAAACTGACTTAGTTTTGTAATCGCAGCATTACTTTGGTGTATTTTGTTTGCACCAAAGAAAATCTTATACGTTTGACCAGCAACACACATCATTTTTTTATTTTTTTATTTAGCACATTTGTAAGATCCTTACTTAAGGAATCTTTTCGTTCGTTACAATTTGATTCACATCTTCTGGGACAACCTGCATGTATATGTATAGAATAGAATAGAAATCTTTATTCGCTTGAGACATGGTATACAAAAAAGGTGTTACAAGTTTTTAGGGTTCAAACACATCTCGCCCTCAGTGGACATGCGAAAATTTTAAATTTATATAATACCTTTACTAATTTACATAATTATTTCTTATACTTATTTCTATACATTACAAAACCTAAGGTATCAATAACATCTATATATTTTTTCATTTATGTATCTAACAAATTGCACCAGAAAACGCAGTCGTAGTTGTCCAAATGGATTAGAGTTTTGTGTGGTATGAGCCACATACATACTATATATGCATATATATATTTACAGTCGACTGATGTCGAATGATTTAGCAGTTGCAAATAAAACTTCGTAATAACTACACGTCGTTTTACTCAAAAAATCACCCGGCAATCTAAAATAATCCTTATAGATTAAACATAGTAGTTGCTTCGCTATAAAGAGCACTGCCGCCGCGCCAAGTGTCGATGGGTTCGACCCCTACTCGGAACAATCATTTGTGAGGTCCACGGATAGTTTGCCGTGTGGGTATTCTTTGTGTCCGGTGTTTAAATGTCTGTGAAGTCCTTCGCGACACAGAATTAAATCTTAATGCGAAATTATCTTTAAAAATGAATGAAAACTGTCCTCCTTTAAAAACAAAAATAATTGTTTAATCCACAAATAGTTCTGCCGTAGGTGTTTTTTTTATTTTAATATTTGTGACGTAACCCACGTCGCAATAACTCAAAGTTCAAGAGTAGCTTTTAAAAATACAGGTTTGATACCTTTTCTATGTTCTTTGGTGACACATAGGCAGCAAATATAAAGTGCCTGTGCTATTTTACTACTTGTATAATATCTGTCAAGCTGTACAGTAAACACAAGTTATACAGTTGTCGTGATATCAGATTTTGGCCCCACTGCGATTCATTATAATTCGATAACGATCCATCGATACGCACGACTATGACCGAGTTATCCGATATAGTCTGACTAGCCACAGCCGATGTAAATCGATACATCAAAAACATTCGATGTTTACACATATCTAGTTCTATAATTGTGACATGTTGTACTAATTAGCTTACGACTGCGCCTGCGGCTTTACCTGCATTTAAGCTGTTAACTAAATGTGCGCTAACACAAGCATAAACTATACGAACATAAACTTGCAAGTTATAATAATAATAATAATAATATTCTACCACATACACACAACACCATCTAGCCCAAACTAAGCAGAGCTTGTACTATGGGTACTAGACAATGGATAAACATACTTGTATACTTTTTTTTTTTTGTAAATACATACATATTATACATAGAAACACCCAGACCAAGACAAACATTCATGTTCATGCACACAAATGTTTGACTTGTGCGGGAATCGAACCCGCGACCTCAGGCGTGGCAGTCGGTTACACTAACCACTACGCCATAGAGGCCGCCATAGAGTTTGTGAACTTGTTTGGAGATTTGAATGTATGTTTGCAGGCTGAAGTCACCATATGCCGTGTATAGATATTTCGTTATCCATGCTAATTTCTTCGATCGCGATGGGAAGAATATATATTCTTCTTCAAGCTTTGCTATGTAATTCGTCTAAATAATCTCTATCAAAGCAGACAGAATTGTAATTTCTGTAAAGGAGATTATTTTATCCTTACTGATAAAATATCGCTGAGAAATACTCAGCAAGCTTTCAACTGAATAGCTCTCAAGTTCTTGATCAATGAATAAACTTTGATTGACTGACCGCGGCTGTTACTAAACGATTACTCAATTAACACTCAAAGTAAAGTAATGTTTATAGGTGTTTCTTTTTGATTAGTCGCTAATTAAAAGTTAGGTAAATCTTAAATACTTGAGATTGGTTGATATGTAAGGCCTTAAATCTCTACTATGTCTAAGCAGAGATCTAGCCGATACATTGATGTACTTTTATTTGCTGCATTCCACTGGGACGTCTGCGCTGGGCGATAATTTGGCTTGTCCAAGGACACAGTACAGACTCGTGCATATATATCCATGAAGGGTTGGGCAGAAGAATATAACATCAATATTTTACAATTTTGTCTAAATATTTGCATAAGTAAACAATTCAGGAAATGAAAGCCAATCTTTGTCAAATGCCTGGCAAGTTGGATTATCGTATGATTTTCCTTATTATTCCTATCGTAGTTCTAAACAAAATTCGTCAAGTGCCTATCAGTAAGAAATTCTTTAAAATTTATGTGAGGTCAAAGGTCACGGGCCAACAGATTTCTGGTTAAGGGCCAAAAAATGTAGTTAAACAAAAACATATTTAAGTAATTGATGATTTTGTAAAGTTTTGACTCTGCGTATCTTTTTAGCGGTCTGTGTATCGATGGGGAATTTTGGTACTTTTTTAAAACCACCGTAGACAGATTCATTTTAAAATTCAGTTGCAACTATTACCTTATTTCTATTAAATAATTTCTTCGTGTTCGGTACTACGGACATTATATCATAATTTTTACATGTAAAAATGTCGATGCTTTCTATCAAATGCATCGTTAAATACTGTTAACGATGCATTTGATAGAAAGCTGATAAGATAGTACGCCTGAAACGAGTGGCAGGATACATCAATCAGGATACGGAGACTCGGAGACATGATTTTACCAAATATATGGATATAGTCAAATAAACAACGGAATAAAGTCCGGATATAGTACCGCCACGTGCAAAAGTATTAGGCACCCCTATTGTTTGTCTCTATCTCAACAATGAGCGCTCGGATAAGGGTTTTATGGTCTTACTATTGCATCGGCGGCATTTTTAAACAAAAATAAAACAATAACAAATATTTATGACACCCAGGTGCAGTTTAAAACAATGTTTTTACAAATTTGCAATTTTAAAGTTTACTCTTTTAGTGTGTTATCAGTGCTTGCAGTGAACAGACACATATCGTACGCAATTGTTGCTACCATATTCCTGAAGACTAATATTCATCGAGTTAATAATGCCTAAAAAAGCAGAACTTAGTGCAGAGCAGCGCCTAAAAATTAAAATTTTACATGAACAAGGCATGTCTCAAGTGAAAATAGCCCGAGAAGTGAAGTGCTCGCGTTGTGCAGTGCAATATGCACTAAATCGCTTCAAAGAGATCGGTACTCATGAGAATAGGCCAAAAACAGGCAGAAGAAAAATAACTACAGATCGTGAAGACCGATTGTTAATTAGGCAGTCTCTACAGGACCGTAAAAAAACTGCTTTGGAGCTCGCTGCAGCTTTATCTGAAGGAAAAAGCAGATCAGTGAGCGCGTGTACTGTGAGAAGAAGGCTTATTGCAGCTGGGTTAAAAGGTTGCAAGGCAAGAAAGAAGCCGTGGCTATCGGAGCACAACAAGAAAAATCGGTTGCAGTGGGCCCTCAGACATAGAGATTGGACAGTGGAGGATTGGTCCAACGTACTGTGGTCAGACGAATCTAACTTTGAGGTATTGTTATTTAATTTATGTATTATACCAAAACACATAGCCGTCTTTGAAATCACGTCCTGCGAGGGAAATATGCAATCTTGAATTAAGTTATTTTTTTGCTTGTTCCATAGGTGTTTGGAACACCCGGTGTTACTTACGTCAGGCGAAGGGTGGGCGAAGAGTACAACCCAGATTGTGTAGTGCCCACTGTTAAACACGGTGGAGGCTCAATAATGATCTGGGGTTGCATGGCTGCCGATGGAGTGGGCGAAATGATGTTGTGTGAGGGGCGAATGAATAGCACCAAATACACAGAAGTTCTGGAAACAGCTCTAGCACCGTCTGTTACACAGATTTTTGGTGATACAAACACCGACGGCGTAAAATTCCAGCAGGACAACGCCACTTGCCACAAGTCAGCACACACTATGGCATGGATGGCTCAAAATGGAATAGATCTTTTGGACTGGCCGCCACAATCACCGGACCTCAATCCTATTGAACATATTTGGTCTATTTTGAAGAAAAATATCCGTAGACACTCGATAAGCAACAAGCAAACACTACTCGCCGCGTTAAAGCATGAGTGGCAAAAGATATCCCAAGAGGAATGTTTTAAGCTGGTAGAGTCAATGCCAAAAAGAGTGGCTGCTGTCATTAAATCCAAAGGTGGACCGACAAAATATTAATTATTTTATTAAAATAAACCTTAGTAATCATATGTTTTGTTTTCTTTACATTCCCTATGCTCAATCACCCTAAAACTGACATTACTATAGGGTGCCTAATACTTTTGCACGTGGCTGTAGTTTAATTTCAATAGGTAAATATATGGATGTTATACACATGTAAAAATATTAAAGCCTTTTATCAAATGCATTGTTAAAAGTACACCTGATGAATATCAGGGTACGGAGACTCGGAAACCTATTATTCACAAATATATAAATTTAACATCGATATAAAGTTGCTAGCTATAACCTCGATAAAACAATCGATGTGACACGGACACCCCTAACTTGTCGACAAAGCGAATGTTCGACAGTTTTAATTTGGGCAGTTTGTACGTGGGAATGTTGCACGAGTCCATACGCAGGACATAGTTGCTCGAGGAATGCGAGCGATTTGATGCCGGGGGTCCACAATGTGTTTATGACTTTGTAACATACATTCACTGGCTCGATGCGCACAATTGGAATCGAATGATATTCGGATTGAAGTAGGTATCGCGTTCCGCACAACTTACTCGCCATGGTGAAGGATACAGCGATCATATTAATAATATCATAATATCAGCCATGTTACAGAACTATCCCACTGGTAGGCACGGACCTCTTCTCAGTATGTTAACGGTAAGGCATAGTCCACTACGCTGCTTCGATGCGGTATGACAGACTTCACATATCTTCGAGAACGAGATCTTTGACATTATATGGATTTTATTGATAATTTTTCTTCGTATTTGACATTTGATTGCTTTTTATTTTGTACTTATTAATAATTAATTGACATCTTATCCTATCTTTTTAATTTTTTTAATTGCGGTGGCTTTAATGTTTATTATACTTAATTAATTAAATTTATATTGCTGACATTGTTACTTACGTTATGATTATTATTATTCTTTGTAATCCTAATCCTAACTAATATTATAAAAGCGAAAATGAGTTTGTTTATTTGTTACCTTTTCACGCCTAAACCACTGAACCGATCATCCTGAAATTTTGCATATACGTTGTCAGATGTACAGAAACGGACATAGGCTACCTTTCATCCCGAAAAAAGTTACTGTTCCCGAGGAAAACAACAAAACGTTGTTAGGATAATAGATGGCGCCACGTTCCTTTCGAATCATGATTGAATTATATTATAACAAGCACAGTACAACCCGAATTGATTGTCAAATTCTAAATTAACGCGAGCGAAGGCGCGTGCAAAAGCTAGTTATTTATAATTTGTAAAAAACATTCGCATACAATGTAAAAATTGTTTTCTGAAATAGATAAATGAAAATGAAATGAACATAATGTAGAACTCTCAGACATGTAGATTTCCTAACGATGTTTTCCTTTACCGATAAAACGAGCACTAATTAAATATTTATTACGCACATAACTTCGTAAAATTAGAAGTGCGTGCTTTGGGGTCGAACTCGAGACCTTTGCATGTCAATTCAACGGTTTCCCACTAGGCTATCGCTACTTTATATAGCTATACTAATATTATAAAGCTGAAGATCTAATCTCAGGAACTACTGGTTCGAACTGAAAAATTCTTTTAGTGTTGAATAGCCATTTATCGAGGAAGGCTATAGGCTACATAACATCGTGCGAACGTTCAAACAATAAAAACACCCAGAATGGAAACAATTATTTCTGGATCACGCAAATTTTTTGTCCCGTGTGAGAACCGAACCCATTCAGTGCAGTGGCGAGATGACCACCTAAACCATTACGCATTACATCAGTCATCAGCCTACAGCAGCATGCCAAAGGATCATCAAGGCAATCAAACGTTGCGAGACCCCAAAACCGTTTATTATGCGCTGCAATGATTGGCAACAAACATGCTGGCTGTAGAGCCTCGTAAATAGTTTGTGCCCTCATTTACATTCGACTCAGTCATCGCTTGTAGGTACTATTCACCGCATGACCCTGTTTGTTACCTCTCGGAAATCGAGTCGACATGACCGATCCTGTTTAACTAACGTTCATGTTTAAAAGCACGGGAAATACGACAAGTCTGTAGTTCAGTTGAATGATCTGCAAATGATTTAGTTTGCCTTTACGCTCTTCGGCTACGGTATAGGCAGGGATGTTACTTATATTTCATCAGCTGCTTTTATATCCCACGTATTAAGAAGCGACCCTATTGTCCATTACCGGATTATATCAATATTCCGTACCGCTTTCATATCATTAGTAGAAACTAAGAATGTAGTAACAGAATAATCCAATATCATTTTACCGAATCTGAGAATTGAAATTCATTCTTTTAAAAACATTGTTTGCCTAAATGGTGGAACATAGCTGATCTTGCTGTAATTAAAATATAATATATTGCTTGCTATAATAATTTAAACTTTACTGTAGACCTCAGAATTTACACGACGACGTCATAATCACGACGGACGTACAACGGATCAAAATTGCTTCTTTATAGAAGCGTTTTGACACAACAAAATCTATCCTAGTTTTATAACTAGGATAGATTTTGTTGTGTTTGTGCTTCTAGTTTAAGATTGTAAAATAAACGTAACTTTGACATTCATGAGTGTTACTTTGTAACTGAAGAACCTTTCTAGGACCTGAATCTATTTTGAAAGTTGCCTTCGCCGTAGTGTTTGCTACGACCTACAACTTTGTTGCTACGAATCGTCACCAAATTGCTACGAAATGTCTTTATTGAGTACAACTATATATTTTCCCTAACTGCACAAACAGTAACTATAAATCAGTGCGATGGCATAGTGGTTCCAAGTGGTTCTGTTGCTTCTGTTATTTCACCGAGTGCAGATTCTATTCTCGAAAGATAATTTTGGGGAAAAAATGAGTGTGATCCACAAATAGTTGTGGCAAGTGTGGGTGATCTTTGTGTCCGTTGTGTGATTGTTGTGATGTCCCCCGCGACACATAATGTATTCGTAGCGCAGGAGGTGACATGTGTTTTAAATAAAAATAAATTCAGTAACCTGTAAAAGTATAGTAGTTTAACGGAAGCACCGGGTGTCGTCGTCTTTCTCAAATAAATTGACAAAGGGAGGATATTCCACTCGGATAAATTTTGAAACTTTTTATTAGCGAGAGATGGGGTGATATTTTTTTATTTCAGATCTTATAATGTGTGGAATTTACAAAAAAATTACGTATAATAACGCTTAGCAAGTCAGAGCATCCCACGGCGCGATATCCAAATTCGTTTGAACCGTAAATAATCCTTACTAATATTATAAATTCGAAAGTAACTCTGTCTGTCTATCTGTCTGTCTGTTGTTACCTTTTCACGGCTAAACCACTCAACCGATTTAGATGAAATTTGATACAGATATAGTTTAAAACCTGGGGAAGGACATAGGCTACTTTTTATTGATGTAGGTAGCACGCGGGCGGAGCCGCGCGCAAAAGCTAGTAATTAACATAAAAATACAATATAGGCTACATTTAATTTTATTCAGGTATACATTTAATTTCAATGTCAAGGATAGATTTTTATGACACGTCGTGTGTTCAAATACTATTTAACACATTTAGTTTATTTATACAGCCGTGTCTCGCGTGAACATCGTAAATTATAATCGTCGGCTGACTGCCCAATGGTGCCAAAGTACCTACGCCACCGTTTTAAATATTATAAACACAATTCTACATATTATTTTTGTATTTCATCTGTCACTATACGACTAGGTAAAAAGGGTTATATATCTTATTGGTTATGTATGTTTTGTTAGTTGCTTGTTAGTTCGGACAGACATTTTTCGAGGTCTGTCTTTAAATGTTTTACGCTAGCCTTCCGAGAACTCTAGTCTGGGAATGAGCTTAGTATTATAGTCAGCATTATAAGTATACTGTAGTTATGTTGCTTTATCGAAACAAATAAAATAGAATAATTATTTAGAATACTATCTCGCGGTATAGTACCACTCCTGTATCGCGGAGGAGTTTACAAGCATTGTAATAACGGACACAAACGACAACTAGATTTAAAACAATTATTTGTAGATCACACAATGGTTGTGCCGTGTGGAGTGGCACAACGCGTGTTGTAGTGGTATAGCAAGGTTAACCACAAAACCATACGGGCAATCATTATTATCGTGGTGTACCAACTTTAATCTAACTATTTTATGAAAAAGAAGTGTATGTAGTAACCTAGATATTAACTAAGATCTCTTCTCCACAGCCTTTATTATTCGCAACAACAACCTACAACTAAGATCTCTTCTCCATAGCCTTTATTATTCGCAAGTCACTTGGGGTCGGCTTTCTAGTCTAACTGGATTTGACTGGATATCTTACACGGAGCGGCTGCCACCTGACCTCCGCAACCCAAAGGCTAACGATACCCTAAGGCTAGACCAGTGTCAGAATATTAGAGGGCACTGACTTCCCAAAAACGACTGCCATAGATGTTCATGGCAACCGAGACCGACGGCTTAACGTACTCTCCGAGGCACAGAGCAGGCGATAATTGTCAATCAATACGCACATCATTTCGAAAAGTCATATAACTTCCGAAAGTCAGAGGTGCGCGACGTGGGTTCGAACCCGAGACCCTCTGCATTGCAGTCTGTTGATCTCCCCACTGAGCTATCGCTGCTTGTAACCTATAAATAAGGTACTAGTTAAAATTTTGCTCACCCCCATTTACTTAGGACCTAAAAATATAATTAGCTAAGTGCACTTATCATACACTTTTGCATATACGTTTTTTTTAATTTTTATTTTTATTTAGCTCATCAAAATGACCACACTCCGCCTGGTGGCAAGCGATCATGTGGTCTAAAAGCAGTGACCTCCACACCATCCTCATAGCAGCTGAGGCGATGTTGAGGTCCCTACTTTGATAGCCTAAGGTACTTTTTCACGCCACACTTAAAGGACCCAGGATCGAAGGAAGAAGGAAACACGTGCCTAGGCAGAGAATTCCATGCCTTCATCGTTCGACCCTTCAAAGATATACAGGCATGTCTATGTATGTATATACAATAACACTGTAAAATCAATCACATATCATCGAATCACACAATAGAATTGTCTGCGCTTCTTTTAGTAGGCTGACAAGACAGTCAGATATAAATCAACGTATTACATTACAGCTACAAGAGACGCTGTGTCTCGTAACAAGGAAACAAGCAGAACACTTACTAATGCTAATGACATGACCAGTGACACGCGTCATACGTCAGTAAACAACATCATTTACTGCTTAAGACTGCGCCGAGTGTAAGACAGATAATGACAGAGCTCGTGCGGCGCATATTTTATATTTTTTGATAAATATGTATCTTTATCGTCAACCAATAACTTAAATATTTGGGACGGACAAAATGTAATATATTTATGTTTCGTTTAAGCTGTAAAATAGGATAGATTTCTACTGTTATAATCTAAAAATCACGTAACACGAGCTTACGTTTTGTAGGCGAAAATATTAATTATTTAAATTTTTTTACACGAAGTAATTGTAAACACATTCATTGTTATAGTAAATGTATATTTTATATTTGTATTTAACAAAAAGTGTTGATTTTATTCACTTAACTGTGTTGGCACATTTCGCTCGGCGCAGGCTTAACAGGGGTAAGCATAAGTAAGTAAGTAAGTAATAAGTAATATTCTATCACATACACACAACACCATCTAGCCCAAACTAAGCAGAGCTTGTACTATGGGTACTAGACAATGGATAAACATACATATATACTGTTTTTTTTTATAAATACATACATATTATACATAGAAACACCCAGGCCAAGACAAACATCCATGTTCATGCACACAAATGTTTGACTTGTGCGGGAATCGAACCCGCGACCTCAGGCGTGGCAGTCGGTTACACTAACCACTACGTCATCGAGGCCGACAAATATAAATACCTCATTAGCAAATGCTATTATACAACTGACGACTATTTAAATGAAAGGCTATCCTAACAGATCCTAGTTATTTACTCTAATCAAATTAATTAATTTAAATATTGACATTATATAATTTGTTACATTTTATAATTTGTGACATTTTAATATATAATTATGTCATTTTAAAATTGATAAATTATGTTCTATGAATTAGAACATAATTTATCATATAACGTGGTAGCTACAAACATATCTGCGTTATACATCGCTGCTCACTCCTTTTGGATACAGACGTAGGTCTATACATATACCTACATGTATACATGAGTAGGCTCTTCAAACTCCTTATAAGTACATTTAACTTGTATTCTTTCGATAGTTATTTGAGCAACAGACAAACAATGCTAACTTTATATAATACTAACTGATCCGGACGCGACAGTCGTCGTCCTGACAATATATACAAAACAAGTGAGAAACGGCAATCAATTGCCTTCAATCTTAGAGTTCGAAAAAATGGTATCACTTGATCTTGAGGTCAGAGGTCAAAGGTATATCGACTATGCTGTGTCGAATGGCGTTGACCACGAGTCTCTAACTCTTACGGTTCTTGAGTTAAAAGTTGTATTACAGACGGACAACGCTGTTGTATAAGAGTTTTTTCGAACTTTAAATATATTTCACTTAATTGAATTCAATATCAAAACGTCAATAATTTTTTTCGTACCTATTTACCATTTTATTTTCGGCATTACCCGGGGATTTTTCGCTAAGTTTCGTTCATACAAAACTTGTCCAGACAATTACAAACAAAACAGTCAAATCAGTTGAGCCGTTCTTAAGTGATGCTTGGTCATACATGTGACAATTGATTTTTATTTAAATAGATACTGTGTGACGTAAGCACGTCACGCAGTATATTTACCGAACACGTAACAGTCATGAATATTCAGCAGAATAACATTAACAAGTATATTGTACTGGTACATTGAGTTCGTGGCTGACAACTGTGTAAAATCGATGTCAGCCGACTCAAATAGTTATGTTTCATGCACTGTTTGAAGAAACAAAATTCTTTCCACACCGTTTAGTCTGTCAGAAACCATATTTTAGTAGTTATGTGTTTAAATACTTGACATATCTGTAACTAGCTGGGTGGTGGGCGGTACCACCAGCAAGTTTGGGTCCTCATATCTCTGCCGAACGATCAAGGCATGGAATTCTCTGCTAAGGCACGTGTTTCCTTCTTCCTTCAATCCTGGGTCCTTTAAGCGGGGCGTGAAAAAGCACCTTCTTAGGCCGTCAAGGTAGGGACTTCAACATCGCCTCAGCTGTTATGAGGATGGTGGAGGCCACTGCTCTTAGATCACATGATCGCTTACCATCAGGCGGAGTGCGGTCATTTTGAGGAGCAAAATTTAAAAAAAATGCGACTGCTGTTTATTAGGTCTCGGGTTCGATTAATTCACAAAAATCAATGAGACACGCATTAACTATCTGTGGATTACAAAACACTTTATCTCGTGTTTTGATCGAACCCACGATACTTCAGCGCACTGACAGCGGCGAGATGACAATTTAAACCATTGCGCCATCCGTGCAGGAAAACACTCTGCCTAACCTTCCACAAATATAGAAGCGTTTTAAAAACTACAAAATTATTTTTTTATATTTCGTCTGTTCCGGTTGTTTTCAAATTGACAGCAGTCAATTTGTTAAGCCGTGTCAGAAGCCTATGGGCGGCTTGAACAACTCTTGACAACAGGTTGGCCACTACTCAAACGAGAAAAAAAAATTACAACTTGAATATACAACACATTAATCTATAAACAAATTGCCTTCGTCCTTGGCAAGTAACATGCCATACATTAAGAAAGTGCTCTGAATAAAGTGTGACCTGTAACCTAGATATCTACTAACCTCTTAACAAAGATAACCGTAAAAAGGCTTTTTCCTGAACTTAACGAGACTGGCACTCGTCCGAGCAGGTCGGTAGCCGCCGTGGTTCAATGGGTCGAAGTGCTTTGAGGCCATCCTTGTGAATGCAAGGCTGTGCAAGCAACCAATGTTCTGGAAACTCGATTAATTTGTGAAAATGTACGTGTTTTCAGAACTAGGTATTGCTTTTTTGTAGTACACAAAGAGGTATTTTTAAAAATGAGTGTACGTCACGACTAGTGGAAAGGTGTTACCGTTGACATCGATTTTTTTTTGTCGACTGCACGGTTATCGTATCTGGTAAGTCGACGCCATGTCGCTGCCGCTCGCCGTGTTGTAGGTTCGAATCGAATAAGCGAGAATAATTTGTGTGATTCACAAATAATTATTTTGGTTCTGGATAAAATAATTCTTTATGTCCGTTGATTGTGGCAAACCGAAGCTCTAAATAGGGACCGTTGGACCTTTTCCCGACAATGGGTTATAAAAATATTTTGTAGGATAGTCGGCATAACCGTCGGTACAATCGAATATGTGTAAGTAGGAGAATGGTAGACAGCACTGCCAATCGGTCTGCCCGCACAGACACATAAGTATTAAGTTAAGTTTAATCGACAAAGCTAAGCAAGGAATCAACTGTCGACATATGTCGACACACAAAGATGCATTAAGTGCTATTAGCTGAGCAATGCTTGAACGAATCTGGACGGCTTAGGCGATTGAGCGAGCTGAATATTACATGTACGTGTTCAATTTTCATTTGATTGAATATGAAGTATAAGTTGCTGTGAAGTTTTATCGGTTAGAATATGTTGTTTCACCCTTTGACTCCCTCGTCAAAAAAGCAAAAGCGTTCTCTCATCGCCAACCTACGATTTCGTCCTTTAATTTGTCATGTAGTCGTGACCTTGGCGTGGTGGATTGGATTCCAAGGTTTACTCACGATGTTTGCCTTTAACGAATAACCGAGAGAAAATTAGCTTTTAAAGAAACGCGCTAAAGTCCTGTAATACATTTTAGGAGCAATTATAATTGGGAAATATCGTGTGAAATATACATTGTTGATTCATATTCGAGATCAACACGAGATGCAATGTTTGCTTTGAATATAACCGTGAGATACACATCGTCGAAGGACTCAAGGGAATCTCTAGTGCAACGTTAAGAGAAAATCATACACAATGCTATAAATTGATCCCTTTGCAATAGTCTATACAATATTTGTTTACTGCCTTTGATGGTAGGGCGTAAACTTGCGCCATGGACCACCAAGAAGAAGTTCTTGGTGGTCCCATGGCGCAAGTTTACGCTTGTGCAACCAAATCGTAAGGTCGAGCAGTGTTGTTGTGATATTTTCAATTGCAGCACGAAGCATCTAGCAACTTGTCCGATAGACGGCAATAGTCCTGACCAAACTACGTGGCATCTGAAGGTCATTGAATATATAAGTTTGAGCCAAGTTAGGTATGGTAATTGAGGACAATGTGTGTCCTCGTAGAAACACTTCTAGAAAAACAACCCGCTATCTCTCTACCGCATTGTACGATATAGATGCCTTACCATCTCTTAAAGTACTGTCCCTATATGAGCCAGAATGATACGAAGCCATACACTCTGTAACGTGCTGCCTTATTCTCGCGCGTACTATGTCAATGCGAAGGCCTTAAGAATGGCTGTGCCAACCTTGCTTCAAATAGAAAGAAAATCTGCTTTGGCAATAAAATAGACAGAATGGCAATACCTACTCATTGGAGGCCAACATTCACTGTGGTGAGGCTTACGTCATAACCCTTTAAATGAGTATAACCTTCAGCTATAACCTTAAAGGATAATTAACATTCGAACATGCAACTGAAATAATTTTATTTTTACAATGTTATGACGTCATAACGTTTCAGTGTCAATGTATGCGCGTCTTACGTAAGGAAATCTATGTGTTACCTCATTGTATTTATTAATAACTAGCTGTTACCTGCGACTTTGTCCGCGTAGATTTTAACTAAAAAGTGTTTGTCTCCGCAGAACCCTATTTTTTTTAAAATCATAGTAGCCTATGTTACTCCTTATAACATCAGCTATCTGCCAGTGAAAGTCCCGTCAAAATCAGTTCAGCCGTTTCGGAGATTAGCCGGAACAAACAGACAGACCAACAGACAGACAAAAATTTTAAAAATAGATGTTTTCGTATTGGTACCTTATATACTTTCATATGCATTAGATAAAAAGCTGTTATTTTGACATTACAAACAGACACTTCAATTTTATTTGTTTGTATAGATACTGTTCAGAAATCTTACCACATCGCCGCATATGTATTGCACTTGCCACTATTATTAATGTGGGTCGGACATACCCGGAACAGTTATCTTAAAAATACAAACTTACTGCTCTCCACCGGACAGAGTAGTAGTACTGTAACGTAGCATTTTTCGTTACATTTTAATTATCATCGGTTTTTGAATAATTTAGGATGTCTTTGGCTCAAGTTATCGATTGCGTATTGGTCTTGTAATTATCAAATATCTCGTTAAAGAACAAAAAAATAAGAATAGTGACACATGCGTCCCACAACTGCAGCAATCAGGAACCGAGTTCAGCGTTTGCCTGGTCCCAATGGCGTTATGAAATATTCTCATAATAATTTGCTGCGACATTTTTATCGTTGTATAAACATGCAATGTGTATTTAATATAAACATACTAGCTTTTGCCCGCGGCTTCACTCGCGTAACAGTAGGTTAGGTTACGTGAGTAACAGTAGATTTTTTTGAATAAAATGTAGTCTTAGTCTATAGATAATATAACTTTCCAATGACGAAATAATTTTTGAAATCGTTTAAGTAGTATTTGAGTTAAATCCTAACAAACAAACAAACAAAAAATCAAATCTTCCCTCTTTAGAATATTAGTATAGATAACAAAAAATTTTTAAGTGTTATTCACATATTGAATATATATTGTTACCTGGCATTTTCCACTGCCCCAGATTTCATGTTGCTAAGTAATAATTTCTTGACAGCAAAACCACAAAAACACTACTCGCCGGAATCGAACTAGCGACCTCATGCACAACATTTGCATATCTTCAGTAGCACCGAGCATGTTATGGAACAGTATTCTCTTACCTGCAGTATGATGTCCAGGTCGATGTTATCGCAGACCTCATACTCGCCAGTGAGCGCCGCTTCAGACGCGAACGTCTCCGCCGTGTGGAAGTACCCCTCCTGCTTCAGGTAGCCAAGCACCAGGTACTTCAGGATGCGCTTACGAGCGCGGAACAGGGCCTCTTTCTGGAAACAAATATTTACCTGTTATACTTTCGTGTTACATGATTTATGTAACTGAAAACGGTCTGTCTACTTGTGTCAAAGCGCAATGTCGCTTCGATAATCGTTTGCATTTATATAAAACAACCCCTTTAATATGGTTTACTTTTGGCAAGTTATGGGATAAGGATAAATCCTAACTAATATTATAAATGTAAATTATTTAGTTTGTTTGTTTGTTACACTTGCACGCCTTAACTACTCGACCGATCATCGTGAAATTTCACATACACGTTTTCAGGGGAATAAAATAGGACATAGCTTTCATTACGACCGTGTCTCGGAGAGCACGTTAAGCCGTCGGTCCCGGCTGCCATGAACATCTATGGCAGTCGTTATTGGGAAGTCAGTGCCCTCTAATATCCTGACACTGGTCTAGCCTTAGGGTATCGTTAGCCTTCGGGTTGCGGAGGTCAGATGGCAGTCGCTCCGTGTACAAACTGATATCCAGTCAAATCCGGTTAGACTAGAAAGCCGACCCCAAGTGACTTGGGAATAATAAAGGCTAGGCAGAAGATAGATCTCATCACGAAAAAAAATACTGTTCAGGAGGAATAAAACTTAGTATAAAATAAAGATTATTGCTGTTGTGGACTGTGCAATAACTAAATGAATTCAAAGAATAGGACCTAGACTCATATCTTTTGTACTGTGCCAGAGGATTAAATCCACTTAAGACTAAACTTATGATACGAATATAACCTGGCAGTCAAAGATATATTTATTTAAAGTAGTAATGTCTCGAATCTCTCTATTTCTCCTTAGCTTTGCATATTCAATCTGGTAAAGAAATTGAATATTCAACTTCATATATTATTCTATCTATGTTTCGCGGCGAACTCACATATTACCCTTATATTGACTTTCACGAACTTGCATATAGTAATGGAGCACATTTATTTTCCTTAAGACAACTGGAGCGTGGCTTTAAGGCCAGCTTTCTCATAGCAATGGGCATGACTCCAAGCTGCTGAACCCAATTTTTCATGTGTGACGGAATATTAACGTAAATGTAACGGCATATTGAACGATATTACGTAAGGTAAAAATACACAGAAACACAAAAGCCAACTTATTAGGGCTCCCAAAAGCCTACTAAAGGGCCTGGTACTACAGATGTAGAGTGCCGGAGGCCCAATTACCCCCTTTGCCCCATCCCGCTCCTTCTCCTTCCCACTTCTTTTCCTAAACGGTCGGCAACGCGCAAGTGATGCCTCTGGTGTTGTAGGCGTCTATAGGCTACGGTGACCACTTACCATCAGGTGGGCCGTATGCTTGTTTGCCACCTTAGTAGTATTAAAAAAAAAAGATAACCATGACCAAAGAGATATTTGCTCGCTTGTGGTACCTCGAACAGAGGTCAGATGCAGAAAGTAGCAAGCTTTGACACGGCGCACATGTCAGGAGGTTCCTATTTCTGGAACTTTAACTAGCTAGCTTGAACCCAGGTCCCGATGCTGGTCGCCATCCTTTTATATTTTCTTTTTAACATCTTTAGAGAGGTGACTACCGGGGGATGAAACTCGTAACCTCTGCGTAGTAGACCAGTTACAGAAAAATATGGCCGACTTTTGCAGATTCGATTCCCACATCATCATCTCAGCCGAAAGACGCCCACTGCTGGACATAAGCTTCCATCCACCAAGGTTTTCCACACAGACCGATCTTGGGCCACCCGCATCCAACCGCTTGCCGCGACCCTTACCAGTCATCGGGCCATTTTGTGGGAGGCCAAAAATTTCTAAACGGATCAAAAATTTGTGTTCTTTATTTTATATTCGTTCAATTAATGTCTATAAATCCTATCGAGCCAAAGTATTTACATACATACATACATAGATTCATGCCTGTTTCCCAGAGGGGTAGGCAGAGACTACGGATTTCCAATTGCTACGATCCTGACACACTTCTCTGGCTTTATTCACTTTCATCACATTTCTCATACACGCCCGTCAGTTCAAGGAGCTCTTAACCTGGCCTTTGTCCAGAACGCCTCTGATCTGATCGAGAAACGTTCGCCTGGGTTTTCCACTTGCGACTGTCCATTCACACTACCCTTATAAACTTTCTTAGTCAGTTCCTTTTTTTTCCTGCCAAAGGATTTATTCTCCCTAAATAGTCTGCCAAGTATAAAACATTAATTATTAAATTATAAAAGCTAAACTTGTCTCCTAAAATGTGAGAGAATAATTAATACATCTCTGCATACCCCTTCAAATAAATACAGGTGTGAATATATGTATGTAGGACGTGCCGTCTCAGCCTTTGTAAACAGTTCCTCGAGCGAATGGTTTTCTGCACTTTCACCTCATGAAATATTCTCGCTGTCGCCACAATATCTTTTGATTGTACTTAAGGAATTATTTGTGAAGTTAATACATTCGCTGTTTTATACTCAATACGAATTTATTGTGACATCTTTGTATAATATCAATGTATTACGCATTTTTGTATAATGTAAATAATATGATCAAAATGTACTTCGTTTGTATTGTAATTGTATACGTGTAATTGCTATTCTTTTAGAAACTGTGTGTAACTTATACTGTAATGTTAGACGTGAGGACCTGTAATTGGCTATCGGATACTTATTGAAATGTATTGTCAAATTAGAATAAGCTGTTGGACCTCCATAAATAAATAAATATTATTGATCCTATATAATACTTCGCATTATCGTAATAAATGACCATTCTTAACTTTCTATTTAAATTAGTTTTATAAATCTGAAGCGAATGTATTTTTGTTTGAATGCGGTTATCTCTTTAAAGTCTTGAAAAATATGATTTATTCATTTAGGTAAAGTGACACTTATGAACGTCAAAGGATATCAGTGAGTAGTTTACTAATTTTACAGAATTTAAGTTTATGTTAGTCGGTAGGTTTCAAGTAGAGAGGTTATGTCGGTCTCACCGGGGGAAAGATATCCCGGTAATACCGACCAAACATACCACGGTATTCCTCGACATAACCAGAGTCGCTGGGGCCGCACTTTCACATGAAATCTCGACCCCGCCGAGGTTTTGGTCCGCCGAATAATGCGCCAGGCCACTACACAAATAGACCTACCCTATTAAGAGACATTTTTCCCTACTGTTCCCTACTGAGTCAGTGTTACTTTGACTCATCAAGAAATCGAACCGAGAACCTAACCATTATGCATTGGGATCAACAAGGTACGAATATATCTAAATAAGAAAATGAAGCTCTTTGACTCTATATTAGGAGCTCTACTGCTACAAATTACATACACGTGGACAAAACCATGTGACAATACTAGTGAAATCAAAATATATACTTACGCTTTCAAGTTTTCGCATTTGACTCATCGGTCTCCTACCCGCCATTATTCACAAATAATAAATACAACTTTTAAATTCACCATAAATAATATCCAATTATTACAAAAATATCAATAACACTGTGGCATGGACAACTCAATCGGTTGCTAGGTTGCTAGTTTTATGGTTGCTGGGCAACCGGGTGACGAACTAACAACCCCACAGAGCTCATATATCCTTGAGTATTTATTTATTATTTCGTTGGCGATATAATTATTGTGTTGCCCGATTTAGAACGTACCGCTCAACTCATGAATTATGTAATTAAATTTACATTTTTATTTTTGTAATTGTTTGATAAATATTTAAATATCTATACATACCACAGACATAATTATCAGACTTACCTACTGTTGTACTTATCAATATTACTAGCCTTTGTCGCGGCTTCGTTTGGAAACAGTACATTTTTCTGGATGAAAAATACCCTTTGTCCTTTTCTGAGCCCATGACAGCGTGTATGCGACATTTCATGATGATCGTTCAAGTAATTAAGGCGTGACAACGTAACAAACAAACTATCAAATAGACAAACAAACAAACTCGCATTCACATTTATAATAATACTAGTTTTCACCCGCGGCTTCGTTCGCGTAAATGTAGGTTAGGTTAGGTTAGATTTGCAACAGTTATTTTTTCTGGATTAAAGGTACCCTATGTCCTATTTTGTACCCCTGACAATGTGTATGCAAAATTTCATGTTGATCGGTTGAGTAGTTACAGCGTGAAAGCGTAACAAACAAACAAACTCATTTTCCCATTTATAACATTAGTTAGGATTAGGTTAATTAGGATAGCAACTAGTGGATGTCCGTACATAAGAGATATTTAAGAGTTATAGACAAAAATAAAAAATATGACCCGCTTAATATTAAGCGGTTACTTGTAGCCTTTGATCGTAGCCTTGCAATATCACATAAACGTTGCCAAACTAGAGAAGCACATTTAGTTACATACATATGCGTCGACGTTTACCTTCTTTTTTGGAGTCGGTTAGAAAAAGGATGAAAGATAAGGAACGACAGAAGTTAGTATGTGAGCCTCCGAAACTGTTACTCTCAGGATAGAACGCATAAGCTGAGAACTACTTCTCTTATGTTAGTTTCTTGGAGTGCAGTCATCAAACAATTAGCCACGGTCTCCTCCACTCGTAAAACTCTTTGGGCCTTCAGGGATTATAGAGAGGAGTGTATTTGCATATGTAGTTATAAATAAAATAACTTGTAAGCTTTAATAAAATAAAGATGTGGGCATTAAAACATAGCTAGCAAAATGTGCGTATGTAATACAGCTCTTGTTCTGTATTCGCGTTGGGCTGTAGTCCTTAACTTAGTAACTTTACTGTAGGTCGCTTTGACATTTAAATCTTTGACAATTACGCGTACATCAATATAAAATCTATATTTTCTTTCAAAACACGAATGTAAATAATTAAAAAGTCGTTAAAAAGAATGAAGGTTTTTACCTTAATAATACCTAAGGTAATTTATTAAATTCGACGAATTGCTGAGTCATCTATATATATACGATATAGATGATCTAGATCTTTCATTACTCCGCCCCGCCCCATACATCGCGCAATATAATTAAACTTCAAAATTATCTACCTGAAATAGATTTTCTTTTTTGTATAAGTCTTAGGTGGCAAACGAGCATACGGCCCACCTGATGGTAAGTGGTCACCGTAGCCTATGGACACCTGCGATATCAGAGGCATCACTTGTGCGTTGTCCACCCTCTTGGAAAGGAAGTGGGAAGGGGGTAAGACTCACTCACCGAACGAAACACAACAGTAGAAATACTAGTATTACACGTCGATATTCTGTGAGAGGGTAGTCCTTCCCCGGTCGAGCCGGCCCATTCATGCTGAAATCAGCGAGGCTCTACTACTTTTTATTTATTAAGTTCTTTAACTTTTGATTAGGCGAAGAAGCTTATGAGCTATTCGATGGTAAGCGGATTCTACAAGCTATGAACGCTTACAACACCTGAGATATCACTAGGTTGTTGCCTAGATGCCGTTGGTAATTTGATACTTAGACTACATTGGAAGAACTACACACAGTATTGGAACAACAATCAGAGAACCACAGAAATTGATGACTGGTTTATGGACTGGCAGTGGCGAGGTGACACTACCAGTACGCCAAGTCGTGTGTGTTCGATCCTGATACGAGACAATTTGAGAAATTGTCGGCCTCGGTGGCGTTGTGGTTAGTGTAACCGACTGCCACGCCTGAGGTCGCGGGTTCGATTCCCGCACAAGTCAAACATTTGTGTGCATGAACATGGATGTTTGTCTTGGTCTGGGTGTTTCTATGTATAATATGTATGTATTTACAAAAAAAAAGTATATGTATGTTTATCCATTATTCATAGTACAAGCTCTGCTTAGTTTGGGCTAGATGGTGTTGTGTGTATGTGATAGAATATTATTAGAACTTAATCAACAAATATTACCTTATCCACAAATTATTTACGACAGGATGTTGTTAGTGTCCGTTATTTTAAAGTTTGTAAAGTCTGCCGCGATACAGTGCTTTCTCCCGAGACCGAGAGTATACTTTTTCATCTTTAAAATGTAATCACGGTCTTAAATGAAACGAAGCGATTACATCAATTGGTATTGTAAAAGCCGAATACGTACTAATACTAGAACACATCTTAATTTTTTTTTAGTTTTATCTTTAACAAAATACAGCAGAATACCTCATCCCACCCTTCCTTTTAAGACACGTGCCGGTCTTCGTAACCACGAATGGACGGTTAGCACAATCCCGTCTCGCACCAAAAGGTTCAGCAATTCCTTCTTATGCCGTACCATACAACTTTGGAATGGTCTTCCGGCACATGTGTTCCCTCCCTTCTCCGACATTGGGTCCTTCAAATGTAGCGTGAAGAAACATCTGGTCATACCGGCTTGACACTGACGACGGCTAGAAGACATCTATCTTCTACTCGTCGTCACTGTCTCTGGACTGTAATTTGGCTTTCCATCAGATCCATTACAATCACTTTGCCGTGTCATTATAAAAAGAAGATTTAATTCATAAGAACGGACACGAAAAAATAATTAAATCATACGACGACACATCTAGGTATATGTGCACTGCCATGATCATAAATGTTCGTCGGTGAAACAGTTCATCATTCCCTTTTATATTATTAAAAATTGCCTGTTTTGTACTTATGATAGATTTTTTATAGGTGGCAAATCTGATTGATTGGCCGCCTCATTGACAGCAGTAACAGTAGTATAAACACTTGCAAGACCTGACTATGACACAAGTTTTTTTCTACAATTTCTCTTATATATGAGCTAACTACCCAAAAAAATCCTTCTTTCTTGGGTAGTCAGCTCATATATAAGAGATAGATGGCCCTTCTGTGAACAGCAAGAAGCCTCACCAAAGGAACAGAAATCAAGGTTATTTCATTACAATACTCTGTAGACTGTAGGGCTGAAAGAGCAACCATATTTTCTAATTTAATAATAGCAGACATTCTTCAATAGACACCAAATGATTAATAAAACTATATTCAAGATATTTCACGCTACTGGAAATTGGAATAACAATCTAGTGCTGCCAATAATACGCTAATAAACTCCCAGAATTCGGGGTAATTTCACAGCCACTATTCATCAATGACAGATATATGTCACAAACTGTTGTGACGTAAGAATGGAGCGATTGCCAACTTTATATTATGACTCGTTCCAGATTCGAAGCATCGCACCTTTACACTTGACGTATCTATTTTACGATGTTGGCACTAAAACGCTCAATAAATAGTTACAACGTGTTTGATGTAATATTATCTAAGTATAAACGATTTTTTTTTATAACTACTAAATATTATTTCATACTTTTTATTGTTACATGGCGTGTACCAGAAATGCGTAATAATAATTAATTTGTAAGGATTGACGTAGATTTTAAATCACATTAAGTTTCATCGATTTCAGCACGGAATAATATTTATTAATTAGCATGATATCGATTAAATACTTGCCCGATACAGTGTCTCGATAACAATGGTCCTGAACTAACTTTAAGTGTTAAGTTTTAAGAACTATTAGCGTCTGGATTAACCAAAACCATAAAAATATATCACCATACATTTTTATATCATTTCTATAATACGTCAATTATTTTAGTGAAAATGCTTTTAAAATAAAAGTCTGTTCTAAGAGCAGAGCTCTCATTAGAAAAACTCGAGGAATTTAACGTAGAGAAGACATTTTAATAAGTAATATAAAATAAATTATAAGGATAGGCGGAAGGATAACTATGACAAACAAGCATAAATATACTTGAAATCTTGGAAGCGCATAAGATGTTGTGCCTTGTGTTATTTGTTGTCTCAGTAGTTTAACAGGACATGTGTATAGTGTAATGTAGTTATTACCCAATTTAAGTAAATATAAATTATTAGTAAGTTATTTTGTTAAGGAGAGTGGAATTATTACTAAGCGACAAAGCCCCATAAAAATGAAATTAATCTTGAAGGCCAGATTTTTCTGATACCCGCAATATAAATTAAATGAGAATTAGATAGGCAAAAAACCTTCTAGTTTATTTTGCTCATGCATCGATAACAACTCGTGTTTATTGAAAGAGTTTACGTACGAGCTTATAAGTACTGGTTTGTTAACGGAGTGGGGTCATAAGTGGCGTTTCAGCGGTAGGTGGATGTTTGTCGGGGTCACGAGTGATAGTTAACCGTGCGATGAGCAGCGACGCGGGGCTAACAAGGTGTTAGCTGTGCAGATGAATGCGACGATTCTTACATACACAGTCTCATTGCGTGCAGCTCCACTGTTGTTGTAACTGCGATTGTAGAAGTGTAACCAATTTAAAATCATTATTATCTCTATATCCAGTATCAGAAAATTGTGCTTTCACTTATGAGCAACCGTAAGAGGTTCAATTACCGGTTTGGCAAGATGTTACTTAGCAGAGATGTAGAATCCATCAGAGCATGAATCGCAGTAGCATCAGAAATTCTTGGTTATAAAAACTATAAGTATAGCTGAGGAATGATCATAAGAGTTCAATTTCAATTGCTGGTTTGGTAAGATGTTATTTGGCGGAAAAGTAAAATCCATCAGTACAGGAAACGCTATAGCAGCTGAAAAACCTTATACCTCCCAAAGCGTAGGTAACAGCTGACATATAATATGAAACGGATAAAACGTTTATCAACATGAAGGTAAGGTAACAAAGAACGTCTTAAAGTACCTCTAATAATTTTCTTGTTAGACGTAGTCTAAGACGTTCTATGTTTCCTTTCCTTACGCGCAATACAAGTGAGTACAGAAGCCGCAACGTGTTTTGGAAGACACCAAATACTATTAAAGTTCGGGACTTCTTCGTCACGTATCCCGTGTAAGAATGGAAGCACCCCCCAGCGAGTCGTCACCGAGAGCGCAGTGCCGCATTCGGGGGCGCGGGGCGGGAGTCGCCGCACCGTGCTGCGGCCGGCGTGCGGCAAGCGTGCGACGCGCGAAGGGTTGCCACACGCCACATAAATCGGGCAACTATACCTTTTAGGACCTTTAGACGATTCCAAAAAAGCATAATTATCCTTTTGGAGTAATATATTTATTTATGTGGTAAAGGTTTAATTTGATTCAATAATTTAATTGGTAGAAAAATATTTATTGGTAATTTTATTTCTAGATTTGGTGTCGCGTTCGGTATTGAAGTAATTTTGTATTTTATTTGATTTTAAATAAAGCTTTTCTAATTTATGTTTATATTTGTATTCAAATCGTTTTATTGAACGAGGAAACAGATCCACGCAGAAAGCTTGTTGACAGCTGTCCCCAATGTCCATTAATATTTGCAATAACAACGCCTCAATTGGCTGAAAGTTTCTTTCCCCTTCATTGAATTGGCCAGATTTAATAAAAAAAACAAATACCTACTTTTTATCAATACGGCGACTTTTCGACGTCAGTAGTTGGCAACGCAGTGAGCGTGTCTACGGCAGTCATGCCTCGCGCCGCGCCTGCACCGGCCGCGCTCGCTGCCGCCACGCTCGCGCTACTTGCCGCACTCGTCGGTGAGTTCAAATTTCGAATCACAGATTTTTACCATAAATCGAATTTGATATTTGAATTTTGCCTAAATTATTGGTGTTCCTTTTTATTAGTTTGGTAACATAATATTGGTGGAATGACAGCAAATTCAGGTTTTGAATTTGGAAATTGTTTTTGTTTTCTATCAGTGCCGCATAAACAATACGAAGCGTATATTTTTGTTTGATTAATAACTTAACATGCAATAGAAATAAATTGCTTTTTCATTTACATTTAGTTTAAAGAAAAGCCAAGGTAAGTGGGTAATGTTATTTGGATCAAATAAAACTTAAATGCAACTGAAGATGTGAACTGTTATCGGCATTATTGTGTCGTATACTAATACTAATTAGGTATTTATCTTCACAAAATTTTAATAGAAAAATAAACCTCACAATACCGGTACAGCAAACGATTCACCTTTCATTTAAAAAATCCTTTGTAAGTGTACAAAGGCAATCCAGGATTTCAAAAATAATCTTAAGCTTAAACCGAATTCATAGTAATAAGGTAAAATTGAGATTTTTTTGTATATAAGAAATCCACGCAAGCTGCTTTTGATATAAATGAATCTGATACAATATTAAACAATGCATAACAAATGCCAGCATCACGATACGGACTTTTTAAAAATAATGGCTATAGCCGGAACAGAAACTATCTGCATAATAAATGCAGCTTCACAAATTGAAACCGGGAACGAAGTTGATGCTAGTACGTGGATGATTACATTAAAAACTAAAGTCCATTGAATATGTAGCAGCCTGGCAATATAGGGACTATTCTTTTACTTATTTAGGTCAAAGGAAAACAAATGTTCGACGGTAGCTTACTCAAGAACGGCGGGTGAATTCTTTCTATTGTTATTTTCTCCAACTTACGAGTTCTCGCGTTGATAATATTTTGATTGTAATATATACGACTTTAAATCGAACAGCATTGCAGATGTTTTGAATTTGGAATAGCAGTTCTATAATTATCTGTGTTGTCCTTTTGACTTATCTGTTAATTAGCTTATAATAATAAGGTCACTCCGTTTTTGCCACATTAGATCTTGCTACTTGTCTAATTAGATATTAGATACTATGATTGCTTGATTGAACAATAAATATATTAATCAATATTAACAATTGGGATTTATTTTAAATGTCCCATTTTGCTGGTTAATCTCTGATGTTTACATGTATTTTTATTTAATACGCGATAAAATCCGTATAAATTTGTTTAATTTCAATGTATACAATATAACATTCGCGTAAACATAAGAGAATACTAGTTAATAGGTGTTCTTTAGTTCATAACCTATATTAGAGTAGTATTTTATGATACGTGACGCTTATCAATATAAAATAGGGCATTCATGTTCAGAGATTAAATTTAAAACTGAAATCGTAATATAGCGAATGTCGGAATTTAAATTAATAAATCTAATTGTGCTACAAATATTGATTAATTGTTACAATATAGAAATCCCTACATTATATGATCTATAATTATTATGATTTATTTTTTCTAATGTCAACTAAGTGTCCACATTTTAAAACTACCACCAATAATATGAAATCAATAAATTAGGTTACCATAAAATTCGATGCAATTTCTGCGACAACTTATATGAATGAAATCACAAAAATATATTATAGATACCATTTCTACTTCTTTCCTGTATAAAATATCTATATTTTCTATATTTAATTTGATTTCTAGGCGCTATGAAACAGTTTCTGGGTAATTACCAGAGATCGGAATAGGTAGAGCTGTTTTATGTACTTGCCATAGGTTAGAATAATATGGATATTCCCCGAGTCTCGGGATTTGGTTTTAAGTAGTAAAACTATAAAAAAACTATTCTCGCCTTCGGGACTAATGAAAGATTACACTTCCTTTCTGACGGGTAAATATAAGAAGGACGGGATTAAGGATAGTATAATAAATAGATAAACTTGATTCATTAAACCACATATATTTTTTTACGTAACAATTTCTTATTCAAGTATCAACAATCATTTAAACATTTTTATTCTGAAGTTGTACAAAAACATATTACCATACAAATTATTTGTTCCTCAGAAAATCAAAACATTATCAAATAGAACAATATGTATTTACAATAAAATCTTAATTAAAATAATCAATACGCTTCAACAATAATTCACTTATTTAAACAAAAAATGTCATTGGTCTGGTTTGTCTTCAGCTTTACTAGAAGACTGAGTATGACCAGAGTTAAAATAAATCACCATTATTTTTTCTAAATTATCTAATTTTAATCTATTTCTTTTTACATCTAACACCCATTTATATGGGGAAAACGAGCGTTCGACATCTGTTGATGTTAGTGAAGCGAATTTAATGAAAATTTCGTCATTCACATCATTTTTTGATCATTTTCCTTCATATTCTCTGAGGATGTCAATGTTATAGCGTGTAATTTTATAGCGTGCTGTTGACGTAAAATTTACAACGTCGCTCATGCGCTTATTGGCTTACATAAACCATTTTTATACATATTGACAAAAATAATGAAATTCAATAAAATCCCGTAGTATCAGTCGGAATCCCGTGGAATATCCATATTAACATCAATGTTTGCGGTCAATGAACCTAAATAGCTCTACCTATTCCGATCACTGGTAATTACAAAACCCGTCATATTTTAATCGTAGCAGCAAAATAAACGCATTACATTATTATCAATCAAGTTAGATTCGTATGTGTATAAGGTTCTAAAAGAAATCTAACACGGATATTAGATCACCGTCTCCATGAGACATTTCAAACTAAACTTCTCGAGGTATGTCTATCGAGATAGATACTTACCTACTCTTAATTTGTTCTTAACAGTAATTACAGAATTAACTTTTTTATAAAATGTATGTTGTTATTAAACTCCTTTGTACGAATTTATTAAAACTCAATTTGTCTTTGAAAATGGAATACGTGGATCTGCAAGGTATGTATTTGTATTTCAATAATCACTTTATTTACCCTTAAAATAAAATGGATCGCGTATAAACTGCAATAAAGTTATTCAAATATGAAAGTGTAAATTGTTATCATGATTTAATTTGAATGTGTAACATTGGCATTTAAACGATTGTGTATTCGTGTATATTGATGAGTAAACTACAAAATGATATATGTGCCATTTTGAATCCAATAAATACAGAAATACAGTTATTCGAAACCAGTATAATTTCAGTTAATATTTCTGCAAATACATTTAAAGTAAAGAATGGTTTATTTATTCATTAATAATATTTCCATAAGTAGGTACCTACTACTCATCTTAAAACTACTCCTATCTTATTTACGTTACATAAACAATTATTAATATTTTCTATCTTTTAAGGTACCATAAACAAAAATTAATTGTATAAAAATATTATTGGTATGGATAACATTTGGAAAACCATAGGCTTCTAAAACTTTCAATAATTTGATTGTTATTGAATTTTAATAAATTGATAATGTAACACACAAAAAAATGTTAATTCAATTTAATAATCAAGACAATTGAAATAATTATATAATAATTCGTATAAATAATTGTAATCACAAATTCTGGTAAACATTTCTCACTGGAAATGAATACTAGAAATTGTGATGATAACAGGTATACCACAATTTCTACTAAGAATTTGTATTATTAGTATTATTTATAACAAGCAACCTCCTTTGAAATAATCCCGGTATCCTAGGCTTTACATTATCATTTAAACAACGAACGCAAGAAACCGCAATATAACCGAAAAATCGCGCCAGTGTCACAATAAGCAAGTTAAATATTATACTGTAGGTAGGTATTGGTTATGTTCGGAAGTACCTAGTATCAGAGTAAAGCCCGCAAACCAACAAACGCACTGCAGATGGCCTTGACTTTCGGATAACGGAAGGAAACTTTCATTCCAACGATAAACCCGCATCACAACCCATGTAGGTCACAGACTCATCCCTGTTTGTCTATAGGATAGGCAGAGACCTTTCCATTGTTGCAATACTCTCTCATCTTCTTCATTCCTATTATGCTTATTGATATACTAACTTTTGCCAGTAGCTTCGCTCGCGTAAAAGTAGGTTAGGTTATGTTAGTAACAGTATTTAAAAAAAAATAAAGTATAGCCTATGTTACTCGGTAATAATATAGCTTTCTAAATGGTGAAAGAATTTTACAAATGGTTGAGTAGTTTTTGAGATAAATCCTCAAATAAACAAAAAATCTAATCTTTCCTCTTTATAATATTAGTACATGGCACTCTCATCCTGACCTCTCTACTAATTTTGATTTGATAATCAGATCAGAGAACTTACGCCATAGTGTCTTACTTCCAACAATCCTTAAGAGGAAACATTAAGGGCGAGAGAATTGAAAAATAGGTATTTGTAAAATCTATTGCTATCGCGCAGTGCCGTGTATAGTATCATGAGCGCGATAGAGACAACTGCAGCTTGGACCGAAAATACCTTGAAGTACACAAAATCAACGTTTCGTAGTCCCCTGATTCCTTCTCCAAAACTACTATTTTCATTAAAAATTAAAGAAAGGCTTTGGCCGTGTTCCTATGTTTTCCTTTTTTTATATAATCTAGTCAAATTTGTTTTCTGGATATTTGAACACAGCGGAAAATCTGGCCAATTTTTGAGGTTTATCAAGGCTCATGTCTCTTTTAATAAATGAATTTATGAAACATAGGGACATGCCAATAGAGGCCATATATTATTGGAAAAAAATTATTGCTCTACTGGCATTATCCAGGGAGGAAACGGAGGACTACGTTTGTATGGAAAGACGGCAGAGCAGCGATAGCTCAGTGGTTTTGAGAGCAGCGATAGCTCAGTGGGGAGACCAACAGACTGCAATGCAGAGGGTCTCGGGTTCGAACCCACGTCGCGCACCACTGACTTTCGGAAGTTATATGACTTTTCGAAATTAAGTGTGTATTGATTGACAATTATCGCCTGCTCCGTGCCTCGGCGAGCACATTAAGCCGTCGGTCCCGGCTGCCATGAACGTCTATGGCAGTCGTCATTGGGAGAGTGTCGACACAAAAGATCCCACTGGGTTGAAGTGTCGCCGGTCTGCACAGACTGGCCCCCACATAAGATAAGATAAGATGGAAAGACGGCCCTTGTGTTTCCTCTTAATTTCTTGAAACATTTTGTTGCTATTGCTTTTACTCTACTTTGCTCTCACGCCATTGAAAGCTCTCATATCCTAGCTACTTTCATATTTCTTTTGTCATCATCAATTTTCGCAACTAGCACAATGTTGTCACTACTTCTTTTTATATAATAAGGCAAAGCAAGCTTTTTATGCATTTGTTTGCAACTCAGAAAGACACATGGAATCAAAAGGCTGTTATATCACATTTGTGAATGTATTTTAAATAGCTTACTTTTCAAAGTTGTACAATTGCAGACTTGAAAGCATCCTCCGTCAAAGCAGATATTTAAAAGTTATTTAATATACTAGCTTTTGCCTGCGGCTTCGCTCGTGTTAATTTAGAATTTGACAATTAATTCGGAAGCTCAATACTACGTCAAAAAAAACAAATGAGTGTCGTAAGCCACTCTGTGTCCAAATTTAAATGGATGAATTTGGCTCCTGAGTTATCTATGACAGTAATTTCTGTTTTTGAACATAGTATTGAGTTTTTAATTCGGTCGGTAAGTTTAGCTGCTACTGCCAGAATACAAGGATATTATACAAGAAATAATGCAATATTGAATAAAACAGTTAATTTTAAAATGAGTTCGCAATAATACACTTTCAAGTTTCTACGTGCTTTCATCTTGAACACTCAACAATTTGTACGCGAGATAATAAAAGATGAAAAAATCTTTTGTTATGAAACTCGCTTGATGCCAATACGGTTCTTTGATTTTTTATTAATGACATTACTAGCTTCTGCCCGCGGCTTCGCTTGTGTGAATTGTAGAGGAACAATTACCGGCATAGAAATTAGTTATTTTCGTGACAATACAAAACATGAGCTATGTGTGTGCCAACTGTCATATTAATTAGTTTAATGATTTACGCGTGATTAAGTACGAAACATCCAAACATTTTCACAAAGTTATACAATAGTATTAGTAGGATAGGATGTAGTCCAATATATTATATATTACTAGTAATTTTGTTATAAAATCTGTTTACATATGCGTAGATAATTAATAGATTTTTACAAATAAGCAAATGTGAAAGACAATGCTTTGTCTGTTATACCTCTATCGACGATAGCCTGTATATCTCCAAAATATTATGCGATTTACAAGACTCACCTCCATTTACTTAAGACAGAGGTGCCCACCTTTTTTCCTCATAGACCATTTTCAAAATTTTGCTGGTTCCGGTGGACTCCCTGCAGCTAAACAAGTTCATGCAATTAAAAAAAAATATGAAATCACTAACCACTGGTACTGAATATGGAATATGCAAGTTTTAAGTAACAGTCGCTGAGCTTGTCAAACAGTCGTGGACCCCCGCTTACGAATTTTTTGTCACGTCAACGTAGACCCCCGTCGAGTCTCCCGTGGACCCCTGGGAGTCACCTGAACCACTTTGGGAACTAATGACGTAAGACCTAAAAGTTGCAAGCGAAATGTAAGTGTAATACTTTTATTTTTATTTTTTATTTCATTACAATACAGTGGTAATCCAGAAACAAATGATACACAATACTCGACAAACGTTCAGTTTAACGGCGAGACACGTTCTATGTCTGTGTTACATATCGGTATTTTTAAACAGCAAAGATGGAAAACACGTATGTAGCCTACGATCGCTTGCAATACCTGGAACCTACCCATGCACTATCGCCCTAGGCAAAGGGAATTAAATAAAAATATAATATATGAAAGCATATTTTCCTGGGCGATACTCCTAATTTGTAATGTCCGCGTCATTAAATAATTGGCCACGCCAGTCTCCTTCACTCGTAAAACTCTTCGGACCTTGAGGGATTATAGATGGGAGTCTATTTGTGTATGTAGCTGTAAACAAAATAAATGATAATAATAACCGTAAAAACTGGGTTAATGTCAACATGTGCGTAAAACGTAAGACAATAATTATGTTTAAAACTATTGCTACGATTTTTTATATCAGTTAACCTTTTTTTTGTTATTTCTTCATAGTTGCTAGCCACAACGTGTCACATAAATATATGTCATAAACATATATTTATGTAATTAAAATATGAAATTAATAATAAATACATGTTAAAATATAAATAAGTATCTTTTCTCCCTAGCCTTTATTATTCCCAAGTCACTTAGGGTCGGCTTTTCTAGTCTAACCGGATTTGACTGGATATCAGTTATTACACGGAGCGGCTGCCACCTGACCTCCGCAACCCGAAGGCTAACGATACCCTATGGCTAGACCAGTGTCAGGATATTATAGAGCACTGACTTCCCAATAACGACTGCCATACATGTTCATGGCAGCCGGGACCGACGGCTTAACGTGCTCTCCGAGGCACGGAGCAGGCGATAATTGTCAATCAATACGCACATCATTTCGAAAAGTCATTTCCGAACAAAAACAAAAATAATTTTAATACTTTTTATAAATGGCAATTCCAAAAATGTTATGAACATACAATCCTATGTACCTATGTAGTGTGTGACATGTGTATAAAGTGAGAGTAAATGAAGATTCTTCAGCCTCACAACTGGAGGCATGACTTCGCCAAAGCCACTCTGTCACTACGGCCAGTGTAACCTGGTCGAAACAAATCCAGTTTTAAAACTTTGTAGTTAGTTCCGAGTCTGACATTTTGTTCGTCTGAAATTCGCGCCAAATATAGATGTGACGTCATTGTCTACGTTCCATTTTGGAATGTCCAGATAAATAAATAGACTTTATATTATTTGTAGATGGCCAGCTTTAAATAAATATAAATTAAATTAATAAACACTGCACTGTGGCTTAAATAGTTTGATCTTGACCATGGCTTTGACTAAGGCAAGGTGACTTTGGGATCACGCGATTAGAAGAGCAAAAGTTTAGTGAACTTTGTTTTTCGACTTCGTCACAAGTATCACAGAGGACTTTGTTGTCATTAAAATAACTAACACAAAAAACTCTCGGTCTTGGAAAATTAAAGACTATAAATTATTATTGTACATTTTTAAAAATATCTAAGTATAAGCATTGAAAATACATCTTTACTGTCATACTATCGATCGATAAAATGAATGTAATCAAACAATCATATTATTAACTAACGACGGCCCCGGCTTCGTACATGTAATACAAAACCTTAACACATTATACGCCTAAACCTTCCTTATAAATCACTGTCTATTTGTGAAAACCGCATGAAAATCCGTTTAGTAATTTTTGAACTTATTGCGAACAGACAATCAGTCTCGGTGGGGGACTATGTTTTATAAGTTGTTGTGATTATGACCGATAAAAATGTATGGAAGCGGGAATCAATGGCTAATATTAATAGAAATAGTAATTTATCTACCTCATAATATATATATATATATATATATATAGGTAATTTGCATTTACCTTTACTACCTATTCCACGTCGGTATTCTGTGAGAGGGTAGTCCTTCCCCGGTCGAGCCGGCACATTCATGCTGAAATCAGCGAGGCTCTACTACTCTTAAATCTGACAATATCGTAGCAGAAAACACAATAATAGTTTGCCCGGGACTCGAACTCGAGACCTTATGCACAGCAGTGGCACTCACAACCGCTTCGCCATCGAGACAGTTAAACTGAATCAAATTACTTGTACTCAGTTCGCCTAAAAGATAAGGCGAACAGACTATGTATTAAAATATATAATAAATTACCAAATTTTATGAAAACTGTCCCTATAAATAAATTTATAACAGTTCTACGTGGTTGGCTCATGCAGAAAAACTTTTACTCTGTTAAAGAATTTATGGAACATACGGCGTGATGAGTACCAAATTGACCTACTAATCAAATACGAATTATGACATTGTTAATTTAAAATTTGTTATGATTGTTTGAAGAGATATGTTGTTGATTGTTAACCCCTTTTAACATTTACCGATATTTGCATGCTATCTGTAACGGCTAAACAGGCTTGTGCTAATTTATTATAGTATGACATCAATGTAATGTACCTTGTTTACAACAAATAAAGATATTCTATTCTATTCTATGCCTTCTATTAAGTATGTTATTATCAGGTAAAATCGATACAGCTCATTATGCAAATGAAGTGCTTGTATGCAGCTGCGGTAACTACTAAGCAAAGATAGTCTAGTCGTTTACTCTCAAAACTCGTAGCCAAAATCTTACAATCATCTCTTCATTGTTCTAGGATCTTTCATACTTTACCCTTCATTCCATCACCAATTACTTTTCCTTGTAGTCGGCAACGCGCGAGTTATACACCTAGTACAACATGCGACTGATTGGGTCGCTGGCACAGTAGTAGTGATTGCGAGTGCTCTGCATAAGGTCTCAGTTTCGAATCCTGAGACGTGCCAACAATAAGTAATTGAGTTTTTCTGGCAATAAATTTGAACAGTACCGGAGTTAAGAAATCGGCGATTTGAACATGTAAATCTGTTGGTCCTTTGTCTGATCTCTCTCAGGTCGTGTTAGATTGCCGTCCCATCGGTGTAAGAGAATTAGGGAATAAAGAGTGCACATGTGTTTGCGCACATACTTGGGCACTATACTTAATATCTCCTGCGCAGATGGCCAGTCTCCATTTAATCAAATTCGATCTGGAAGACCTTGCTTACTTATTATAAGCAAGAGCAGCGATAGCTCAGTGGGTAGACCAACAGCCTGCAATGCAGAGGGTCTCGGATTCAAACCCACGTCGCGCACCTCTGACTTTCGGAAATTATATATGACTTTTCGAAATTATGTGCGTATTGATTGACAATTATCGCCTGCTCCGTGCCTCGGAGAGCACGTTAAGCCATCGGTCCCGGCTGCCATGAACATCTATGGCAGTCGTTATTGGGAGAGTGTTGACACAAAAGATCCCACTGGATCGAAGTGTCGCCGGTCTGCACTGACTGGCCCCCATGTAAGATAAGATAAGATATTATAAGCAATCATAAGCTACGGTAACTGCTTAGCATCAGAGGTGCCTATGATATGATCATTTCTTGTACAAAACGAAATCTTCGTCCTTGATTATCGTTTGAACCGGTGCACAGTGTTAGTATTAGCACCATAATTCAACTAAAATGAATGTTTGATGTCTAGATGGCCTACGTCCTGGATTAGTCCAATGGGTACTTTCATCACAGAAAATTACTGAGTTCCCGAGGGGACATGCCGAATTCGGCACAGTACTACGTACTGGAATGGGAACTAATTTTAGTGATATATGTGCATATTTCTATGATCTACCGCTGTATACGCCACGGCTGTGTATCTCTGAAGCGATAGACAAATACATATGTACTCCATCTACATTTTAGAGTCCTTATTATGTAGGCAAGTCTATCTTCCAAGCATATTTGAAGCTACACACGTCCGTAAGCTTTTCATAAAAACACAAAAGCAATCGAACCTACGATCCGTAAGAGTAAGTGCATTGTATAAATCAATGGGCAATGCAGTTATTGGTGATTCATCTATATTTATATAAATATTATAAACAGGAAAGATTTTATTTTTTGATTGTTTGTATTTAACTCAAAATTATTTAATCGATTTTAAAAATTATTTCAGCTTTAAAAAGCTGTGTTATCACACTTATCACTGAGTAACATATGGTAGGTACATCTTTTTTAAGTAGTAAGCTAACCTAACCTAGTTTTACGTGAGCGAAACCGCGGACAAAAGCTACTAATTAATCATAATAGTTGGTATTTGTAACACAAATTGGTAGAAATCATAACAAAATGTTAACCCATCTACAAGCGCAACGGTGGTGACGTTGATTAACCTGACGGATCAATTGAAGTCAACAGTCTCAAGATTAATTAAAAACTAGCAGAATAAAATAACACTCCGCTAATTAAAATGTTAATAGAGGTAGCGGGCACGGCTCGGTGAACTTCTTAAATCCATCGCGAGGCGAAATATTAATATCTTTCTTTGAAATGTAAGTTATAATGAGAAATACAGATATTAAGGCTAATCTATATTTATCCGTTACTTACTGAATTTAAATATATATGGGTATAACTATTAGGGTAGACTGTCGTGAAAATCCTAACTAATCCTTACTAATATTATAAATTCGAAAGTAACTCTGTCTGTCTATCTGTCTGTCTGTTACCTTTTTACGGCTAAACCACTCAACCGATTTAGATGAAATTTGGTACAGATATAGTTTAAAACCTGGGGAAGGACATAGGCTACTTTTTATTGATGTAGGTACCACGCGAGCGGAGCCGCGCGCAAAAGCTAGTATTATAAAAGCGAAAATGAGTTTGTTTGTTTGTTACCTTTTCACGCCTAAACCACTGAACCGATCATTTCGAAATTTTGCATATACATAGTCAGGTGTACAGAAACGGACATAGGCTACCTTTTATCCCGAAAAAATTTACTGTTCTCGAGGAAAACAACAATAACTTTTTTATGGTAATAGATGGCGTCACGTGTCTTTCGAATCATGATTGAATTATATTATTACGAGCAGAGTACAACCCGGATTGATTGTCAAATTCTAAATTAATGCGAGCGAAGCCGCGGGCAAAAGCTAGTATTAATATAATCTTTACTAATTTTATAAATGCGAATGTATGTTTATTTGTTACGCTTTCACGCCTTAACAATTCGACCGATCATCATGACAGCATACGTTATCAGGGGTACAGAAAAAGACAAAGCGTACCTTTCATCCAGAAAAAAAGAACTGTTCCCGATACAAATTTAATGCCAAAATCTACATTAACTCTAGCAAAGTAGCGGAAATACTAGCAACTCCATAAAGTCGTAAAATCAATTGCAATAAAATCCGATTTAAACTGTTTTCAATATACTTTTCACGCTTTTATCAAGCTAACATCACATGTAGCACCCATCTGTCTGAATCTTACGAACCATCTTAATAAATAAGATCGCAATAAGTCTTCACTAGGCCATGTAAACGGTTAAGCGACGTTCAGCCACCGAGATTATCCCTCGATCTCCTTCAGACTGTAGATTTTCATTTGCATAGAACGCCGAGTGCTTTGATTAAAACTGATGTTCACTCAAATAATTGATAGCATGGCCTATTTCCGGGATTATTTATGTTAAGAGAGCTAATCGAGATAAAATTGTCAAGCGCTTTTATCTTTGAGTGAGTCTTGTACATTCTTAATGGGGTTGAAGTTAAATTATTTTGGAAAATGAAATGAAATACAGCACAACAAGCATTCATCCTAACTATTGTCATGAATGCCAATATGAGTTTATTTGTTACATTTTCACGCCTAAACTACTAGACCGATCACATACACGTTGTGAGTTCTTACGTTTCATCCATAAAAAAGTACTATTACTAATCTAACCTTAACTTAGCGAGCGAACCTGCGGCCAAAATTTAGTATACCTACCATAAAATTACTTTACTTTTTTAATTGTGTTTTTAAGCTATAATTTTTCATTATCCACAAATCAATTACCAGCATGTTACTTAATTTAAAATATAGGTATCGTTTGAAAATGTATATATAATATATTATTAATATTATAAAATTTACAACAATATTAAGTTAACAAAATCGTCATAATATTCCTTGACATCGAAATGGTTTACATTTTAATGCCTATAGTTGCATTATAAGCTTCTAAACAGCCAAAATTTTAACACAATATATGACAGGCATGTTTTCAGCTACAATTACGGCTATTCAAACAATTATATTAACAAATATAATTAGTTGAATGGCCAAAAATATTGTCGTATTTATTCTACAATATAGTTAATATTGCTGACACACATTACAGTAAAACTAAAGCCCCTTTTCATAAATAGTAATGCTTTATTATATTCGAATAATATTCGAGTATCGTAACTAATATTATAAATGTGAATGTGAGTTTGTTTGTTGCGCTTTCACGCCGTAACTACTCGACCGATCATTATGAAATTTCGCATACACGTTGCCAGGAGATCAAAAAAGGATAAAGGGTACGTTTCATCCAGAAAAGGTAGCGTGTAGCTGCTATGTTGTGTCCTGTTCTATCACACGACCTCGGACGCTCTACTTTCTCTCTCGCACCTATCAAATAGCTAAAATTCTAAAACTTTATAGCTTGGCAATAATATTTTATTTACGATTTTTTTCAGGCAAGCGATTGGGTTTGTAATTAAAATATCTTACCTATGATATCAATTTCGATTGGTTAACAGATCGGTGTAGTTACCTATATTAATTTACCTGTTCACATCGGCTTGCCAGGTAGCCATGCACAGAAATAAGTAGGCAAGCCTACCTAGGCATATTCTGTGTGTTAAAAACTATCAGTTGAGATGAAACTCATTCGGCTATCAAAAGAGTGAAGATGATGAAAGAAAATTGATTAAAATTAATTAAATTAAAAATAGCTATGAACACTTTTCGATAGGCAAGTTATTATAGGCATATTGGTCTATAAATTATATTTGATAAAAAATATGTCTCATCGGGTTATCAGATCGGTGAAGGTCAATCTTCCACGTCTCGTAGACGAGAATTGCACATTTCAGCGAATTATTCAGGCACTGTGTAATATGGACAGCCTTTGTATTAGCGTTCTAACTGTACTAATGCCAGAGATAGTGCAAATGTACAAAGTAGAGTAGTGGAGTAAAGTGTGTGCGCTTGTGCTATGTATAAACCAATTTTTCTTATTTGTCTAATTAGACAAGCAAACAAACTTATTGTAAAACCAGTTTCAGTTACTACTAAGGGTCAATTCAAATCAGGCGGCAAAATGCTCGAGCATTTTTCAAGTGGTAATAAATATCAACTTTATTCCATTTAGATAACGCTTAAAATAGTATGCAACAGTTTATTGGATAAGCTATTTTTAGGTATATCTAAATGGAATAAGGTTGATATTGTATTACCACTTAAAAGATGCTCGAGCATTTTTCCGCCTGATCTGAATTGACCTTATGACTATATTATTCGTTTTTTAATAAAAAATATGTCAAAGAACAAAGTATACGGTCACATAGATTGAATGAAAAATATAAATATAATTGAAATAAACAATAATTATTTCAATAATCCATGGTAAACGTAAATCCATTCAACAGAAAAAAAATTGGGGCAGTCTCTGGGGACTACCGATAGAAGTGAAAACTTTAAGCCTTGATCATAAACACTTCTTTATATATTTAAATAAAAAAATAAGATGTCTGTCGTTTTTTTTTTTCACCATTTCTGAGATAGTGTTAATATAAAGCGTGGAAGCGTGCCGATGACGCGAGTTCCATGATTTTTGTTTACCGAAGAAGTGCTCAACGCGTCTAAAGAAGTTTTCACATCAAAACTTTATAAATATTTCGAATATCACCGCTGTTCTTACAGTAAGTGTCTATTACTCAGGGGCACAAGATAAATAATTGGGGCCTTAACCACTTCGCCTTACCAATAATGTCATTGGTGGTCTTGGGCACCCCTAGGCCCGACGGCATTGGCGCCAATGCATAGGGATGGCTCTAACTACCAGTACGCTATTTGCTTATTAAAAAGTCATATGAGAAAAAACTAATGTACTAGGTAGTAACTATGTATATGGTTGTAATATACTGTAGAGCAGAGGTTCCCAGACTTTTTTTCTCATAGACCACTTTCAAAATATAGCTAATTCCGGTGGACCCCTTGCAGCTTCATTTCTACCATATTCCTTGGCATTCGTAACCATACCCTGGTTACGAATGCAGGTGGGCTGACCTTTTATTTTTAGAAGTTCTCTACCGAAAAATCGGTAGGTTCGAGACCACAGGTACTGAATATGGAATATGCAAGTTTTTACAAGTAACAGTCGCTAGCTTCTTAAAATATTATCAATAAGTTAAGCCAACATTTTAGTTCTTCACTATCGAGAGCAAATAAATTTTCGTGGACCCCCGCTTACGAATTGTGAACCCCCATTTTGTTGTCACGCCAACGTCGACCCCCCGTCGAGTCTCCCATGGACCCCTGGGGGTCCACCTGAACCACTTTGGGAACTAATGCTGTAGAGTAACACAACACCAAAGGCTTTCAAACCAAAAAAATATGGCGCGACTTCTTTTAGTTAGCTTGTGTTTAATGGGCTGAATGAGAGAACTATGTAATGTGGTCTTTGTGGAGTCGAAAGCTCGCGGGCGGCGCGGCGGTCCGTCTTTAATTTATTGTTTTGTTGTCCAAACAAAGAAAAAGCGATGCAACACTCCCTAGTGTCGGCGAAGTTAATAGAATTGACCTAAATACCCACTGCATTGAGATGAAAACTTTATTTTAAAACAGCTCGACTGGTTTACTTAAAAAATAATGATTGCAATGCGGGTGAAAAGAAGCCCGTAGATTATGTTGTTCGGCAGGCACAGATTTGAATTATGCGACACGGATGGCGTAGAGTTTTTAGTGGTCGCTTTGTCACTGCCAGTTTTATAATTGTGGTTTCGCCGCATATGACAAAATTGTATGTGATCGACATACAGTTTTCTACGTCTGGTTATCCTCAGTATCCGTCGTCTCAACGTTTGTAAAGTATATACTTCACATAGAGGAAACAGTCAGACATGGAGTAAGATCAGATATTTGTAGATAATTTGCATGATTTGTAAATCTTCTTGTTTATTATTTATCTGTCCGTGTAGCTTACACACGTTTTCTTTGTCGTACATTTTCTTTACATACTATTATTTTAGCGAAAAAGTGAAGCGAAATAATTGAACATTGTGTATCGAAATCAATTTTCTCTTACTTCATAGACACATTGACATTACCACGATACCATAGATATTTTTGTCAAGATCAATACAAATATTCAGCACATTAAAAACAACTTAATATTTAAGAAAATATAAACAATTATCTTTTGCGCGCGGCTCCGCCCGCGTGGTACCTACATCAATAAAAACTAGCCTATGTCCTTTCCCAGGTTTTAATCTATATCTGTACCAAATTTCATCTAAATCGGTTGAGTGGTTTAGCCGTGAAAAGGTAACAGACAAACAGACAGATAGACAGACAGAGTTACTTTCGAATTTATAATATTAGTAAGGAAGTAAGGATAATAGATACAATAAAAATAAAAAAATAATTTATAAGAACAAATAAAGGCTTTATTTGTTCTTATAAATTACATAATATTAAACTACTTCCTAAGTTAACTTAAATCTATATCAAGAACCCCGGGTGGCCAAAGACCTCCTCCAAGGATGCCCAAATTTCCTTATTTTGAGCGTTTGGCACCAATTTGGACCTGCAATTTTTTTAATTTCATCTCCCCATCGTGTAAGCGGTTTCCCTCTTCCTCTTTTTCCCTGTGGGCCTCCCCACAAGGTAATTTTGAGGGTCCACCTTTGGTCCGCCATCCTCGCTACGTGTCCTGCCCATTTCCACTTGAGTTTCTGGACATAGCTCAAGGCATTTGTGGCTTTTGTTATTGTTCTTATCCTGGTATGTCTTATCTTGTCTATTTTCTTAATCTTAAGCATACTTCTTTCCATCCCTCTCTGGCAGGTGGTGATTTTGTGCTTGGCTTTTGTAGTGAATTTCCAAGTCTGACATCCGTATGTCAAGCACGGCAAGAGGCTCAAGTTCATTACCTTGGCTTTTAAACTTGTTGTTACTTTTAAATATTTCCTTTAGACTCCAGTATTCGTTCCAAGTTTGCTGTATCCTTCTTTCGATTTCTATGTCGTTACTTGCTTTATTGAAACTGATGGTTTTCCCCAAATATATGTACTTTTCTGTGTATTCCAGTGGATTCCAATTAATTTTTATTTGTTTTTAAAGCTGTTTGTCATAATTTTGGTCTTACTAATATTAATTTCCAGTCCTACTCTAGTGCTAGCTGTCTGTAGTGTATCAAGCATGAGTTGCAATTGTGAGCTTGACTCGGATAGTATTAATATGTCGTCGGCGAATCTCAAATGACTCAGGTAGGCTCCTTGTATATATATTCCTAGCTTGCCCCAGTTTAGCTTGTGGATGATGGCTTCTAGAATTGCAATAAATATTTTTGGGGATAGCGGGTCACCCTGTCTCACACCAGTCACACCTCTCTTTATAGGGAAACTTGGGCCCAGTGTTTCTAGCTTTATTTTGCCTTTGTTGTTGCTGTATATGCTCTTGATGACATTTATGTACTCTTCATTTACTCCCTGTTCTTTCAAGCTTTGCCAAACGCTATCGTGAGTTACCGTGTCGAACGCCTTTTGGTAATCAATAAAATCTAGGTACAGTGGTCTCCGTTGTTCTCGGTACTTTTCAATGATTAACTCTATTGCGTGTATGTGGTACACTGTAGAGAAACCTTTCCTGAAGCCTGCTTGCTCTACATGTTGATTAGCTTCAATCACAGGGCTAATTCTCGAGTTAATTATGACGGAGAACAGCTTATATAAACTCGGTAGTAGACTTACAGGTCTATAGTTACCTATATATTTTGGGTCACCTTTCTTATACTTAAATTATATTGGATTCTGACCATTGTGTCGGTGTTTCAGAAGTTCGTAGTATTAGATTGAATAATTCAGAGAGTGGATATATAAGTAAATTAAAAGGTACTGAATTTAAAAACAGCCTGCCTAAATCGCACCAAATCAAAAATTCCTTTCAAGAGTAAAAGCCATATAAATATGTATTCCATTGCATAATCAAATGTTATTCACTTCCATCCTTTTTCGCACAATAAGATAAATTACCAGTGAGTGTATCCGCGTTGTTATCCCGCACTACTTGTGTAAACCAAGGAATTGGGTCACTGGGGTTGCGAGCCAGACACCCTGTCACCACTTGTTAAATGTTCACAGCTAAATAAACTACTTTCACTTATATCGGACATTATATAACATACATTTCTCAGAAACTCCCTAATAGAAAATTGCTCCTATTAAAAGAGTTTTAAAAGGTACGGACAACTGTCGAACTAGGATTAAGTCTTGTGTCGCGGGAGACTTTACAAAGTAAACATTCAAACAACAAGACAGCAACACCCAAACTCTGATCAAGTGTTCGTTGATCACACAAATGTTTGTCTCGTGTGGGGATCGAGGTCACAACGCTCGGCGTATGGCAAGTAGCGGGAACACCATTTAAACAACACGATTATCCGTGCAATTAGGGTTTGTCCACAACACCGCGTCACGATGTTGTTAACGTGGAACGATGCGGTGTATTTGTTATGCAACTAAGGTGGCAAACATGCATACATCCCACCTGATGGTAAGTGGTCACCGTAGCCTATGGACGCCTGCGAGAGGCATCACTTACACGTTGCCGACCGTTTAGGAAAGGAAGTGGAAAGGAGAAGGAACGGGATGGGGGAAAGGGGGTGATTGGGCCTCCGGCACTCTCACTCACCGAATGAAATACAACAGTAGGAATACTGGTATTTCACGTCGATATTCTGTGAGAGGGTAGTCCTTCCCCGGTCGAGCCGGCACATTCATGCTGAAATCAGCGAGGCTTTACTACTTTTACGCAGCGCGGCACGTTGGCGTGACGTGCTAACGTACGGTTATGACAATGTCGCCGCGGAACGACTCATCTGACGGTGTCGGAAGCGGCACGTGGCTACTATGCATAAGAAATGTATTATAGAAATTATTGATTTTGATTTATTGATATCACTTGTTGAGGAACTTCCAGTGCTCTAGGACAGGACAATAGATGATTTTAAGGAAAAGCACTTAAAAACCGAAGGCTGGAAGGATGTTTGCCGAAACATTTGTAACGTTGCGTCATCGTGACGTGTGTTTTTACGACATAGTAACGTAAATTTTGCACGTCACGTCAACGTTTCGCGCCGCGACACCGCACTGTTCTACTTTAACGACATCGTGACGCAGTGTTGTGGACAAGCCCTTACTCTAGGCGAAAATTCTCCGCTAAAACCATAACTTTTCCTTCCATAAAATCGCCGCCAAGAATGATGACTGTGTATTTCTGCGATGAGTAGGGGTCCTTAAAGAATCTCTGTCGCACTGCGCTTCTTAAACTTATATCAGGCTCGGAGTTAGTCAGGCAGATCGTAAGCTTGTCAGCCTTAGAGTTATTGAATTTTTCAGTTAGAGGTTATTAACCTCTGAGTCTTCTTCGAAGAGGTAAATGAAAACACTATGTGGTTCTGTGTGTCTGTCTGTTAATGACAGCTCTAGCTCTAGCTCTCAGCATAGCTCCGGAACCACTGGACCGATTGACTTTTAACTTGGTGTACAGATACCTTAGGGTTATACCTCGGTCGAGTTTGAATATGGGCCCTGTGGGTCAAAAAACCCAAGAGATATAGGGGTCACATATTTTAAATTGAAAATATTGACTTGTAACTTGGTGTGCAGACACCTTGAGGTTATACCTCGGTCGAGTTTGATATGGGAGTTAAAAGACCTCCGAGATATAGGGGTCATTTCTTTTCATTACTTTTACATTTAAGACGAAGATGTTGAATTATGGGTTTTTACACCCATCTCTTTTAGCAACAGCGCGAAGGCTGTGGATATGTGGATAGAGGACAATAGCCTCATCCACTATTACATGGTATCTTAAACATTATATGGAGAATTATGGTTCTAATATTTCTCTGCCCATTGCTTCGGGTTATACTTGCGTAACTCAGACTGCTATAATTATGGTATGTTGCTTTTTAGGGTTCTGTATCCAGAGGGTAAAACGGGACCTTATTACTAAGACTCCGCTGTTCGTCTGTCTGTCCGTCTGTCACCAGACTGTATCTCATGAACCATGATAGTTAGACAGTTGAAATGTTTACAGATGATTTTAAAAATAAATAATTAAATTAAAATAAAACAAATATTTAAGGAGGGCTCCCATACAACAGACATGATTTTTTTGCCATTTTTATAGATAATGGTACGGAACCCTTCGTGCGCGAGTCCGACTCGCACTTGGCCAGTTTTTTTATTTGTGTGACGTAAGTAGATGCTTCTATTCTACCAAGCTACTATTATTAGGTAACTTTTAAATTGTATTTATTGCTTGAAAATTAGGTCTTTGTATGTGGTGTAATGATTGTTTTGTAATGGGTCTGATTTGTTACACAAATAATATTGTAAAGTAAACTATTAACCTATTAAGTCACGGCGGCACCCCGGCAATCAGAAACACTAGATTTTTAATTAAGTATGTCTGTCATCCCAAGACTTGACAGTTTAAAAGGAGTGACCGTGATTTTATTGTCAATTCTTGTCATATTTTCTATGCGATGGTATTGCTGAAACTTGAAAAAAAAAGGAAATAAAAAAACTAAACTAACTGATAAATGTAAATTTAGATCAATAAGTGTTACATTGACGTTCAGAAGCGTTGTAGATGTAACATAATAAATCAAAGTATTTTGATTTTAACGCTTCGTTTGTATGCTTATACCTAGTAATAACGATGAGTAAACTTTCGAATGGAGGAAAGTAATGTATGATACAAAATCCTTTAGAACCGTGCTGTCAGAACAATTAAAAAGCAGCCCCAGAACCGAGATCAAAGTTCGAACCACTTAAAACTTGGTACTGCGTCGTATCAGAAGTGAATTGCTTAAGTGGATCCGTCGGGGCTCCATTATGACGTCATAAAGTACTAATTACAACTTTTGTTCGAAGACAATTAAAATAATACAGAAGTATTCTAAGATATCCAATTAAATAAAACAAACTTTTTGTTAATTAATACTCACATTTATGGTGATTCCGATGAGAGCAGAGTATACTTTATTGCTTTTTAGAAAACGAGAATATCAAGGGCTTCTAAACGATTTATATCTGGCGTCGAGAAATTGAAAGAAATAGGATGAAAGGATAATTTTTATTGCTGTTGAGGAAATTGTAAAAGGTGCAGCAATGGAAACCGTGCTGCATTTATTAAACTACCTTAAACGAGCTTAGATGAATATTTTATCGTGGCTTATTTTTAAAACTTGTGTTTAAATTAACCTAATTATACAACTTAGTTGGCAAACAAGCATGCGGCCCACCTGATGGTAAGTGGTCACCGTAGCCTATAGACGCCCGCAACACCAGAGGCATCACTTGCGCGTAGCCAACCCTTTAGGAAAGGAAGTGGGAAGGAAAAGGAGCGAGAAGGGGGAAGGAGGGTGATTGGGCCTCCGGCACTCTCACTCATCGGACGAAACACAACAGTAGGAATACTGCTATTTCAGGTCACTTTACCCGACGGCGACATTTCGATTGCTTTTTAGTAGCCATGGTCACGGGGAGAGATATATTTAAAAGGGTACTTACTATCTCTGTAGTTTTATATTGTACTAGCTGTTACCTGCGACTTCGTCCGCGTAGATTTTAACAAAAAAATGTTTGTCTCCGCGGAACCCTATTTTTTTTTCTAAAATGAAAGTAGCCTATGTTACTCCTTATAACATCAGCAATCTGCCAGTAAAAGTCCCGTCAAAATCGGTTCAGCCGTTTCGGAGATTAGCCGGAACAAACAGACAGACAGACAGACTAAAATTTTAAAAATAGATCTTTTCGTGTAGGTACACGAAAAGATATACTTTACTATGCATTAGATAAAAAGCTGTTATTTTGACATTACAAACAGACACTTCAATTTTATTTATTTATATAGATTTATTGTTTTTCAAGCTGTGCGTGTACAGTCAATTAAACCAACAATAAAAACTTAACTTGGTCGGACTTAACAGGGTATCCATCTCGGTATTGTGAACAGGTACTTTGATTTTATAAATGCAGATGATAACTCATGTTTTTCTCATGTCATTTATAAAAATAACTACTAGTAATAAGCCTACAGCTTCGCTCACATAAATGTAGGTTAGGTTAGATTAGGAATAGTACTTTTTTCCGGATGAAAGTACTATATATGTATGTTTATCCATTGTCTAGTAGCCATAGTACAAGCTCTGCTTAGTTTGGGCTAGATGGTGTTGTGTATATGTGATAGAATATTATATTATTATTCTCTTTAGTGATACATTTTTCAATAATAATTACATGAAAAAAACACATTTTAAAATATAAAAACTATGAAGACCCACCGGCATCGGGAACTGGGTCCAAGCTACCGGTGGTTAGGACTCCAGCGAGAGGAACCTCCTCACGATGCGTGTCGTGTCAAGTAATACGGACTTCTGCATCAGAGACTTAATCCAGCCGTCTAACGCGAGCCTCTTCAGATGGTGATGGAGACTCTTGGCAATCAGTCCATGGACTGATACGACTATCGGTACAATGATCGCCGAATTATTATTATTATATATACCGCTGACAACGTGTATGCTACATGTTCAGATGATTGGTAGAGTAGTTAAGGCGTGGAAACAAACAAACTTACATTCGCATTAGTTAGCATATTAGTTAGGATTCACAGTCTCAACAAAATTTGAAGCCCACATGTAAAAGGTCAATAAGAAAGCCTTCAAAAGTGAGCATAAACCTTATTCATAACATACAAGATACAACTCTTATTGTGATATGTTTTTGGAGTAAGGCTTTGCTCCTGATTCACAATGGTTACGAACAACGATCGCTATTTATCAGTGAGCGGCTGTTACTTACATTATATGTATCTCGTTCTTTGTGCCGTTTTCCGATACGTCCGAGACAACCGGCTACAATAAATCTTGATCGCAAAGTTTTCTTTCATTTGGATGATATATCTTTGTGATTTTAACGATGTTATTATGACTAACATAAATATTTATACATACATAGAACGTCTGTGTCCCCGAAGGGGTAGACCTCAATGTATTTTTTTTTAAACACCATCTAGCCCAAATTAAGCAGAGCTTGTACTATGGGTTATAGACAATGGATAAATATACATATACCTAACTTTTTTTCGTAAATACATACTTATTATACATAGAAACACCCAGACCAAGGCAAACATCCATGTTCATGCACACAAATGTTTGACTTCTGCGAGAATCGAACCCGCGACCTCAGGCGTGGCAATCAGTTACACTAACCACTACGCCATCGAGGCCGACAATGTATTACACTTCTACTTCGCCTAAGATGGCAGGCCCAGAATTGTTTTTTTTAAATAGAGACATCTCCCGCACTAGGAATAAATCCTGTATCACGGTGGACTTTACAACCATTAAAACAACGGACACAAAGAACCCACAGACTCGGAACAACCATTTGTGGATCACACTAATTTTTGTACCATATGGGATTCGAACCCACAACACTCGACGCAGTGGCAGCGGCGAGACGACCACATAATTCACTTTGCCATCCGCCGAACACGTTTCCAGACTCCGTGCGGCTACAAAGAAATTCATGACAGAAAAACCCAATTACGCTTTGCTCCACCCGGGAATCGATTATAGCTGACCCCTCGAAAAGCATTGCTGAGTTTTTGTGTAAGACAGAAATATTACTCTGATCCATTGCTCTACTTGCTCGAGGACTTCTTTAAGGATCTTGGCAATCCTTCACACCGTAGAAAAGATTGAGACATTTTCCAAATCGAGATGGTCCATTTTGGCTCAATTCCAAGTCGCCACAAGCCAGAATCTCGCTGTATAAACGGCGATAAAACACAAATATCCCACCTGGTAGTAAATAGGAATTGTAGTCAATAGTTGCTTCTTAGATTTTGTTCATCGGTCCAAGATCAATTAAACCCCTGCACAACCTCTGAAAAGCATCCCTAAAAACCCTGCCAACAGCAGTAACACAACACTAGGCTATCCAACTGCGATCTTTTCAAGGCACTATTTTCTGCCAAACATTCTTAGATTAGAACGGAAAGACAGAGCCCAACGTGGCTCAGACCCCTTAACATCGCCACATTTCTTTGCATTCCTACAATGTGGTTTTCAAAACATAAAGGAAGGAATAATATATTTCACATTAAAAATCTGCTCAGTAAACACGAAAGCACTGCTTCTTATTTAGTTTATCTAAACGACAAACCACACAATAGCCGTAGTAATTAGCTTGTCAAGCGATACGCCTTGAACGAGTAAAGACGTCGCAAACACTAGTGCGATAACGTAATCCAATTTAAAGAGATTCTTACGCAAATTCAATTACTAACTAATGCAGTACTGTTCGTAAATAAATACAAGAAGTTTAATGTAATTAAAGCTATGGAAATAGATTGAATGTCAGGGAAATGAGGATTGAAAGGCGTGCGTACTTGAACGTTCTGATAGTCTTATGTGTGACAGTAATTGAGAACATAGAGTAGGGAATACTGCACGCCGTGCTCTATGTGATTTGATTTTGTTTTCTGTGGTAGGATACTGTATGTATAAAGTAAAGAGACATGACTGCATGGATGTGGTGTTTTAAGACTGCGCCGATGTGTTTACAATTACTCCGTGTAAAAAGCTTAAAATAATTAATATTTTCGCCTACAAAATTACGTAAATTTTCCCGAAAAATGCAAAAATGTAAGCTCGTGTTACGTGATTTCTAGATTATAACAGTAGAAATCTATCCTATTTTACAACTTAAACGAAACATAAATAGTTATATTACAATTTGTCCGTCCTAAATATTTAAGTTTTTGGTTGACAATAAAGATACATATTTATCAAAAAAGCACTTCAAATTCTGCATACAATTTTACTATGGCGGCCGCGCGCCGATTTGAATATGATGCGCCGATTTGATTTGGGTTTGATGTCTAAACGAGAAAAAATGTGTGATCGACATTATATAGTTACTAGGAAAGTCTTTTTGTCTCATGTTTGATTGTGTAAAAATTCCCTCGCGAAACAGACACTACCCCTAGAACGGGAATTGAAGATGAAGCAGGGTATTTATTATACAGTAAAATAAACACGCTTACATATGTATATTTGCGCATATTCCCTGGAGGGATAGTCAGAGAGCACGTACTTCCATTTGCTACCGTCATAACATACCTTATTCACTCTCATCATTATCTTCATGTACTCTAGTCGGTATAGTACTCATAACCTGGTCTTTTTCCAGAATATTTGAATGCCCTATTTTTTTCATTTTCGGCTAAACGTCATTACAAAAAGAGCAGCGATAGCTCAGTGGGGAGAAGAACAGAATGCAATGCAGAGGGTCTCGGGTTCGAACCCACGTCGCGCACCTCTGACTTTCTGAAGTTATATGACTTTTCGAAATTATGTGCGTATTAATTGACAATTATCGCCTGCTCCGTGCCTCGGGGAGCACGTTAAGCCGTTGGTCCCGGCTGCCATGAACATCTATGGCAGTCGTTATTGGGAGAGTGTCGACACAAAAAATCCCACTGGGTCGAAGTGTCGCCGGTCTGCACTAACTGGCCCCCACATAAGATAAGATAAGATATAAACATCATTACAATACTTTACAGAAACAATATTATTTAAAGTTTGATTATGCTGCGATCAAATTATAAATTACTAGCTTTTGCCCGCGGCTTCGCTCGCGTTAATTTAGAATTTGACAATCAATTCGGGTTGTACTCTGCTTGTAATAATATAATTCAATCATGATTCGAAAACCACGTGGCGCCATCTATTATTATAAGAACGTTATTGTTGTTTTGCTCGGGAACAGTAATTTTTTTCGGGATGAAAGGTAGCCTACGTCCGTTTCTGTACACCAGACAACGTATATGCAAAATTTCAGGATGATCGGTTCAGTGGTGTAGGCGTGTAAAGTTAACAAACAAACAAACTCATTTTCGCTTTTATAATATTAGTTAGGATGCTGCGTAGTAATTTTAGTTAAAGTGGGCAGATCACGCCTTTCCGTTAACCCTGTACTTGACTAAAGTATCTCAACTTTACAGAAGACCGCAGCCAAAAACTTAGTGCGGTGATACTGCACTAAAATATGAATCCCCAGCTCATTAAAGAGGTCTCATTATTCGAATACGTTTAATCCTTTGATCATTCGAATAATCCGAATGATTTATCGAGCATTGTAGATTAGATCTTTAAAACTGAACGAACTACTTCATAAGTAGATCGCATACATAAATCTGCCTGATTTACGTATCTGCAAATTACCGCAAAATACATCGAAAGAAGCTAAAACATATTTCTTTTCGCACCTAATATACATTCCGACTTAGATCAAAGATTAATGCCACACTCATAGTTTAGTCAAAGTCTCTTGTACTAATTTATTTCTCAATAACATTTATTGTTGTTTCGTAATAATTTTATCATAATAACTCTTAATTTTGTGACAGTGGTATCTATAAAAATATTATTTTACAGCTGCGCCGAACAAATATTGTCTAGCTACGAGTAATTGGTTTCCCCGAAAGCAATTCATTGTTGCGTGATAGATGTATCTTACATGGGGAGAAAGAAATAAATACATTGAATATAATTATATTGCTTACAGACAAATAAAATTAAGATAAAGCATTGAAATTAAACTACTATATACGGATTTTATCGCGTTGTTTATTTGACACATTATTACAAAATTTTGAAAACTGTTACACTAATATTACTATTAAACTTTACTAATTTTAAGATAATTACTATAGGTACTATTATACTATTTATATTTATGTTTACACTTTCTCCGACGTTTCGGTTGCTTTTCAGCAGCCATGGTCACGGGGAGACTAAGATGGTAGTTGTCTTAATGTTCCAGTGTAGCTTTTTTTTTTTTTTTTTTTTTTTTTATTTTGCTCGTCAAAATGACCACACTCCACCTGATGGTAAGCAGTCGTGTGGTCTAAGAGCAGTGGCCTCCACATCGCCCCCACAGTAGCCGAGGCGATGTTGAGGTCTCTACTTTGACGGCCTGAGAAGATGCTTTTTCACGCCCCGCTTAAAGAACCCAGGATTGAAGGAAGAAGGAAACACGTGCCTTGGCAGAGAATTCCATGCCTTGGTCGTTCGGCAGAGATATGAGGACCCAAACTTTTTGGTACGCGCTCTAATCGACTCTACCGTGTAAGGATGGCATCTGAGCCCAGCACGCGTTGTTCTGGATAGGAAAGGGGAGGGCGGGATAAGGTGGAATAACTCTTCAGAGCACTCCCCGTGGTATATTCTGTAGAAACATGCCAATGAGGCAATGTCCCTACGGAGTTGCAGAGGTTCCAGTGAACTCGTGACCTCTGGATCTCCGATGATACGGACAGCCCGCCGCTGTAACCGGTCGAGAGCGTCCAGCAAGTACTGCGCGGAGCCATCCCAAAGATGAGAACAGTACTCCACGCAAGGGCGCACTTGTGCCTTATACAATAGGCACAGTTGCCCAGGCGTGAAGAACCGCCTCACCCTGTTCAGAACTCCGAGTTTTCGCGAAGCTTGCTTAATGACGCTCTCGATATAGGTTTTCTGATTAAGGGAGCGGCAAAGATCCATACCTAAGATGGAGAGACTGTCACGTATCACCAGTGGAGTGTTCTTCAGAGAAGGGAGGGGAAGGAACGGAGACTTTTTTGTAGAGAACGCGCATGCCTGGGTCTTCCTGGCGTTGAACTCGACCAAGTTCTTGGCACCCCATTCATAGATGCGGTCCAAGGTCCGGTCAAGTTCAACGGCAAGATTCTGCCTTTTCCCCTCAACATCAGCCTGTTTGGCCCCAGGATGTCCGAGATATCGCCCATGCACGGTACTGTCGTCCGCATAACAATGTATGTTGCCGAGATTCAACATATCATTGATATGCAGAAGAAAGAGCGTAGGGGATAAGACAGAACCCTGAGGCACTCCTGCATTGACCTGCATAAATTTGGAAGCGCGACCGTCGCAAAGGACCCGAATACGACGCTTCTGCAGGAAACTTGCAATCCAGGTGCACAGTTGAGGGGGCAAGCCATAGGCCGGAAGCTTGGAAAGAAGAGACCGGTGCCAGACTCTGTCGAAAGCTTTGGCTATGTCAAGGCTGATAGCCAAAGACTCGCCGTGCTTGTCCATAGCCTCACCCCAGAGGTGCGTGACGAACGCTAGAAGATCACCCGTTGATCGTTTAGACCAAAAGCCGTATTGGCGATCATTGATCAACGATTGATCCTCCAGGTAGCGGACAATTTGGGTGTTTATAATCCGCTCGAACACCTTGGAAAGTACCGAGGTGATAGCTATGGGTCGATAGTTGCTTGGCTCGGAACGGTCCCCCTTTTTGGGAATCGGTTGAACGTTCGCTTCCTTCCAAGCCCCAGGCACAATGCCTGCGACGTAAGACGTCCGGTATAGGCGCGTAAGTGTGGGAGACAACTCCGCTGGACATTTTTTAAGAACCACAGCTGGGATGCCGTCAGGTCCACTGGCTTTCCGAACATCGAGAGACTGCAGTATCGCACGAACGGTTCGTTGCCTGATACATATATCAGGCATGGTGTAGCCGCAGTTGGCAATGTTAGGCGGCTGCGAACCGCAGTCATCGATTCGGGAGTTGGCCGCAAAGAGATTTGCAAGCAGATCTGCTTTCTCCTATTTCAAAGTACCCGAACATCATTTAATCATGGGTGTTTCTATTTACGCAGACTGAGCTCAAACTATCATGAAGTCTAGCTGTGGTTTACTTCTTCTTGGGTTTGAGTATTTGCTAAAAGCATACAATATCTATACAAATAAATAAAATTGAAGTGTCTGTTTGTAATGCATATGACAGTATATAAGGTACCTATACGAAAACATCTATTTTTTAATTTTTGTCTGTCTGTCTGTTTTGACGGGACTTTCAATGGCAGATAGCCGATGTTATAAGGAGTAACTTAGGCTACTTTGATTTCAGAAAAGAATTGGGCTCCGCGGAGACCAACACTTTTTAGTTAAAATCTACGCGGACGAAGTCGCAGGTAACAGCTAGTAAAATAATAAAAGAATAAGTAAGTAGGCGTAGAGTGCCATGTATAAAAGAGAAATGCAGTAAATCACGGGTGTCGTGTGTGTGTCGTTTTACTATTTCCGGTGCGGCGAGTGTTTTAAATTCAAACTTCACACGCAACAAAAATATACGTGACTTGACGTTTCCGCGGTTTCACCCGCGTTTATCGTTACTGCGCCGCCCCCGTGGGTTGTAGCATGATGTTATATAGCCTATAGCTTTCCTCGATAAATAGGCTATCCAACACTAAAAGAATTTTTCAAATCGAACCAGAAGGTCCTGAGATTAGCGCGTTCAAACAAACAAGCAAACAAACTCTTCAGCTTTATAATATTAATATAGATTGGCGGTCAACCTCTTTCCTTTGAACCCTTAGTCATGTGATAAAAACACAGTCCAGTGTGCTTACCATTCCCAAAAGAATTAAAGTAGCCTAGCAATTTAAAGGATGAAAGGATTTACTACATTGCTGCAGTTTTATACAACATCTCATTAAACAAACCATTTATATTCTCCCCTCCGGTATCCATTTGATACGTACATTTTCACATCGTCTCAAGGCTGAGAAGAATCTCAATAACGGAATCTCTATATCTATACGGAAATGGAAAATGTTACGGTTATCCTTATGTGAGGAAATAAAAGGAAATGTGGCTAAATGTAAAAATATAAGATTGTGGTGATAGGCTGGTCGTGTTTTCTAAAAGACCGAGGATCGAAGCAGACGTGTCCACAAAAGAGCCTTCAGTCAGCGATAGTCTGGATGCTCAAAGAAAAGAACGGATATTATGATCCTAATTGCAACACCAGCTATATATTTTGCCCTTCCAGACCCTGCCAGAACATTCGATATGTTGCCAGCTCAAGAAACCTTTAGTTTGCGTTTTCTCCTGATAGCACAGAGTTCCTTTAAGGACCTCTTGAAAACACAAGAGCTGGATTGTATTACCCTAGCCTTGGTTAGCTAAGTAGGCTTCTGTAAGGCCTCAACGCCATATCACTACGAAATACCGTGTTATCAATTTATAAAAACACACCACTGTACTGCTATTGAGAATATTCTAACAGAAAAATCTTAAAATCCTTCCCTGGGCTCGAAGCCAGAACCTCACTTACATATAAACGTAAAGCTATGGGCAAACAGGCAAGCAAGAAGTATCATTTTGCTTTAAAACCCTCCAACTTTATACCTCTGAATACCAGCGACTTGGAACGAGATAAATGCCGAATGAATCACGCGGATATGCCAGACCGCGTGGCACTCGGATCAACAGAAGATTAACATAATCGCCTCTCCTCGTAAGCCATTATTAAGGAGAGGGGACGTTAGGCAAATTGGTCGGGATACCTACTACATAAACCTTCTTAAATAGGTATTTGTGATATCTATGCGGTCATTGTACGTCACAAGTATGTCAGTTTGTTTTGACCACGGTTCTGGCAAACGATTTTCGAATCGGGTGTATTTGAATCGATTTAAATTAGATTCGATTCGATGGAGATATCGAGAATAGCTTGGTCGATTTCTAATAGTAAAGCTTGATTTCTTTTTTTGAATTAGTTATAAATAATTAAGTATAAATGCAAGCAATATCAGCGCTGTGTAGTGCTTGCAGCAATGCAAGTGCCACAGCATTATGCTGAGCGCATCACCGTTGTTTTTGTGCCGTCGGATCGGACGTGCATCTGCACATAAACATTTTGTTTTTAAAATTTCTTTATACTTCCATATTTTTATTTACTTTTTGTTATACCCGCATTCTATAATAATTGATGATGCATGTCATGATGGTACACAAATAAAAATCTTTTCATTTCATTTTCATTTTCATTTCAATTATATAGATCATAAACTAAATCACACAAGCAAATCTGTGAGTTATTATTTGTAAGTATATATCATATTATTGTTCAGTGATATTAACGCAGGCATTGACGGACACATTCTAAGTGACCATTCGTTTTTCATGTATATATAATTATTATAACGATTATTTCATTTAAATATTTAACACTGTATAGGTACCTATATTTGCAAATATCATGTTTCAATAACAAATAAAACAAAAGAATCCATAAAAAGCGACCAATATGTGTAAGTAGACTAACTAGACTAGGTCCCAAATCCGCCAGACCTTTGTCAATTTAGTAAAGCTGGGATTTCTACAGCAAATGTATTACATACAGCTGAAGAGCTTAAGCATAGCTCGCTACTTTGAAAGCCGTGCTGTTATTTTAGTTTCTCGTTTTGTTTTGTTTTGGTATGATAGGCCTTTTGCAAAGATCTAACCGCTTACAAATCTAAACTAATATTATAAAGCTGAAGACTTTGTTTGTTTGAACGCGCTAATCTCAGGAACTACTGGTTCGAATTGAAAAATTCTTTTAGTGTTGGATAGCCTATTTATCGAGGAAGGCTATAGGCTATATAACATGACGCTATGACCCATGGGGGTCGCGCAGTAACCATAAACACGAGTGAAACCGCGGGCACATCTAGTTGTCATATAAAGTAGATAGATACATTTAAATTGCGGCATACTTACATAACTTCAAATAATAATGTAAATAAAGTTCAGACTTATTCGTGGTATTTCTCTTTGGAATACAATTTTTTTTAATGCAAGTAATCCTACTATTTGCATTCCTATAATGTAATACATAGTATAGTTAGTAAGAAAATGCAAAATAATTAAGTATTTAATAAGCTGTAAACTTAACGAAGTCTTTGGTTGTAAGCATTAGTATATTTTGTTATAGTAGAATTTTGAACATACATACATAAATAATTATGTAATGTAATGTATTACATCCAAATTTAAGTTAGGTATAGATCTCAGGCAATGACAACAAGCATTTCTAAAATGCTTTTACCTTTTTCCCGATCAAACACAAAACATCCTGCACAGCATTAAAACTATTTATACTATTACTATACTATTATACTATTTATATTTATGTTTACACTTTCCCCGACGTTTCGGTTACTTTTCAGCAGCCATGGTCACGGGGAGACTAAGATGGCAGTTGTCTCAATGTTCCAGTGTAGTTATTTCAAAGTACCCGAACATAATTTAATCATGAGTGTTTCTATTTACGCAGAATGAGCTCAAAGTATCATGAAGTCTTGCTGTGGTTTGCTTCTTCTTGGGTTTGAATCTATTTGAAATTTGAATTACTGGATCCCAAATTGGTGGTACATTCCAACCATGTTCTCTATTGAAATTAGGATGTTTTTTGATTTCAATGGCCTCGCTAAGCATCCTTGCTAGGAAACGGTGTTCTTTAGCGAGCATCTGTGGTTTGTCAAATCTCAGATAGTGGTTGGTCCCCTGTTGCACATGTTCACACACAGCAGACTACAACGAGCGTTGGTGTTTTACATCAGGTATGTGTTCTTTTATGCGGGTGCCTATGCTTCTCTTGGTTTGGTAGTAAAGTTTAATAGTAATAGTAGTGTAATAGTTTTCAAAATTTTGTAATAAAGTGTTAAATAAACAACGCGATAAAATCCGTATATAGTAGTTTAATTTCAATGAATAACATTCGCGTAAACGGAAGACAATATCCTGCACAGCAGTCTAATTCGTTACGAAAGGATGGCTGAAATATTAATTACAATAAACATGACTACTTATACTAATAAATAAATTAATTAATAAACAAATATAATAATATAATATTAACAAATAAATTATTATGATTAATATGATTATGATTACTATGATTATGATTACACAAAATCAAATCACAAAGCCGCAACAACCATATCAGATCTAAGGTAGGTACTATTCATTTCTATATACAAACGTATGAGATCATAATATTCTTACATTGTACATACAATACACAATACATATATGTAGATACATATAACAAAGTGCGATGTCTAAGAGAACGTACGATTTATGTCACTAAGGTCACGCCGGGCGATCAATTCGTTCCGCGGAACGGAGCAGATACCATCACACACACACACACATAACTAAGGCTGCCGGAATCAAAGGCTTTTTGTTTTAAATTATTACCTTTGATTTATATCGGACAGAGCTAACAAACGTTCAGATGTCATTCATATTATTGCATTGATTCCTCTCGATGCTATTAATTTGGAAATATGTATTTTTCTTTCTTTATTCTCTTTATTTTATACTAACTAACCCGCGCAACTTCGTTTGCTTCATATAAGACTAGATGTTCCCGCGGTTTCACCCGCGTTTATCGTTACTGCGCCGCCCTGTGGGTCATAGCGTGATGTTATATCACGCTACGATGAACGCGCTAATCTCAAGAACTACTGGTTCGATTTCAAAAATTATTTTAGTGTTGCATAGCCTATTTATTGAGGAAGGCTATAGGCTATATAACATCACGCTACGACCCACGGGGGCGGCGCATTAACAATAAACGCGGGTGAAACCGCGGGAATATCTAGTATATACATAATAATGAACCCTTGGCAACGACAAACTATAGGCGTAATGCATTCGTTCAACGAGGAATGAAGGCATTTAATCAATTGCCTGTCGAATTGGACATAGACCTATATTGCACAAGTGTTCGAACAGTAGGTAGGCTCTTGGCCAATTCTTTCTTTGATAGTGGGTAGCGGAACTCAAACTGTAAAGCTATAATAACTGTAATTAAACTGTGTTTGCTATTTGTTATTGATATTTTTCTTTACTTTTGTACTTTTGTTAGATTATTCTTGTTTTTGATTGTTTTTTTTTTCTTTGTTGTTTTAATATTCATATGTGGAGGCTTGTTATTAGCAACATGTGTACCCAGTAAATGTATACTTTCCAGAATTATATTAGTCTGTAAGCCTTCCTAAGATTAAATAAATAAAATAAATAAATAAAATATATGGATTCACACCTGTTTCCTAGAGGGTAGGGCAGAGACGACGTCATAATAATAGTGCGCTATTGGCATATTTTGAGTACTGAACCATAAAAACACCATGTCAGTCTGCACATCGTATGCGACGGAAGTCGTATATCAGTACTACCGCAAGGTTCACCACTCAAATCACAAGTACCGTCGTAACCTCACAATTGACACACACAACCTCACCGCTGTTTACGAGCGGGAACTTTGAGTGCGGATGTTGATTTGTGCACTACATCTTATGTACGAGTATGTATGTATGTTAGATGCTACATTTCATTATATGTCTTTATTGCGTGTAGCTTGCGTGTGTAACTGGTATAAGCTGGTGCCAGACATGTGTTGTAATGTAATACAAATCTTCATTTAAGTACACTACCTACACAGTTTAAAATTCTTTATTTATCTAAGATTACAAATCACTTACAAGGAGGAATCCTAATCCTAACTAATATTATAAAAGCGAAAATGAGTTTGTTTGTTACCTTTTCACGCCTAAACCACTGAACCGATCACCCTGAAATTTTGCATATTCGTTGACAGGTGTACAGAAACGGACATAGGCTACCTTTCATCCCGAAAAAAATACTGTTCCCGAGGAAAACAACAAAAACGTTCTTATGATAATAGATGGCGCCACGTATCTTTCGAATCATGATTGAATTATATTATTACAAGGAGAGTACAACCCGATTGATTGTCAAATTCTAAATTAACGCGAGTGAAGCCGCGGGCAATAGCTAGTAAATTATAAATCAAAGTACAAAATTATTTAATGTTAATGAATGCGCATACTTAAAAATATTAAATACTAGATGTTCCCGCGGTTTCACCCGCGTTTATTGTTACTGCGCCGCCCCCATGGGCCGTAGCGTGATGTTATATAGCCTATAGCCTTCCTTGATAAATAGGCTATCCAACACTAAAAAAATATTTCAAATCGAACCAGAAGTTTCTGAGATTAGCACGTTCAAACAAACAAACAAACTCTTCAGGTTTATAATATTAGTATAAGTACAAACACTCAAACCGTAAAAGGTTACAGAATACATAAATTTATCACGAAAGGTATTTTACCAAATGGTCGATACGCGTGCTTGGTGGATAATACCATCGTGACTACCTTTAGGCCGGGTCCAGACATAATCGAACGGCTAACGAACAAAACGCGTCTGCCGAACATGATGAAGGCGTGAATCCTGTTGCTTGTGTTCCGTAATCACAGACACATCAACAATCGTAATGAGTGATCAACATATACTGCCGGTGAACAATAGATACGGCTTTTGAAATAAAAGTTGACAAATGCAGTCGACTGTGCAAAAATACAAATACATACAATGTATGTATAATATGTATGTATTTACAAAAAAAAGGCGAATCCTAATATTTTTATAAAATATGCATTATAAATAAATTAAAATAATGAAAAAACAGTACACGCACACAACCATGCATTTGACACACGCAGTCGAATCGTGTTCATAGTATTTCGGCATTGTTCGGCTGACGTCGTACAATTCTTTGTAACCATGGTTACCTATACTTTATTTATATGTAATAGAGAAAAACAGAAAACAAAGTAGCAAGCTTAGGAATTTTGGTCGAATTTTGACCACTAGGCGACCGCTAGTTATATTAATTAGGAAAATCACAGACATATAAGAAGTATGTAGATTTATAGTAACCGGTTACCATCCAGCGGGCTGTATGCATGTTTCTCACATTTGCTGTATCAAAAACACATAAAGTCATCCCGTTGCATTATTCACTGAAGCTTTCTAAAAACTTTCACAATCCTCTTTACATAAAATCTCTTTACGCGTTAGCTCAGAAACATAGTTACCGCGAAGTTAATGAAAATGGATAAAATAATATGACCTGCGAAGGACAAAGCTTATAGAAGACTTGTGGAAGTTTTTATTAACCCGGAATAATACAGTTAGCACATCCTTTGTTTCGCATACTTTTCATATTCAAAGAGATAATACGTTTAAAATATAATGCGAACTTGCGGTGTGCTTTTGTAAAAGTTTTCATCTTGATATCAAATGTTACTTACTAACACTGCGGATTATGAAATATTTTGCTATATTAACTACAGATTCAGAGAATCTAACGTGATATTGGGTAATTCATTATTTTGATTAGGTCATTGACGAGTTAAATTCACGTCAAAGTCGAAGGCAAAAATCATGTATTCACTTAGGTCACAAAGTAACACTTATGAACGTCAAAAGGGTTAGTGAGTTTGTTACATTTACTGAATTTACATTTATGTTAGTTGCACGAATATAATTAGTTATTTTTCGATGTTATTGCTATAAAAATTAATTCTTTAAAATTTTACAGAAAAGCACTTTAAAATAGGCGAGGAAATAAATAAAATATAGTCCCTGAACTTGCATTACGTTTACGCGAATCTTACAAACTCAAATTAAACTATTTTATACATATTTTATAACGGTTTATTTTTTAATACACTATTGTTAAAATGCATTATATTATATATTTATTTCAATTTAAAATCATCGTGATTATTGCTGCTGAAAAGCAACTGGAAGCGAAATAATATACCTATCTATACATACACAAATAAATAAAATCGAAGTGTCCATTTTTGATATCAACATAACAGCTTTTTACCTAATGCGTATGAAAGTATATATACGATATTTATATAAAAATAAAAAAAAATGTTTGTCTGTCTGTTTGTTTGTGTCGGCTAATCGCTGAAATTGCTGGACCGATTTTGACGGGACTTTCACTGGCAGATAGCTGATGTTGTAAGGAGTAACTTAAGCTAGATTTTTTTTATTCCACGCTGGTAAACTCGCCGGTAACAGCTAGCTTACTATATTAACATGGCCGATACTCCAAACTACTAGCATAGTATTATTTATATTAGCTGTGCTCCAAGTGTAGCAAAGGTCTGGCAGTAGTCTGGCTACCATGTCCGTTCCCTACAAGACAGGTTCTATCCAATACTATACAGAAACAAAACACACAATAATCCTGACATCCTAACTAATATTATAAAAACGAAAATGAGTTTGTTTGTTTGTTTATTTGTTACCTTTTCTCGCCTAAACCACTGAACCGATCATCCTGAAATTTTGCATATACGTTGTCAGGTGTACAGAAACGGACATAGTCTACCTTTCATCCCGAAAAAAATTACTGTTCCCGAGGAAAACAATAATAACGTTCCTATGATAATAGATGGCGCCACGTGTCTTTCGAATCATGATTGAATTATATTATTAAGTACGAGCAGAGTACAACCCGAATTGATTGTCAAATTCTAAATTAACGCGAGCGAAGCCGCGGGCAAAAGCTAGTACTCAATAATCCTACAAACGTTTATATTTTAATACAAATGAGTTTATCACCCCGCAGTTGTTTGCCAGCCTATCGTGATTATGTAATTATCGGGATGGGCAATCAATGAATAATCCAATAACGTGTGCCTCACTGAGGCTCGAGGTCGGAGGGATGAAGCACTCACTCCTTACCTATATATTAAAGGAAACAATCGGCTCGTCGAGCATCGTACTTTTGATATACAAGCTGTTATACATAATATTGTCTTCTGTTTACGCGAATGTTATTCATTGAAATTAAACTACTTTATACGGATTTTATCGCGTTGTTTATTTGACACTTTATTACAACATTTTGAAAAACTGTTACACTACTATAATACTATTAAACTTTACTAATTTTTAAGCTAATTAAATTATTGAAACTATTAAAACTATTTATACTATTACTATACTATTGAAACTATTAAAACTATTTATACTATTACTATACTATTTAATAGTATAGTAATAGTATAAATAGTTTTAATAGTTTCAATAATTTAATTAGCTTAAAAATTAGTAAAGTTTAATAGTATTATAGTAGTGTAACAGTTTTTCAAAATGTTGTAATAAAGTGTCAAATAAACAACGCGATAAAATCCGTATAAAGTAGTTTAATTTCAATAGAAGCTGTTTTCACGGCTTCAGTTGCGTTCGACTTTTATTTAATCCTGCTGTCATCCGCGTTTTCACCCACGATTATAATAAGTTTTCAGATTTTTTGTAACGTAGCGTGATGTTATAAATCTATAAATCTTCAGAAATGGACTATCCATAGCAAAAATAATTTTTGAATCCGAGTAGTAGAGCCAAGGTTTAACGCGCTCAAACAGAATAATAAACAAAGTTCTTAAGCTTAATATAATAAAAGACGACGGGTATGTCGTGTATCAAAATAAAAAAAAAAATTGGTTGTCTGTAAAGTCGGTTTACGGACGATAGCTTAACGTGACAACGTCATAACGTGCCTTTCGCTCGCTCGTGTAGCGCTCTCGCTCCGATCGTAACGTTACAGTGAGCGTAACGGGACAATGAGTCATCCTTTATCGTGCGTGCAGCCGGCGTTCATCGATTTATTAGACGTTGTCACGTCAAAAACGTAGATACTCACGCCTGAAGACCCCGAAAAGGCTTGCAAAGGTGGTTTATATACAAATTTATATAAGCTATTTTCTAATCGCATTTAACAGAACGAGCTTGTACGTACGGTACAAGCTTGTTCCTATATTGCTGTAGGTACTCTCTGTTGCTATTGAGAATTGTTTAACCGAATAACTCAATAACGACCTGACTTGGCAATCGTATCCGAGGTTTTACGATAGGCCGCAAACATAATCGAAAACTTACGTGATGATCCAAGAAAACAGACACAAAATAAGCAAACCTTACATAAACATTAGAAAGCTTACAATAAAATTATAAATAAATATTTAAAAATATTATAATAGATATACCTACATGGGTTTATTTTACGCTGATCGTCGCCAATACCTACTCTGTAAAGACAGTTGCCAAAAGCGTACCTAATAACAATTTCTAATTTTATAATTTTCACTAAGTTTAAATCGTCAAAACAGCTTATTTCAAGCAAAAACTGTTCTGCTTCTGTAGAGTTATTTCGACTACGACATGATATAATTTAAGTTTTATTTTTAACCATAAATGAAACTAATATCAATCATAACTATAACTAACAGTCAGAACTTGTCCCAACTATTCTAATTAAACAACGTCGCGAACATCAGAACGCGTCTTTGATACCTCTTTAATACTTTTACTTCGCCAACTCATTTATCATAAGTTGGTGTGCGTGCAAAGTTCCGCAAATTGCCGCTAGATGTCGTTATGTCACAAAGAATTTGGTTAGCCGTTTTCTCAGAAAAGTATTAACATTTAGGAAATTTTCCGCTGCTGTTTCGCGATTAAGGATGAAATTTCAGTCTCTTTGTTTTGAAGTGCGTGTCGGGTTTAAAAAAAATACTGAAAGGTGTACAAGGTCGTTAATTAAATCCTGCCTTATAATCATTGCAAAATATAAAGTTTTACAAAAAGGCGCGCTGGCTAGCCGTCTCAAGAAAAATAAAGTATTTATGCCTGCTTCATTTTAAAGATAAACGATACAAACAATTATTTCGGCATCAAATAAAACTTCATTCTCCATCTACTTGCTCAAGAAAACTACTAACATATCATGCAAAATGTCCTATATAAGCTATAAACGGATAATTTCCTCAGAGCTAACTCTCCGCAACGTTATCATGGTGACAAATAGTAGTTTATCCGAACGTCAGTCGCTCTTACTATGTTCACCGAAAGCGATCAATCTTCCAAGTAGTCTTGTTCTTTTTCTAATAGAGCTTTTAAACCGTACTGTTTTTATTATACTCACTCAGAAGTACATTGACATCAGATTGAATTAAATTGTCTTTTATTTCGAAGAAAGGATTTCTCTGTTCAGATTGGATACGTTCGGTAGAACGGTTAGACTTAAGTGAACCAATAAATGTGACTGAAGTATTAGTTTTAGAAATGCATCATGAAATAATCATAAACAGTTTTGAATTTTTGCTTATCCATTTAGTAGACAGTCATGAATCTAAATATATTTGCAGTCTTTTTCTTCTTGTTCTTCGTGTCAATGGTTCTTCTTGTGTGAACGATATATTATTTGCATAATATTCGGCCAGTCTAATTGTGTTAGGAGTGGCCGCACAACGCTCAGATATTATGCATATTTGCAGAAAGAATCCATTATTTACATGTCAGTAAGAATAATATAAATGAAAATAGAACAAAGCCAATTACAAAATTATGAAACAAAATTCATTTTTGTATAATATGTTCTGCGAAGGACTATCAAACCTGTCTAGTAGTTTTGGATTGTAGTCAGCGCTCAGAAAACGTTTCGATTGCGTTAACGTAACAACAACTCGTTTAGGCAAGCTGGAAATGGTAAACATAATGACATAGGTTGATGTGAGTTCAGAATATATCACTATATTAGAATCTTGTGCACATTTAGCCATCTATGTCATACGAAACAAGGAACAAGCACATTGCCAGAAGCCGAGCTGCTATTGACTAGTTTCAAAGAGAAATACGTGAGTGATACTCAGGATTGCATGCGCTAATTAGTGACGATAATGAAGCGACTGCTGTGCATGACTAGTTTGATTCTATCCGAGTTAGACCAACTGTTTGGGTTTTCTGTCAAGAATTTCTGAAGCAGCTGTTTGGAAATGTGCCTGATAGATGAAAATAGAGATCCCTTTTTTCGCATAATGTTTTTTGTCCCAATATAGTTTGGTGACCTAACTATTTGAGCATTTTTTTTTGATATGGTAATACATTGCCATAATTGTTTTTGGCATACAATTTATGTTGACATAATTATACTTTGTTAGGTTAGGTTAGCGCTGATTGCGGTTATGTCGAGGAACACCGTGGTAGGTTTAGTCGCCTTGCACTAGCTTTTAGTGATGAAAGAATTTTTCAAATCGTTTGTGTAGTTTTATTAAATCCTTACACACAAACAACAAAATCAAATCTTATCTCTTTATATTTGGTATGGATATGGTATTCCTTTTCTTAGCGTTTTATCTATAAAAATATATATACTAGTACTATAGTCAAGAATAACACATAACTAACTAGGTACTCCCGCTATCCTCCGAAAGTCATCCATCTTAAGCGCGAACATTTTCTTTGATGCAAGTAGGGTTGATGGTATAATTAATTTGTTCTATGATTGATGCGAGCGCTTAGCGGCAAAAACGTCCTCATGAATCCATGTTGTATGTTGATGACATTTATAAGTGTTGTAAGCTTGTCTTTACCGGAATTTTAATGTCTGTTCTACATTATATTACCTTATGTTTACGCGAATGTTTTATATTGAAATTAAACCATTTATTACGCTTTTAAATTTTTTAGCAATGAATACAATAGCATTAGAATTATGTTCAAATATATTGACAACTCTAGTAGAGCCTCGCTGATTTCAGCATGAATGGGCCGGCTTGACTGGGGAAGGACTACCCTCTCACAGAATATCGACGTGAAATAGCAGTGTTCCTACTGTTATGTTTTCGATGAGTGAGAGTGCCGGAGGCCCAATCACCCTCTTTCCCCCTTCCGGTTCCTTCTCCTTCCGACTTTCTTTCCTAAGGGTCGGCAACGCGCAAGTGATGCCTCTGGTGTTGCAAGCGTCTATAGGCTACGGTGACCACTTACCATCAGGTGGGCCGCAGCCTTGTCTGCCACCATAGTCGTAAAAAAAAACATAGGTGCGCGCATGCGTTCTTGACAACGCAGAGTAAGTGCCGCATTATACACAACTGTATTAAAATATTATTAAGATACTGATTATTATAACAAGGCAGAAGCTGATAAGAAGAAAGAAATAATGTAATTATTGTGTTCAGAATGTTGAGCCAAAGACTATCGCGACACAACGATTATATATGAGAATCAAAACTCGCAATAAAATATCATGTTCAAAATTGAGTTCCGATCTAGTCTAATGACGTTTATTTTCATTTTGGAGGATACTATTTGTGAAATGTTATCAGTGAGACTAGATGTTCCCGCGGTTTCACCCCCGTTTATCGTTACTGCGCCGACCCCGTAGGTCGTAGCGTGATGTTATAAAGCCTATAGCCTTCCGCGATAAATAGGCTATCCAACACTAAAATATCTTTTTAAATCGAACCATTACTTCCTGAGATTAGCGCGTTCAAACAAACAAACAAACTCTTCAGCTTTATAATATTAGTATAGATTAGATAGGAACTCTATAGAAACATATACACACAATAGATTGGTTAAAGATAAATGTATAAACAAAGATTTGCATAAAAGGGCCACAGTTGGTATCGTTCAATAAATTATTAATTTATCAGATGAATAATCAGATCGGCGACTCCATGAATACATAATGCCATTCTCTTTACGCGTTATGGATACTAGCTATACCTATTCGTCAGATCGTTTGCGATTGTTGTAGATTTATAAGTCAGATTCTATTTTACCTATTATTATAAATTCACGTCTATCAGTTCCTTCGGTACATACAGGCATGAATCTATATATCCTAATCCTAACTAATATTATAAATGCGAATGTGAGTTTGTTTGTTTGTTACGCTTTAACGGCATAACTACTCGACCGAACATCATGCAATTTGGTATAAACGTTGTCAGGGGGTTCAGAAAGGGACATAGGATGCCTTACATCCAGAAAAACAACTGTTCTCCAGGAATAAAAAATTATTGACGAAATCTAGAGCAACGCGAGCAAGGCCGTGGGCAAAATATAATCTAGTTTATGTGTAAAGTATAGATAGATTCGTTGCACGTATCCTTGACCCGCGGGTACAGATGGCAGGGGGTCCGTAAATCACCCTTAATACCTCCGCTTAAAGTATCTGGTAGACACCCCACTTACCGCACACCCAAGAAATGATCTCAGATATTAATGATAGAGTATTTGTTGTATTTGCAATATTGTTGGGTTTAACAAAGATATTCATTTGCAATACAGGTAACCCCGCTAGAAACTAAAGCAGTCCAATTGGGGAAATACTTCCTTCATGCAGAAAATCACTGAGATCTTCTAATATCTGAATAGACACGTACACGATCAGCATAGCATTGTAAGATTTAAATGACAGCAAAAAAATTAAAGATTTTCACCAGATCAGCACAACAAAACGACCAAGCTTATCGATATAATCGAATCGTAATTCGATCGTTATTCATATACCTAATAATATAATCAGCGATAAAGAATAATCGATATTCAAATTCGAGTTCTTTATTTCTTTTTTGGCTACAATCCGGCATTGATAGCTTCCATATGATGCGGTATATATAATTATTCAGTTACGTCAAAAGATTTCTTATACATACCGTTATAGGAAACCATCTGGTACATTACTGTTTTCGACTTCTACCTTGTTCTTTCTACCTTCGCATGAGTCCACAGGAACAGTTCGATTGTCGAGTAGGCTGGAGTGAAGGAGAATCTTGCGATAGCAGCTCACACAGATTGTTGTATACTGAGCAATGTATTAACATTGTCCAGTATTACGTACTATTACGTAGAACTTATGGCAATGGCGATATATGTATTTGTATTATATCTCTATCTGTCGCTATATATTAGAGATGCCACGAATATTCGGCAACTATTCGGTATTCGGCTATTCTGCCACATTTTTCACTATTCGGTATTCGGTCGAATATTGAATACTGAATACCGAATAGCAAATCATGAAAAAAAAGAACTCAAAAATTTGCTTGCACTTACTGTGACACAACAAACAATCTGCCAGTTTATTGTCTTCACTACAAATTTTACAATATTTCCAAACAAGTGATTTTTTATTCAATGGAGTCATTTAGCTTTTCGCGAACAAATAGTGATATTTCTTAAGGTAATCGATCACATTAAAAGTAATATTTAGTTTACACTCCGTGTGTTGTACAGTATGATGCACAAAGAATCAACAAATAAAACGTGTTGTGACACGACCGCGACCTAATCACAAATGAAACAAAACTACCCGCGCCTACGTACTACTTCAGCGATGCAAGTTTAAACTCGTAAGTGACGAATTTGTCAACCGCGACAAGTACTAAGTGTTGCCGAATATTCGGCGCTTCGGCCACGAGCCTCGCCGAATATTCGGTATTCGGTATTCGGCCAAATAACTATTCGTGGCATCTCTACTATATATATACTTTTTGTTCCCCAGTGTAATAATTATATCAGCTTTGTATATAAGTATAAACTGTCTCACTGCTGTGCACGGGTCTCTTCTTAGTATGAGAAGTCCATTACGCTGGCCCAGTGTGGGTTAGCAGACTTCATATATCTTCGAGAACATCATGGAGAACTCTTAGACATACTTTTCTCACAATGTTTTCCTTCATCCATCTTTACAAACTTGCACATCTATAATATAAGCAGGATGATTTGTAACTGTTGGTAGTAACCCAAGTAATCCTTCGTTAGGTTAGCCAAGCGAGCTATTAATTATTTACATATAGCTTCGAAAAGTCAGAGGAGCATGCCTTGGGTTCGTCCTCGTGACTTTGTACTGGGCTATCGAAACTCATATGACACGGTAACTACTTACTATTTGGCGAGATATATGCTTGTATTTTATGTATTATTAGACTAACGAGATCTCTTTATAGTTCCAAAGAACGCCTACACTACTACTCAAGTGAAATTCCGATCAAAGTTATTACCACACCGTAGTAAGCAATTACTTCATGCGAGTTATACATGATTGGTTCTAATGTCTTGAATAAATTATAGACACACAACACAGCTGGGTACATTCCCGGCCATTTTAACGATGTCATTATAGGAAATAACATGGGTTGATAGATAATCCTACACTAAGTAGCATTCATCACTGTATATTATAAAAAGCCCTTCGCCGCGTCTGCCTATCTGCTCGCGATAAACCCAAAAACGATTAAACGGGTTTTCATGCGGATTTCACCAATAGACAGAGTGATTCATGAGGAAGGATCAGGTGTATAATTTGTTAAGGTTTTGTACTACCCGTGCGGGGCGGGTCGCCCGTTAATAATATAAGGAATTCCACCACCAGCACCTTTTATCGAGAAAAGGTACTGTTACTAACCTAAACTACATTTACGCGAGCGACGCCGCGGGCAAAATCTAGTAACAAATACTTCTGACTGGGCCTTCGCTGAAACACAACGGCTTCTTAAAAATCTGCAGAAGCCCTTCTTACCACAGGCACGAAATTTTCTGTAGAGAGGTGGAAAGTGGAGGTGCTACGATATTCGTAGGTCGAATTGACCTTTAAATATCACCTTTTACCAGAGTATATAAATAATTATTACACGCGATATCTCGACACCAACTGAAATGATAGCTAAAGCTGTTCTAACTGCACAGCGAGACATTGCAGAAAAAATTGGTTGTCTGTAAAGTCGGTTTACGGACGATAGTTTAACGTGACAACGTCATAACGTGCCTTTCGCTCGCTCGTGTAGCGCTCTCGCTCAGATCTTACGTTACAATGAGCGTAACGGGACAATGATCTTAACGGGACAATGACCGTAACAGGACAATAAAATCATCTTTTTTCGTGCGTGCAGCTGGCGTTCATCGATTTATTAGACGTTGTCACGTCAAAAATCCTGCGTGGTTTCTTTTGATCATTGATTCGCGTTATAAGCAAAGTGACATTAAAACAATGCATCTTTAATTTGCAGGATACATGATAATCTAAATAATATCAAAAATAATGTTCAGGGCCTTATCAATATATATACACATCCGTAATCACCGTCTAACCCTCCGGGCAATAAGTTATTTTATGTAAGGACGTGCATTGGTTGGACTTCCAGATATTTTTTACGAAAATAATTTACTGATTTTCTCTTTATCCGATTTTTTTTATCTTTATTTATTTGAGGAGCTATCACTTGATGATAATGTCACCCCCATAAGGAAAGCAACCATCAACTTAAGCGCCGGATACACTAGAGAACATTTTGTCCCGCAACATGACGCGCAACACTTAATATACGTGACGCTGCAACGTTGCATAGTGTCCCGCAACATGCCCCACAACATCACACGTGACGCGGGGCATGTTGCTTGCTTCCAACTCGGGAGCGAGCGCACGTGTCCCGTGTCAGTGTCGCGCCATTTGTCACCGAGTGTAGTCGCGAGATCACTCAGAATATTAACTCTTCTTTCTCGTTGTAGTAAGAAATTCCGCATCCACCACCTTCTCTTTCTCTTACGATTCAACACACTCGATATAATTACTATGTATGCAGCACTAATAGCCACAAACTCCTCGGGCGACATTTCTATAAACACTGACTAATGTGGCCTACACAATGTTCCGCGACATTTACTTCGGCATGTTCTACGTAGTTGTTGAGGAACATGTTCCACAACATGTTGCTCCATTTGCCCCCTAGTGTATCCTTGGCTTTAAACTAAACAATAGAGGACACACTATGTTGATCATAAATAGTAACAAATATACCTAATCATGCCTTATGTTAACTTGTTTCTATTAGTATTTTATGTGTCACTCATTGTTGTTTTATTATTTAAATTGTTTGAACATTGACTTGTTCAACCTACTGTAATGTAAGGCGACCTTGATTACTCGTAATTTCTAAGTATTCAGCTACTTAAGGTTAGCTAAGAACAATTAGCGAAGTCTCAGACGTACTTCAAGTATCACTTGTCGAGAGGATAATCAAATAATCTCTTGAACGTCGAGCGTTGAGCCGATCGACGAGTTCGTGTTATATGTCTATACTCGTATATATGTATAAAGCTGTAGATAGATGATTACCACGAGTATTGCTAAACACTTAGAGTAGTAGAGCCTCGCTGATTTCAGCATGAATATGCCGGCTCGACCGGGGAAGGACTACCCTCTCACAGAATATCATAGTGAAATACCAGTATTTTTACTGTTGTGTTTCGTTCGGTGAGTGAGAGTGCCGGAGGCCCAATCACCCTCCTTCCCCCTCCCCGTTCCCTTTCCTTCCCACTTCCTTTTATTCCTAAAGGTTCGGCAACACGCAAGTGATGCCTCTGATGTTGCAGGCGTCCATAGGCTACGGTGACCACTTACCATCAGGTGGGCCGTATGCTTGTTTCTATAAAAAAACCTATGTATATAATACGTGAAGTGAATACTTTGATGTACATATATGTATCAGTGTAGTATAGGTCAGGTTAGTTCTAGTTATTACTTCTTTCTGGATGAGAAATATCCTGTCTATTTTTGTTCCCCTGACGATGTATGCGAACCATGATAATCGGGTGAGTAGTTAAGGCATGTAAGCGTGAAAAAGAAACAACTCACCTCTGCTTATACATGCTTGTATGTCAAGTAAAATAGTTTATCTTTTGGTAGTGTTTGATTACCAAACGTTACATATTCACAGAAACTCGTATTGTAATACAACAAATAAGTGTCTTCTTCTCCCTAGCCTTTATTATTCCCAAGTCACTTGGGGTCGGCTTTCTAGTCTAACCGGATTTGACTGAATATCAGTTTTTACAAGGAGCGGCTGCCACCTGACCTCCGCAACCCGAAGGCTAACGATACCCTAAGGCTATACCAGTGTCAGGATATTAGAGGGCACTGACTTCCCAATAACGACTGCCATAGATGTTCATGACAGCCGGGACCGACGGCTTAACGTGCTCTCCGAGGCACGGAGCAGGCGATAATTGTAAATCAATACGCAGATAATTTCGGAAAGTCATATAACTTCCGAAAGTCAGAGGTGCGTGACGTGGGTTCGAACCCGAGACCCTCAGCATTGCAGTCTGTTGGTCTCCCCAGTGAGCTGTGTGTTGTTCCTTTATTTATTACAATAAAATGAACAGCCACTTATGTAAACACGAAGTAACACCCGCGCAGGAAAACGTGGAGTGTTATCGTGATACAATTTTAATTAAGCCTCACAGCACGTTATGAATATTTACATATTCGAGGTAACAATATTTGTTCCAATAATTTATGTTTCATTACTTTTTGTGTTAGCTTCTCTTTGTGTCTTTGAAGTATAATATATTGCCCCAGTAGCTTAAGTTGCTGATAATAACGTGCTCTCTAAAGAAAAACTATATTTTAACTAGTATTTTTTTATCATACCACAGCAAAACCTTGAAAATTCGGCATTTTTTTTATTTTACACTAGCTTTGTCTTGCGGCTTCGCTCGCTAGAGAACAGTACTTTTTTTATGAGCTAAAACTAAGTTCTGCCATAAAGTTTTCTAGCAGTTCTCAGTTGAGGCAAACCCACAACATACGTGTATTCTAATTTATGACTAAAACTTGGTTCGTAGGTCTCCGACTGCATATGTTATGGAAATACCTCACGATGGCAGCTATTTTGAATAAAAATATTCTGTTAGTTGTGTCTTTCTTGTTATTGCTAATGTTAGACAGTTTAAAAAATCTAAAATGTTAAGCCTTGAGTTGGCAACGAAACGATCCCATTTTTGAGTAATATACACCTCTGTAGTGCAGTGGTATTGTATGCGACTGCTGTGCATGTGCGGTATTAGGTTCGATGCCCGGGCTAGGCAAACAATTATTGGGTTTTCTGCCAAGAAATTCGGAGTTTGGCATTGGCCCGGTACAACGGCCATAGGCTCGCCCCTTAATACTTGCGACCTAAAAATACTCACATAGGACCTGAGATTGTTTTTTTTGCCAGTGGCTTCTCTCGCTCGGAAACAGTTGTTTTCTGGGTGAAATCTTTTGTCCTTTTCTATGCCCCTGACAACGTGTATGCGAAATTGCATGATGATCGGTCGAGTAGTTAAGGCGTGAAAGCGTAACAAACAAACTAACATTTGCGTTTATAATATAAAGTTAGAGTTTGCCCGCCTATATCCCACGACTATGTGCTTGCGTATCTATCTCCTTGCCAAATTTCGTCAAAATGGGTTTAGTGGTTCAGCCGTGAATGTGTAACAGAGAGACAGACAGAATTACTTTCGCATTTATAATATTAGGGTGGATTGTCAGTTTGGGTATACTTTGTAGTGCAGGAAATGTAAGAAAGAAAATACCTTGTTTGTATAAATTTAACTTGAAACAGGATAACAGTTTGTGGAACATATTACAGCTAACAAAAGTTAAATGAACGAGAGAAAAGCGAGTGTAGGCTTGGCAAGTGACACCAGCTAAGCTGTTCACCACAAGTAGGATGTTCAAACTTTTTGTTCAGCGTATTTGGCTGCTAATCCGTTTAGTGAAAGCGCCTGGGTACACGAGTGTCGCTTTTAACTATTTTTATGTTAATTTATTTTAAATTGTTAGGGAAACAAACGCTTTATGACTTTACTATTATATTTCAGATAGCTTTTGCCCGCGGCTTCGCGTAAAAGTACGTTAGGTTCACTATACTATTTTTATAAAATATAGCCTACGTTACTCGGTGATAATATATGTAGCTTTCTAATAGTAAAAGAATTTTTAAAATCGTATACGTAGTTTTTGAGTTAAATCGTTTTAAACCAACAAACATAAAGTCAAATTTTTCCTTTATAATATTAGTAAAGTTAAACCTAAAATAAATAAAGGATCCCCGTGATCCAGACTGTTTATAATAAAAGCATTTCTATTGTAAATAACACAATAACTAAGTATATAAAATCGACTGTTATACAGCATGTAACTTAAAGTTTATATGGTCATATTTTAGTGTCAAAAAATGGTGCTAATAACACGCGAACTAAGATATTTTATAATTTTCCATAATATTTAAAATATTTTCCATTAAAATTACTAAAAGCATTAATTAAACTACTATATACGGATTTTATTGCGTTGTATATTTGACATTTTAACAAAATTTTGAAATTGTTACACTACTATTACTATTAAACTTTACTAATTTTTAAACTAATTATATTATTGAAACTATTTATACTATTACTATACTATTATACTATTTATATTTATGTTTACACTTTCCCCGACGTTTCGGTTGCTTTTCAGCAGCCATGGTCACGGGGAGACTAAGATGGTAGTTGTCTCAATGTTCCAGTGTAGTTTAATTTCAATTAATAACATTCGCGTAAACAGAAGACAATATTATAAAAAGCAATAAATTATAACTAAATAGTGAGTTTAAAACCTGACGCAAAATAAAGGCTGTTTATAATCACGATCGAAGTCATAGCGAACAGCTAGTATGCAGCACTTTAAAGAACCTCTTCTGTAATAAATCCAACTTTGTTCTCTTCTTGTTTATGAAAACCTTTTTCATTGAAGATTTATGAGAGTACACCGCACCGGCGCACCGGCGCGCGCTCTCTGCAACTTTGTACATAATATCAACCACCATCAATGTAACTTTACTGACGTTCAAAGTTCACTCGTACGTTACTTACGTTGTACATATATACTTATTTATACTCACGCTCATCTTCTTCTCCCTAGCCTTTATTATTCCCAAGTCACTTAGGGTCAGCTTTCTAGTCTAACCGGATTTGACTGGATATTAGTTTTTACACGGAGCGGCTGCCACCTGACTCCGCAACCCGAAAGCTAACAATACCCTAAGGCTAGACCAGTGTCAGGATATTAGAAAGAAAGAAAGAAACTTGTTTATTTCGTACAGAGCACACACAATTAATTAAAACAAAATAAACAAAAATATTATACATATTAAAAACAAAATGTGTATACCCTCGCCGAAAAGGGTCACCACCTCAGCATTAGCTGAGGCATTATTAGAGGGCACTGACTTCCCAATAACGACTGTCATAGATGTTCATGTCAGCCGGGAACGACAGCTTAACGTGCTCTACGAAGCACGAAGCATACGATAATTGTCAATCAATCAATCAATATGTTCACGCTCATATCTCCACATTAACAAAGGTTTTAGTTTCCAAGTAATTACGCAGGCATTGCCCATCAATAGCTGGCATCATTGGTAGCGAATGATGGGCAAAGCGCAATTGGGATTGTTAGTGTTGTAAGCAACTGTAACCTGTTACAGATTGTCTGCTTCTTCTCATGAAAGCTCTACTCCATAAACAAACGTTTCCATCACTTTTATTTCCTTTTTACTCTATTTTAATAATGTATTATTAATATAAACTATGAGCAGCGATAGCTCAGTAGGGAGACCAACAGACTGCAATGCAGAGGGTCTCGGGTTCGAACCCACGTCGCGCACCTCTGACTTTCGGAAGTTATATGACTTTTCGAAATTATGTGCGTATTGATTGACAATTATCGCCTGCTCCGTGCCTCGGAGAGTACGTGCCGTCGGTATTGGCTGCCATGAAAATCTATGGCAGTCGTTATTGGGAAGTCAGTGCCCTCTAATATCCTGACACTGGTCTAGCTTTAGGGTATTGTTAGCCTTCGGGTTGCGGAGGTCAGATGGCAGTCGCTCCGTGTAAAAACTGATATCCAGTCAAATCTGGTTAGACTAGAAAGCCGACCCCAAGTGACTTGGGAATAATAAAGGCTAGGTAGAAGATTATTAATATGAACTGTCCCACTGCTACGTATAAACTGTCTCACTCTTCCCATTGTGAGAAGGGTTAGGCTATAGTCCATTGCGCTAGCCGAGTGCAGGTTGGCAGTATAATATAAAAATAATTATAACATACTAGCTGTCCCGACAGACATTGAGACGTACAGATAAAAAATAATTAAAAAAAACAAATCTAAACCATTCTCGAACCCAATTGAACACTCAAAAATTTCATCAAAATCGGTCCAGTCGTTTAGGAGGAGTTTAATTACAAACACACGCACAGAAGATTTATATATATAAAGATAAGTTTAATTATTACATCGTTACATCCTTATCAACAAAAATAAGCAGCCGAACCTATGCTCTATATAAGCTTGCTCCAGTAGTTAATACAACTGCATTACTTACAGCATATCATGGCCTTGTTGAATCCATACTTAGATATGGACTCATATTCTGGGGAAACTCAGTCGATAAGGATGTAACGTTCAAACTCCAAAAGCGCTGCATTAGAGCAATGTTTGGTCTACAAGTCACAGACAGTTGCAGACCGTACTTCGTAGAATATAAAATTTTAACGCTTACATCATTATATATCTACGAAACAGCTGTATTTGTGAAAACCAATCCACAACTATTTAATAAACTATCAGATGTCACTATTCGCAACCGACGCGATAATCATAAACTGTGCATGCAAACTGCAAAAACAGCGCTTTTGGGCAAGAGCATTTTCTGCATGGCACCCAAAATATACAATAAAGTACCAAATAAATTTAAGGACCTTAACATTAACATATTTAAACGTAATTTAAAAAATCTTGTACTGCATAAATGCTACTATAATATTAATGATTTCCTATGTGATGATCTTATATAATTTATTTTTTTCTTTGTTTTAATAATCATTTATCAGGATCTAATTTAATTTGACATGTTCTTAATTATTGACATCTTATCTATTATACTGTTATATTATTGGAAATGACTTATTAATTAATTATTTTTATATTCATTGTTCGAATTTGAATTGACCTACTTATAATATATCTCACTTCATTGTTAAGAAACGTTTAATTGAGATGTTAATTATTGTATTAGATCCAGCATAATTTTAAAGTTACTTATTAAGCACATACATTTGCATGTCTGACCAGACAGAGCATGTTGAGACAAAATAACTGTAACACCTGATTGTACACATGTTGAGTCAAATAAATTTATCTTTATCTTTATCTTTATCTTTATCTATGTCTCCAGGAGATATTTACACATTTAATGGAAATAAATACTTTTGACTTTGACTTGAGCCGAAGGCAAAAATGTTACGCTCTATGAACTTTGGCCAATTTGTATACTAATTGGTTGTTTACTACACGCGCATAGTTCTCATGCAAAAATCATACACATAATATAACAATGATTTCTGTGTACATTGAAGGTACACTACATTAGTAATTTACAAGCTTCTATACATACCCTGCAATGGATAATTTTGTAATCATCATAGAGGTACAAAGAGAATACTAAATGAACAATTCAATTGGAACACTGAGTGCACGGATGTAGCAGTGGATTAAGCGACTGTCCAGTACTAGTTTGCGAAATATTATAGATTCGATACCCAAACGAGACAACAGTTTGTGTCATCCCCAAATTGTTTTTCCGATTGAGGTTGTTCTTTGTGCCCATTGTTTCAAAGTTTTGCAAAATCGTCATCATCATCATCAGGCTATAATAGTCCACTGCTGGACATAGCCCTCCCCCAAAGAGCGCCATAGCGCCCTGTCTTCAGCTTGCCGCATCCAGCATCTGCCTGCAGTTTTCGCAGATCGTCATCCCACCTGGTCGGAGGGCGTCCTACACTACGTTTGCCGAGTCGCGGTCTCCACTCAAGAACACGCTTACCCCAGCGGTTGTCAGTTCTTCGCGCGATATGGCCAGCCCACTGCCACTTCAGCTTGCTAATTCTCTGAGCTATGTCGATGACTTTGGTTCTCTGTCGGATGTATTCGTTACGAATCCTATCCTTCAGAGAAACTCCGAGCATAGCTCTCTCCATAGCTCGCTGAGTGACTAAGTCAGCATCACATAAATTTTTACTGGTTCGGAAAAGGTCTTTAAAAAAAACATTTCTTAAAAAAAAAAGAAAATAAAAAGCCATATAAAAAACTAAAATGTACTGGCGTTGGATTTCTAAACTAAAGATATGTAGCTATTAAGCCGTCTGACCTCTGCAACTTAAAGAAGTAATGCTATTAGACTAAACACCTTACTTCTAAAAGGCATATTAACGTCGTGTCAATGTTCAAATCATGTCAAGCGATGCGATATCGCTAATCACAGCATTGCGTTTGACCACCTATTAAGAGTTTTTATGCGTTAACCTTTTAATAACCGGGGTTAACTTCTTAACCTTGTAGTGTCGGGTAAAAACAACACTAAGGTAGTCAGAGTCTGTCGTAGAAGGCGATAAAATGTGTCACGGACGACGGTCAGAATTGACGTATATACCTTTTTGTATTTTGTACTTCTTTGACAAGATAACTACGAGCTATGGTCGTTCGTTGACATTTGTTGAAAATGTGAGTAGATACATATATGTAAGGAAGGGCTCTTAGGCATAAATTGGTAGGGACTTCAATGTTCCTTCATTTAAAATAACCAGTGGTTCCTGTTTCAGGTTCTTTGGTGACCACCAGGATAATTTTAGGTGATAGTAATGCTTCTTATTCTGTCCTTCGTTTTTATAAGGCCCAAAATCCGTAAGCAAATTCCACCGACAAAAATAACACTGAATTACTACGCTGAATGTCGGAGATGCCCATAGAAGTCAGGACCTCCTCAGGCCCCAAAGTTGCGACTTTTTGTAATTGATTACCCATCCTAGGACATGTATGATACCAATGTTAAAAAGGAAGTTGTCAAGTTACTTGTTGTTCTTTTAACGATGGGTAAAGGAATGTCTCATATACCAGGCATACTTCTTCATGGAAATACAAACGTTATTCAATGTATGCCATGTATGCAAACCTTCACCAAGATGAAGGGTGTCTCAGGAAACCATTACTTCAAGTATACTTGCTCTACTTAGTGGTCTGGAAATATTCCGCTCTCGTGCGATATGTTAAAATATGCAACAGCAAACAGGCAGTGCAATTATAATGCAAGTATGCAAGGGTCAAGGTTAGTACACCCCGCTATCCTTTTTGTGTATTAAAAAATCTAGTTTCTAACTACGTTTATTGCAGCATAAGGACGTTTCTTTGGAACAGACATTGGGATGACGACACACGCGATGTCAACTCTTAGGAAATAAATCGGTGTGCTGCATAAGGGACAGATATTATTAGGAAATGAAGGGCTCGGCCTCATTAAGGGATCTGTAAACCCTATGCGCCGTACTATTATATCCATAAATAGTTACAAACATGACACGTTAAAATTAAAAAGTAGATAAAATATTATGAAAAAGAAAACAGTTTAGGGAGCAGATTATAGAGCTTACATAAGCAGAACCACTGGTTCTACTATGAAAATATCTACCCAAAACTACGGGCCGAACTTAAAAACCTTAAATGAAGTTTCTTCAGATTTCTTCCTTTCAGAATGACATGACACTATAATTTGTTCGACTGCTTTATGAAAGGGTTAAGGACAAGCAAGACGTTACGTACCAAAATTCAGGGCAACTTTCGAAATAAATGTGTTTCGCGGCACGACACATTGGCCCCAAATTTCGGTATTTATGTTACATGGTAGACCTACAGACTAGAAAGTCAAGTCCACTCTTTCCAATCGCCAATTGATTACAAAATATTATTATAAAGGGAAAAAGATTTTTCAGATATGAATTATAGTATGACTAGACTTCCGGTCTACCATAAAAATGTCTATCCAAAACTTCGGGCGAAAGAAATAAGTATTTAAAACCGCGAAGTTTCTTTGGATTTCTTTCTTTCAAAGTGACATTATACCACTGTTTGGACCACTTCACTGTAGAGTTTATAATGCTCAAAGCGTTACTTTTGTGTTTACGGTACTAACAGTACTAACAATAGACCCGCAACTGTGTCTTCTGTTAACGCGAATATTATTCATTGAAATTAAACTACCTACTATATACGTCGGGGAAAGTGTAAACATAAATAGTTTTAATAGTTTCAATAATTTAATTAGCTTATACATTAGCATAGTTTAATAGTAATAGTAGTTTAACAGTTTCTAAATTATGTTATAAAGTGTCAAATAAACAACGCGATAAAATCCGTATATATTAGTTTAATTTCAATGAATAGATCCGCAACTTCGGCCTATTGGTGAGTTTCTTAAACCTAAGAAGCATATCTAATAAATTCTAAATAAAAAAGTAAAATCATTCTAATCAATATTTCGCTTTTTAGCGTTCAATTGCTGTTACATAGAGATATTGTCAAAATTTTAACCTAAACCATTTAAATTGTAGATCAATACAGTCTACGCATATAAAAAAAGAAAAGTATTGAGATTTTGAAGTACAAATACGTAACAAGTTTAGGGTCGAGGTCACGATGCGTAGGGTCGGAAATAGACGGACGGTGTAAAGGCTCCTGTACACTCGACGTTGGAGCATACAAATAACAAATAGCTCGGCCGTACGTGTTACGTTCGCTAAGGTAGTAAACAAGCTTACGGCTTGATAGTAAGTGATGGCTGTAAGTTATGGATGCGTGCAACGGTAAAGATTTTATTTTTATTTTTTATTGCCATTGGTGGCAGACGAGCAAGTGGCCCACCTGATGGAAAGTGGTAACCACTGCTCATGGACTTCAGCAATGTCAGGACACAGCAAAGCCGCTGCCTACCGTCAAAGAAGATGCTTTCTTTAACTTGCACTGTTTTGGCATGTATAGCCAAAATATTTTATCCACTGAAAGCATAGCATTATCATCATCTCATCAAGGTAATTTAGCATAAACTAAATTACTTTAAATAGCTTCGGATGTATAAATTGGTTCACCTGTGGACGAGTATAAAAATGAAGCAAATATTTTGTTGGCCATAAATTTTGTGGAATCTGATTGTCTTTTTGTGTCAGTTGTTTGAATGTTTACCACTGTGCACCAACTACATGGACGGCGTAGTGGCTTAGGCGCAAGACACACAGATAAGACGTAAGACGAGGACATGTCGCAGACGCGGCGCCCTTTCAATAAATTTTCATACAAAATGTATAGAAGCGTCGCGACACAAAACAAAAAGAAAAGACAGGGCGCGGACGAGACGCGAACACGACGCTTCAATCAATTTTCATATAAAATGTATAGACATTTAGTATGAAAATTGAAGGGGCGCCGCGTCTGCAACGCGTCCTCGTCTTACGTTTTTTCTGTGTGTCTTGCGCCTTAAGTGCTCGTTTCGCCACTGCCGCTGCGACGAATGTTTTAGATTTGATCCACACACGGGCCAAACATTTTGTGACCCAAGAATAGGTATTCCGTGTCTCGGTGTTTTTTATATCCATTGTTTGAATGTTTCTAAAGTCCCCGCAACAAAGGACATACTCGAAGTGGTCTTCAAAAAAGAATAAAACACTATTAAAATTGTGATATTGTTGATTTGTAGTTGTCTTTTGTAAATCAATAACAAAGTCTAGCTGATCCCATTACCTTCTTTTAAGCCTGCGATGTTTATTTCGACGTATTTACACGCACCGCTCTCAGAGCACGTTCAGTGTGTCAAACCCTTAACCGCATATAACCCTAATATCGAACAAACCGTTCGCTGTTCATAATTTATTCAATTTTATACACAAAACGACCAGTTATTGCGTTATGGCCTCCAGTAAAATTTTATTAAAGTGGAGAAGTGAAATAATGAAATTATATTAGTATCGCTTCCTCTGGATATTATAAAAGGATTTATGACACACGGAATGGCTGCGTTGAGAATTTTAAAGCACGCTCTGAATAAAATACAAATAAAAGCCTTTTCTAACTGCAGCTAGCGTGAAACGGAACGAAAAGGACTTAACCGTCACGTCGTCACTCCACATAAAATACACCACCATATTTTTTTTTATACTGCTATGGTGGCAAACAAGCATACACGGTCCACCTGATGGTAAGTGGTCACCGTAGCCTATGGACGCCTGTGACACCAGAGGTATCACTTGCGCGTTGCCGACCCTTTAGGAAAGGAAGTAGGAAGGAGAAGAAGCAGGATGGGGGAAAGAGGGTGATTTACCCCTATATGAGACAAAAAGTGCTATTACAATTGATTGCACCGGATCAAAGTATCTTAATACCCTTTTTTATAATTCCAACATAACACGGTAACTAGTTTCAATTTTAAAATATGACCTGCAGTGGCGTGTCGGTAAAGTGTCTATGTACTTAGTGCTAGCCGTAATTGTACCTTGTTGAGGATTATACGTTCCAAGTATTATAACAATTAAACAACACTATGACACCATGCATAGTAGGCGGTTTAAATTGTAGTTTCATCACAATAATAAACAAATGTATATTTCTTTGTTAATGTTTTTGTTTTTATCTTTCATACTGCTTTCGTATGAAAGTTGTATGACACGTATTCAAACTAAAAGATAAAAATTGTTGTAGTATAGCAGAGAGACATAAGTTCATATATACAAGAAATAACCGTGAACTGAACCCACAACACGTCTTACAATATCTATACTAATATTATAAAGCTGAAGAGTTTGTTTGTTTGTTTGAACGCGCTAATCTCAGGAACTACGGGTTCGAATTGAAAAATTCTTTTAATATTGGATAGCCTAATTATCGAAGAAGGCTATAGGCTATATAACATCACGCTACTACCCACGGGGGTGGTGCAGTAATCATAAACGCGGGTGAAACCGCGGGCACTTCTAGTAATTATATAAAATCACAAAACCTAACTTAAATACTATATCTAAAATGCACGTAGAACTCGTAGCACCTACGTAGTAGTAAAGTGCTCGTAGCAACACCGCTACGAAGGTGCTACACGTAAAGATGCTACGGCTTGTCTCCGTGTGAAGCGACTAATTAGGGCCAATGGTGTGATACAGACGTTCCATACAGCTCTCATGAACATTTCCTAACCAATTTTACTCTTAACCAGTCGCTAATCGCGGTTTTGTTATAGTTTCCTTAAATGTCATGTGATAGATAAAGAAAAATTTCAAGAATTACGGCAGTAGCCAAAACAGATAAGGCATTAGTCTTGCGATTGAAAAGTTGCGAGTTCGAATCTAACCTATTGCACTACTGATGTAGACTCACTAATAACAAAAGCATTATCGCTTAGCTGTAGGGTTATAAGAGCAATTTGTAACTGGTTAACAAGAGTACTACTTATTTATAAACTAAATTGCAACCAATCTGTATTGCAAACATACATTTTTAACACGCTTTTATTAGTTTCACTTGTATGTTTGTCTGTATTTAACCGACTCCTTTGAGCTCGATTTTAAACCACTTTAAACGGTCAGATTTCATTTAAACATTGTAGACTTATCGAGGACTGATGACAATACAATAAATAAAATAAAAATTAAAAATAAATAATAGTATAAAAACTTAAAAAAACACGCTTTATTAAAAAAAGCAAACTAAAAAGAAGAAAATAATTTAATAATTTTAATGTAAAAAAGCGTGAGGTGCTTTCTAAGAGATTTTGATAACCTCCGCCCCACGCTTTTTTACATTAAAATAAAATTATTCAATTATTTACTTATAAGTGGAAGCTTGTAATTATCAACATGTATATATATTTTTCCACGTATATATATCAGTTTTTACACGGAGCGGCTGCCACCTGACCGCCGCAACCCGAAGGCTAACGATACCCTAAAGCTAGACCAGTGTCAGGATATTAGAGGACACTGACTTCCGAATAACGACTGCCACAGATGTTCATGGCAGCCGAGACCGACGGCTTAACAAGCTCTCCGAGGCACGGAGCAAGCGATAATTGTCAATCAATACGCACATAATTTCGAAAAGTCATAGGTATAACTTCTGAAAGTCAGAGCATTGCAGTCTGTTTGGTCTCCCCACTGAGCTATCGCTGATATTTTCTAGTAATGTCAAGTAAATATATACATATATTTCAATCGGATGAGTAATTCAAATCTTAACTTAACAAAAACATCAACCATCATGGTGAATTAAAACAACGAATACGGGCAGACACTACTCGATATAACTCTAAATATAAATTGTATAAACGGTTATTAATATTTATTAATCCTATAATTAACTAGATGTTCCTGCGGTTTCATCCGCGTTTATCGTTAATGCGACACCCCCGTGGGTCGTAGCGTGATGTTATATAGCCTATAGCGTTCCTCGATAAATAGGCTATCCAACACTAAAAGAATTTTCCAATTCAAACCAGTAGTTTCTGAGATTAGCGCGTTCAAACAAACAAACAAACTCTTCAGCTTTATAATATTAGTATAGATTACATATATTATTAATTAAAAAGAAACACTACATAATATTTTCTCCTGTTTACGCGAATATTATTCATTGAAATTAAGCTACTATGTACGGATTTTATCGCGTTGTTTATTTGACACTAGTAATAGTAGTGTAACAGTTTTTCAAAATTATGTAATAAAGTGTCAAATAAACAACGCGATAAAATCCGTATATAGTAGTTTAATTTCAATGAAGAAACACTACATTTTGTACAGAAACTACGAAATTAGATGTAGGACATAAACAGGAATTTCATCGTTAGTTCTCCAATATTAGTATCGAAGTATAAGATGCATTAAACTTCAACAGTTTCTTCCATAACTACATGCTTTAAAAGCTTGTTAAAGTGTTGCTAAATGGTTTATCGGTGTATCACTGTGTAAACAGCCGGTAAATTTACAATAAACAATAGACTGGTAGTTTGTTCAGTGAGCGGCCATCGTTGCCGGTCGAGTGGGTCCGCTGCACTGAACACATGACTACACAGCGACCACTGCGCCACACAGCCGTCACTTCACTATAAAGGTGCTGTAACTCAAAGCGGAACTATGATGTAAACATATCGCCTATACATCGCGAAGGGGTAGCCAGAGACATAGAACATATAAGAATAATAATAATATCAGCCCTGTATTAAACTGTCCCACTGCTGGGCACGGGCCTCTTTTTAGTGTGAGAAGGGTTAGGCCATAGTCCACCACGCTGGCCTAGTGCGGGTTGACAGACTTCACATATCTTCAAGAACATTATGGAGAACTCTCAGACATGCAGGTTTCCCTACGACGTTTTCCTTTACCGTTAAAGCAAGCCATAATTAAATATTTTATACGCACATAACTTTTTAAAAGTCAGAATTTACAGTCGCAGAATGTCCAATTCGCAAAATATCTGCAGATCGCACATACAATCTGCATAATATGTTACTATGGAACCTTGTGTAAGTTAATTTGTCGGCCTCGATGGCGTAGTAGTTAGTGTAACCGACTGCCACGCCTGAGGTCGCGGGTTCGATGCCCGCACAAATCAAACATTTGTGTGCATGAACATGGACGTTTGTGTTGGTCTGGGTGTTTCGATCTATAATGTTTATGTATTTACAAAAACAAAGTATATATTATGTATGTTTATCCATTGTCTAGTACCCATAGTACAAGCTCTGCTTAGTTTGGGCTAGATGGTGTTGTGTGTATGTGGTAGAATATTAATAATAATTCTTTATTCTCTCTTCACAACATTTATATTATATCTGATTCGTACTTGACCGTTTTTTACAGATACCATGAAATTGGAAACAAGGGTCATATTTATTTAATAAGGCACACTAAACAAAACATAATGCATACAGTATAAAACTTATAAACTATTAAACAGTTTTAGTTTAAAACTTGAAACTATGGTTCTAACTATTTATTAAAGAAACATTTTGCATCCTGTAGACATTTTGCGAAGTGGACGTTCTGTGACTAAGCGATAGGGCTCCTATCGCATAGTCACAGACTAACTAGGTAGACTAGACTAGGTAGTCGCCTAGTCGCTACTGACAGTGTTCAGACTATTGTGGACTTGATCTTTAAACTGATAATTGTGTAAGCTACAGATAGCGTAAAGACTGGGTGGTATTATTGTTCATTGTATGAATGTTTGGAAAGATCCCTGTGACTCAGATATCATCGGAAAAGCCATGCCGCGGGATTTTCCAAGCCTTCAAAAAATACTTTAAAAGTCAAATATAATATTCTCCACAAGGTATAGTGAAAAACGTAGGGTTGCAAAACAAAACAACAGGTGGCGAAAATAACGTGTAAACTCAAGTAAGTTAGATATTTTTTTTATTTATATGGTGTTTATTGCAATCAAGCGATAACAAAAGTGAGTCCGATTTGACTGTTACACTCCATTTTATACAAAAATTAGTAATGACGTCACAATAATAAAATTACAACCATAATTATATATCCTAATAGTATAAAGTAGCGATATCAGCTCAAGCTTAATTAAATAAACAAATAAATAATTAATTATGTATCCTATCTTATATTATTATATTTTATATCTTATTTATATGACGTGTTAGTAGAGTGAGCCGGTGCTTGTAACAATAGTATATATTATTTTATTATATAGTATAGTTCCAGACTCCATGTAGTTTATTTGCCATCTTGATGTCGTTATAAAAATGTACCTACATATGTGCGTGACTGTTACACCAGCCCTTTTTTAAATGGGAGTCGTGCCGCGATCCCCTTGGATACATTTCATAACAGTCAAATAAACCCACTCCCTTACTATCACTTACTGAAAACTCATTCAAAATAAGCATGCATTACGATTCTTCATTACCAACAAAGGGATGACCTACTTCACCAGTTCAAAAACTGTTCCGTCCCTTTTCCACATTGATAATTAGAAACATACACACATACATAAATTCACGCCTGTTTCCCAGAGGGGTAGGCAGAGATTACGAATTTCCATTTGCTACGATCCTGACACACTTCTCTGGCTTCATTCACTTTCATCACATTTCTCATACACGCCCGTCGGTTCAAGGAGCTCTTAACCTGGCCTTAGTCCAGAATGCCTCCGATCTGATCGAGAAACGTTCGCCTAGGTTTTCCTCTTGCGACTGTTCCATTCACACTAGCCTTATAAACTTTCTTAGTCAGCCTTTCCTCGTCCATTCTTTCTTAATTAGAAAGGGACGCGGTATTATAAAATAGTTTGGTTTTCCGAAAACTGAATCCCCTACGTGATCCAGTGAAAATTTCTCAAAGCACGTACAGGCCTCACTCTAATACACACTGTCAACAATTGTATAAAATGTTGTATCTATTCTCCACCCAACAACTATGCTTATAGCAAAATATTTCGCACATCTTTCTAGTCCATTACGTTAAAATTAAGTATTGAAGATTTTATTATCAACTAGCTTTCGCGCGTGGCTCTGCCCGCGTGGTACTTACATCAATCAAAAGTAGCCTATGTCTTTTCCCAGGTTTTAAATTACCTCTGTATCAAATTTCATCCATCCATCATGCCATCTTACTGTGTATTTTAGATTTATATTAAATAATATATCTTAACTCATCATTATTTCGTCTCTATAATATTATTAAGTTATTATTGTTATTATCTTTAGTTTTTTATAGTCAGTAGTATATGGCATAATGGCTGTAACACCTTGTTAATCTGAGTTGTAAAATACTGAAATTATATTTAACTGACGATTTAAAAGAGTGGCCGTGAGTTTCTTGCAGGTTTCTTCAGACAGACAGAGTTGCTTTCGAATTTATAATACCTATTAAGTAAGACAGTAAGGATTAACTTCTCTCTCTCCTGTGTTGCAGAATTTCTATTATACAAAAAACATGGCGTACTAATCGTTATTTAATTAATTAAACACAGTGGTGTAGTGGTTAGTATAACCGACTGCTACGCCTGAGATCGCGGGTTCGATTCCCGCACAAGTCCAACATTTGTGTGCATGAACATGGATGTTTGACTTGGTCTGGGTGTTTCTATATATAATATGTATGCATTTACAAAAAAAATATTATATATGTATATTTATCCATTGTCTAGTACTCATAGTACAAGCTCTGCTTAGTTTGGGCTAGATGGTGGTGTGTGTATGTGGTAGAATATATTATTATTATTAAGTTCACAGCTAATATAACATTACTGAACAAAAAAGCTATCGAATCCGGCGCAACAGAATTATCGTAAAGTACTGAATGACTATGTGATGTCATTACTTTATCTCTATCGTTTTCGCGCATGTAATGACTATGCTTTAAAAGATAATAGTAAGGCCTAAGATATATTCTGGAGAAACTAGCAGTCATTATACCAGGTATGGTACAAATACTAACATTCCACTCCCGAGTTTCCAACTCAATCTCTCGGTCAGCAAAATTTGATTGGGATTTATTATTTAAAAATTTTCAAGAACAGGTCAAAGTTTGAAAATCAAGCAACAATTGGCTAGCATCTATTACAGCGGATACGTCGAGTATACATAGTTACTTAAGGTCAGACCTGAAGACTTCAGGTCCTCTGAATTGTACACGGCGGCTAATGCAGTACATTCATAAGGATATAGCTAAGGGATAAATCTTGGGGCCGACACAATAGATCTCACTGGGTCGAAGTGTTGTCGGTCTGTACTGACTGGCCTCCACACACAAGATAAGATAAGATAAGGTCAGACCTAAAACTTATCTAGTTAAATCGTGTACCTATTACACCTTTTTATATACCTTTCAAGAGTGTACCCGTGTAACTGTAATCAAAAAACCTAATGCTAACAAAACCAGAGACCCTTTCTTATCTAAGTAGGCAACAAATATAACCTCCATTTCTAATAACCGAGTAATTAACAAAAAGGTTTGCTTTTTAAACACGCACCGGCTGTAACGATATTATCGTGAGGTTTGAGGTGGAAACAGGAATACATACGGGCCTGTTTTAACATCACAGACTACTAAGGCTTGCAGACCTACCATTAGTACTAATTCACTATGAAAATCACAAAGTACTTTTATATTCGATCTCGATATTGACTAGGGTTTCGCTCGCGTAAATATTGGTTAAGTTAATAACAGTACTATTTTTTAATGAAGGGTACCATATATCCTTTTCCGTTCCCCTGACAACGTGTTTGCGAAATTTCATGACGATCGGTTAAGTAGTTGAGGCGTGAAAGCGTAACAAATAAACAAACTTACATTCGTATTTATAATATTTGTTAGGATTAAGGTGGGAAAAACTGACTGCATGTATGGCGTAGTGGTTTAAATAGTCGCCTCGCCACTGCCACTGCGCCGAGTGTTGTGGGTTCGACTCCCACGCGGGACAAACATTTGCGTGATATACAAATAGTTGTTCTAAGTCTGGGTGTTCTATGTGTCCATTTTTGAATGTTTGTAAAGTCACCTCGACACGGAAGTTATATAATTATGTAGTCTTTAAAAAGCTTCTCATAATTTATTTATTACTAGTTTTCACCCGCGGCTTCGCTCGCGTAAATGTAGGTTAAGTTAGGTTTGCAACAGTTATTTTTCTGGATGAAAGGTACCCTATATCCTATTCTGTACCCCTAACAACGTGTATGCAAAATTTCATGTTGATCGGTTGAGTAGTTAAGGCGTAAAAGCGTAACAAACAAACAAACTCATTTTCGCATTTATAATATTAGTTAGGATTAGGATTAGGATGAGAAATACAAAAAAGAAGCTATTAAAATAAATAACAACATACAGACGTAAGTAAAAACGTTCTTATGTTGTATACGAAAAATCGACGATCCGTAAGTTAAGTATGAGTTTTTGAGGAGGCAATAAGTGAGCACAAGATGATGATTTAGTGGATTTTATATGTTCGTGCTGTAAGCTTTTTCACACATTGATTTGCTTTAGCCCAAAGTGACAACAATAGAATAGTTAAAAACCTGTTTTTTATATATTTTGACGCCCTATTTCCTTTTAACTTTCCAATGTAACTTCATAAGCGATAGCAGCCCGCTCGACCAGACACAATTGGTTTTCAATTAAGCCTGGCATCCCAGCAATTGACAGGCTAACACTTACTCGCTCTTTCAATTTTCTTAAACATTTTACTTTCCACATTGCGAACATTGGCAAAATAAAAGAAAATTATACCAATGCCATGTCTATTTGTTATGATAGTCTGTACGTCGTTCATTGTTTTATTCACGTAACGATAGTGTAGGTAATACCTTACCTCCTGAAAATTGAATAGTAGCTACACACGTTTGGGATATTCATTCCGTTCGTATTGACTGCGAGGGTCTATACAAACAGTACATAGGGACTCACTATATGTATATACATAGGTGTAGGTATATATATCTAGGGTTAGACTGTGAGACAATTTCGCCGATGCTCAACCACCCGGTAGTCGTTTTCTCTTATTGGAAGTGTATACAATATAACGTATAATACAGTTTTAGATTATAAGCGTAACTTCACGCCTTTATGTCACCAAAGGAGTAGGTAGAGCACTAAGTCAAAATTTCGCTAGTTTTGTTGTCACGTAATATAGCCGTCTGCCGTCTACTAGACATATTGCCAGACTTTGTACTACTACAGAAATTGCGGGCAAAGCAATTTCTGTGTGTGTATATATCCGGAAATCGAACTGATCTGATCGCAAGAAAATATAAGCGTAAATTTCATGGCATAAGTTGGTTGTGATCCGCGAGGATCCAGTCTAATTCCCTTATTTTTGTATATGACGCAAACGGGCAGACGGATCACCTGATGGTAAGCGATTACCGCCGCCCATGGACATTCGTAACACCAGAGGAGTCACAAGTGTGTTGCGTTCCTTTTAAATCTGCCCCCACCTGAAGGGGTGGATGGTTGGGCCTCCGATACCCTAGTCACTCATTCGACGAAACACAACGCAAGCGCTATTTCACGCCGGTTTTCTGTGAGGTCGTGTTATCACTCCGGTCGAGCCGGCCCATTCATGCCGAAACGTGGCTCTCCCACGGTATAAAATCCTGAGGAAGAAGCTTCGATCAACAATAGCAACATCGTTGATCGAAGGGAAGAAGGGCTTTTTGTTTAGGACTAACGGGCGAGTAAACTAAATCACATAAACATTTAACATGAACAGATCCATCATCAATTCAATTTTGAAAGTTGCCTTTAGTAAGAATGTTTTCTGAATTGATAAGCTAAACCGATATAATGCCTGAATTTCTCGGCGTATAAATAACTAACATTTGCGATCAAATCTACTCTACGCCGGGTGTTACCTAATTTGCAATACAGCGCTTTGGAAACAAATAATAATAATAATATGCTTCCGTACTTTCTTCGCAATCTCACGACGACTTGGCAGCGATGACCTCATTTCGTCCTATGTAGTCCTGAAGATTTTTCAGGAATTGTAGTTGAATATTCCTTCTTTTAATATACGGGTAATAGAAAATCCTAACTAATCCTAACTTCCTAATCCTAACTAATATTAAAAGCAAAAATTAGATTGTTTGTTTGTTTGTTCGTTACCTTTTCACGCCTAAACCACTGAACCGATCATCCTAAAGTTTTGCATATACGTTGTCAGGTGTACCTACAGAAACGAACATAGGCTACTTTTCATCCCGAAAAAAATTATTGTTCCCGAGGAAAACAACAATAACGTTCAATGATAATAGAGGGCGCCACGTGTCTTTCGAATCATGATTGAATTATATTATTACAAGCAGAGTACAACCCGAATTGATTGTCAAATTCTAAATTAACGCGAACGAAGCCGCGGGCAAAAGCTAGTAATATTATAAAGAGAAACGATTTGATTTTTTGTTCGTTTGCTTGTCAGGGTGTAACTCAAAAACTCCAAGATTGATTTTAAAAATTCGTTCACAATTAGATAGTTTTATTATTAGCGAGTAACATAGGCAACATTATTTTATTAAATGTACTGTTACTGACATAAACTAACCTACTTTTATGCAAGCGAAGCCGCGAGCAAAAGCTAGTCATTTATATGTTACTTGAGCGCGGAAACAATCGATCATCAGTCGCGTCTTCGTTGGCGGTGAAACAAGTGCTCAAAGTATACTTCTGACGATAGGTCGAGCGCTACACACTGTAAAAGACACTATCAGGCCTTTACACTATCCCCAGAATCCCTATTGAAAGAAAATTGGCACGGTGGACGACCTAAAAGATCATCTAAAAGTAGGCTGTCTAAAGCAGGGTTCATTCAGCTCACGAGGGCATCAAAAATGAACCTTCGGGGCTTTAAAATAGACGTACTTTTGGTTTAATATAATCTTGTGTCTTTTACCTATGCGAGAACTATTATGAAGGGCTGAATTACAAACAAGTGCGATGTAGGGCACAACCTAATCTCCGGTTAAACTTGAAGCACTACTTGTCATACTTACTGGGGAAGTAATACCACCCTACAAATTGCAGTCGAAGAAGTTTGTATTGATTATTTTATGCTTGTCATATGTACATAACGTCATTTCTTTATATTACCAAAGGTTTAGGCAGATATGTATATATTGTTTCACTTTTCCACAAAACCGCTACCGCTGTAGCGATAAGCACGATTGCATTCGAAATATATTTTATTTTGCCATCAGTAAATATATAAAACACTGAAATAATGACAGAAAATGAATTTCTGATACATGTACCAATGATAAAATCAACCAGCACTTATATACTAATATGACATGACAGTATTAATAATATTTAATAGAAGTTAGAAACAATAGATTACTAAAGGCAAAGAAACAAAATGTATATAATCCTAATCATAATCCTATCCTAATCCTAACTAATATTATAAAAGCGAAAATGAGTTTGTTTATTTGTTTGTTTGTTACCTTTTCACGCCTAAACCACTGAACCGATCAGCCTGAAATTTTGCATATACGTTGTCAGGTGTACAGAAACGGACATAGGCTACCATTCATCCCGAAAAAAATTACTGTTCCCGAAGAAAACAACCATAACGTTCTTATCATAATAGATGGCGCCACGTGTCTTTCGAATCATGATTGAATTATATTATTACAAGCAGAACGCAATCTGAATTGATTGTCAAATTCTAAATTAACGCGAGCGAAGCCGCTGGCAAAAGCAAGTTAATAATCATTTTGACAACTAATATTAACATTTATTTATATGTAACGCTAAGAACCCAGTTTATTTATCACTATTGGAGACGCCAAAGGATTTAAAGGCTCTATTTTTCAATTTGTTTTTTGAATCATGATATACTTAGGCCATAAATATTGTTAAAAGGAAATATCTTTATTCTTTTATTGCATAAATATTTATTACTGTAATGTGCGTTAGTTTATACATTAATATAATTACATTAAAAATATATGAAGTTCATTCAAAATGATGTCCATTGGCTTTAATACAGTCCTTTAAACGTTGAAGCCAATTATTAATAGAAAGACGCACTCTCTACTTGGAAAAATTCTTCACTGCCAACCTATATCAATGTTCGATTGTATTACGACATACACAAGCACGTGCGCTGTTTACCTGTTAAACTAGGTCCTGCATTGTGTACAATATTACTCGAATGCAATTAGACGCATCATTAGTCTACTAGGCTACATGCGGCTACCGATAATTCCGAGACTAAATAACGGTTTGCCAGCTTCGAGTGCCGAACGTGACTCGCATATTTCGCCTAACTAACTTAGACTAACGTGGTTATATTGTTTTCAAATAACTTAACTTAGCCTAGTGTGAGACCGTTGGACTGCCACGCAGAAGTCTCGAGTTCGATCCCAAGGCACGCATTTCTGAGTTTTCGAAATTATATGCGTACAAGCAGTCCCGCGCAACTACGTCTGCTTCATATAGGAGAATTTTCCCCGTTTTCGCAACATTTTTCATTGCTGCGCCACTCCTATTGGTCGTAGCGTGATGTTAAATAGCCTATAGCCTTCCTCGATAAAAGGACTACCCACCACTAAAAGAATTTTTCAATTCGAACCAGTAGTTCCTGAGATTAATGCATTCAAACAAACAAACAAACTCTTCAGCTTTATAATATTAGTATAGATTAAATAGTTAATTATCGCTCGCTTTAACGGTGAAGGAAAACATCGTGAGGGAACCTGCATGTCGGTCGGAGAGTTCTACTTAATGTTCTCAAAGATTTGTGAACTGCCAACCCCCACTGAGCCAGCGTGGTGGACTATGGCCTAACTCTTTTCACACTGAGAAGAGGCTCGTGCCCAGAAGTGGGACAGTTTAATACAGGGCTGATATTATTATATGTATAGGTATATATTATATAACATGATTTTAATAATACTACTTTCGGTTTAATGCTAGGTTTGTAGAAAGTTAGTTTAGGTTAGTGAAATAAATGTCAAAATGTAGGTTCCACGTAAAGTTTGTAGTTTTAATTAATAAATAGAACTCCTTGTTCGAAACAGTTTTCGGGGTAACAAATTTGTGTGAAATTGTATAAGTGCGCTAGTTTCAGGGACGACAGCACGGACTAATTTTAATATTCGTTTTAATGTTCTAGTTTTATTCATATTAAATCACGGTAAGCGTCTTAGGTTTATGGATGTCGAAGAAAGTAATGATCTGTCCTTCTTGGTATTATAAAATGACTTCATCCAACTTTCGAATAGGTGCTGTATAATATTTCATTTATTTGCGAGTCGGTCAAAACGTTATTAGATTTTCAGTGAGTTAAAAGCCTTTAGGACTGTATTTTCTTTTTCATACATCTTAGGTGGCAAACAAGCATACGGCTCATCGGATGGTAAGTGGTCACCGTAGCCTATGGACACCTGCAATACCAGAGGCATCACTTGCGCGTTGCCGACCCTTTAGGAAAGGAAGTGGGAAGGAGAAGGAGCAGGAAGTGGGAAAGGGGTGATTAGGCCTCCGGCACTCTCAATATATACCCGGTCAGCATAGAACCCGTCCCTATTACTAACTTTCCTATGGATGTATTATATATCAGTCTACCCGTTCATGGATATACAGACTTGACTGTGCATATCAAGCAAATAAATTAAAGCCGCCATTTTAAAAATAAACGGTTGAGATTCAAATATATTTTTATGTTCCACAAAACGGTTAGCCGGTATCGTTCGAAACACAAACCTCGCGAACAATGTGTTATTTTACCAGTTCACTTGGTACAACCGGCACGAGCGTGTATATCATTTTAATGTCGTTTGGCACGCATCGCCTATATAATATTAAAAATAAAAACCGCTTATTTAATAGCGTCTAGTGACGCAACATGGACGCCACAAAGGCCGTGTCATAACAACCGAACTAAATGCTTTTTCCGTTAGTGGTGTAATATTCCAGCGGACATATTAAATGATTTTTATATAAAGATATTACCGTAACTCAGAATAGAACATGCTAACGTTTCCTGTATAAATAAAATGGGTACCTAGTTTAATGTCTGAATTTGTATGGTTGTCATTTATATTTATTACGACGATTTAACAGATATGTAAGGGATGTTTGACGTGATCCACGTGATAAGCCAATATAGCCGTGTAACTTTCGAAGTGCATCTCGTTCGTAGCTAGCGAGTACTTAAAGCACCGGTTTCGGTTGTCATAAACATCTATAACTCACAGTGGATACAAAGATCCAGTATCCTCAAATGTTTGACATTTGGACAAACTTATAAGTTGGCAAATACAAACTGCCTATTTTTTATTCTTTGTGATTTTTTTTTTATTGTTTGTGAATAGTTTTGGAGCCTTTATCTATAATCTTATAAATTAAAATAACTGCTTTAGATAGGTGCTTCGCTACAATACTCATAAAGGCACCAACATACACAACAACTACTGCTTATCCTAACAACGGAGTAACTACTCAAACATTTCTGGTACCTACCCTACAGGAACAACACAAAGTACATTTAGCACAGAGGTTCCCAGACTTTGTTTCTCATAGACCACTTTTTAAAAATTTAGGTGGTTTCGGTGGTACAGCGAAACAAGTTCATGCAAGTAAAAAATTTAATCAAATCTCTACGAGCTGAGCAACTGAACCTACTATGTAGGCGGGCTGACCTATTTTTTTAGTAATTCTCTACCGAAAAATCGAAAAACCACAGGTACTCAATATGGAATATGCAATTACAAGTAACAGTCGCTGAGCTTGTCGAACAGTCGGTGAAGTCAAGCCAACATTTTAGTTCTTCACTATCGAAAGCAAATAAATTTTCGTGGACCCCCGCTTACGAATTGTGCACCCCAATTTTTTTGTCACGCCAACGTAGACCCCCGTCGAGTCTCCTGTAGACCCCTGAGGGTCCACCTGGACCACTTTGGGAACTAATGATTTAGCACAAAGGGTTTTTGCTTAAAGAGTTGTCTCTAGCAACGCACGAGAACCAACTTTGTAAGTATTCATAGGCGACTGGAACTGCTTACCATCAGACGTGTCGTGACTTAATATTATATATATGTCGGATTTAGTGCTATTGTCTTCACAATAAATTGACACGAATGTCTTGCACGAAACGAATGACAGTTCCTAGCGAGGAGGTCCGCACTCGACGACGGTAGAAAGATCCGTCCAATATAGCGTGCGCCTCTCTTATGTAGGCTATGTCGTAGCACGAAGTGAGATGCGTGTTGCCGTCATCGCAACAGTGCTGCCATATCTCGACTCTCGCACCGCGTTTCGTAACTGTACTAATGACCGTCTCCGACATATATATGTCGTGAATATTTGCAACCTTGGTTGTATAGCATAACGCCTCATATAGCCAGAAAATTATGGTTATTTACAGAGTTTGCAACAACACAGCTTGAGGTACGAGGCAAAAGCAGCTCGTCTAAAATACATTAAACAGCTATCAGCTCAAATTAAACTTTCTTTTACGGTCATTATCGCAGTTTATTCTGCTAGCAAGAAAAGTAGGTGAAATACACAGGACGTTGGGTTGAGGCAAATGTTAATAACATTGTATATGGAACTAGATGTGCCCGCGGTATCACACGCGTTTATAGTTACTGGGCCGCTCCCGTGGGTCGTAGCGTAATGTTATATAGCCTATAGCCTTCCTCGATAAATAGGCTATCCAACTCTAAAATAATTTTTCAATTCGAACCAGTAGTGCCTGAGATTAGCGCGTTCAAACAAATAAACAAACTCTTCAGCTTTATAATATTAGTACAGATTAAAAAGCTCGTACTCTTATAATTAATTTATTAAAATAAAAATAACATGGTATTTACGCCTATATATATATTTGATTTCACACTAAGATATCATACATACAAACAGACATTCTTCCCTATTACCCAGCGATCGTCACAGCACTTAGCTCAATACCGTGTTTTGTTTAATGTCCGACATTTTACTTAATGCGAACGTTTAAACGGCGCGAAGTAATTATTCGCCGTCTAAGCTTTCAAAATCTTATACTGATGTTGTGAATAGAATTTATCGCAAGCATTTCTTTATTCATGGAAGTTATTAAATTTAATGGTTTCCTATTAAAATGTTAGGTCGACTCACTGGTTCAATGATATTAAGCTTATGATTACATCAATCTTAAGGTCCTTTCCAAGATTTGTGACTCACAATCCATGAGGAGATACAATTTTAAACGGGATTAAATATAATGACTACCAAAAATAATAATTGCGCAGCAAAATATGCTTACTAAAATGTATCATAACGAGCACCTATACGCCTCAAATCACTGCATTCCATCTCGGACGGGTTAGGTTATGTTAGGTTCCTTCTTAAGCCCACCCAAAAATAGGAGCTGTAGGCTCCGTCGAATTATTTTGATCTCTTTAAATATATTTATCTGTGCAATTTGGTGATCATTTACTATTTTTGACTGTTATATTTTACTATATCTGGTGATAAGTTAAACATAAGCCATTTTAAACCTATGTTTATGACAACACAGCACTAAAACGTATGTATCATAATTTTCTTTTCAAGCTTGTGGATTCAATAAAGTTTAAATCTATACTAATATTATAAAGCTGAAGAGTTTGTTTGTTTGTTTGGACGCGCTAATCTCAGGAACTACTGGTTCGATTTGAAAAATTATTTTCATGTTGGATAGCCTATTTATCGAGGAAGGCTATAGGCTATATAACATCACGCTACAACCCACGGGGGCGGTGCAGTAACTACAAACGCGGGTGAAACCGCAGGAACATCTAGTCAAATCTAATTTGACTGCATGGACGGCGTAGTGGTTTGTGGTCGCCTCGCCACTGCCGCTGCGCCGGTTGTTGTTCGACTCCCACGCGGGACAAAACTTTGTGTGATCCATAAATGCTTGACCCGCGTCTGGGTGTTGTTCGTGTCCGTTGTTTGAATGTTTGTAAAGTCCCCCGCGATACAGATATTACCTACTACTAGTGCGAGAGTTTTCTTAAAAAATGTCTTCTTCTCCCTAGCTTCTTCTTCTATTCCCAAGTCACTTGGGGTCGGCTTTCTAGTCTATCCGGATTTGACTGGATATCAGTTTTTACATGGAGCGACTGCCATCTGACCTCCGCAACCAGAAGGCTAACGATACCCTAAGGCTAGACCAGTGTCAGGATATAGGTAATTTACATATCTGAGAGTCCTCCATAACGTTCTCGAAGATATGTGCAGTCTGCCAACCCGCACTGGGCTAGCGTGGTGGACTATGGTCTAACCCTTCTCACACTGAGAAGAGGGCTTTATTAAATGGGTTGTTGGTGAATTTTATTAATAGAATACCTGCTCCAAATTCAAAATTATGTCTATACGCAAAAAACGGTAGATGAAAATAATTTCGTAACAAATAATTTCAAAGTTAAATAACAAAATTCCTCGTGCGTCGTTTATAACATCTTTGCGTGCGAGTAATTTTCTAATCAATTTAACTCCATCTTTATAAGGCAGTGTAACATTGGCCCAGTGACATACGCCGGGTGTAATGAACAAAAGTAATATATTACTCGAATTCTACTCGGTGAGAATGTTAAAGTTACAGAACATATCCTGGAAACTACGATCTTTATTATTAAATAATGTTTTTGAAGCTGTTGTCTTTTGCAGACCTTTATATGTATTTTTAGTCTTTGGTGTGAAACGTCGATCGAAATTCAATATTTTTTATTTTGTTTATCTGCATTCCTTTAATAAGCTTTACTATATTGATATATATACAGATTTGGATCTGTGAAGTAGGCAGGCAGGCAGATTAAGAGTTTGAAATACATTAAAAAATCTAAATCGATATCTGGTGTGCGACATCGATCTAAATTCGACCGTTATTCAATTTGTTTCTAATTTTCTATCTTTTCCATATAAGCTTTGCTGTACTAAATCTTTTCTTTGACCAGTAGAATTGCGACGTTGAAGGTCAGAAAGCTGTTCCGCTTCCATGACGGTAGACAACTTGCTTGTTGGCTTTGTTTGCTTTGTTTGTTTGGCTTGCCTGACTTTAACTTAAACCACCGTTAGCCACATTTAGGAGCAATGGTTACCGAAAACGTGTTTGATGTGACGTTTGTCACCGACAGTAATAAAATACAATCACGTTAACTGACATCCTAACTTAATCCTTACTTCCTTCTTACTAATATTATAAATTCGAAAGTAACTCTGTCTGTCTGTCTGTTACCTTTTCACGGCTAAACCACTCAACCGATTTAGATGAAATTTGGTAAAGATATAGTTTAAAACTTGGGCAAGGACATAGGCTACTTTTTATTGATGTAGCTACCACGCGGGCGGAGCCGCGGGAATAAGCTAGTAATATTATAAATGCAAATGTGAGTTTGTTTGTTTGTTACGGTTTCACTCCGTAACTACTCGACCGATCATCATGACATTTCGCATACACGTTGTCCGGGTTACAAAAGCAAAAAAGGACATAGGGTACCCTTTATTCAGCACTGTTTGTAACCTAACCTACATTTACGGAGCAAAGCTGAAGGCAAAATTTAAGTAAAAAAAGTTTGGGGCAGACTTTGCGAACTGCCGATAGAAGTGAAAACTTTAATCCTTGATCATAAACACTTCTTAATAAACCAAAAATAATTCAAAAATGGAAAGCGTTCAGTCACGATGACGCGAGTGTTCACCCAAGAATTGCTCAATGCGCCTAAAGAAGATTTCACTTCAAACATAAAAATAGATTTAACATATTTTTACAGTTTCATTAGTCCCGTGACATAAGTTTGAGTCTGTGGCTTATGCTTACTGCCTGTAAGGATGGAGGCGAGTTAAATTTTCAGGACGGAAAAATTTAGGAAGATTTAACTTTTCAGAAATTATCGAGAGAAGCGATCGCCCGCTATTTGACTCACGCCCGATTAACACTCAATACCATTACTTATAGCTTACAAATAGTTAGCTATCGAGGTATATCTATAATTACTGAGCAGTTATCTGAAGGATATATATATAATTCATAAGGATCCTAGAACATCATAGAATTTCAAATATCTGGATAGCAAATTTAACCAAAACATAAATTCTGAGCTTAGGAGCGTATTTGAAGATCCTTGAATATATACCGACCAAGTTAAAGAGATTATGTAAACGTTTAGTGGGGTATATTCAAACGGCTATCCTCATTTGTCAGTGTTATTGTCCGGTCCATCATGTCCGGTCGCTAACCCTCTAATGGTGAATTTGTTTGGACTCGTGACACATTAAAGGAAATTACAAGCGAATAGTATTAGCGTAATATAATATTGTCATATAACTGGCTGGCTATCCCTTGAGACCAGTAATTTTATTGTATTTTTTACTGGATGTAAGCTACCCTATATCCTTTTCTGTACCTCTGACAAAGTTTATGCGAAATTTTATGATGATCGCTCGAGTAATTAAAGCGTGAAAACGTCACAAACAAACCAATAAACAAACTCACATTCGCATTTATAATATTAGTTAGGATACGAAATTGGATATCAAAGTTTTCGTATGTCATTATTTTTTTATTTAACACAATATCTTGAGATATTTTGTAACAACTTGGAACAATCTACTGTAGCAATACGCAATAAAATACCGCAAAAACCCTCTGTTGTGCTCGCGGTGAGTTGTGTTATGAATATATGATATAATACTATTCCAATGTTTCATAAAGGTAGAAGACTTACTTTGTAACAACTTTGAGACTTCGCTCCGGACACTTCCCCTTAAATAAGTTTGCATACATGATGCGCAAAGTGGAGTCTCCGAAGTGCAGCACATGTAATCAGATCGAAGATATTCATCATATTCTGATGGAATGTGTCCGAAGCGAGGACCAAAGACGACAATTAAATTTTAACAACCTAAACGTATGCGATTACGTTACTATATTATCAGATCCTTTGTCACATAAAGGAGGGCTCATTTACAATTTGTTCCTTTTGATACTTAAAAATAGAACATTCGTTGTATAGTGTATGAATTTTTTGTGTATTTCCAATGAGGGCAACTTTATCGACTATGATAAAACCCTCTTTCTTTCTTAAATAAAGCTTTAAAAGAAATGTTTCATAAAGGTGCCATACTGTCTGTGTGGAAAGCATTGATATTTGTCTCCCGTGGGGGACTTAGAACTGCCTTTTAAGCCAACAAAAGAAGGAACAAGAGTCTCTAAGTGACATTCGACACATTTGTTGCGTGGCCTTAAAACAAATTGAATATTAAGGTGACGGCTATAATGCGTTATGAAAGAACTACAAGACAGACAGCAAATCCTCTGCTATTATCTTATCTTATGTGGGGGCCAGTCAGTGCAGACCGGCGACACTTCGACCCAGTGGGATCTTTTGTGTCGACACACTCCCAATAACGACTGCCATAGATGTTCATGGCAGCCGGGACCACCGGCTTAACGTGCTTTCCGAGGCACGGAGCAGGCGATAATTGTCAATCAATACGCACATAATTTCGAAAAGTCATATAACTTTCGAAAGTCACAGGTGTGCGACGTGGGTTTGAATCCGAGACCTTCTGCATTGCAGTCTGTTGGTCTCCCCACTGAGCTATCGCTGCTCTTAAATCCTCTGCTAAATTCATTGGTAATAATAATCCTCGTGTATATAGATTTTCATTGGCAAATTTTGTGTGCAGAACCCAATTAGTCGATGATATAGTTAAAAACAAAATCGACGTCATTAATTATTATAGGTAAACATAGCAATACACATGCCATCTCATAATTCATTCACAAAAATATCGAACGAAATTCGAAAGACAGGTGTTCACTACACGCACGCGTCATGCATAAAGAATAAAACACGAAAATATGATTATAGTAATAGACAAAAAATTGTCTAGATCATGGCATTTTTGTTGTCATAATAAATAATATGAATTGAATATTACATGCGTTCGCGACAGACAAATACGCCCACCGGACGCTTCTAAATTAAATTATTTTCTTTTTTTTATATATAACAACACCGGCCATGTTGGATATTGCCGCGGTTTTCCTGCGCGAATGTCACAATATGGCGCAGTAGGTAGATTGTAAAACAAATAAAAACAAAATCTCTTGTTCTGTAACTCTTTTGCTTTGCCTCGCTTTTCTAGAGAAAGATATAGGGTAACGTACCCAATTATTGACACTTTAAGGATCACTATCCAATGAATTGTGAAAACTATCTTTATGAAGTGTTGTCAGAAAAAGAAATAGGTAGGTAACATATAGTTCGCTAGTGAAATAGAGGACAAACATGTTGCTATGTAAAAAATGTTTACACATTAAAGCCAAATACGTGGCCTAGTAAAGTATAGACATATCTACTAATCTGCGGTCATAAGGAAAAAAGACGTATCTAACATTTTTTTTCCGACATTATGATTTTTACATGTTTGGAATCAGTAAAAAGAAACGAATCTGTCAGTTATTTATTAAAAAAGTATTTTTTGTAAGATATTTCTTTTTCCTTTTGATGGCAGTAATGGCAGCCTTGGTATTCTAATTGAGATGCTACGATTATAGATTGGTAGACTACTAGTATCCGAGTATCATGTCATTAAAGGCTGAGATAGTCTGTCTCTGGTTGGTCTATGGTTCGCATCATCATCAGGTATTATTTTATTGGATTGTCTGTTAGAAATTATCCGTAGGTAACAGCCGTATATCGGATACATTACTAGATTGTGCTGGATCGTAGGTAACAGCACGGTGTAATAATGTATCCGATATACGGAAACAGGCGTTTATTGTATGGAATCTGAGAATATAGATAGCAAAATGTGATTATGACATACCTCTGCCAATCCCTTTATATACAAGCAAATGTTTATTTTATATAACACTAAAATATAAGTAGGCCTCCCCATTTCTTATCCGAAGTACACACTTTTACAACTTCACGAACTAAATCCCCGGAGTGATTTTATATACAATTTTATTCAGCAGCGAACACATTTATAATTCATAACTAGATATGAATAGAAACGGCTCATTTGTTCTAAGATCCGAAGAGGCGATTACAGATTAGAAAAAATAGATCGTGAACTAATATCAATGAGTAAATACTACAAGTAGCACATATATGTTTAAGCGATGTAAGCATATTATGCAAATCATATCGTTTTATTTAAGCATCAAGCTGGGACGAATGGCCGAACGCCTGTGCCGTGCCGTCTCTAACTATATTTCCCGTGATAACTTTCAGTAGTAAAATGTAGAGCCTTGTTTACATTTTATGACTTGCGTTTCTGCAGACGTTTTAGTATAGTACCTACTATTTTTTAATCATCAAATACGTTTTGAGAGGTTTTGAGTGTATGAAACATTGGGAATTGTGATATACCATCTAAAAGAATAAATTCATATAAATAAATTACACTTTTTGTACAAATATTATAAAATGGAAGGAAAAAAATTAGTGTCTGATATTCATAGTAGATACTTATAGAATCGAATTGTTACTTTGTAAAAATCAGATTTTAATAAAATAATTTTTCGTAGAGAGAAACTACGTACATTCGGTTTTCACCCCTTAACAATTGCAATAGAAAAAGGTTGGCAATACCAAACTCTTGACTCCAATGAACAATCGCGTAGTGTGATCCGGGCATTCTCCAACTTGCTGAATCACGATTCGAACAGAAAATATGCGTCGACACGAGTTTCGTGTCCGCCCGACTCATCCGCAGAACAGTAATGTAACGAAAGAGCCTCCCTAAAAACTTATTAAATTATAAAACTGTGAACCATTGCTATAAATAAAGATTAAAACAAAAAAGAGTGTCAGTGGGTATACCCCACTCGCTACCCATATTCTATCACATACACACAACACCATCTAGCCCAAACTAAGCAGTGCTTGTACTATGGGTACTAGACAATGGATAAACATACATATATACTTTTTTTTTTTGTAAATACATACATATTATACAAAGAAACACCCAGACCAAGACAAACATCCATGTTCATGCACACAAATGTTTGACTTGTGCGGGAATCGAACCCGCGACCTCAGGCGTGGCAGTCGGTTACACTAACCACTACGCCACCGAGGCCGGCAATATGTCATAATAAATCTACATCTACATTCCAACACTTTCTATGCCTATATCCAGCTAAATAAATGTCAAACACTGAAGAACTGACTACGGACCTAAATCTGACTTAGAAGACAGATGTCCACCCGAAATAAGAAGTAAAATCCGTCCGTCACTAGAATGCCCTTCCGAAATAGAAATCAAACGTGCATGCCACGCGATCCAACTGCTTGATCGCCTGTCGCAATGTCTAGCAGACTTATAAATAACTAGTTCAATTCACGGTCTAGACTCCTATATTACTTTAACACGAAGTAGTACTATTTATTGTGACTGCCTCAACGGATACGAAGCGTAAGTCCGCGCTTCAATTTCAGTTCGTGATTCCAATCTCCGGTCAGTCGAAGTGTTGTGAGTTTTGTCTGTTAAAAAACTCTTACTAGAAGGACAGAGTTTGGTAATGTGCTTGGTATATAGTAATAGGCTTCTACCTTCACATGGAACTGAAAACATTCTGACTTGGATTATGTTTTATGTACCTATTGAGATTGTCCCCTTGTCATCAAAAACGAAAGGTACGGCGTATCCTATCCGTAGAATGTATATTACGAACCAAATGCGACTCGAAATCGTGCATCGCCGTTTCTGTACCTTTGAAGAAAACTTATTGGAGTTTGTAACTCATTTATTTAAACGGCAGAATCCGAATAAATAAAAAATTGGATTGAGCAGTCGTAGATTCAAACCTTACCCATTGCACTAAAGCTGTAAAACTACTCATAACAGAAGTATTCTAGTTTATCTTGATGACGCATCAAGTTTACTTACTAGTAATTTGTAGACCGATGATAGAGTCCTAATCATAGCTAAAGAGTTTTAGTGTGCTTGTCTCAAGAATTATCAATCCGATTCGCGTTACCTAGTCCGTTCATTACAGGTTTATTAAAGTATCCATTATCACAATTTTAGTACGGAACCCAAACAGGAACAAATAATAAATGTCAAGCGAGTGACGGCTCAGATGTCTGAGACGTTGTACATTGCACCGGTAAGAAAGTTCAAAGTGTAACATTAAAATTCGACTCAGAATGAACAATAAGTTATGTGTAAGTAACTTGTTGCCTTCGAAGATCACATATTACTGGTGACAGCCACTTGAATAATCTATCACCTTCGACTCTCACCCATTAACCTACTTCCATTACTTGAACTCTCAGAAAAACCGCATCCCTACGACAGGGAAGGTCTCTATGGCTATACTTGCGTGTAACGCTATATGTAGGGCTCACTATACTTAGGTATGTATGATAGTTTGTCACTTGCTGTCCAAGGTAACAAACTGTCATACGTACTTAATCAAACTATTAGTTCTACGAATGAGGTGACGTCAGATTTATTGAAGGATAAATTGGTAAATCAATTTATCCTTCCTTGTTTTTATGCCAAATATTTTGATAACTTTTTTGTGACGTGCATTACACAGAATCACACAATATAGTAAACATAAATATAAAAAATATACCTATCAACAACAAAACACAATACATCAACAAAATAGGGAGGTAAAATCTCATTAAACTTAACGATAGTTTTTATTCGGTGAACTGGAAAAGGACTGCCCCAAACACATTAAAAGACGATACAGCAAAATCACTTAGAGTAAAACACCGAAGAAAAATTAAAACTCAAAGAAATATATTTTGGCGCGAAAATTAATAGCTCTGTCATTTCGTTCGAAAACCGATTATAATATAATTATTAGATAGGTACACGTACCATACCACGGTCTAATAAAAACTCTTTTATATTCTGTCAAAGCACGTTACAAATAAAATTGTTATCTGACTCGTACGTGAGGAAAATAGAATTTGGTAAAGGAATTACATGAAAATCTGGTTTTTAAGGTCTGCTGAGCGCGGGCTAACTCGCCTGATCGTAACTAAATTAATAGGGTTGTCAATAGCAGGACAGAATATTCTGTTTACTTACATCCTTTTTGTTGTTATAACCATGTATGGTATTGACATGACATATAAATTATACAGCCATTTTTATCTAGCGTCAGCTAAAGGATATATACTTGATTCTAACGTGTTAAGTTACATAACCTTGTTATACATTTACTTAATTAATTGTTTTTTTTTAACACTGTGTCGATTTCTATTAAGATCCTAGAGTTACGTACGATCTATGATTTTCAGTTTCTTCAACTTTCAATAAAGCCCAATGTTCCTCTCCTAGAAACTGTTTTAACAATTATGAATCAAACTCGATTACACCTAAGCAAGGATAAAGTAATTTGAATAATGACAAATCAGTCATATAGGTATTTTAATTATTTTTGTTTTTTGTAGCTCATACTAGTGAACAGATTCTAAATGCACACAAAAACCTTTTATTAAAAATCACAATAACAGTTCTCCAAATTGAAATACCTACCACGCCAATAATATCAGAACAATTTCAGTCGTTCACATAAGTGCACTTATTAACTTCTGGTCTGTCTACAAGTGGTCGGTGCTCAAATGTTCGCTGAGCTGCGTATTTGAATCGATTGCAATCAAATATATACCGCTTGATTACCTTTCACCGCGCTACTGTGACAACATGTTTTTAATCCGACCATGGTTCGGCACTAATAACAGAAATAGAAATCCGAACTTTATTTAGGCAAAGTTTGAAGAAATAACCACTCTACAAAAACAACAATACAGTAGTAATAACACTAATAACAGTAGTAGAGCCTCGCTGATTTCAGCATGAATGCCGGCTTAACCGGGGAAGGACCACCCTCTCACAGAATATCGACGTGAAATAACAGTATTCCTACTGTTGTGTTTCGTTCAGTGAGCGAGAGTGCCGGAGGCCCAATCACCCTCTTTCCCCCTTCCCGCTCCTTCTCCTTCCCACTTCCTTTCCTAAAAGGTCGACAACGCGCAAGTGATGCCTCTGGTGTTGCAGACGTCCATAGGCTACGGTGACCACTTACCATCAGGTGGGCCGTATGCTTGTTTGTCACCTTAGTGGCATAAAAAAAACTTTAAAAAAACTAATAAAACCATAACCTATTGCGAAAAGTCAGGATTGTAGCCAATAAAAAATTTTAGTCTCTACCTACCCCTCAGGCAATCAAGCATGAGCCTAAGTCTACGCAGCATAACTTATGCTACATGTATCTAATCACTACCTGCCTACATTATATAAACATGTATCCCTAAGACCCCGAACCAATTTGAACAGGTCGCCTGATTGAATTCAGTTAGTGACATTGACATTGCTTGTTAACTCAAAGACGCCAAAATGGCCGATCGGTTAAACGAGAATGTTAAATCTCAATGTACATAGTTGATTGACATTATAATTATTCTTAGTTTAATTACTTAGAATACCTAATCTTTCTAGTTGATATTCCTAGATTTCTTATATGAATGAAGTAACTAGCTACCTGCTGACTTACTCCGCAATAAATGATTGATTGTTTTTAGTAAGCGAATACCACTCGATTTCCGCAACCCAAAAGATTAATTATAATTAATCTATCCCAAATGTCAATTTGACGGTAGGTACTGTGTCTTATTTATTCATTTAATTTTATTGAACATGGGAAATCAAACTGTATATACATTGAGTACCTAACACTAAACTTTACTAATATAGGTACTACCCACTATATTTGCCACAGATTACCTGTGAAACTTAAATTTAAATCTGTAAGCAGAATAGCTGTCATTTCAAGTTAACTAAGAGTAGCGAAGGAAAATAGAACAAAAACAATAATGAGTATAGCTAAACTTAATGACATTATCAAAAGAAAAAGTAACGAATTATAATAACGGGGCTATGGTACATAAGCAAGTTTTGACGGTTATCTATGGTCTCGTAAAGTACATACGCCGAGGTATCAGTTTTTTGAAAGTCACACCTCTAGTTATTAGTGATGCGATGGTTGAGTTGGTAAGCGTCACAAATCGATCGATTTACGTCACCCGCTTTCTACAATATTTACCTATATACCTACTAATAAAAGCTCTTTGTCCACAGCGTGCGTAGAAGAAGAATGTAACGACTGGGAGGGGAAGTCCGTGCCACACGGGCTGCTGTACGTGCCGGGGCCCGGGGTCTGCTCGCTATGCGTGTGCTACCACTCCAACCCAATGTGGTGCAAGGCCATTTATTGCGATCCGCCTTATGTAAGTATCGTAGGGTAACAGAATTTGCAATACAGTAGATATAACTAAAATAGAGGATTGTGTACTTCGATCAAGACCTGTCTATAACTGGTCCCAGAAGGTGCTCTCGGGTACTGGAAGGTACAGCGGCTCCCCTAATATAACCTTGCAGGTTGGCGTAGGGGAACGCTATATCACAAACTGGACTAGTCGTAGAGAGAGGGGGGTGCTTCAAGTGTTGCGGGTTCGATCCTTCCACGGGACAAATAGGTATTTAGTTACTGGGTATTCTTTGTGGCCGTTGTAAATGTTTGTAAAGTTTACCACGACACAGGATTACTTACTAGTGCGAATGTTGTATTTTTTTAATCGAATAAAAAGAGTAAAATCTTTCTTACCTTTAAATAAAACCTGGGTTCACGAAAGGATCACCTATATAGGTACATATACTAAAATAAGTATTAATACTCTTAAGAAAAGACCGATAGCAGTGCAACTTTCAGTCAGTATATGTATATAAAAAGTATATAAATTGTATGTAAAGTCTGTCATATTTTATTTTCTTTTTAACTTTAAATATTGTTTCCTTTTTTAAAACTATTGTGAGCTGAGCTATTTTTTAATGTATGGTGATAATTTGTACTAGAATTTAAGAGCGTGTCTCGCCGTTAAACTTGACGTTTGGCGAGTATTATGTATAATGTTACTGAATTACCGCTGTATTGTACTTATATAAAAAAAAAAGAATAATATATATATAAGCAATATTGTCGCGAAAATTAAATGGAAAGATGCCGAGCCATTTTATATATTATGTACATATAATTAAATACAACTATGGTACTTGCAAAGATATTAGTCCCATAACAATAAATTTCGTTGCAGAGGTATTTAATTCCATAGGAATAAAAAGCTGTGTGACACATTTTAGTTCCCTTGGAATAAATAGTTACAGAGGCGTTTTAATTCCTTTAGAATTAGTAGTTGCCGACGTATAATTATTTTGCCGCGGAAACAAAATGGTTTCAAAGACATTTATATCCGTTGACAATAATAGTTCTTGGCATTTAAGTTTCACGAGAATAAGTAGAGGTGTTGATTTGTGGTACCTACTTACTACTGTCTTCAACGATATTAGGTCTTTTAGTATGAAATTGGATTTTATGTCCTACACCTAATTTCGTGGATTCGGTACAAAATGCAACAGCTACTTTTAAAACTCATTTATATTTCGCGACTATAATATATATTATTAATAACATGTATTATTATGTGTATGCCCGTCTTCGTTGTTTAAATTCGCCATAATTACATGATGGTTGATGTTTTTGTTAAATTAAGACAAACCACAGTGGCCTAAACATAAGCAACTATACATGGGAAAAAAATAGATTTCGAATGGGCCATTAAAAAAATATTGATGATTAATACAGGATTAATCATCAATATTTTTTTTCTACGCATTCTACTGATGATATAGAATAACCCTGACCATATTTTTTCAGGGTTATTCTATACCACCAGTAGAATGCGTGGTTAAAAGGAATTACACGATTTCAAAATCATTCTGTATAAAAACCACGACGTAACCGATATTCTTCGTACAAAGCGGAAACTCATATTTAAACCCCTATTACATAGAAGGTACTATAAGCAAAAGGAAGTAAGCACTTGTTCCATGCTTGGTACCATTATTAGCTTGCGTGATCAGTTTTCATAATCAAGGTTGATTTAATTAAAGTAGGTACGTACCTAAGGCACATTTCATTTTCATAATTCTGTAATGTCAAATGCCAAGGACTGAATACTTAGGAAAAGTTCTGTTTAATTCTACAAATACTTACTCTATAAAAGTCATTGGCCTATGTAAGGGAGGGCAGGTGAGCCGTGCTCACTCCAGAATTGTCAGTCTATGGATGTTTAAAGGCCATTGCTACTTAGGACTGAATCCTGGTATGTATCCAGGAATAGACATGCTAACGATCTGAGTACTCAATAATACCGTAGGTACTACTGAACAAATTTTGATGAAATTCGGTAAGGTGGTAGACTCGACAGGGGGGAACCGATTTGCATCGTAGGTCACTGCCTCGTGTCTTAAGAGCCAAATGCTTACGGTATTAACGAAATAGTCGAAAGCCATAAAACCCCTTGTAAAAGCAAACTAAGCTACTCCGGTATTGGGCATGACCCACCTCTTTGACTATAAGAGAGCTGGCATATTCCATGAGGCAATCTTCATGTCTTCAAAACATTATAGATAACTTTTAGTTGGTCGTTTTAAGCTCAATATCTGTTTCTAGCCAATTTGTGTGCGCGGGACATACCGCTGTGCGATAATCTTGACGTGAACTCTAGAACCCTGACAAAGCTGTCGAATTGTCTCCCCACCGTTCAAACGATCATGATATTAAAGTTATTACCGTAATGCTTAAAGCTCGTGAAGACACCACATGTCATGTACTTACAAAACTAGCTGTTCTTTATTTATACGTCAGTTAATAACTAGTTTTCCAGTTACCATAATTTACTTCCTTCCCCTCCCTTCTCTGAAGAACACTCCACTGGTGATACGTGACAGTCTCCATCTTAGGTATGGATCTTTGCCGCTCCCTTAATCAGAAAACCTATATCGAGAGCGTCATTAAGCAAGCTTCGCGAAAACTCGGAGTTCTGAACAGGGTGAGGCGGTTCTTCACGCCTGGGCAACTGTGCCTATTGTATCAGGCACAAGTGCGCCCTTGCGTGGAGTACTGTTCTCATCTTTGGGATGGCTCCGCGCAGTACTTGCTGGACGCTCTCGACCGGTTACAGTGGCGGGCTGTCCGTATCATCGGAGATCCAGAGGTCACGAGTTCACTGGAACCTCTGCAACTCCGTAGAGACATTGCCTCATTGGCATGTTTCTACAGAATATACCACGGGGAGTGCTCTGAAGAGTTATTCCACCTTATCCCGCCCTCCCCTTTCCTATCCAGAACAACGCGTGCTGGGCTCAGATGCCATCCTTACACGGTAGAGTCGATTAGAGCGCGTACCAAAAAGTTTGGGTCCTCATATCTCTGCCGAACGACCAAGGCATGGAATTCTCTGCCAAGGCACGTGTTTCCTTCTTCCTTCAATCCTGGGTTCTTTAAGCGGGGCGTGAAAAAGTATCTTCTCAGGCCGTCAAAGTAGAGACCTCAACATCGCCTCGGCTACTGTGGGGGCGATGTGGAGGCCACTGCTCTTAGACCACACGACTGCTTACCATCAGGTGGAGTGTGGTCATTTTGACGAGCAAAATAAAAAAATAAAAAAATAAAAAATTAGAAACGTCAAGACCGATATTTCAAATTGCTTCCTAGTTCCTAGTAATGACAGCTTAACCAGTATTTTAGAACCCGCTTACCGAACCCGAAATATTAAATGAGCATTTTCTGGTAAAAATATGGAGGATAGTCCCGGTGGCTGGATTTTAAAGACAAAGCATAGCCCATAAAGAAGAGCCTGTCTCGAGACATTTAGTTACATTGCTCAACCAGCATACGATCGATCTGACAATAAGCAGTTAACATAGCATACGGATACTTGCATCATGACGGTTATAATTCATCCATAATTTTTTGTTGTGTTTGCTGATATTTGATGGACATGTTTGGCATAACATCAAATCTGAAAAATAGTATAATTTCTAGTGGGAATTATCAATTTCTATATGCTACAAGTAGCAATTGAAAAGCCTCAATTTAATCTATTTTCTCATCGTTCCACAGTTCTGTAAAAACTTCCGCGTCGGCGAGCGATGCTGCGAGTTTGAGTGCCTCGACCCCCCGGGTGAAGACACCAGGTACAGGGAGCGACAGCGTCTACGAGCCCTCATCCTGGCCGGCAACTCTTCGGCTACCCACCCCGGACCATCGCTAGAACTCAAAGCGGGAATATCGTTGCTAGCCGTCGCAGTCGCACGATTCGTATGAAACACGGATCACATAGACATTAACCAATTGAGATTTAAAAAAGGAATACTTTAAAAAAAATTGATCTTCCTCAGGCAACGGCAATTCGTTTGTCCACCAATTGTATGCCAAAGCCATTAATTCTGCCTATGGAAGTTATTTGTCTAACGAAGTCCTTAAAAACGTGTGAGCGGGACCTTATTTCTATGAGCCTTGATTCTTCTTCAAATAGACACTTCATATATTTACATTATTTTGGTTTTACAAGAAAATGAATAAATTCGGACCAATTTTATGTAACCGAGTAGCGACGTGTCCTTTTTGTTTTCTTTATTTGAATGTTGAATGTGAAATGTAACGTAGAGTTCTTTATATTACGTCATATAGAATTCAAATTATGATTATATAAGTAGGAATTTTGTTTACGTTTTGGTAGAAAACACCAAAGAAGAGAAAACTCTTAAAGAAGCTCATTTATATTCTACCTGCAGAAAATAAAACTTACAATAATGGTGCCACTGTAGTCGAGAATTTAATATATAATATACGACTTAAGTAGCTCACATCACACGACAGATAATAGGTATATTTATTTTCTCGTCGATCATAAGTCCATTATTTAACAAAAATAGGAATAATACGAAAATTTTAATCCGTTCTAGGCATCACGCATTCCAAAAGCATGCGTATTTCTTCACTTCTTAAAATACTTCACTTAGCTAGACACATTTCGAAATTGTAGCTTTAAATTTCATATCATCGGGCTACGGTTCTGTAAATCATTTTATAACCGCTGCACTTTGAAATTTTATTGGTGTCTTTATGATACTAAATAGTTTATAGGCGATTTGCCGCTCGACAAATCGCAAGCGCCATCCGAGAAATAGGTACCGCGGCTTTAAACCACACTAGAGATTTATCAACTATAATATCTGTAAGATTTACTCTATTAAATATGATAAAGTACCTAACACATAGCTACGTAGTTGTAAAATAACATAGTTGACTCTTAAGCTTAGGATAGTAACATTTTAGAACGCCAGTCTTAAACTATTCACGTCAATGTGAGGCTACCAAAATATGATGATGTGCGTAAAATTTTGTAGTAACGCACGCAAACCAATCCCATTCGTCGACAAACAAACATATGGCAAAGTATAAGTATCTTTAGTTTTAGGCATAATATAATCCGATTCAAAATTTCCATCGTGCTCATATGCTATGCATTAAATCACGCCGTAATCGAAAACGAATCAAATGCTAATTAAGATATGTTCATGGCTAATGAAAATATATTCTGTGCCACAAGTTTTGAACTTGATTGATTTTGTCGTCGATGTGTTCGTGACCGTGTCACATCGCTGTCATGCAATCGCGAATCACTTATATCGATTGAATTACCTTTGTGCTAGGTCTAGCACGGGCTAATGTCATAAGAGATGTAGGTACCTACCAAAGTATTTTGTCACATCTTGTAAAATAACTAATTATTCGGCGCGACTTTTATAAATAAGCTACTTAATCCCATGATATTTATGAAGCGAATAGTAATTTTAATAAAAACTGCTTTGAAGTAAAAGCAAAGTGCCTTGAGAGTCGAGGCAAATGTAATTACAAGCTTAGAGCTTACTAAGAACGTGGAATTAAATTCTTAGATTAAGATTTTTTACTTTGGCAAGTTGTCGCGTTGAAGATTTTTAATTGGCAACACTTTTACTATGCCGCGCGAAATGTTTACAGAATCGTGCCCAAGCTATATAGTATTAAAAAATAAATTAGTGCAGTAATATAGTAAACGTGAATTTACAATAGGTACTTGTATTCGTGAATAGTTGAGGAGTTCACCGACTTAGGCATTGAATTAGTGTTCGTGTACTAACTTAGGGCAACTTTACGAGGCCAGGACATGCCCTACTTTATGCAGACTTAACCACACGCTAACTGCTTTTAAAATATATTCCCTGTTAGTAATAAACCCATAATTTTCTGCTGTATTATTTAAATACTCACGTCATAAATAATGCTTATATTTCTGAAATTCAATGCCAATCGTATATAGGGTATTCTTTATAAGAGTCACGTCCAAAATGAAAAAGACCTCATCTTGTTCAAATAAACCTTTTAAAAAGGTTTTTACGTTGAAGTGACAAGCGAATGAAACGCGTCTCAGTTTTTATCTGTCCTTCCATGGCCGACAGATAAAAAATAAACGTCGCGAGAATGAAAAATAGTTATGATTAATGTTCGCCGTGAGCGATCGCGATGTTATGTCGAACTACTCTATTTGTTCACGTTATCATACAATGGTTGTGTAAACTTTATTCACCATAGCATGTATCCTTGCCATGTACTCAATTGTTGTACCTATAGGTATAACATTAAACCACTAAATAAAGAATTGCGTAGGTATTAGAACAGAACAACTCATTGAATATTTAATTTTAGAATTCGAATTTCGTTCTGTATATGTATATCAAATACAGACACACGCACAAGTCTAAAACACACAATCGGCGAATTCAAACATGCGTTGCAATATTTCATATCCAACGTTAATTATTCCAATTCGGAATATGAATTCTAAATCAACCGGCAGATCCAATCTGAGGTTCGATTCTACATTGCTGTTACTAAATTTGAAAACAGAGCTATTCTAAATTTCGCAACCAATATCGTTTATAAATTAATATCTTTTATTTGATTATATAATACAACGAACTTCGAAAGCTCGTGAAGGTCTTAAACATGTTTGCCAGTTTACCTATTCATAATATTTCCCTGTGAAGATTACTAAGTATAATAAACTAAAACTAACGCAATTAAGTTTAATTTCTCGAAGCCCGTAACCCTTTGCGCTCGTACGTTTGGGTAGCAATAAACGTCTGAACACCTATTAAAGACTGGTTAGTTTCTTATTGACTGTGGGCCGCATTGTTCATTTGATTGTTTCCGTTCCTATTTACAAAGACGAGTTATCTTCGAGAGTGGGATTCGTTTAATGTTATTGACATTAGTACTGGCAGGTACCTACGTTCAATATAGTTTCTTAAATAATTTCAAATCTCGAATGTACGCTATAGACCGTTTTAAATATAGGTATCTGTGCCATGTCATATTTCGAATGTGCGTCCTATAAAATTTTAAGTGAAAGCTTTTTCAAATTTCAAATTCGTGTCACATAACGTTTAATAAAAATGGCGATATCGTAGACGAGAGTTATGCAAATTCATTCAACCAATACTGTACGGACAAGCCTATATTGAGTCACACAGTAAAAGCTGCACTCTGCATTATTAAAACAAAATTGTTTTCCAAGTAATCATTGCATGGGCAGATTAGTTTCCGTCATTATCATGCATTATAATTTATAATACCAACACCACACGGCAATTTATCTAACACCATAACTCGTTAGCTAAATATAGACTTTATTACACCCAAAAGAGAGTCCATAATCCTTTTTAAATATTACCTACATTAATGACTATAACGTCCCTTGCGTGTTAAACGAGTTTTTTCTAGTATTGTGAGTAATAGAAATTATACAAATTAACGTTTACCTCGGCTTTTAAATCTTGACAATAAAACTCCTTAACTAATTTCGAATACAATTTGCATAAAGTGGATTACGATTATGAGGTTTCAGACCTATATTGTGGAAGGTATATCCGAGATGTTGGCAAACTCGGTACTATCAATTTTTAGAGCTGATCATATTCGTTGATAATCAAGGGGTCACGGTATAATCGCTGTTAGCAGCATGCATAAGATTACAATAATATGGCAGCGTGCATGCTCTTTTTTTATACATCTAAGGTGGCATGGTTTTATACAAACAAGCATACGGCCCACCTGATGGTAAGTGGTCACCGTAGCCTATAGACGCCTGCAACACCAGAGGCATCACTTGCGCGTTGCTGACCCTTTAGAAAAAAAAAGAAAATGGGAAAGAGAAGGAGCGGGAAGGGGAAAGAGGGTGATTGGGCTTCCGGCACTCTCACTCACCAAACGAAACACAACAGTAGGAATACTGCTATTTCACGTCGATATTAAGAAGTAAGAGGGTAGTCCTTCCCCAGAAGAGCCGGCCCATTCACGCTGAAATCAGCGAGGCTCTACTACGTACACTTAAGGAATCTATGTCCAATAGTGCATACAAGTGTTTTTCAAATGCTATATGTTAAGGTATCGTATTGTGCACGACTGTATTCGAACGCAATTACGCACACCATTCATTTAAGGCATTCACATAAGTAAGCAGAGTAGTGAATATATGCAAAATCTTGTGTAGTTGAGTTTAACTATCATTACAGTAAAAAATGAGCATTAATTTTGGTGCGCTGCGCCAGAAGCCATTTAAAGATACTCTAATACTCGAGAATTCTCGCGAATTCAATTATTCGGTATATGATCTACAATTAAGAGGTAGGTATACGTCCTTTGGTCTATTATTTAATTGTTCCTTACACATAGACCTTACAAAAATCAAGGCAAACATAAAACCCACCGTCTTTTCTTCCGCCGCAAAGTAATTACACAAAGGACAAAAGTTTTAGGTTACGCTTTCATAAAAGACGTTACCTAATTAGGGGTTCAGAGACCTAGACTAGTTTAAATATATAACAATACTTATGTATAAAAGGAATAACTTCATGTATAATACGCCAGTTCTAGCTCTGTCCCTTGGGAGAGCGGCTTGGTTGCTTTCGTGGCATTAGGTACTGATATCTATGATCAGCGCGCGGTTACCACTTCGTTTCCTAGACCGGTGCCTCATCTGCCACTACGAGTGAAAAAGCAACTAAAATACTTTGCATATTAGGCACTAGCTTTTACCCGCGGCTTTGCTCGCATAAAAGTAGTTCAATATAGCCTATGTTACTCGATGATATTATAGCTTTCTAATGGTGAAAGAATTTTTTAAATCGTTTAGGTAAGTAGGTTTTGAGTTAAATGCTTACAAACAAACAAAAAATCTTTCCTGTTTATAATATTTGTATAGACAAGTATATGGCAAACACATAAGGTAAACCTCAGTCTATCCCGCATGCTATCCAAAAGATATACTTCCAGGCGTGAATCAATATGTTTGCAATAATAAAGCTCAAAACAAATGTACATTTTAAACCGAAGCAAAATTATCGTTAGATAGACATTCCAATAACTTTTTCTGCTCGATTTAACCTTGCGTAACAAATTGAGTGTACTTACCTACCTATTTAACTGAATTTACTTATTGTTATATCGTTGAACCGATAAAATTTTATTGCCCATAATGTAGGGTTATTTAATCATTGTACATTTGTTAGTATTGCCTTTGTCCGAGGTTAAATGAACTGCAACTAAGTAGAAGTAACAATTTTTTTATGTAGGTACCTAGTTTTGAATGTTTAAAACGATATTTTGGATACATTTCGAAGCTTCTAAATGGTCATTATTTTACTACATTGTGTGACGGCAATATGCTGACATTACTGACCAACAATAACAGCCATATTAGGTATAATCACGTCAATAGTTTGCATTTGGCTATCGAAAGAGTCATGTTGAAAATGGCGATTGCATTGAAATGTTTTGAAGCTGGCCGGGCTCTCGGTAGAACCATTGCAGCCATACAACTACAGCATTAAAATAGACAAGTATTTTTGTCACCCGTGTCTCGGAAAGCAAGTAAAGCCGTTGGTCCTACGCCTGGTCTCTCACCGGTCGTGTCGGATTGCCGTCCGATCTGATCATGAGAGTTAGGGAACAGAGAGTGCACTTGTGTTTGTGCGCAAACTCGTGCACTATAAATTGCGTTTCTTATGATTTTTTTGGTACAAGCATGTTAGGAGAATGGCCATTGTTCTTTGGTCTGGTGGTGATTATTATGTAGCCATAGTATTCGAGCAATACTGCAGCGTTTAGTCAGAACATGTATTAGTAGAACGATTAATGATCGCTAAAAGCACAGCAGGGTGTATGACCTTATGATACTGCCACTTAAACGTAACCTTATAAACGAAATCCACTGTCAAATATGGGTACAAGAGCATTATATGGATAGTCAAAATATTATTATATAAAATTTATTACTTTAGGTATCTATATATTATATCAAATAACATACCGCAATGAATTTGTGCGTAAAAATAGTAAACAAGTTTTTTTATATTCCTGGGTGTACTGACAGAGTGAAAGGTACAGAGAATACCTATCTCCGCTCACTAACTGTATCGCCTAATATTTTTGAGATTATTGTTACTATATGTCTACCTACATTTATTTATCATTAAATAGCTTAAATATATATTTATTTTTAAATACACCTTTTTTAATCCATTGAATGCCCTTGAATGGAAATGGATATTTGTATAAGTAATGCCATACCAAATAATACCAGTATTATGTTGCCATATTATGAACTTGTATCTTTGACATTATTGTTAAAAAGGAATTGAAATTCATAAAAATAATTATAGTCACACATTCAGTAGGTAGGTAATAAATAGGTAGTAATTAAAATATGGGGTAGTCCACGAAAGTGAGGGAACAGAATTAGAAAAATTGTAGATTATACATATATAGCTCAAGAAATGGGAAACGGTATTGTAGAAAGACTAGCAAGTCATCCATGTTATATTTATTTATCTACATAAGTTTTATAAGTATGTTGTGAAAAATAATAGCAATGTTATTTATTCTAGATATGCTGATGATATGGTTTAATGCTAAAATAAAAGTATATTATAAATTTAGTTATACCTACCTAGTTCAAATGTAGGTAGATTAATATTTATAAAATAAAATATTTACTTATGGGTAATATGGCAATGAAGTTGGGAACACCTTTTCGAATATTAATTAGAAAAAAATCTCCCACAATCTGCAAGATAATACCTCCAGTATAAATAATGTAAGTATGATTGCTTCGGCCAAACTACAAGACTTCTTACTTCTGTAATAACAATAAAAACTATTTTGATGTCCCTTCTCAGAAATATATGTAAGCACTGCAGGTTTATTCTTTATCATAAACGCCATTACCAGATTTCTGACAATGAACATTTAACTGTTTTATGTAGCCTGTAAAATTATACAAGCCTTATCCTCCAACTAGCTCAAGTAACACAGGATGGGTTAGTGCAGAAGGACAGACTAGTGACAAGTCAAGCTGTGAATTATTTTACTTTATTCCAATGTCTATCACTGTGCTGACAATGGTAAAACTTCAGCTCTAATAACATAGTGGTATCATAATGATAAAATCAGACAGCTGGAAATACTGCAAGAAGTGTTAACAAATTTGAACCATATGTTAAAATACTGAAGTTCACTAAAGGTGTTAGCCAGGCATATGCCTAGGGTTACCCAGGCATCCCTTTTTGAAATTAGAACCTAAAAATGCATTTTAATTTTTAATGTCAGATAGCTAGAAATGGCAACTATGTACATTAAGATTGTATGGTTAATGAAAAATATAAATCTATAAAAAAAGAAATGTCCAATTTGCTTGTGATTCCATTATAGAAGTGTGCCATAAATTAGACAACTTGTATATTTAAAGTATTGCAAAAAACTGCACCATTTGAAATTTTACACAATAATAATAATGTAATTAAAAATAATAAAATTGCTGTGAATTTGGCTTTACTTTTTACTAAAACATAAGTAACTTTATGACACATTATTCCAGTTTATATAATTTCTCCAAAGGGACAAGTTTTCTCTGATTATTTAAATGTACACATAAAAAAATATGAAAAATAATAAGGTATGTGATATTTTGCTGGTTGTATATTTTGCAAACTTAATTATTAAGAATGACAGCTTTAAAATATAGGTAATAAGGCACTTTAATTTGTTGAAAAACAATTGATTATTTCATCAGCAACTTGGAAGTTATAATTTAATATTATTGAAAAATATAACCATGGAGTTACTATATTTGATGTTTATATTTTTTAGGATTGTCAAGTTTATTTACTTTATGATAATATGATTTAATGTTTTCCCGTCAGGTATTACTGTAGTAGGTATTAAATTAATCAATTGTAAATATTGTATGCAAATAAAATTTTAATTGATTAGCTTAATAAAGATACCAAATAAAAATTGAAGACCTCTGTTTTATTTCTCTTTATGTACCTTTAATTCTGCACCAATTTGGCAGATGGCGTTTCGCCAGGCAGGCTTGCGATTATATATGTCATATGTGACAATCATCTGCAGCGCTTGTAACTCTAGTCAAATATGCAGAGAAACTGTAAGCAAAGCTGTGAGTCATCTGAACACTAACTTCCAAATGTAAAATTTAATCTTTTCTATTTGTAAATAAAATTATTTATTATTATATATATATTTTTTTATACCTCTAAGGTGAAAAACAAGTATATGGCCCACCTGATGGTAAGTGGTCACCATAGCCTATGGACACCTGCAGCACCACACAGGTATCACTTGCGCATTATCGACCCTTCAGGAAAGGAAGCGGTAAGGGTGAAAGAGGGTGATTGGGCCTCCGGCACTCTAACTCACCGAATGAAACACAACAGTAGGAATACTGCTATTTCACATCAATATTCTTTCAGAGGGTAGTCCTTCCTTGGTCGAACTGGCCCATTCATGCTGAAATCAGCGAGGCTCTACTATTCACAATATTTAAAACCAGGACAAGTTAATTTTCAAACTGGTCTCAAACTTTTCTTGTTTAACAAGTACCTATGAAATGTAACTAGCAAGAAATTCAAAACATGTTTTTTTTTGTGTTTCTGTATGTTTCTTGAAAAACAATTTGCTCATTCATTGTTTTTCTTATATGACATGTGGGAAAATAATCTTTATATATTTTGTGAATCGCTCCTTCTTAGAAGCATGAGCTAGCAATTACTAGACCTACATATCTTATAGATTAAGGACTATCTTTAGCTCATCCTTAGGAAGGATAGTCTTTAATCTTTATATAAATAAGGCCAAGGTAAGACAATGTAGAAAAGGCAAAGTCTCAGTTAGCTAAAAGAAGTGCCTGAGCTACAGGATGAATAACATCATTTTAATACCACATGGTTTTCTCTTGAACCCATATCATCAAGCTTTACTTCAAATGAAATAGTAAATGATGTAATTTCATGTGATCCTTAAATAATATACCCATTTAAATAAACTATATATAATTTGTATAAAAACTATACTTAAAATAGATACAATTACTTTAACAGGAATGCATTGTTTCACCACCTCAGTCCTTTCTCGTGTAAGTCTTTTCTAGCCTCTTTTATTTCTTCTTGCAAGTCTTTGGCAGCTTCCTCGCAATTATTGAACGTGAATACACGGTATAGTACTACTGTCACTGCGTACAGTCCAAACAAAGCTACAAATATAAGCGGCGACACGAATACTAACGTCATGTTCTTCTCGATCAAAGGATGCTTAACGTAGCCTCCGATTAGGGAATACCATACTGCAAACAATGCGGACAACACCGAAACCCACTCTAACAGCTTAGTCATGGTTCTGAAATCAAGATAACATAGTAATTAGCACAAAATACCATTGATGGAACTACAATGTTATCGATAGTACGTATCAAGTAATTACCTGTATGGTTTAGTCGAAAATGGAAGTGCGAGAACAATTCCTTTAAAAGTTCAAGAATGGACTAATTCCGAGTATATTAAATTAAATACTGAAATTTTGTCGGCAAAATATTTTAGCATCTCCAAAAAACGTGTTTGACATTGACATGACACAAGTGGCGGATGAAGTTGATGGACGGACGTTTCTATTGACAACAAGTAATTTAAACTTTTTCTGAACGTAGGTACATATTATCTACGTTCAGAAAACAATATATTTGATCGTACATCGTACTTGTTGTATTATGATGAAGATAATAAATAATACCACATTGCTTGCAATTTATTTCAAATTAATACAACTTGAATATAAACACACTCATCAATTATATGTTGATATAAAGCATATGTATAATATACAGTGTGAGTCTTTATAAAGTGCACATATTAAAAAGGGTGAAAATATAAACAATTTTATTGACGGAAAAAATGGTTAAAAAAATCTAACAAATTTTTTTTACTCTCGTCTTGGTACCCCGTGCAAACAAAGTGTTACTACTTTTAAACTAAATGTGATATTAAAATAAAACAAAATTAATAATAATCTCGAATAATAGGCCGAGCTAATAAAGCCATAATTTTTTGAAAAATAAACCTCATAAATTAGTTATTAATGATTTTTTAAGAAAATTTACCATTTTTTACCAATTTTTGCAATAAATGTAAAATTTATCAAAAAATATCCCCTTTTCCCTGCTTTTTTCTTATTAAATTTTAAATTTAAATTTAAAATTAAATTAAATTTTTTTAGTTTAAAATTTTTTGAAACATTTTTCCGTCGATAAAATTGTTTATATTTTCACCCTTTTTAATATGTGCACTTTATAAAGATTCACACTGTATATGAATTTACAAAAGAAAAGTATATACCTAAAACCTATTATACATGTATGTTTAACACTTGCAGCCTTGCTTTCATAGCGGCTTCGGTCAGCATGTACCTATACTTGTGAATGCTATATTTTACCGCATACATGTAACAATAAAACAAGGTTGCCAACCACACAAGGTTCCTCATACAAATACGAGATTTGCGGTATCCTGTACGAGGTACGAGGACACTGTCAGCCTCGTACAGTTATGTACGAGATTTTGATAAAGTGAAAATAATAACATGATTTCACATTGCAGGCAATATTTTGTAGTATAAATGGGAGGCAACAATAATACGCAGACATAGTACCCATAGTACAAGCTCTGCTTAGTTTTTTGTACTAGTTGATGTTGTGTGTATGTAATAGAATATATTACTATTATATTATATTGTTTTAGTGGATCTGAAAAACCTATAACTCAGATAACAAGCAACACCAAAAAAACAATTTGACAATTGACATATTTGACATTACCTTAAAAACATAACAACGCCAACAGCTGATGTTACAATATTTCATGAAATTCATTTCTTTGTTTAAAGTTTAATAAAATCAATATGAACGAAATTGACGATAAGTTCTACTACGTGTACAGTTCATCATTGGATCATAAAGTGGAAATAAAAATGTAAGTATGCATGAGATTTTATTTTATGAACATATTACGTATTGTACATTTACTTTCTGTAATCATGTTTCGAAATTTACAGTGTTTCATTAATTACACTTACCTATTGAACGCTCTGTTGGGCATAACATTGCAGTGACCTAAATTTAAACGATAAACAGCGACTAAAATCGTACTGATTTGTACATTAGCACAATAATTTATAGATAACAACATCACATCAAATCCCATTTATTAAATTATTTGGATCACTAACAACTCACTTACAAATCTAAAATATGACTAAAAATAACCACATGTAACCACATCTAATATAAATTGTTAATAATCTAATCTTCTCCCCTAGCCTTTATTTTTCCCAAGTCACTTGAGTTCGGCTTTCTAGTCTAACTGGATTTCACTGGATATCAGTTTTTACACGAAGCGACTGCCATCTGACCTCCGCAACCCAAAGGCTAGACCAGTGTAAGGATATTAGAGGGCACTGACTTCCCAAATAACGACTGCCATAGATGTTCATGGCAGCCGGGACCAACAGCTTAATGTGCTCTCCGAGGCACGGAGCAGGCGATAATTTTCAATCAATACGCACATCATTTTGAAAAGTCATATAAGTTCTAAATGTCAGAGGTGTGCGACGTGGGTTCGAACCCGAGACCCTCTGCATTGCAGTCTGTTGGTCTCCCCACTGAGCTATCTAATACAAATCAATAAAATCTTAAACACAAAATATAAGATATTTGTTGTTACAATGTAACTATTTCAAAGAGTGGTAGTGTGTTTCTTGGAGGTATCTTCTTATAGGCTGAACCTCTTGCCTGAACCTAGCAACTAACATTAATGTTAATTCAGTTCACTTAGTAAACTCACTAACTGAAAACCTTTGATGTTGATAAACTTTGACTAAACCTAACTTTGACTATAGGATAAACAAAATGGTAAATATATTTTTTTTATTTAAATTATTTCATCATATTACTTAAGTTACTTAATTTGATAGTCTCATTGTCAACTCATGTCATTATTGATAGATAGGACAGTCAAAACCATGGCTATTCCTGAGGGTTTGGGCTGCCTTGGACAAAAGTACTGGATCATGTTCTAACTGTTAGCTATCAGATTAGATACTGGCAAACATAGTTTTAACGTATTCACGGCCCACTGGCAGCCAAGATTTATGTTGGTATTCCACCAATTGACAGGCTAATTAATATATAATATAGATATACAAAGTTATTTTTAGTATAGTGAAAACCTCTCAGGGGGTGATTAATTGATTATACTTGTTATTATGAACAACTTGTTCTGGGACATATCATCCATACAAAATGTATGAGATCGAGGTCAAAGGCCAATTTTGTATGGAACAGCTGTTTTTTTTTCGCGATTTTGGCAATGTCCCGGAACAAAAGTTTCAAACCAAAAACAATCTTGGTATTGAACCTAAGAATTAATAAAATAGTATTAAGATTGAACTTATGCCACAGCACAAAGTAGTATATATAGTATCTACATTATGTTCAATTGGTACTTTCCATAGCTCTATAATCACAGAAATAAATAGTAGTATTAATTTCTGTGTATATAATATTATGTTTACTGAGACTGGGGCGTAGAAATCAATAAGGTCACATACCATGGAAAGGGCTATCTGTAAAGTTTATCACAATAATGGATCCCCAGCAAACATGGCATATCTAATATACACCTAGGTGTACGCTTGTATATCTCAGGAAGGGTATGTGAGAGAGGTCTATTTCTATTTGCTATCTATGTTTTGAATTTCCAGTTAATAAAGTACAATTGAAATTACACTTATTTTAGACATGACTTACTAAATATATTCGCCACATTTCGTAGTAGTTCCCCGATTGAGCTTATTTGGCATGAAATAATTGGCAACAGTGGTCTCCTCCACTCAACTAGTGCCACTTGTGGTACAAGTAGACGTTATTAACTACCACACTAGCAAAGGTTGTCATCTAGTGATTGGGAAGCTAAAGGTCCATAGGCCATAGCTCATTAGAGCCACCCGGCACCCGAGAAGCAACACCTCGTCGCTCGGTGTCCACTCGTTGAGGCCACGTGTCAACCAGTGAACGTCAGGTGGTCCACGGGTGGACGCCGCGTGGTCAACAAGTGGACGTCGCGTGGTCAACGATTTCACATTGCGTTGTCCGCGAATAGATTAGTAGTTTATCAGAGATCGTCACTAGGTCTACACGTGTATAATGTCTAACTTTACAAACCGAAAATTGGCTCTCATAGCTGTCACGCCTAATGAAACCCGCGGGGTGACCACTCGCGGACGGCGCGCGATCCATTCGGTAACTGCGCGTAGGTAACGCAAGGCAAGCGTGCAGCCAACGGGTGGTCACCGAGTGGCCCACTCGTCGTCCGCGCGCGGTCAGCCTGCGGGCTAGGCGCTCCGGAGTTGATATAGTGAGCGTATACCCATAGTATTCCATACAAATAATACTAAGTGCTAGAGGTGAGGCGGTGCTGGCTCTAAAGAGCTAAGACCTTAAAACGCGCGTATTGAGACCTGTTAGTACAAGATAAAAGAAAGATTCATCGCAGTGACTTGCCTGCACGGACGGCGTAGTGGTTTAAGTGGTCGCCTCGCCGCTGCCACTGCGCCGAGGGTTGTGGGTTTGAATCCCACACGGGACAAACATTTGTGTGATCCACTAATGGTTGTTCCGAGTCTGGGTGTTTGTGTCCGTTGTTTGAATGTTTGTAAAGTCCCCCGCGACACAGGAATTATTCCTAACGCGGGTGTTGCCTTTATATTTTTCTAAAAAGTATGTGATTCACTAGACTGACTCCTAGTGCTTTCGAGAATTCTCCTTCTGTAGGTAAATACATACATACATTGTCCCACAACTTCTTCTCCCTAGCCTTTATTATTCCCAAGTCACTTGGGGTCGGCTTTCTAATCTAACCGGATTTGACTGGATATCAGTTTTTACACGGAGCGACTGCCACCTGACCTCCGCAACCCGAAGGCTAACGATACCCTAAGGCTAGGCCAGTGTTAGGATATTAGAGGGCACTAACTTCCCAATAACGACTGCCATAGATGTTCATGGCAGCCGGGACCGACGGCTTAACGTGCTCTTCGAGGCACGGAGCAGGCGATAATTGTGAATCAATACGCACATAATTTCGAAAAGTCATATAACATCCGAAAGTCAGAGGTGCGTGACGTGGGTTGGAACCCGAGACCCTCTGCATTGCAGTCTGTTGGTCTCCCCACTGAGCTATCGCTGCTACTACATTGTCCCACAACTGTATCAAAGAAAACAGCAGGTGTATTAAAACCACGTTCGCGTGTTTAGGTCCCACATAAAAGGGGACAAGCACAGTTGTACCCTACATGCTGTAACATAGAATGACTTGACTGAAAAACCCAATAAAAATGACATTGTGCTAATCGTATACATATTTCAGCGGCACCCTAGAAGGCAAGCGAGCTAAGCCTGAATATGACAAGCTGCTCTCTGACCCAATGCTGAAGTTCTCTGGCCTCTACCAGGAAGGGTGTTCCGACTTATACGTGACGTGTCAGATCCTCAGCGATGGAGCGCCGCTGGCTCTACCAGTCACTACCTCGTATAAGGCCTTTACTAATAGATGGAAGTAAGTATACCTACATTAGTTTGACAATTGGCTTCGTAGTAAAACTTTTGATGCTGAACAGAAGTTTGGCAAATATTAAAAGAAGAATCTGATAATGTTCTTCAATTTGGACAAATTAGGAATCTTTATAAAAAAGGGTAGTATTTAACTGCACAGCAAAATATATATGAAAAAAAAATTATAAAGAGATCAAACTTGTCGACGGAGCCGTGGGGCTTTTTGGGTGGGTTTAAGAAGGAACCTAACATAACCTAACCCTTCGAAGACGGAATGCAGTGATTTGAGGCGTATAGGTGCTCGTTATACCTACTGTGCAATATTTGCTGCGTAATTAGTATTTTTGATGGACATTATATTTAATTCCTATAAAAACTGCAGTAACTATCAAGGAACAATGCTAATATTACTAAAAGGCTGCATATGAAGGTTGGGAGAACAGTGTGGTGTATAGATGGAGTACCCAGTACGGTTTAATTCCAGATGTTAGGACAAATTACTCTTTATTTCCAGTTTCCCGACTACGAGAAATACATACGTGCACGTAGAAAACGCATCCAATAAATGATCTCTTGAGAACGTCGAAAGATAACGTGGCTCCCGGCTCTAGGCCAATAAACACCTCGCCAAGTTTTTACTTTTAGCTTCTGGTAGCACAGTGCCTTCATGAAGAAATCCAGAACACCTACCTATCACAGAAACACATTACAAGGTTATTTCATTGCGATCGTCTGTATTCTGTATCTCCACCCTGTTGCTGGATGCTGCTATGACTACCTCGAACTTAACAACAGCACCTAACCTGCTATATCTCATCTTCAGCTGGAACGAATGGGTGACTCTGCCGGTGTACTTCAGTGATCTACCACGAAACGCGACGCTCGCTATGACGATATACGACTGCGCTGGACCTGGCAAGGTGATGGTGGTGGGTGGCACCACCATATCGCTGTTTGGCAAGCACGGGATGCTTAGACAGGTATGTGGACCCACTCCTAATACCAGCATTCTAACTTAGCTGGACGGGTTCAGAAGAATACTAGTAATTTGTAAACTAGTAATTTGTAAACCGCAGTGTTACTAATATTTACAAAAGCCCTACTATTCTACACGGCTTTTTATCACTAACTGTGACTTTAGTGGTATTTTTTGGTACACCCTATACCTTGATAGTGGTATTTTAGGGTACACCTTATACCTTCGCACCTTGCAGATACATCTGCAAGTAAAAAGTTGAATCGATTACCACAAAACAAATATGTATAGAAGACCTCAATACCATGCAAGAAAATAGACGTACATACATACACGTAGACGCGTTTTTATTGCGATTTCAGATGAACTCGACCGATAGGGTAGAAGCATATGTTTCATTCTGTATGTTATTTTATACGCGTCAGTATTCAAATGAAACATTTTTGTGAAAACTGTGATTGATATATTTTTTAAAAGTAAAATGGTGGTTGTCACAACCTGCACGATGCATTCTTTTTCTGTCAATCGAGTACTTAGGATAGGCAAATCTGGTCCAAGGCAGTATCCTAACTACCAGATTTGAAAAGCATCTTAACTTATTTATTTACGAGTTAAACACAACGATTGTGTTTTTATTTAGATTATCGTAAATCTTTGATTAAAATAATAAAAATATTGAAATTAAACTACTGTATACGGATTTTATCGCGTTGTTTATTTGGCACTTTATTACAAAATTTTGAAAACTGTTACACTACTATTACTACTAAACTTTACAAATTTTTAAGCTAATTAAATTATTGAAACTATTAAAACTATTACTATACTATTATACTATTTATATTTGTGTTTACAATTTCCCCGACGTTTCGGTTGCTTTTCAGCAGCCATGGTCACGGGGAGACTAAGATGATAGTTGTCTCAATGTTCCAGTGTAGTTATTTCAAAGTACCCGAACATAATTTAAATAATTGAGTTTAGCAATCGACAGACTTATTACCAACGCATGCAAATACCTATGTATGCGATTGTTTTGTGTTGTGTTGAACCGGCCACCTGTACTAATGTAATTTATGCCATCACAATTTATTTCTCGAAAATGTCAGATATGAGACACACCCAAGTAACAAAATAAAACAAAATATCCCATTTTTACGGCTTGCTAATTATATAAAACCTGTTAAAATCAATCTAATTTTAGCTACGACCTGGCGAGTTTGTCTTGGTTTGTAGGTAATCTATACTAATACATATTATAAAGCTGAAGAGTTTGTTTGTTTGAACGCGCTAATCTCAGAAACTACTGGTTCGATTTGAAAAATTTTTTTAGCGTTGGATAGCCTATTTACCAAGGAAGGTTATAGGCTACATAACATCACGCTACGACCCACAGGGGCGGCGCAGTAATCATAAACGCGGGTTAAACCGCGGGCACATCTAGTAACTTTATAATACAGACCAGGCTAGAACTAGTTACTATTTTTAAACACTTTTATATTATTTCCACTAGATGTTGCCCGCGGCGTTGCTCGCGTAAATGTAGGTTACAAAGCAAAGCTGCGGGCTACATCAGGTTAGGTTCGGTCGGTAAGTACTTTTTCTGGATGAAAGGCTATGTTTTTTTCTATACGCCTGACAACGTGTATGCAAAATTTCGTGATGATCGATCGAGTAGTTAAGGAGTAAAAGCGTAACAAACAAACAAACAAACTCACGTTCGCATTTACAATATTAGTTAAAGATTGACTCGTCGTGATATTAAACATTACAATGACCTCAATCATTACGTCGATCTTATTTTGTATTAGGTAGACATTAATGATTTTTATTTTATTAGCTTGCATACGACCGGAACCGAACTAATGATAGGCGGTGACTGCGGCCTTTACATATTTTTGCAAGGGTATAATAGGCACGTTGCGATTAAACAAAAACGTATTAAAGCCTGTTAAGATTACCTACTTCATATTTTAGTCGACAGAAAATTCTGCAACTTTGACAAGTTAATCGTCTGTAAAGGGAATACTTCTTTAACTACATGTTATGCGTCAAGTTCGAACATTAGTTGTAAAAAAACCGCGCTATTGATGGGCCATTGAACCGAAACATAAAAAATTCCGTGGGCGTTATTTAATAATTTATCTAAACACAACCTATTATACAAGCAATAGAATGCTCAAAAGAAGTCTTATCTTTATACATATATAAATTTAGCTGCCGTATGTTCGTGTCCATAAAACTCGAAAAGTAGGTAGTTAGTGGATTTTTATACAACATTGCATTTTTATATAAGAAAGTTTTTATATACTTTTTATCTCGAAGTTATCACAGACACTAAAAATCCTAACTTCCTAACTAATATTATAAAATGTTAATGTAAGTTTGTTTGTTTATTCCTTACGCTTCCGCGCCTAAACCTACTACTACACCGATCATCATGAAATGTTGCATACAAGTACAACGTGTATTCAGTGCAGAAAACCAATCCTTTTGGAATAGGGTTTTCTGTAAGGAAAAGGAAATAGATTAACGTTTAATTAGGCAAAACTTGTGTACCCGTGGGATAGTTTATTGTCATAACTAGGGCATGCAAACCGATAACCGATAATCGATTATTTATCGATAATCGGGCCATTTTCGAAACCGATAAATATCGAAATAAAAGTCTAAATATCGATAAATTATCGATAATGTACTTAAGGTAAAAATCGTATAAGAATTTGATACAACGACGACATGTTTCCTATCTTGTCTTCTCTTCTTTGTCGCTTTTGCATTTAAACGCGACAAAAATTATAATATTATGGTAATTTTAATTATGTTTCCATTTTATAGTGACTCATCATTTATTAGTAATTTCAATTTCTAATTGTATTTAGTATTTAAATTGAAAATTCGTCCAAAAAATTGTTTTAAAATACCTTACAAATCGATAGTAGTAAGATTAGTGGCCTAAATGGTAGCCGCCATTTCGTTTATGTTACATAAAGGAGACCGTCCATATTCGGCTTAAACGGGTCGGGAGTCGGGACCCACTGGTCCCCTAATATTCGTCTCCCAGAATAAAAATTGTAGATTCGGCCCCTATATATGTAGGTGCCCATTGGTCCCCCGGTAGGAGACCAGTCAATATTAATTTATTTTTAAGGTACCTACTCGTCCCCTGGAATAAAAATTATAGACTCGGCACCTGCTCAGGTACCTTTTGGTTCCCTGATAGAAAAAAAGCCATATTTTTACTTATAAAGTAGGTATTGGCAGTACAGTTATGAACAACACTTTAACGAAATTTAGAAAATTATATTAGATCGTTGAAAAATGAAAAGACTATTCACGCGCTGCAACATTATAGCATTCCAAGTCCCAAAATTTACAACACCAACACAATGGCCGTTCGATGAAGGGACTCGCACCTGATTGGCTAACAATATTGTTAGCCATCGTTCGCTTAATTATTCCAGGAATTTGTCAATATTCATTTAGTTTCTCTTTAAGTTGCAAATCCACTGTTAGTGTCTCGAATGTAGTGACCATGTCAGGAAGCCCACTGCGCCCCGAAAGGCGTGTTCTATCGGCCGCTGACTAGAGTGCGCGGTGCCTGACATGGTGTTGGACTCGCAGGGGTATGTGATTAGCCGCTGAGGACGACACGTTTGTTTGCTCGGCAAGCACGTAGCGATCGAGCGTTGGACTCAGGCGCGGCTAGTGCGAACCAGTCGGTCGCGCGAGGCACAGGGTTGTCTTAGCGAAGTGGCAGCGTGGTTTCGCTGCCGCAACGCATCTCGGGCGCTTGCCTGCTTAGCAAGTAAGAGTCATAGCTGGATTGACTCGGGCCTCACCCGGCTTGTAGGCCTATTTGGGTAGGCGTACGGAAGTACGTCGGGAAGTGAGCGTGCCTTATACAGCTCCGGTACCATACTGGAGATATGGGAGGCGGCTTCTCCGTCGGCTTCAGTGAGGTTTTCGTTAGCATCTCTTAGGAGTTGCGAGTGGTGAGCGGCTTTATTGCTCCGGTACCTATCTGGAGAATAGGTAGTGTCACTTGGGCACGAGGCTCGCTTACGAGAACAGAATCTCTGAGGATAGGGTGGAGAGTCGAGATTTGGAGACAAGACCTGTCTATAACTGGTCCCGGAAGGTGCTATCGGGCTCTGGAAGGTACAGCGGCTCTGCCTAATATAACCGTGTTGGTTGGGTGTAGGCGGAACGCTATATCATAAACTGGACTAGTCGTAGAGGAAGGGGGGTGTTAGTGTCTCGAGTGAAAGTGTATGTATATTGATTAGTGTATTTTATAAAATTGACTACAAAATTAAGTGAGTTGTCAAGTTGTCAAAATCTAAAATAGATCAGGTTCAAAGGGGTTTGCAAACAAATAATCGGAAACCTGAATCTATGGAAACGGAAGCAAGAATAAATTGCATAGTTCGTCAATTTCTTGAAAGATATCTATGCATATATGCTTAATTTAAATATAAACAAGCAAATCTTGGAACAATTTTTATACTTCAATTATGTTGATTTATCTGGAGTTCGATAATGACTGTGATTTTAGTCAAATATTTTGTAAGTATGGTTATATTTTGTTAGTAGATATAAGATATTGTGATTCTGCAAGTATTTTTGTTGATCTATATAAATATATAAAAAACTAAGAGTTGATTACTTATTGTTGATATAGATGTAGATATTAGGTTTATTGTTTGTAAATGTGACTGTTAAGTAATCTGTGACGTGCACGATCTTTAATTTGTTAATAAATGTTTATAGGCAAGTTTAAAAAGTACAAATAAGACGAATCGTTTGTTTTCTAGAAGACTGATTGTGACTAAAACCTATTTTTTTAATCTTATTATCTGTGTTTTGGCATAAATATTATTTACTATATTTTTTTTTACCTTTTGTATGCGACTGTATCACAACCACAGGAACCGAAAGGAAATATCTAAATTAGCATAGTGAATGGGAAATATAAATGATTTTTAAATAAATAATAGATCAGGGGACGAGTGGGAACCTCAAAAATTTGAGGGGACGAGTGGGCACAGGGTGCCAATTTCAGGGGACCAGTGGGCACCGACCCGCTTAAACGTGAACAATCGTCTTATAAACAAAGTAAAATATTTTTTATATTAGTTACAAGTTCTTTCTTTTTTATACTTGAGAAGGAAGTTCCTAATATTTTTGTTAAAGATCTCATATTTCGAGATATTTTTTTAAGCTAAGGCCAATCGACAAAGCAGTTTTAAAGATTTTAAGGATAAGAATTCAACCAATGATTATAATAATGCAAAATGTTGATTTTATGTTTTGTTAAGTTTATAGTAGGTATATGATTAAGAAATACAATCGTTGATTTAAAATGGGCTTTTATTTGTTTGAATATTTATTTCAATATAACTATATCATGGCATATTTTAGGTAATTGTATTAGTGTACGTAGTACGTACCCATATATATGAAAAATATGTTTTTACTAACTATTTATAACTATTTTGATAAAACCGATAATTATCGGTTCTTATCGTTTTTTTTTCGATATTATCGTTTATCGGAAAGTTTCGATAATTGCATGCCCTAGTCATAACGTACATTAACGCGGGCGAAGCCGCGGGCAAAATCTAGTTAATATGTATATCTATTGAGTGCACGGGTCGCCTTGCCATTGCCACTGCGTCGAGTGTTGTGGGTTCGAATCCCATATGGGACAAAATATTGTTGTTCCGAGTCTGGGTGTTCTTTGTGTCCGTTGTTTGTATGTTTGTAAGTCTCCGCGACACAGGTGCTATTCCTATTGCGGCAGTTGTGTTTAATAAAACAAAAAGCATATCTGAAGCGTCCGGTTTAGCTAGGATATTTATAAAATCACCCGTCTTTGTCTTGAGTAGTAGAGCTTAGTTGATTTCAGCATGAATGTGCCGGCTCGACCGGGGAAGGACTACCCTCTCACAGAATATCGACGTGAAATACCAGTATTCCTACTGTTGTGTTTCGCTCGGTGAGTGAGAGTGCCGGAGGCCCAATCACCCTCTTTTCCCCTTCCCGCTCCTTCTCCTTCCCACTTCCTTTCCTAAAGCGTCGGCAGCGCACAAGTGATGCCTCTGGTGTTGCAGGCGTCCATAGGCTACGGTGACCACTTACCATCAGGTGGGCCGTATGCTTGTTTGTCACCTTAGTGGTATAAAAAAAAAGATACAACGTACTATTCGGAATCGAACACCAAACTATTAAACCACACGCAACTCACTCACGGTCACCGATTCAATGCAGAGCCTTCGGTTATGTATCGACATTGAACATTATTTATATCTGCGCTAAGTGGGGCAGGTCACGGAGCAACGAAACCGGTACTTGTATGAAAAACAAAACTAGATACTATAAGAGGCACACAACTTGTTTACTACCTACACTCGCGTATTTTTTGAGTCCACTTGATTTAAGACATTAAATATTTGAGATAAGATTCAAAAAGAACACACCTTTAATCTATCCGATATCTATTTATAAACTGCAGATGTGTTCTTTTGCAATCGGAATAATCTTTAAATTCGCGCGATCGTCGCACCACGGGTCAAACAATTGTGTTATCCAAAAGTTGTTGTACGAGTCTGTGTGTTCGTGTGTCCGTTGTTTGAATGTTTGTTAAAGCCTCGCGACACACGATGCATTGCTTAAATGGACGCAGCCTTGTAAAAAAAATATTACTAACTTTTGCCCGTGACTACGTATACTCGGATAGACACCATATCTGCTGACCAAAACTAGATGAAACGCACCTTTGATTTTTAGTGATCATAATGTGTATTATTTTAACATTTTAGGACAACTTACAGCTAAAACACATTATTAACATAATACTAATAAGGTGAAGACCAATTAAAAGTTTTTACTGATAAAATATATGACCGTCAATATAGTTACACGTAAAAGTAGACATTTTGTGATATCACTCTTTAGATCTAATTAAAGAACTCGGTACACTATTGTTCTTTTAATTTAGTGACACTAATAAAGAAAATATCAATATCAACACTCCGGCATGCCGCCTTGTACATGCGACTCGCTCTGATTAAGTATGAGTTTTGTCTGTAATTAAAGTCTAGTGCAGTCTACTTTATGATACTAAGACTCCGCTAGCCGAAAATTGATGAAATGCAGCTTAGATTTTTACTGATCAAAATGTCTGTCATGATTTTCCATAATACTGGAACAAACAAATAGATAGACTGACAGACAAAAAGCCTAAGCCTACGAGGTTCTAGCTACGATCTTTTTTTATTGCCACCAGCACAGTGCGCTTCTCACAAACATGTCTTGGTATTATAAAAGCAGTTCCAAGGAGACACCACCAATCAGCTGCCTACACAATGTGTGGGTGGCAAATACTTCTCATAAAAATGTCTATCTTAGGGTTTAAGTTACGCAAACATGATAAAATGATTTACATAATTACTCTAAGTAAGGCAAAAATGTTGAAATTATTCATATAATAAATGCTTATAATTATATAAACTAAGATCAAATCCGATTTGCAATGTCGGAAGAGCCTTAGGGCCTATGGGTTATCAATGATTTCAAGTAATTGGTAATTAAATTATTTACTTATGTAGGTAATTACTTTAGCTTAGGCCGTCCTGTTAATGGTTACGTTAGTATTTCATTTGAATGTTGTGTTAAGAACTTTTCCTTTGGTCGCGAATTTATAAAAAATATTAGGGTAAAATACAAAAATCCTCAATACCTGTAAAGGCACTGCTAACGAAAATATCTAATTAATATTTTATAGGTGAGAAATAGTTTAAATGATTGTCTATCTGTGTAGCGCGTTTACGTGCGACACAAATAAACAATCATCAGACAAAGTCATGCATTAAGGTAACTTTTTAACCGACTTCAATAAAAGAGGAGGTTCTCAATTCGACTGTATGCTTTTTTTATGTAACTAACGTTTTTCTAGGTGAACCGATTTTGATGATTTTTCTTTATTTGAAAGCTGGTGCTTTTCCTTTAGTTCCATTTAATTTTGATCAAGATCTGACCATTAGTTTCCGAGTTATCCTTGATAATGAATATTTGGTTGACTTCGCCTACATTGATGATATTCTCATTTTTGGACGATGTAAAATGAACAAAATAAACAACTGTGTAGGTTGGTTTGGAAGCCCCTCGTAGTATTTCGAGGTACTCCCATTCTAATTTGGTGATGTTCTGATAAAGATCTTCGGTTTTATAGAACGGAATTCTTTAATAAATGACAGTAAATCTACCGTGATAGCTACAATCGCATACATACAGGTATGTACTATAATGATGTATAGTTTACACAATTCTAAAGTCGTTTTTGATAGCATTTAATAGTATAAGGTACAACTGTTAAACTCAACAAGGTATACACAAAAAGTTAATAACAACATTTTTCTAAAATACAACTTTTAATATGACGCTGAAGGCATTAGGCCCCGGAACTCCGGAATAAAACATATCATCCCAACCGTATTTGGAATTATCATGAGAGATGCACTATGGCTAAAAATGATTTAGTATCTCGATTTTTCCCTGTCCAAAACATTTTTCATGTAAGCCCGCGTTTTCTCTTTTGAAATGGACCTGGAGGTAGATTTCCTATTTATTTCTCCCTTTCCTCGTTTGTCTCATTTAAGCGGCGCTGTATTAATAATTTAATAATTCCCAAGAATACGCAATTAATTTTCAACATTTTAGTGCATTTTTGTTTTAGAATATTCTTTTACGAAGTCGGTTTATATCGCAGTAACCATGGTCTACGGTTTCACACAGGCATATCCGTTGGCAGAAGATAGCTAAACTATAAAATCAAAATCAAAATATGTTTATTCATTTATCATTTAGGTCACAAAGTAACACTCATGAACGTCAAGGTAACTAAACTATTATAAAATATTACAAGAAAATGAACCTATTTTAACACTTACGCTTACAACTGACTGTGGTACTTTCCTTTAAAGCTGCTTGCAATTAAGGGACTGCCTTAAATCAATAATATGTCAATTTGCAATGTTAAGTATTCATGTAGTTAATGACAGCGTGTCAACCTTCGATTATCATACATTTATATACCACGATTTACATTTTAAAAAAGCGTAGCATCTATAAAAACACACATATTATCTCATGTAAATGCACTTTGTTTTCTTACTGTTATCAATGTATGTAGAATGTTATTAACCCACTTCATATTAATGACATGACAAGGAAACTTGTCAATGTGACCTTCTTAATAAATATAAAGAAAGATGATTCTCTCTGCTTACGTCATTACAGGCACGGCTTATTGGAAATGCGTGAGGTAACTTCAAAGGAAGTGGAACAGCATCTCGCACTTCTATCAAAAGCTTGGCTTGGAAAATAGAAATCCTTATTTTCTCTATATGCCTACCTTTACATCCTGTATCTTCTTATGCGTATGGTTACATCCTTACTATCTCTATGCGTATGCTTACATCCTTACTATCCTTAGTGTATCCTTACATCCTTACTATCCTTATGCGTATCCTTAGATCCTTACTATCCTTTTGCGTATCTTTAGATCCTTATTATCCTTATGCGTATCCTTAGATCCTTACTATCCTTTTGCGTATCCGTACATCCATACTATCCTTTTGCATATCCTTACATCCTTACTATCCTTTTGCGTATCCTTACATCCTTATTATCCTTTTGCGTATCCTTACATCCATACTATCCTTTTGCGTATCCTTACATCCTTACTATCCTTTTGCGTATCCTTACATCCTTATTATCCTTATGCGTATCCTTAGATCCTTACTATTATTTTGCGTATCTTTACTATCAATTTTCAATTTCAATGCTTTATTGCTCTATATCCGTATGCGTATCCTTACATCCTTACTTTCCGTATGCTTATCTTACATCCTTATCCTTACATAATAATAGACTACACGGATGGCGTAGTCGTTTAAATGGTCGCCTCGCCGCTACCACTACACGAGTGTTGTAGGTTCGATCCTACACGGGACAAAGCTATGTGTGGACCACAAATTGTTTTTCAAAGTCTGGGTGTTCTCTGTGTCCGTTTAATGTAATGTTTGTAAAGTCCCCCGTGACGCTCCTAGTGCGAGAGTGGTCTTTTATAAAAAGAAAACAAAAAAGTAAAAATTCTTATAATAAATGCAAAATCGTTTTTGTTAGTATGTCCTTGTAGCACACAACGACGGGGCAAAGATTTGACATGATTTAGCATAGAAGTGGTTTATGAACTTAAGAGTGACATAAGTTAATTTTTATTCTATAATAATAATAATAATGTATTTATTAATATAAAATTGTTTACACATTTCCTATGAAGCCCTGATTCCTGTGCTAGGTACGAAACCTGTGTTACAGGAAGTCAGTGTCTTCTTCCATATAATTAACACAAAAGATTTTATGATTACAAAAGCAATTCATATGTTAGAAAGTAAACGAAATATTATGTGAGCTGTGTGTGTGTGAGTGTGTGTGAGTGTGTGTGTGTGTATATATATGTGTGTGGGTGTGTGTTTGTCTGTGGGTATGTGTTGGTGTGGTTGTGAGTGTGTGTATGTATGTGTGTGTTTGAGAGTATGTAATGTGATTTATAAAGTATTGCGAAACATAATTGTTACTACTACAAGCTATCATTCTGTTATTAGTAATAACTTCTCAGTTTGGTCATAGTTCTAATTCTGGAAAACATACACGGTTCCTTTGGCATAGATCTGTAGAACCTCCCTTGTTTCTCTGAAGCTATCATTAAATAATCTGGTGTCGTGTTCCTATTCATATAACTATGTCGAGGAATTGACATTCGCCGCGGTATACTGATTCTGGAATAGACGCTGTTAAGGCCTATTCAAACCTGAGCGGTATTCGCTGCCGCTGTGGATAGAAGTGCCTGCCGCGCGGGTATTTAGTATCAACTCTACCCACAAGGATAGCGAAATCCGCTTTGGTGTGAATAGTAATATTACCGTATACCACTATACCCGAGGAGCGATAGCTCAGTGGGGTGACCAACAGACTGCAATGCAGAGGGTCTCGGGTTCGAACCCACGTCGCGCACCTCTGATTTTCGGAAGTTATATGACTTTTCGAAATTATATGCGTATTGATTGACAATTATCGCCTGCTCCGTGCCTCGGAAAGCACGTTAAGCCGTTGGTCCCGGCTGCCATGAACATCTATGGCAGTCGTTATTGGGAGAGTGTCGACACAAAAGACCCCACTGGGTCGAAGTGTCGCCGGTCTGCACTGACTGGCCCCCACATAAGATAAGATAAGATACCACTATACCCACTCGGTTTTCTCTACCGCAAACAGTAGCGAATACTGCTTAGGTATGAACAGGCCTTCACTCGTTAAAATGTTGCGTAGATTCCCTTCGAATAGATCTGCGAAGTAGTTAAATAAGGAGATACAAAGATCAGGCTCGCTAGCGTTTTTTGTGAGAAGCTTTTTGCATCAGTGAACTGCCGCAGGCTGGTTATGATGATGTCATTCTTTAGTGAGACAGGTTTTCGAAGGGACAGGTTTTGTTAAGGAGGCGTTTAGTAGGATGACCAGACTTGAGTGCACGGATGGCGTAGTGGTTTAAGTGGTCGCCTCGCCACCGCCACTGCGCCGAGTGTTGTGGGTTCGAATCCCACACGGGACAAAAAATTGTGTGATACACAAATGGTAGCTCCGAGTCTGGATGTTCTTTGAATGTTAAAGACCCCCGCGACACAGAAATTATTCGTAATGCAGGAGTTGTCTTTTTAAAGATAAACACAATGATATTTTGTATCTCTGACAGTACAGCGTCTACTTTTTCAACACATGAATACTTGTAACCTTGTAAGCGACCAAAGGCCACTATGACAACAGCCTTTTGCTAATAGTAAAAGGCTGTTGTCTATGTCTTTGTTTTGTTTTGTCTAAGCTACGACTTTACCAGACAGACACGTTTACATAAAACAAATTTTCAGACATCATATTCAAAAATTCTAAAGTATTCTAGATTGGCATGGACGACGTAACCAAAAAGTTATTTCCTTCCCCGTCCATGCCTAAATCCCGAATACTTTAAGCTAAGCTCAAATTAGATTCAAGTAATGTAGTTTGAGACTTACCTGTATTTTATGTATCCAGTTTTAAGATCCTCTTAAATCGTTTATTATGCTTTAAGCCTCAGTTCTAAGGTATATTTTATCAATACCATTACCTGTATAGCATTCGGGCCGAAAAGGCTTTATATATCATTATATTCCAAACATTTTTTTTTAAGTGAAACCTTCTTTAGCGGCGTTGTGCTCTTTTTTGTGATGGGTTATAAATGTTAAACTCACGTCAGGACACGTGACCTGATCGAAAATTCGTAAGACGGGGGAGAATTGTAATATTTGTGTACTATAGCGCAATAAATGAATATTGTATTTTACAACATAAATGATAGTACTTTTATACTGATAATTAAAGCAATTTGTGCAAAATTATTCCCTAACTATTCCAAAATATCAAAAATGCACAACGATATTCAAGTTTTCACTTCTGCCGGCACTCCCGGAGTGCAAACCGTTGTTTTTTTAAATTTTCTTTAAAGCTCATCATATTAAACTAAGTTATTAGCGCAGTAATAATAAATAATATAATATTTTTAATTTGCCGTTATAAAGTCTTTACAAAGTACGTAAGTAGTTTAATTTCAATAATAAGGTCTTATCAACTCATAACTTAACTATTCAACTCATATTTATTGACACATATCTTTGTTTTTATTTATGTATACTTATCACAGCATACTATGTAATATAATAAATATTTATGCTAGTAGTCTGACATGAAGTCCTATGGAAATTGCCACAACACCGTTTAGTGCATTCACTCCGAGGCGAGTGAGCTGCGCGCGCGTCACATACACAATGTGAACGGCAAATTTACGATTTGCGCTTACTAAAATATTAATTGGCAAACGAAATATTAATCGAATAAATAAATTTATGACGGCAACTAAAAATTGTGTTAAACAAGAAATATAAAAATAAAAATGTAAATCAAACAAAAATAATAAAAATATGAATACCGAAGTGCGAGAGCGACCACATATTATTAATATTAGTTATTTTAGTATAAGTTTAGTTTGTAAGAGTTTAATTTAAAAGCTAGTCATGGGTGCTTCAATAAGTACACTGAATTTGTGCAAACGGTTCTATAATAACTTAGTGCAGTATTTCAAAAACCTGTGTTTTGGTTTCAAAAAGGGTATGTTTGATCTTCGCGTGTGGCCGGGCGTGGAGGGCAGTGAACAGACTCCAGGAAAAGCTCCTGACAGAGGCAAGGAACAGATGCAGAGGCTAGCCAAGCTGGCGAAGAAACATCGCAATGGACATATACCAAAGGTATTCACACTTATTATTAAATAAACTGACACCTGTGTATACCTAAACGGTTAAGCCAAGGTGTTTGAAACCCACGTTCTGCCATGTTTAGAGCAGTGCTAATATCATAACGAGATAAATTTTGCAAGTTTGGATGTAGGCGGTAATCTCAAAAACTACTTATCCGATTTAAATTATACTTTCTTTATTTAAAAGTTACATCATTGCAGATGGACATAGGCTATAATTTATGTCAACCCGGGTGAATTTAAGGCGGCTCGCTATCTATACTAATATTATAAAGCTGAACAGTGTGTTTGTTTGAACGCGCTAATCTCAGGAACTACTGGTTTGATTTGAAAAATTATTTTAGTGTTGAATAGCCTATTTATCGAGGAAGGCTATAGGCTATATAACATCACGCTACGACCAATAGGAACGCAGCTTCAATGTAAAATGTTCTTCGCCCTCTTAATACGTAATGAATACATACACGGATGGCGCATCGGGCATATGGTCTTTTTTTCGCTGCATTGAGTGTTGTGGCATAAGAAGCCCGATTGTTTTGAATCTATACTTCTATACTAATATTATAAAGCTGAAGAGTTTGTTTGTTTGTTTGTCTGAACGCGCTAATCTCAGGAACTACTGGTTCGATTTGAAAAATTCTTTTAGTGTTGGATAGCCTATTTATCGAGGAAGGCTGTAGGCTATATAATATCACGCTACGACCCACGGGGGCGGCGCAGTAACGATAAACGCGGGTGAAACCGCGGGAACATCTAGTGTTCTGTATTATGAGTGTAAGTACACTACCTAAGTATCTTATCACGACATTAGTAGCCCTAGAGGGTAACGACTCATCTAGACTAATATCATAAAACTGAAGAGTTTGCTTGTTTTTGTTTGGTTGAACGTGCTAATCTTAGGAACTACTGGTTCGAATTGAAAAATCTTTTAGTGTTAGTTAGCTCATTTATCGAGGAAGGCTATAGGCTATATAACATCACGCTACGACCAATAGGAGCGGAGCATCAATGTAAAATGTTGCAAAAACGGGGCAAATTCTGTTATGTGAAGCAGACGAAGTTGCGCGGATTAGCTGGTTTATAAGATACAACAACTTATTTACATATACATCTATTGTTTATGATAATGAGTACAAAGTTGTCATACTTGATCAAATCTTTTTTTAGCATCAAATAAAACAGCCGTATTAAATTAAAAAGTAATCTTAGAAATAGTTTTCAGAATAAATTACGCGGCTATATTTAGATTTCGATTAGCGAAAGTTGAAAAAGAAGACATTCGATTTCCATAATTTATCGTTTTTTTGATTAATTGGCATTTTAATCAGCTTTAAAACAATAAAATTCGTTTTATCATAGGTACATTCGTTTGCGGTGTCGTTGACATAGATAAACAAAGTAAAATAAATATATTTGACTTGTCTTTTTTCCTAAACTGCTGGACCGATTTTGATGAAATTTGTTGCGTATGTTCAAATGGATTCGAGAATGGTTTAGATTTGTTTTTTTTTTTCTTGAGTACTGGGCGACGTCTGTCGGGACAGCTAGTCTTTATATGTATAAGTCTTCTGTACGTGTGTTTGTAATTAAACTCCTCCTAAACGGCTGGACCGATTTTGATGAAACTTTTTGTGTGTGTTCAAGTGGATTCGAGAATGGTTTAGATTTTATTTTAATTTTTTTTTCGTGTACACAGGACAATGTTTCTCGGGACAGCTAGTTACATACTATATTATAGTTATATATTCCTGCCCCTTATAAATACCACATATAACGAGAGCGAGTCTAATGCCATCTACCGATCAAAATTATAGACTTGTACCTGATACTGAGAATTTTCTTAAAGAACATCTTCATACCCGACACGGGAACAGACGCTGGGACATCACCATCTTCCGCAATTACGATATGCTTATACTCGTATAAGCAGTCTTATTCTATTCTACAGAACCAATAAGCAGTCTAGTATTGGTTGTTTTTCTTTTTTATTCCTTGATGATAAGAGTTAGTTACGTGCCTCGGAGAGCACATTAAGCCGTCGGTCCCGGCTGCCATAAACATTTATGGCAGTCGTTATTGGGAAGTCAGTGCCCTCTAATATCCTGACACTGGTCTAGCCTTAGGGTATCGTTAGCCTTCGGGTTGCGGAGGTCATATGGTAGTCGCTCCGTGTAAAAACTGATATCCAGTCAAATCCGGTTAGACTAGAAAGCCGACCCCAAGTGACTTGGTAATAATAAAGGTTAGGGAGAAGAAGATATAACGAGAGCGAGCCTGATGCCAACTACCGATCACAATTGTAGACTTCTACCTGATACTGAGAATTTTCTTGAAGAAAATCTTCATACCCAACCCAGGGAACAGACATTGGGACGTCACCATCACCCGCAACTATAAGCAATCTTTTTTTTATACATTTTTTATACTAAGGTGGCAAACAAGCATACGGCCCACCTGATGATAAGTGGTCACAGTAGCTTATGGACGTCTGCGACACCAGAGGCATCACTTGCGCGTTGCCGACCCTTTAGGAAAGGAAGTGGGAAGAAAAAGGAGCGGGATGGTGGAAAGGGGGTGATTGGGCGTCCGGCACTCTCACTCACCGAACGAAATACAACAGTAGGAATACTGCTATTTCACGTAGATATATCTTATTCTACAGAACCAATAAGCAGTCTAGTAATGGTTGTTTTTCTTTTTTATTCCTTGATGATAAGAGTTACGCTTATACATATGTATGTAGTGACGTACATTTTAAATCGAAAATGATTGATGACACAAGAATAAACAAGCGGTCGCCTCGACCCTGCTGTTACGCGGAGTGTAATGGTGAGTGATAAAGGTTTTTTTTGAGACTAAGTAAAGACTAAACTACCTCTGCGACACAGGGCTAAAGATACTTATTGTGGGTAATTAAAAAAGTCACGAAAATGTGCTGCTTCGAAACGACAAGGTGGCATAATGTTTTATGATAGCATACATTACTTGATCCTTCCAAATTGTACCTTAAATCTTTATCATAAAGTTGACTTTTGTTCACAGGTGGACTGGTTAGACAGGCTGACGTTCAGAGAGATAGAGATGATAAATGAAAAAGAGAAAAGAAGTTCAGACTATATGTACCTCATGGTGGAGTTCCCGACCGTGCAGATAGATGGCATTAATGTAAGTAAAATCTTTGCATACATCGATTTAAGCTTAAGTCCTCGGGAAGGCAGATATATACCTATTAGAATCATATTTATCAAGGTATATAGTCGTCTACCAGACACAGTGCAGCTACTGGGAATTTTAACAGAAGCCCCAATAACGCTGCCCGACGCGTGCATCAAACACGGGACCGGACCATCAAATGCGGACTGCATTGTAGGATCCGTTCCACGACGTATGCGACTTTAGATTAGATTTAATGTGTTACGTGCTGGGTTCGAGGGATAAGAATGTAAACAATATTACCGACTAAAACACGTCTTATTTTAACACACAATTAAATTTAAAACACAACACACAATACTACACTTTTCCACTGTAACTGCTTCAAACTCTATGGTATATTCGCTTCCGTTCGCTCCGATGCATACTTGACCGCTTACGATTGTAAGCTGCTTTGGCGTGCGCTGCCCTTGCCTTTTATACGCGGTTTAAGCGTTTCTGGAAATTTATAGAAAGCGCCATTCGCTCAAAACACTACGAGAAATTTCTAGCGCTCTCTACTCCTCGCGTACTAACAAGCTACGTAGTTTAGTAAGACGTCAATAGATGGCGGCTACGTAGTTTAGTAAGACGTCAATAGATGGCGGCTACGTAGTTTAGTAAGACGTCAATAGATGGCGGCTACGTAGTTTAGTAAGACGTCAATAGATGGCGGCTACGTAGTTTAGTAAGACGTCAATAGATGGCGGCTACGTAGTTTAGTAAGACGTCAATAGATGGCGGCTACGTAGTTTAGTAAGACGTCAATAGATGGCGGCTACGTAGTTTAGTAAGACGTCAAACAGTTACATAGCCGTTACGTCACAGTTTGTATCGTGCATCCTTTTCATTTACCCCTACAAGCAGATTTGAAAAGCTTGTATCTTATTAGCTATATTCAGGGTAGATTTAAAAAGAATCTTTGTCCTTTAGGCGCTTCGCATATGTAGCATGTTCCTTGCAGCAACTGGCAACTGGCAACTAGCTGTTTACATATATCTCAATGGAACTACGCACACATATAGGTTTAAAGAAATTTTATTTCTCATAAAACAATTTTTGTTCATTTACAATGAGATTGAGTATTAACTAGTAATAAATTATTACAATGTTATAAAAGTCATTAGTATAAGTCTCTAGCGCATTGTAGCTGTTATAGTGTTAATACATATTTTTTTAGCAAATTTTTAAAGGTATTTATGTTATCGCAATCTTTTATCTCGTTCGGTAATTTGTTGAACATCTGTGCGCCCTCAAACAATACAGTTTTTTTTCCATAGTTTGTCCTTGCGGTCGGTAATTGTAACTTGTTTTTATTTCTTAAGTTGTGTGTGAAAGTCTTTTTACGTAATTCTAGGTTTGATCGGATTGAGTTACTTGTTATTTTTTTGACAAGAATGCATGTAGTATATATATAAAGTTGTGTGATGTTCATTAGGTTAGTTTTTTTATATAATAATTTTGTTGGAGTTAGGTAGTGATAGTGGAAAAGTATTTTAATAATTTTGTTTTGTGTTCTTTGGAGTGGAATTAAATTGGTTGGTGCTGCTGAGCCCCATATTTCGATAAGGTATTCGAGGTGTGACTTAATTAGGGAGTTATATATAATATTACGTACCTTATGTGGGATACAGTTTGACGCCTTGTGTAATGCTCCGAGTAATGACATACACATATCAACTCGAGTTGCGAATGCTAATTGCCGGAACTATCAACTGTCAAATTTGTATCGGTTGTGTAAAGTTTCTGGTTTCCCTAAACCGGCAATCGCAACACGTCGAGGAATTAGCCACCCTTCCTTTCCCGGTTGGCCGCAGCAACGCCAGTGTTGTTCAACATATCGCTATCAAACACAGCTATCAAAGTTGCTCATAGATTGCCATAAAATTGTGGCCTCCGTAAACTGGGCTATTGGATTGTAGCAACTGGTTACTTTAAAAGGAAATTTTTAAAAGTTGATAGTTGGCTCAACTAAAGTTGCTTCATCTGCACAGCGCCTTAGAGTTTGGGTAATGTAACTTTTTGACTTGAATAATAATAAATTGTGAGTCGGGTACACTATTTACTCGAGCATATACTTACAGACGTGAATCTATGTATGTATGTTTGTTTGGAAACTTGTCTAATAAGTATTGTTTGTTCCAGCACGCCGTGGTGTACTACGAGCAGGATGGAGACGAGATGTACCAGTTCAAAGCTCAAGCAGAGATCGTCACGGTGCCCGACTATGAGATATTACAAGTACGTACGCCTACGCTATGTTTCGTTACTTAAATACATAAGTAAGTTTCATTATATAGAATAACGATAGGCATATTTTTAAACGTCGTGTTTTAATCCTAATCCTAACTAATATTATAAAAGCGAAAATGAGTTTGTTTGTTACCTTTCCACGCCTAAACCACTGAGCCGATCATCCTGAAATTTTGCATATACGTTGACAGGTGTACAGAAACGGACATAGGCTACCTTTCATCCCGAAAAAAATTACTGTTCCCGAGGAAAACAAGAATAACGTTCTTATGATAATAGATGGCGCCATGTGTCTTTCGAATCATGATTGAATTATATTATTACAAGCAGAGTTCAACCCGAATTGATTGTCAAAATCTAAATTAACGCGAGCGAAGCCGCGGGCAAAAGCTAGTAGTATAATATATACTAATACTAGCTGTCCTGCGCGACTTCGTCCGCGCCACATTAGATAATTTTTGCCCGTTTAAAAGAAAAAACTATCCTATCTTTTAAGTTGGACCAAATTACAGATGGTTACGAAGTTTGATCAAAATCGGTTCAGTAGTTTAGGAGTCTATAGCGGACAAACAACGTGACACGTAATTTATATATATTAAGATTATAAAGCTGAAGAGTTTGTTTGTTAAAACTCGCTAATCTCAGGAATTACAGGTTCGATTTGAAAAATTATTTTAATGTTGGATAGCCTATTTATCGAGGAAGGCTATAGGCTATATAACATCACGCTACGACCCACAGGGGCGGCGCGGTAACGATAAACGCGGGTGAAACCGCGAGCACATCTAGTTACTTAATAAAGCGCCCTATAGCCGCCTTGGGAACAACTGTGTAGCAAGTTCAACAATGTTGAATATATCTTATCTTATCTTATGTGGGTGCCATCAGTGCAGACCGGCGACACTTCGACCCAGTGGGATCTTTTGTGTCGACACTCTCCCAATAACGACTGCCATAGTTGTTCATGACAGCCGGGACCGACGGCTTAACGTGCTCTCCGAGGCACGGAGCAGGCGATAATTGTCAATCAATACGCACATAATTTCGAAAACTCATATAACTTACGAAAGTCAGAAGTGCGCGACGTGGGTTCGAAGCGGAGACCCACTGCGTTGCAGTCTGTTGGTCTCCCCACTGAGCCATCGCTGCTCGTATGTTGAATATATAAACATCTAGTAATAAGATAATAAGAACCTTGACTTTAGCACTTACGTTTTATTAGGTGTCTCGTCTTTTATTAGGTAGGCGTCAAATTAACAATTCAATTTAATTCTATCAGTAAATACATCGTTTTTGAGATTGTATTTCCCTAAGCTTCAAAGGAGTTATGTTAATATGACAGTTTTGAAGTATTACTGGTTTTTCAAATATGAGATAATTATATATGAAGTAAGTTATCGACTACCTGTCTGGGTTGCTAATATAAGATCATGCTTATGTTTGCGTTTTTTATTTACTGGTAGCTTTTTTTTAAATGTCAAATCTCTGCCGAACGACCAAGGCATGGAATTCTCTGCCAAGGCACGTGTTTCCTTCTTCCTTCAATCCTGGGTCCTTTAAGCGGGGCGTGAAAAAGCACCTTCTCAGGCCGTCAAAGTAGAGACCTCAACATCGCCTCGGCTACTATGAGGGCGGTGTGGAGGCCACTGCTCTTAGACCACACGACTGCTTGCCATCAGGTGGAGTGTGGTCATTTCGACGAGCAAAATAAAAAAAAATAAACATAAAACAAATGTTGAAACGTCTGACACAAAGAATACTCAGACTTGGAGAACTATATATGTGGATTAAGTATACTAATTTTGTTCCATCTTCCGTGTTCCCTTCCTCGATAAATAGGCTATCCAACACTAAAATAATTTTTCAAATCGAACCAGTAGTTCCTGAGATTAGTGCGTTCAAACAAACAAACAAACTCTTCAGCTTTCTAATATTAGCATAGATTAGAATCTGTAACAAAAATTAAGTAAGTAAGTAAGTATTTTATTTTTCAAAATATAGGTACCTACACAAAATACAGACAAACATTATAACAGCAAAAAAAAAGTACACATATAATGAAAAACGAGGTTACAATTCAGGTTTATTGTTGGTTTGCGGTTTATACCTCAAACCAACCCTGATATTATGTGGTAACCCCAAGTGACGCCCGGACGTACAATCAGCTACTCTTTAAAATGTTCCAAATTCAAAGAATAAAAGAAATAAAAAATACTTACGTAAAGGCGGCTGGCTGTACACATTGGGCCAACGTGTAGAGATCTACTTGGCGGTATCAACACACCGCCAAGTAGTTATATCTCTACACGTTGGCCCACTACCTTGGCCCAATGTGTACAGCCGCCTTAAGATATATATATAAATTATAATTGACGAGCATAGGTATGTAATTAATATATATTATAAAATATAAATTAAATAAATTCACGGTGTATAAATATAATATTCAATAATAATAATAACCTACTAACAGTTGCCAACGGTTTAACTATTTCTAAGCATCAAGTTAATATGTATTCCGTACAAACAGCGACTGCACGATTAGTGGTTTAAGTGGTCGCTTCGCCGCTGCCGCCGCGCCGAGTGTTGTGGGTTCGACTCCCACGCGAGACAAACCTTTGTGTGCTCCACTAATGGTTGTTCCGCGTCTGGGTGTTCTTTGTGTCCGTTGTTTGAATGTTTGTAAAGTCCCCGCGACACAGGATTCCTTCCTAGTTCCTAGGGACATGTCTTTTTAAAACAAGAAAAGGTCTATAAGAAGAATCTTCCAAGCTATTAAAGCATGGTTTTGTTGTAGGAGAACCTGGTGGAGAGTAAGCAGCACCGACTGGCTCGGTCACTTCGCTCGGGAGTATCAGGACGCGACGCCAAACCCACGGCGGCTGAACGGGACCAACTATCCGCACTCGTAGCCGCGCCGCCCGCCAGACCGCTCACCGCTACCGACCAGGACCTGCTGTGGAAGTTCAGGTAACTGGGACCCTCGGGACCACTCCTGGCAATAGTGATACTAGTGTGCATCCAGGACACGTCTTTGATAACTGGAGCATGAACTATGAGCGCGTTGAAATCACCACTGGAGGTGCTAATGGATGATAAAGCCTCTACACGTCATACTCTATGGTCATTTCAACAATAAACATAGAAACTGAAAACGATTACCGCCAAATACGGCATTTGACAGTGTCTGTGACAGGATTGACAGGATCTTACTAGCTAGTGGCTCCGACTCTTCTTCTCCGTATCCTTTATTATTCCCAAGTCACTTGGGGTCGGCTTTCTAGTCTAACCAGATTTGACTGGATATCAGCTTTTACACGGAGCGACTGCCATCTGACCGCCGCAACCCGAAGGCTAACGATACCCTAAGGCTAGACCAGTGTCAGGATATTAGAGGGCACTGACTTCCCAATAACGACTGCCATAGATGTTCATGGCAGCCGTGACCGACGCGGCGACGGCTTAACGTGCTCTCCGAGGCACGGAGGAGGCGATAATTGTCAATCAATACGCACATAATTTCGAAAAGTCATATAACTTCCAAAAGTCAGAGGTGCGCGACGTGGGTTCGAACCCGAGACCAGAGGGTCAACAGACTGCAATGCAGAGGCATTGCAGTCTGTTGGTCTCCCCACTGAGCTATCGCTGTGTGTGTAGTAGCTTTCACTAGTATCTTTAAAAAAAGATACCTCCCGACTTCATTGCCATGAGAGTGGCATCTAGCTGCATTGGGGTTTTTATTACTTTAGATCTGTGTTTGCTCAATTGGTGATGTTCATAGTGATGCGTTTAACATAAAATTAAAATTATTTTTTCTGACGGCCTCGATGGCGTAGCGGTTAGTGTAACCGACTGCCACGCCTGAGGTCGCGGGTTCGATTCCCGCACAAGTCAAACATTTGTGTGCATGAACATGGATGTTTGTCTTGGCCTCGGTGTTTCTATGTATAATATGTATGTATTTACAAAATAAAAGGTATATAATATATGTATGTTTATCCATTGTCTAGTACCCATAGTACAAGATCTGCTTAGTTTGGGCTAGATGGTGTTGTGTGTATGTGGTAGAATATTATTATTATTATTTTGTTGCAGATTTTACTTGTCTTCACATCGCAGAGCGCTTACAAAATTCTTGGAATGTGTCAACTGGAACAGACCCGGTATGTATTCGAATGGAAATTACAACACAGGCAAAAATGCTTTAAATATACTTTACATGAGTGCGTGCGACCTTAACTTGTCTGGTAAAATATAGTGTTTTCAATACTTTAGGAACATTATGTGATTTGTTTTGTAAACTATAACGAGATGGGTGTAAAAACTCAGGATTCAACCTCTTCGTCTTAAATGTAAAAGTAATGCAAAGAAATGACACCTATGTCTCGGAGGTCTTTTGACCCACAGGGCCCATATTCAAACTCGGCTGAGGTATGACCGCAAGGTGTCTGCACACCAAGTTACAAGTCAATCGGTTCAGTGGTTCCGGAGTTATGCCTGTCACTAACATCAATCTGTCACTAACATCAATCTGTCACTAACACGCAGACCTTTGTCTTTTTCTTTTGTTAACTTCTTCGAAGAAGACTCAGAGGCTAACAAAGGAAAAAGTCAAACCCAAGAAACAGGATCTGAACCTGCGCACTTGATAAACCATGTCGTCGCAATGCCAACTGACTTGACATACAAAACACAGGCAAATATGAGTCCCTGACTACGACTCACTGAGGCCACTCCTTCCAAACACCTGGCTGTGGCAGGTTCTGAAGGCGCAGGTTTTCGATGTCCCGGTGGCTCGCACTAACATTGGCAAGTTTGTCCCGGTTACAAGAGCCATAAGTTTAATAAATAGCGTCTCACAAAGGCTTGACATTTTTAATTGTACGTGTGCGGTATTCGTGAGAGTTACCCTCGAGTTACTAGCAAAGTAATTTTAATTACCTTATCGCATTGGGTGTAAACCTGTAATGATGGTGTAAGATTGTATATATAAATAAATGAATAACTCAGTTCACTGCTCGGATGGGCTAGTGGTTTAACTCATCGCCTCGCCGCTGTCGCCGCGACAAAACGGGGCACTATGGTTCGTCTAGAACAAGCTAGCTAGACAAAAACGACCCTTAAATTCCTAGTAGCAAATTACTAACTCGAACTCATTAGCCCTATACATTAAGGAATACACCTATTCATTTTTTTTACTACCCTTATTAGGAGCGTCATTAAGGTAAGTATATAAAATATTGATAATTCAAAGTGCATTCATTTGCATTTTTACACAATATTTGATAACATTGTATATGTCGCTAAAAGAAGTTTGTGATATAGTGTTTTTGGGATGGATTGTGTACATAAGGGTAAGTAGTTTTGATTTAGTTAATTTTTTTTACAGGACCTTCATTCTTTAATGTTATTAAATTAATGTTTGGATAATAGTTTGTTAAATATAATGACCACCAAAAATAATAATTGCGCAGCAAAATATGCTTACTAAAATATATCATAACGAGCACCTATACGCCTCAAATCACTGCATTCCGTCTCGGAAGGGTTAGGTTATGTTAGGTTCCTTCTTAAACCCACCCAAAAATAGGAGCCCCGCAGCGGGGCTCCGTCAACTTATTTTGATCTCTTTAAATATATTTTGCTGTGCAATTTGGTGATCATTTACTATTTTTGACTGTTATATTTTACTATATCTGGTGATAAGTGAAACATAAGCCTTTGTTTTTCAGTATTTTATGTATCTGTTATTAGATTTTATAGTTACATTTATAGATAAATTATTTTATAAAAATATATATTGAGTACCTACATATTCCTGAGCATTCTTTTTTTACGATACCTGATAAATCATCCTCAAAAAAGTACAAAGAGCCTTACATCAATATTAATAACCTCATTTAGATATAAAAATCATAACAAATAATGTTGTCCAGCTAGCTTGTTCTAGACGAACCATAGTGCGGGGGTTCGATACGCGGGACGACACCTCGTGTGCTCCACAAATGGTTGTTCCGCGACTGTGTGTTCTTAGTGTCCGTTGTGTGAGTGTTTGTGAAGTGTTGTACCTCGCGACACAGGAACTATTCCTAGTGCGGAAGTTATCCTTCTTTAACAAAAAAAAAAGAAAAAAAAAAAAGAACTACGAGCCAGTTTGTCGCAGGTTTAAGTTCTGCTTCATGGGTTTGTCTTATTCCTCTGTTATCGTTTACATTGTACTTTAGAATGGAAAATGTTCATAAAATAAATTATAACATACTGTATTCTAATATCATTTGAATACAATATGTTAAGATTTATTTTACTGTAATATTATTTTACTAGCTTTTGCCCGCGTTAATTTAGAATTTGACAATCGATTCGGGTCGTACTCTGCTTGTAATAATATAATTCAATCATGATTCGAAAGACACGTGGCGCCGTCTATTATCATAAGAACATTGTTGTTGTTTTCCTCGACAACAGTAATTTTTTTCGGGATGAAAGGTAGCCTATGTCCGTTTCTGTACACTTGACAAAGTATATGCAAAATTTCAGTATGATCGGTTCAGTGGTTTAGGCGTGAAAAGGTAACAAACAAACAAACTCATTTTCGCTTTTTTAATAGTTTCAATAATTTAATTAGCTTAAATATTAGTAAAGTTTAATAGTAATAGTACATAGTGTAACAGTTTCTAAATTTTGTAATAAATTGTCAAATAAACAACGCGATAAAATACGTATATAGTAGTTTAATTTTAATGAATAACATTCGCGTAAACAGAAGACAACCTCGATGGCGTAGTGGTTATTGTAACCGACTGCCACGCCTGAGGTCGCGGGTTCAATTCCCGCACAAGTCAAACATTTGTGTGCATGAACATGGATATTTGTCTTGGTCTGGGTGTTTCTATGTATAATATGTATGTATTTATGAAAAAAAAGTATATATGTATGTTGATCCATTGTCTAGTACTCATAGTACAAGCTCTGCTTAGTTTGGGCTAGATGGTGTTGTGTGTATGTGATAAAATATTATATTATTATTCGGTTTCAGTTGTATATAACCCGGTACCTAGTTGCAATCCCTAATGTATTCAAAACACTATATTCGATCGTGCGCGCGAGGACGCACTTAACTCGAATGTTAATGTTGTCAAACTATTCGAATATAATCGAAATGCAATTCAGTACATATGCATCTGTCGACCTCGACATTGCTCACCGTAGTATGCAGCAGGTTCATTACCGGTCGAAGCATTTAATATTCATGTAATTTGTATTAGATTAAGATTATGTGATAACCGGTTCGAAATTATGTAGATGAGTTAATTACTAATAGTACCTACATATATTCTATTGGCTTTGAGACAAAATGTAAATAAAGAATCCAATGATTTATTAATATGTACGATTTCTGTAGGTAGTTTGAATCCAAAATATGTATAGCTGCGGCATGTTGTCTAATGCGTCAATTGGAATACTCTTGAATACGTTTGTGGAAATCATGACTGCATCTTTTAAAACCATAACTAACTTAAAAACAATTACAACTAAGATACCTGTAATTGAACTCGAGACCTCCTAATACCTATTGGTAAGCGTGACTAAAACCTAATATGATAAAAAAATACATTAGCCTTTATAAAATTAGGAATACTAGTATACTGTCATCGACTGAAACAAATAGCAGTATTCCTACTGTTGTGTTTCGTTCGGTTAGTGAGAGTACCGGAGGCCCAATCACCCCCTTACCCCTTCCCGCTCCTTCTCCTTCCCACTTTCTTTCCTAAAAGGTCGGCAACGCGCAAGTGATGCCTCAGGTGTCGCAGGCGTCCATAGGCTACGGTGACCACTTACCATCAGGTGGGCCGTATGCTTGTTTGCCACCTTAGTTGTATCTCTTCAATTTAAGAGCCAAGCTCTTGTCGGTGGAGTCTCTTCCATAATGTCCTATCTTCAGCCAGCGCTTTGACTTCTTGACACGACGTAACTTTTATCTTTTCTTTCACTTGATCCATGAACGGCCTCCTTGGCCTTCCTCTTCCCCTTCTGCCTTCTATTTTTCCTTCCAAGATGTTTCTTATAAAAGTGTCATGTCGTATCAAGTGGCCCAACATTTTTCCTCTTCTGTTCTCTATTGTTTTTAAAATGTTTCTTTTCCTTTACCATATTTTGAACTTAGTTGTATAAAAAATTAAAAAATAAGAAATCCCGAGAACCGAGCCCAAGACTCCACGGCATTACCAGATTATGTATCGGCATCGCTTGTTAACTGATATAGTTTTAGTTTAGGATTAATACGTGTGTGTTGTAATGCGTCCTTGTCGTTATCTAAATAGCCGTGGCTAAGACTAAACTAAATAAATGAAAAATAACTCACTCGTAGCAGTGTTATTGTGACTACCGCTCTCAGTTACTTGACATTCATTCAGGTAAGAAAGATATTATTAGTGTTGTGTCTCGAAATACCCGCTGTGCAAATATATTAATAAACTAGCTGACCAGCGCAAGTTCGTCTGCTTCACATAAGAGAATTTTCCCCGTTTTTGCAACATTTTTCATGGCTGCGCCGCTCCTGTCGGTCGTAGCGTGATGTTATGTAGCCTATAGCCTTCCTCGATAAATGGGATATCCAAACGAATTTTTCAATTCGAACCAGTAGTTCCTGAGATTAGCGCGTTCAAACAAACAAACAAACTCTTCAGCTTTATAATATTAGTATAGATAAAAGAAAATTAATAAATTACACCATAATTACTAACTACATGTCAATTCAAATAAAAATATGTCATATAAAAATAAACTTAAACACAAAAATTAATCAATGAATTAGAATAAAATTACCAACTACAAGTCAATTCAATAAAAAGTCATTCACAGAATAGAAACACCTCTCTATCAGAAAATGCTTTAATTTAGTTTGGAATTCACTTTTATATAGGAGCAGTTTAAGCTCGACTGGCAATTTATTAAAAAGTTTAACCGACATGTGGGAGGTTCCATGTTTAGAAATATTTAGATGAGGAATAGTCTTTGTGTGGAAGTCTTTCCTTCTCGTACTCTCCCTAGCAAGACGCTCCTCCTCTGTTTCGTATTCGTATACATATTTCTTAAAGTTAGTCAATAAAACTAGCACGCAGAGACTTGGGACTGTTAGAATACGGAGATCTTTAAAATATTGCCTGCATGACTCTTGTTGTTTAATACGAACAATCGTGCGAATTCCCCTTTTTTGTAAAATGAATGCTTTTTGTAGTACCTAAGATGAGTTCGTTACGCTTTCACGCTCTAACTACTCCACCGATCATCATGAAATTTCTTATACACGTTGTCAGGCGAACAGACAAAGACATAGGACATCTTTCATCCAGAAAATCTAGTTATTAATAATAAAAACTAAATAACGAGGCGCGCGACGTTCATAAGTGTTACTTTGTAACTGAAATACTGTACTATTCATTTAGGAGGCCAGTTCGATACATTACGATTCGTACATCGCATCGGTTTCAGAGCAAGTCAGCCGAATAGTTTTTTATATTCAGTGTAGCACGCATGCCTTCAGTGTACCTAGGCGAGCATCCGCTACATGCAAGATCAATTATAATTCACTAGTTTTTGACAGCGACTTCGCTCGCGTTGATCTACATTTTGTCAATATATTTCTGTCCCTTGAGAATAGTACTTTTTCTGAATGAAAGGTACCTTATGTCCTTTTCTGTACCTCTGGCTACGTGTATGCTAACTTTCATGATGATCCGTCAAGTAGTTAAGGCGTGAAAGTGTAACAAACAAACTTACATTCGCATTTACAATATTAGTCAGGATAAACATGCGAAGTTTGTGAATATATTTGGATGTTCCGACTATTGTTAACTTTGTTTAACCGTTTAACGATTCTTGATAAAACTTAGCTTACTGATATAATATTGAACAAATAAGAGGGAACAAGATGGATTTTGAATAAACTAATTTATACGGCTTTCATCGACTTGTTTTTTTTAAACACTAATATCACACAATTTTGAAACCCGTAAACATGGGTACTGACAAGCAACCGAAATATCCAGGAAAGTGCAAAATGTAATCTAAATAGTTAATTATAATAAAATTTAAATAGCTTAAATAGAAGTAAACGATAACTAGTAAAAGTGTTTAACAATAGTAGTTTAAATTAAAGTTTTAAAGTTATGTAATAATAGTGTTTTAAAAAATAAACAACGCGATAAAATTCATATTTAAAGTAGTTTAATTTCAATGTATAACATTCGCGTAAACGTAAATAACCTAAATGAATAGATATTTTTAATAATAATAATATAATATAATATCAGGCCTTTATATAAACTGCCCACTGCTGGGCACAGGTCTGCTCTGTTCCTGAAGATATGTGTAGTCTGTCAACTCGCAGGCCAGCGTGGTGGAATATGGCCTAACCCTTCTCAGACAGAAGACTCCCGTGCTCAACAGTGGAACAATATAATGGTACCGAATTTCGGTCACGGCGGCTAATCTTAACGGAGACTGACCATCTGCGCAGGAGATATTATAGTGCACCAGTGTGTGCGCATACACAAGTGCACTCTCTGTTGTATTGCCGTCCCATTGGATCATGAGAGTCAGAGAACTCTCATAATCCGATGGGACGGCAATCTGACACGACTGGAGAGAGATAAAGCGATATTCTCTCTGTGATATTATTATATCTATACTAATATTATAAAGACAAAAGATTTGATATTTTGTTTGTTTGTAAGGATTTAACTAAAAACTACTCAACCGATTTAAAAAATTCTTTCACCATTAGAGTGACAAACTATATTTTATTTAAAAAAGTAGGTACTGTTACTAAAATAATGTAACCTAACGTACATTTACACGAGCGAAGCCGCAGGCAAAAATCTAGTATATTATAATTATGTAGATTTATGTTGATGGTGTGTGTGTATGTGTGTGTGCAGGCGAGGTGCGGCAGGCGCTGGCGATGATGAAGCAGTGGGCGCCGATGGACGTGGAAGACGCGCTCGAACTGCTCACGCCCAAGTTCACGCACCCCGCCGTCAGGAAGTAAGCATCTCATACTATCATATCATGTATCCTCGGTCATGGGATCTCAGGGTTCGATACCCGTATTTAGTTTTGCTGTCAAGGGATTCTCAGAAGCAGCACGCAGCCGAAGCTGTGTCCGGTGAGTGCTAATAAACTGCTGGGCAGCGGTTGCAAATTCGACTGTGAATTCTCCGGTTCGTTTTTGTAACCTGGAATAATAAAAAAACTGGTTTGTTTGTTTCACCTGCCTCTGTGGCGCAGCGGTAAGGAAAGCGACTGCTGTGCACGAGGTCTCAGATTCGAATCCCGGGTCGGGCCAACAAACAGTTATTGGGTTTTTCAGTTAAGAAATCTCAATAGCAGCCCGGAGTTACGAAGTTGGCGGTGTTAGACACCCCCGTGCCTCGGAAAGCACGTAAAGCCGTTGGTTCTGCGCCCGATCTCTTTCCGGTCGTGTCGGATTACCGTCCCATCGGATCATGAGAGTTAGGGAACAGAGAGTGCACTTGTGTTTGCGCACACGCTTGTGCACTATAATATCTCCTGCGCAGATGGCCAGTCTCCGTTAAGTTTAGCTGCTGTGACCGAAATTCGGTCTGGAGGACATTATTACTATAATTACCTGCGCAGATGCAAGAACGCCGTGTAGCACTGTTTCCTGAACTCATGGTAGTGTTCGGAGTGCACTCCGCCCATGGCTTCCACCATCTCCTTGCTGAGCTTCTTATTTAAGTTGATTGCAGTTGTAATTACTATCTAAACAAATATATTTGCTATTGACTAAAGTGTTATTTGCTTCTCTTTCACGGGTATTTTCCTAATGCGTTAGAAAAAACCTGGCCCTATGGGAGGTTTACACGGGGACATGGGTCCATGGGTACGTGCAAGCTCTGGAATGAACTGCCTGCTTCGGTGTTTTTTGAGCGCTATGATATGTCCTTCTTCAAACGAGGTTTAAAGAGAGTTCTTCTTTCGCGGTAGGCAGCGGCTTTGCTGTGTCTTGACATTGCTGAAGTCCATGAGCAGCGGTTACCACTTTCCATCAGTTGGGCCACTTGCTCGTATGCCACCAATGGCAATAAAAAAATAAAAAAGTCATGCAGAGGTCTTTCGAGTGTTATTATTTTTATTATAGCATCGCAGCACAGATTGGCAATATGTCTTGTAGATGGCAATATGTTCGCCTCTGTAGGGCCTAAAGCTATGACTGACGAAATGTGGGTTTTATAGTTAGTTTTATCTACCTTTACGGTAGATATATGTCTCCGAAGGGATAGGCAGAGATAACATGGGCATGATACTATACATGTATGTAAATTATATCGTACAGCCCACATAGAAAATTACTAATGCTGTTTAATCAATCGTCTGTTGATATATTTAAGCGACCCTACACACGATGCCGTCACCGCACCGTCGCCGCGCAATTACACTGTAGATACGAGTCGCGCGAAGCCCGCCACCGCGCCGCCGCCGCGCCGCCACCGCGCGCGTTCCCTCCGTTTGATTCATTCCATTACCGGCCGTTACGCACGTGCACGTTCGTACGCGGCCGATAATGGAATGAATCTAACAGAGGGAACGCGCGCGGTGGCGGCGCGGCGGCGGCGCGGCGACGGAGCGGTGGCGGGCTTCGCGCGACTCGTATCTACAGTGTAATTGCGCGGCGACGGCGCGGTGACGGCATCGCGTGCAGGAACGCTAACAGGTATACGAATTTGATTTCAGGTACGCAATCTCTCGACTGAAGCAAGCACCCGATGATGATCTGTTGCTGTACCTCCTGCAGTTAGTTCAGGCGCTGAAATATGAAGACTTCATTGAAATACATGATGGTATGTTACATCATATTAATTTGAAACAAATACTATACATTAATTTACCAAAGTCAAACTCAAAAATAATTTATTCATTTAGGTCACAAAGTAACACGTATGAACGTCAAAGTATATAGGTTAGTGTCAAATAAAAGAACTCACATTTTATATTGTCATATAATTATTTTTAAACTTATTACAACTACATATTACTAGTATAAGAATAAAGGAAGTTTTACTAATGAACTCCGGATTAGGTTTGGCCTTTCCTACATTATACGTTGACTAGCTGTCCCGCGCAACTTCGTCTGCTTCATATAAGAGAATTTTCCCCGTTTTCGCAACATTTTTCATTGCTGCTCCGCTCCTTTTAATCGTAGCGTGATATTACACAGCCTATAGCCTTCCTCGATAAATAGGCTATCCAACACTAAAAGAATTTTTCAATTCGAACCAGTAGTTCCTGAGATTAGCGCGTTCAAACAAACAAACAAACTCTTCAGCTTTATAATATTAGTATACATAAGAACTTACAGAAGGAAGCCCTCTTAAACCTATTTTAATGGAAGAGTCAAGTTGTCAATTACTTGGTGATGACATGCAATATACGATACGAATGAGCCGACTCGTTGGCAAATGTACCTCAGATTGAATAACGCTGTTCTTAACCCGAGATCCAAATCCAAGACCATACATACGTATGCTGTAACGATATTTGCATACTCGCAGGCCCACAAATGGTTTCTGGATGAATAGACTTTGGATTTCTTGTTACGATCCTGACATATATTTTTGTATCATTTAATTTCATTACATTCTTTGTGTCCAGTCGTCACTTTACGATACTGCTAACACGTCGTGATATGCATAATTTTATTTATATAATATTCGAATACATAATGCGATAAATTACCTTTAAGCCGTCGGTCCCGGCTGCCATGAACATCTATGGCAGTCGTTATTGGGAAGTCAGTGCTCATCGATCAAATATACCATATATGCACGATCGTCGCTCGAAAAACGGCCCCAACAAAACTGTGCATAAATCAGTCGTATGCGCTATATTATGCACCTGTCTCACTCACACTTGCGAGCGCTGCCCGTAAGCGAGAGCGAGTCGACACCACTACTACGGTGGAGACCGTACCATATACTTAGTACGCTTGCGTATCGCGAGTAACACACTTAGGACGCTTTACATTGACGCGTTTTAACTAAACTATTACAAAATGTTTCTCAGTGGGCGTTCAATGGTTATTCCGGTTTATTTCCTGGATTGCATAATAAATGCAGACACTTATAAGTAAGTAGTACTGGTCAGTGCCACATATTGACGCGGTTTTGTATGAGAATGTGCATCTATGGTATATTTGATCGAAGTCAGTGCCCTCTGGTATCCTGACACTGGTCTAGCTTTAGGGTATCGTTAGCCTAAGGGTTGCGGAGGTCAGATGGCAGTCGCTCCGAGTAAAAACTGATATCCAGCCAAATCCGGTTAGACTAGAAAGCCGACCCCAAGTGACTTGGGAATAATAAAGGCTAGGCAGAAGAATTATCTACAGATTTGAATACCTATATATTAATACGTGAAGCGAAAACTTTAGATCCCTTTTTACGAAAATTGCGCGGACGGAGGAGTATGAAATTTCGCACACTTATAGTTTATACAGAGAAGAAGTGACGAATGCTAAAATTTATATAAAATATGCATTAGAAATCTATACATATAATAAAATCGTAGGAAAGTCAAAACTGTACATTGAATGTTTTTAAAAAGAATACTTGGGGTAGTTTTTAGAATTTTTGTCTGTTTGTATGTCCGGGCTAAACTCAAAAAGTACTGCATGGATTTACTTAAAATTTTGCATGAATATTACTAACAGGTCGGGTCAACATATAGGCTACATATTATCACGCTATCACGTACGGGGGAGGAGCTGTGAATCTTTATTTTTCTTACGCATTCTGTGACAGCGTGTAATCTAACGACGCATATTTAAATGTTGTTTTTGAGTAAGCCATGCTATTATCTAGCTTTACACTATAAAAACTACGCTATTGAAGTATCTTGGGCAGAGAAATATAGTTAGGTTCCGCGGCGACAAACACTTTTTAGTTAAAATCTACGCGGACGAAGTCGCTGGTAACAGCTAGTACATTAAATAAATGAAAAAGCACTACACGCACACAACCATGCATTTGACACGCAGTCGAAGCGCGTAACTATGGTTACATATATCAATATATAATGACATATATCAGCAATATCTTACAGGCAAACTTTGGTCGAATTTCGAGCACTAGGCGACCGCTAGTTATAGTAAATATGTATTTTAGTTCAGATTCATATACATACATGAGATACTTATATAAATACAATAATGAATTATACAAATAGTTATTTAAAAGTAGAAACAAATTTGGAACCAAAGAAATATAAAACAGTAATAATTAAAATAAATAACAAAATAATTATATAAATTGTCGAGCAGTTATTTCCAAACAGTTTTTATACGTCTTTGCATTATATCTGCCATTTCTTTAATGACATTTTTTCTACATAATTCTAATACAATCTTGCACATTGCTACTTTTACCCAGACCTTTTCTCGAAATAATTCCGATCACTATAATTAAATATTACATACATACATACATATGTACATAGATTCACGCTTGTTTCCCAGAGGGGTAGGCAGAACCTACGGATTTCCATTTGCTACGATCCTGACACACTTCTCTGGCTTCGTTCAGATTCATCACATTCCTCATACACGCCCATCGGTTCAAGGAGCTCTTAACCTGGCCTTTGTCCAGAATGCCTCCGATCTGATAGAGAAACGTTCGCCTGGGTCTTCCCCTTGCGACTATTCCATTCACACTAGCCTTATAAACTTTCTTAGTCAGTGAAATTAAACTACTATATACGGATTTTATCGCGTTGTTTATTTGACACTGTTACAAAATTTTTTGAAAAACTGTTACACTACTATAATCACTATTAAACTTTACAAACTTTTAAGCTATTTAAATTATTGAAACTATTTATACTATTACTATACTATTATACTATTTAGATTTATTTTTACACTTTCCCCGACGTTTCGGTTGCTTTTCAGCAGCCATGGTCACGGGGAGACTAAGATGGTAGTTGTCTCAATGTTCCAGTGTAGTTATTTCAAAGTACCCGAACATAATTTAATCATGGGTGTTTCTATTTACGCAGAATGAGCTCAAAGTATCATGAAGTCTAGCTGTGGATTGCTTCTTCTTGGGTTTGACTATTTGGATTACTGGATCCCAAGCTGGTGGTACACTCCAACCATCTTCTCTATTGAAATTAGGATGTTTCTTGATTTCAATAGCCTCGCGAAGCATCCTTGGTAGGAATCGGTGTTCTTTAGCGAGCATCTGTGGTTTGTCAAATCTCAGGTAGTGGTTGGTCCCCTGTTGCACATGTTCACACACAGCAGACTTCAACGAGCGTTGGTGTTTTACATCAGCTATGTGTTCTTTTATGCGGGTGCCTATGCTTCTCTTGGTTTGACCAATGTATGAGAGTCCGCAGTCACAATCTATTTTGTAGACCCCTGCATCTTGTAAAGGTAGTTGGCACTTGACAGATGGTAAAAATTGACTTATCTTCGTTGGCGGCTTGAAGTATGTATTGATTGAAGCTCGCTTCAAGATGTAGCCAATCTTGTCAGTGACACCCTTCACATAAGGTAGTATAGCAGGCTGGCGCTCGACTGTGGCTGGCTTTTCTCGGGATCTGTGACAGCGGCGCGGCTGTTGGAGCTTGTTGTCTTGCAGTACTTGCTTGACATGTTGAAGCTCGGCGTCCAGGTGTTTCTTGTCACAGATCCCGTGGGCTCTCTGAAACAAAGACATTCCCACGGTAGCTAACTGTTTAGGATGGTGGTGAGATTCACCGTTTAAGTACCTATTTGTATGGGTCTTTTTCCTATATACAGTGTGGCTCAAAGTATGATCAGAATTCCTGATGACAAGGACATCTAAGAAAGCTAATGAATTATTTGCCTCTAATTCCATAGTAAATTGTATGTTGTTATTAAGGGAATTAAGATGTTCTAGGAATACACTTACACTATCTGTTGGTAATATTGTAAAAGTATCATCTACAAACCTCTTATAAATCCTGGGTGTGATGGGGGCAGTCTGCAAAGCTCGAGCCTCAAAGTCTTCCATATATATGTCGGCAACAACAGGCGATACTGGGGAGCCCATTGCCACACCATCGACTTGTATGTAGAATTTATTGTCCCACAACAGATAGCCAGTTGTTAAGCAATGCTTAAGTAGTTCTGCATATTCCTCAGGCATATTGTACTCTATTAGCTTCCTTTTAGTTATTTCAATACAGTCATGTACAGGTATGCATGTAAATAATGACTGTACATCAAAACTAACCATAGTTTCATTGTTTGTGAGACGTAGGTGTTTAATCTCACTCACAAAATGGTATGAATCCTTCACATGTGCTCTCGAGTTGCCTCTGAGTGGTGAGAGTATCTTCGCTACGTGCTGAGCCAGTCTGTAAGTTGGTGTGTCGATCTGGCTCACAATAGGACGTAGGGGAGCGTTTTCCTTGTGTATTTTTGGTAACCCATACAGCTTTGGAGGTTTTACGCAAGCTGGTATTAATTGTTTAACGTCTAGATCTAGTTTTTCGGAGTATTTATGTATGATGTCTTTGGTTTTCTTCAATATTTTGTTTGTAGGGTCTGTCTTAACCTGTTTGTATGTTGTTTCATCCGAAAGTAAATTTTCAATTTTATGTTTATAATCTGACGTATCCATTATGACCGTAGCGTTTCCTTTATCTGCACGGAGTACTGTAATATCTGGCCTAGACCGCAAGTTCTTCAGTGCGACGAATTCATCTTTGGGAAGATTCGGTCTGGGCACTTTAGTTCGACGCAAGACCGATGAAATATCCTGACGTATAGCCTCCAAATCTTCCTTTCTTATGTTATTCTTGACTAGGCAGTCCTCGACGTTGCAAATAATGGCCTCATACGGAATCCTAGCCGGTGTTATTGCATAATTTAAACCTCTACTCAATACTTTTTCGGTTGTTTTGTCTAAAGTTTGTTTTGACAGATTTATAACTGCTTGTCTTTGAGTTGACGGCGGCGTATAACACCGGCTAGGATACCATATGAGGCCATTATTTGTGTGTCGATGGTGTGGCAATGGGCTCCCCAGTATCGCCTGTTGTTGCCGACATATATATGGAAGACTTTGAGGCTCGAGCTTTGCAGACTGCCCCCATCACACCCAGGATTTATAAGAGGTTTGTAGATGATACTTTTACAATATTACCAACAGATAGTGTAAGTGTATTCCTAGAACATCTTAATTCCCTTAATAACAACATACAATTTACTATGGAATTAGAGGCAAATAATTCATTAGCTTTCTTAGATGTCCTTGTCATCAGGAATTCTGATCATACTTTGAGCCACACTGTATATAGGAAAAAGACCCATACAAATAGGTACTTAAACGGTGAATCTCACCACCATCCTAAACAGTTAGCTACCGTGGGAATGTCTTTGTTTCAGAGAGCCCACGGGATCTGTGACAAGAAACACCTGGACGCCGAGCTTCAACATGTCAAGCAAGTACTGCAAGACAACAAGCTCCAACAGCCGCGCCGCTGTCACAGATCCCGAGAAAAGCCAGCCACAGTCGAGCGCCAGCCTGCTATACTACCTTATGTGAAGGGTGTCACTGACAAGATTGGCTACATCTTGAAGCGAGCTTCAATCAATACATACTTCAAGCCGCCAACGAAGATAAGTCAATTTTTACCATCTGTCAAGTGCCAACTACCTTTACAAGATGCAGGGGTCTACAAAATAGATTGTGACTGCGGACTCTCATACATTGGTCAAACCAAGAGAAGCATAGGCACCCGCATAAAAGAACACATAGCTGATGTAAAACACCAACGCTCGTTGAAGTCTGCTGTGTGTGAACATGTGCAACAGGGGACCAACCACTACCTGAGATTTGACAAACCACAGATGCTCGCTAAAGAACACCGATTCCTACCAAGGATGCTTCGCGAGGCTATTGAAATCAAGAAACATCCTAATTTCAATAGAGAAGATGGTTGGAGTGTACCACCAGCTTGGGATCCAGTAATCCAAATAGTCAAACCCAAGAAGAAGCAATCCACAGCTAGACTTCATGATACTTTGAGCTCATTCTGCGTAAATAGAAACACCCATGATTAAATTATGTTCGGGTACTTTGAAATAACTACACTGGAACATTGAGACAACTACCATCTTAGTCTCCCCGTGACCATGGCTGCTGAAAAGCAACCGAAACGTCGGGGAAAGTGTAAAAATAAATCTAAATAGTATAATAGTATAGTAATAGTATAAATAGTTTCAATAATTTAAATAGCTTAAAAGTTTGTAAAGTTTAATAGTGATTATAGTAGTGTAACAGTTTTTCAAAAAATTTTGTAACAGTGTCAAATAAACAACGCGATAAAATCCGTATATAGTAGTTTAATTTCAATGAATAACATTCGCGTAAACAGAAGACAATATTTCTTAGTCAGTCTTTCAATTAAATATTATTATATGTAATTTGTTTCAGAGTACGCTCGCGTATGCGGTAAGGATTCCACGGCGTCAGAACTAGAGTCACGGGACAATAGACTGATGCAGAGTGGACATCGAGGTAGCCAGGCCAGCCTGCTATCTGCCTCAGGTAAACTAGCACTCGTCCAATAAACTTATATCTTAGCCTAATTGACGATAGAATAGTATCCTGCACAAAATAACAGCGTATAAACACAGTTTATTATGTCAATATGATTTGTTACTTGATACTTATATATTTATACTACCTTTTGCCCGCGGCTTCGCTCGCGTTAATTTAGAATTTGACAATCAATTCGGGTTGTACTCTGCTTGTAATAATATAATTCAATCATGATTCGAAGGCACGTGGCGCCATCTATTATCATAAGAACGTTAATATTGTTTTCCTCGAGAACAGTAATTTTTTTTGGGATGAAAGGTAGCCTATGTCCGTTCCTGTACACCTGACAACGTATATGCAAAATTTCAGGATGATCGGTTCAGTGGTTTAGGCGTGAAAAGGTAACAAACAAACAAACTCATTTTCGCTTTTACAATATTAGTTAGGATTATAACACAAATTAAATAGTTACATTACCAATACAATAAAATACAAAGCATTTTTTAAATCTACTCATCTATACCAATACTATAAAGCTGAAGAGTTTGTTTGTTTATTTGTTTGGTTGAACGCGCTAATCTCAGGAAATATTGTTTCGATTTGAAAATTCTTTTAGTGTTGGATAGCACATTTATCGAGGAAGGCTATAGGCTATATAACATCACGCTACGACCAATAGGAGCGGAGCATCAATAAAAAATGTAACAAATACGGGAAAAATCTGTCATGTGCAGACTAAGTTGCGGGAGTCAGCTAGTAAATAAATAAGATGCCAGCGTTTCAAATCTGTTAGTAGGGGTAATTGTCAAATTACAACCATTTTTGATATTGTTTTTCAAACAGATTTCTTTTGATTGCGATTTGCTTTTGTGTGTAAAATAATGTACAAAATCAAACAAGCAACTACCCTATTTCAATTATGACGTCGGTAACTCGAAAATTAACAAACATCAACAGTTAATTCCAATCAGCTCTAGCGATAGGATAGAAAGGCAATAACTACTTTCGGCTTTGCGTGGACAAACTGCTCAGTAAAAAATCTAGAAACAAATTTACAAATTTGTATCTGTAAACACTAAATTTACAAATAATTATAATTAATTAATTAAAAGTATTAAATAATACCTCGTTGCAGGAAATATTTCGGTAATAAAGGACGCATAAATGAATATTTAAACTGATAACAATCATAGGCACCGCCATTTTTCTTCTTTTACGCTCCATTCTGGGTTAGCATATAAATAAACGTGCATTTTTAATAAGATACTTGTTTTTCTTAACATGTTCTTCTTTATTACAATAATAAGGTATCGTTTTTATAATAAATATAGATATTATTCAATCAATGAAATGCTCATTTTCAGTCAATTGTAAGTGACAATATTGCAATATTATGTATATCAAGAAAAAGCATATTTTAACAACTTGCTGCAGCTTTATTATTATATTTAGTTTGTTTTGGGTATTAGATATTAAAAAAGCAATGCATTTATTACTATAATTAATGTCCACGCCAAGCCGAAGCACCCTAACAAACTGAGCAATTCCTTTTATTGACAAAATCTACATCAACATAGGGAGTCGTGGGCAAAAACTAGTATTTTTATATTTAAAAAGAAAACAATACTTTAAGATAAGCTTCTTGTTTCGTAGTGCTAACAGCGAGTGAGATGACATCGTCAACAACAAGCCGAAGGTCAGGCGAGGTGGCCGCGGAGGAGAGTCCTGGCGCTGACGAGAACTCTACCAGCGTCATCAACAACAACAGCAGTGTTGTCGATAACAACAATGGGTAAGCATTCACTTTATTTTATAAAAAATGGCAACATTACTATAACTACATATAATAAAACAAAGTCCCCCGCGGCGTCTATTCGCGATCAACTCAAAACTACTGAGTGGATTATAATGCGGTTTTCACCAATATAATGTCCTCCAGACCGAATTTCGACCACGGCGGCCAGTCTTAACGGAGACTGGCCATCAGCGCAGGAGATATTATAGTGCACAAGTATGTGCGCAAACACAAGTGCACTCTCTGTGCCCTCACTCTCATGATCCGAAGGGACGTCACCGACATGACCGGAGAGAGATCAGGCGCAGGACCAACGGCTTTACGTGCTTTCCGAGGCACGGGGGTGTCTAACACCTCCAACTTCCTAACTCCGGGCTGCTATTGAGATTTCTTAACAGAAAAACCCAATAACTTTTTGTTGGCCCGACCCGGGATTCGAACCCGAGACCTCATGCACAGCAGTCGCATTCACTACTGCTGCGTCACCAATATACAGAGTGAATAAATGCATTTATTAATGAACAATCTTCTTCTTATAAAGGGTCTTTTGAATGCAACTGTTTAACATAATGTCGGGTTGTGAGTCATTGGATTTTATGTCAATAAATTCTCAGTTTTAACACGACGTTTGATGCTGTTTCTGCTAGATGACACTTGACTCATCTTCCAGAACTTGGGAGCCAAAAGCGCATTTGAAAGTGTGTAGAAGCTATGGATGAACTTATTTATAGAAAACAGTTTGACTGCGATCTTGTCGATATACTTTTCCAGGCCATTTTAAGCGAAATCTTCGGCTTAAGCATTCCTTTGTATCATACCTGTTTTTATAAACTATTTGCTTGACTTGAAAAGGTAGTGTTTCTCCAACACAAAAGGATAGTTTTCGACAAGAATTGATTATCATGACTGGTGAACTGCGGTGCGATAGTTGATGTAACTGTTACTGCAAACTTTGCTTGCGTGATTCATGATTCTAGAAAAAAAGTTTATTTAAGTACAGCGCCATCTTTTGTCGTAAGTCGTAACTTCTTCATGTAGAGACGCTACATAATTACTATAAACAAAATCTTAGCATAATCTTTATATTATATATATTCGCAGTGACGCCCTATTAGACCCGACGGAGGAGCGTCTGTCCCTGGCGTCGTTCCTGATCTCTCGCGCGTGCAACAACAGCGTGGTGGCCAACTACCTGTACTGGTACCTGCTCATCGAGTGCGAGGACCAGGAAGCCGGGCGGGACCTCGCGCCCAGGCACATGTACCTCGCTGTTATGAGGACCTTCTCGCACCGTCTGGCCAAGGGTTAGCTACATATCAGTACTCTTTGTCATCTCGCTAGTCCAATATTACAAGGTTTCATGTTACATTTTTGAAAAAAATGAGTTATGGATATTGCATGGTTCTATATGTCATTCCTTTTTGTTTAGACTAATATAGTAATAGATGGAAGCACTTACCACCTCACAATATTAAATCGCAAATAGTTCTAAGTTACTTTTAAGTTATTTTTACTGATATGCAAATTTTAAACCTCATTTGCCCAAAGTTAAAAAAATAACATAGAACCTTGTAATAGTAAGCCAGCAATCTGTCTCACTGCGGAATGTCGAATTCTCGGTATAAGAAGGGTTAGGCCATAGTTTACCACTCGTGATCTAATGTAATCGTAGACATATTTTATGGTAGAAAAGTATTTTTTAAATTGCATTGTAACCTATAAAGGCATCTCACGGGCTCAGTATGTCGCCTAAATATAAATAAGTCTATAACCACTAACCCTGAAAGATTATCGTGAAGAAAGATTTAGTGGTGTTAAATAAACAAAATTATTATTATTCATAATTTAAGACTGCGCCGAGCGAAATGTACCAAAACAGGCGGTCACAGTTAAGTGAATAAAATCAACACTTTTTGTTTAATACAAATATAAAATATACATTTACCATAACAATGAATGTGTTTACAATTACACCGTGTAAAAATCTTAACATTTTCGCCTACAAAATTACGTAAAATTGCACGAAAAATGCAAAAACGTAAGCTTGTGTTACGTGTTTTTTAGATTATAGCAGTAGAAATCTATCCTATTTTACAGCTTAAACGAAACATAAATAGTTATATTACAATTTGTTCGTCCCAAATATTTAAGTTATTGGTTGACAATAAAGATGCATATCTATCAAAAAAGCACTTGAAATCCTCCATAAAATTTTACTATGGCGGCCGCGCGCCGATTTGAATATCGAGCTCTGTCATTCAGTCCAACCGGGTCTTACGCTCGACGCAGTCTTAAGCAAAAAAACGATTCTTTTGTTTTAGAATTGTTATAAAAAGATGTATTCTCAAATTTCTTTACTCTTATAGATACACAATTTTAACCACAGTTTGGTATAGAATTGCCAGTATCAAGGATAAAAACCATTTGTATCCCGACCTACATACCTATCTGTAGCAGAAAAAAAAATGTGTGTGTGTACCAGAGTACACAGGTAAGAAGTGAAACTTCTTTACGACATATCATTTTCTACTATTTGCAACTTCACGAAAATGAGGTAAATAAGGCTTAAGCCTTAAGAAAAACAATTTTTTTAAAATTATTATTTAATTTATATTTTTTATTGTTTTTAGAATTAATAATGTTCACTAGATTTACAGCCATATTTATTAATACTTGCTAATTTTAACAGATTTATATACATTCACTGATACTTACAATCAAAAAGCGAGGTTAACCTCAAATAAATATTAAAATCATGCTCATACGTGTTGAATTTATAAAACGAAATATATAATCACTCTCACTTTTCTTGTAAATTCACTTAAATTTGAATAAGTCTTTTTATTTTATCACTTTCAAATTAATATATTGTTATTCTTATTTCAAACCAAACTTCAAAACTAATATATTGTTGTTATTATTATAATATATTACATTATATTCTTTACGTCACTATACTAAACTTTGATAAAAAAGCAACATGGCGCGTAACCGAAAAAACGTGACGATATTTTTTTTTTACACTGCTACAAAATTTCTCCCATACGTCGATAAAGAAGTTTCACTTCAATAACCGCTTCTTAATTCATAAACTATTTCACTCAAACCAATACAATCCCTCAGGAAACTCAGATCACCAGCGAACTCGTTCATTCCTGGCCCGGCAGCAAGTGTTCATCGACAAGCTGGTCAAACTGGTGAAGACAGTGACCCGCGAGAGTGGCAATCGTAACAAGAAGGCCGAGCGCCTACAACAACTATTAGCAGACCCTGACGCCTTCAAATACAACTTCACCAACTTCGAGCCGATGCCGTTCCCCCTGGACCCTAACGTGACCATCAAGGGTATCGTCGCGAAGAAGGCCAGCCTCTTCAAGTCCGCGTTAATGCCGTCGAAACTCACATTTTTGACTACTGAAGGTATTTTATTCCTGCATACATAGTCTCCATATATCTCCAAAAGTACCCGCATTGGCCTAGCTATCGTTGTAGGTCACACATAATAGATGGCTAGCAGCCATTTAAGGTCTATCGGACACATTTCTAAAATCCATGCTGCTACAGGACACTTCTTGACAAATAAACCAAATATCATTTCATCATGTCAGCCAAAAGACTTCCACTGCTGGAAATAGGCCTCCCCCAAGGTTTTCCACACAGACCGATTTTGGGCCACCAGCATCCAACCGCAAAAATATCATTTACCCAACCCAAAAATCGAATCTGGGTCGCTATACACAACAGTCGATGTCGATCCCGCCGCACTCATTTTATTACCATCTTTCTAAATTTCATAATTCAAGCTAAAATATGTAATCCAATCAACCAAGCGATATTATATTATTATATTACATTTGCTCATCGATTTTGTTTGATACTCAAATTACACTTTACCTGAAATGTCGCCTCTTGAGGATCCGACACCGAATACAATTGCATTTGCAACTTGCTTATAAAAAAATTAACTGGACCGAGTTATTTTCGTTCTATTTGATAAACGGACCTAAAGCGCCAAGTACTCAACTTAAATCCTAAGTTCTGATCATCATTTCTTCATCGCTTTCTCATATTAACCATGCACGTTATATGCAACAACATTTCTATCTTCGTTCAAGGTATGGAATACGAAGCTATCTTCAAACACGGAGACGACCTTCGACAAGACCAGCTCATCCTTCAAATGATCACTCTTATGGACAAGTTACTCCGAAGGGAAAATCTTGACTTGAAACTGACTCCATACAAAGTATTAGCAACCAGTTCTAAGCATGGATTTTTACAGGTACGTGCAAAATACTACTTTTATCTATACTAATATTATAAAGCTGAAGAGTTTGTTTGTTTGTTTTTTTGATCGCGCTAATCTCAGAAACTACTGGTTCAATTTGAAAAATTCTTTTAGCGTTGGATAGCCTATTTATCGAGGAAGGCTATAAAAGGCTATATAACATTACGCTACGACCCACGGGGGCGGCGCAGTAACGATAAACGCGGGTGAAACCGCGGGAACATCTAGTTTATTATAATAATATCAGCCCTGAACTAAACTGTCCCACTGCTGGGCACGGGCCTCTTCTCAGTGTGACAAGGGTTAGGCCATAGTCCACCACGCTGGCCTAGTGCTTCAAATATCTTGGAGAACATTAAGGAGAACTCTCAAACATGCAGGTTTCCTCACGATGTTTTCCTTCACCGTTAAAGCAAGCGATAATTAACTATTTAATACACACATAACGTCGAAAAGTCAGAGATGCGCGCCTTGGGATCGAACTTGATACCTCTGCGTGTCAGTCCAATGGCCTCCCACGGCTCCCATTTGGCTTTCGCTAATAACATTTTCTTGCAGTTTATAGAATCAGTGACAGTGGCCGAAGCCCTAGCGACAGAGGGCAGCATACAGAACTTCTTCAGGAAGTACAACCCTTGCGAGGGGGCGCCCTACGGGATCAAACCTGAGACCATGGATACTTACATCAGGAGCTGTGCCGGCTACTGCGTCATCACGTACTTACTCGGTGAGGACATGCATACGTCACATCTATCTTATCTCCAGTAGAGATTTGACTGCTCGGATGGTGTAGTGGTTTAAGTGGTCGCCTCGCTACTGCCATTGCGCGGAGTGTTCTGGGTTCGAAACCAACACGAGTCAAAAATTTGTTTGATGTTAAAATCCCACGCGACACAGGAATTAAGCCTAGTGTCTTTTTATAAAGAAATATATCATAAATGTGCTCTCGCGATATTCGGATCGCATAGTACAAAACCTTAACAAATTATACACCTAAACTTTTCACACAAATCACTCTATCTATTGGTGAAAACCAAATGAAAATCCGTTTAGTAGTTTTGAGATTATCGCGAACAGATGACAAAGATGTCGAAGTTTCCGTTACGAAAGCGTTTAAACAAAAAACGCACGGTGCGGTCAATAGCAGGCTCCTCTCCAAACTCAGCGCTGATATTGCGAGCCGTTTCTGCCGCGTTAGTTCCGCGTAGAAACTCGTATTCAAAAATGACTCGGATTTTCTAAGTATCCCACTTTCCCGTCTAAGTTGAATAAAAAAACAAAAGTTGAAAATCTAATTAAAAGAAGAATCTTATAGGTATCATGTGAAAAAAGTTTCACTCGAAAATCTCACACCATGAAGGTTTTATGTCAATTCAAAGTATCTATTACTATACAACGGCAACTTCATACTTTAATCCCTATTACTTTCATTTGCATTTGATAAAATGCTGTTATTTTGACATTACAAACTGACACCTTAATTTTATTTAATTGTATACTTATATTATTTATTTTTATCCTGTTATTTCTTCCAGGTGTGGGTGACCGCCACTTAGACAACTTGCTGCTCACAAAGGCTGGTGCGCTGTTCCATATAGACTTCGGCTACATCCTGGGCCGCGACCCTAAGCCACTCCCGCCTCCCATGAAGCTCAGCAAGGAGATGGTGGAAGCCATGGGCGGAGTGCACTCCGAACACTACCATGAGTTCAGGAAACAGTGCTACACGGCGTTCTTGCATCTGCGCAGGTAATTATAGTAATAATGTCCTCCAGACCGAATTTCGGCCACAGCGGTCAAACTTAACGGAGACTGGCCATCTGCGCAGGAGATATTATAGTGCACAAGTATGTGCGCAAACACAAGTGCACTCTCTGTTCCCTCACTCTCATGATCCGATGCGACGTCACCGACACGACCGGAGAGAGATCAGGCGCAGCACCAACGGCTTTACGTGCTTTCCGAGGCACGGAGGTGTCTAACTAGCTCCGGGCTGCTATTGAGATTTCTTAATAACTTTTTGTTGGCTCGACCCGGGATTCGAACCCGAGACCTCATGCACAGCAGTCGCATTCATTACCGCTGCGCCACGGAGGCAGTTCTAACTAATATTATAAATGCGAATGTGAGTTTGTTTGTTACGCTTTCACACCGTAACTACTGGACCGATCATCATGAAATATCGCATACACGTTATCAGGGTAATTGAAAAGGACATAGAGTAGCTTTCATAAAAAAAACTACAGTTCCCGAGGGATAGATAGCCATTTATTGAAAAAATATAGAAGAACGTGGACAAAGTCACGAGCAAAAGCTAGTTTTAAATAAATACGATACGTTCGTCGCGTCGTTTCATCGCGGATAAACACTGCTAATATTAATAACGATACATTCCAGGCATGCAAACCTGATGCTGAACCTGTTCTCCTTAATGGTGGATGCATCCGTACCTGACATCGCCCTTGAACCTGACAAAGCTGTCAAGAAAGTACAAGACAAGTTAAGGTAGGTATATCTTAAACGTTCGCTTATGTCCAGCAGTCAGGGCCGGATTTAGAGGAGGGCAACCGGGGCTAAAGCCTCGGAGTCTCCACAATAGAGACATCGGAAAAAAAATCAAATTTAGACTAGTAAACAACTTTTCCTTTGATATTTTTTTTCGCGTTTTACCTTTACCTACAGTACTTGGTACAAACATGATTATATTAAATATTAACAGAAATCATCAATCTATATTTGTTCACTCCAATCAGTCAATAAGTAAAATATCAAAATCTCAAATGGCTCTGATTAGCACTTGCAATTGACTCCCCATCTTGAGGGAGTATCCCAATGGCTCAACGGCCGAGTGGGGTGGTACTCGCCCGCAGCCTCGGAGTTTGGGTATTCGATTCTATTTATGTGTTTGTTAAATAATAAAAGAATCAATACTTGGTTTCACAATAAATTATTCATTAGAAAACTTGACTGAAAAAAATTGGCCATTTTATTTGGAACATAATTTGGGGTCAGGGGGCCTCCACTCCTTTGTTGCCCTGAGGCCTCCAGACCTCTAAAGCGAAGCATACAGCTGTCTCGAATCTGTTAAGGTTATACTCGGTCGAGTGTACCCCGACTGCCTTGATGTTACAGTAGTAATACAAGCTCCTGCTTTATATGTTTCGAGTTCGATACCCGGCTCGAACAAAGTATTATACTGGTTGTTAGGCACACGGTTGTCCTAATAAAATAGAGATCTGGTTTGGACTCAGGCAAATTAAATTTTATTATTATTGTTTTTAATCATGCAAAGTCGAACTTTGTTGTGTTTTTAGCTCTTTCCGAAACTGACAGCCTGTTATAATTTTTTTACATGGTGTCTATAGGAAATAATAATTTTAATAATGTAGCAATAGTTAACTAAAATAAAAAATATTATTATGACAGCTAAACCCATATTCGTTTAACATTTTTACAGTTTTAGTCCAAATTGCCGACCATTTATTTTATAAATGAAAAACAATCATATCGCCGAAACTGTGAGACAATATTTAATTTGCCTGAGTCCAACCCGTTGGCAATAGCCCAAACCAAATCTCTATTTCATTTGGGCAACCGTGTGCCTAATACCCTGTATAAGTTTTTATATCAAGAAATTATCAGTGTCAGCATGGAGTCTGAAACTGCCCAGTAGATGGTTATAGACTCGCCCCTTAGCATGTGAGAATTAAAATCATAATTGGTGAAATGTGGATCTAATACTGCTCTGCTTATGCCTTTGACAATAAAATCCTGTATCTATGTATGTATATAGTCTATACAATGCCGATCTTTAACATGAAATTTCATTTCCCAGATTGGATTTAGGCGACGAAGAAGCTGTTCACTACCTCCAGAACTTACTGGACATGTCAGTGACAGCAGTCATGGCAGTTCTTGTGGAGCAGTTCCACAAGTTCGCGCAGTACTGGAGGAAATAACTGAAGACACATACCAACATCGCTGGACGGAAAAGATTATAGCTTTTTTTGTATAGGTCTTTGAGAAATTTATTTAAAGTGTGTAACTAGGACTGGTCTTATATCACATGGGTAAAGGAATAGTTGAATCCTGAAAGGGTCTGTGACCTTCAGTTAAAGGCATGATGAATGTACAGTGTGTAACAATAAGCTGTGGTCCTGTGTAGAGGCTTGTTTAATTGGTTTATGTACGGATGGCGTAGTGGTGTAAGGGATCGCCTCGCCACTGCCTCCGCGTCGAGAGTTGAGGATTCGATCGCCACACGGAACAAAACTTTGTGTGAACCACAAATTGTTGCTCCGAGCCTGGGTAATAACTGCCTCCGTGGCACAGCGGTAGTGAATGCGACTGCTGTGCATGAGGTCTCGGGTTCGAATCCCGGGTCGGGCCAACAAAAACGAATTGGGTTTTTTTGTTAAGAAATCTCAATACGAGCTCGGAGTCAGGAAGTTGGCGGTGTTAAACACCCCCGTGCCACGGCAAGCACGTAAAGCCGTTGGTCCTGCGCCTGATCTCTTTCCGGTCGTGTCGGATTATCCGTCCCATCGGATCATGAGGGTTAGGGAACAGAGAGTGCACTCGTGTTTGCGCACATACTCGTGCACTATAATATCTCCTGCGCAGATGGCCAGTCTCCGTTAAGATTGGCCGCCGTGACCGAAATTCGGTCTGGAGGACATTATTATTATTATTCTTTGTATCCGTTATATGAATGATTGTAAAGTCCCTCGCGACACAGGAATTACGCCTAGTGCGGGAGCTGTCTTTTTAAAAAAACAAAACAAAATAAGTCTTCTCTTCTTCTCCCTAGCCTTTACTATCCCAAGTCACTTGGGGTCGGTTTTCTAGTCTAATCGGATTTGATTGGATATCAGTTTTTACACGGAGCGACTGCCATCTAACTTCCGCAACTCGAAGGCTAACGATACCCTAAGGCTAGACTAGTGTCAGGATATTAGACGGCACTGACTTCCCAATAACGACTGTCATAGATGTTCATGGCAGCCGGGACCGACGGCTTAACGTGCTTTCCGAGGCACGGAGCAGGCGATAATTGTCAATCAATACGCACTTAATTCCGGAAACTCACATAACTTCCGAAAGTCAGAGGTGCGCGACGTGGGTTCAAACCCGAGACCCTCTGCATCGCAGTCTGTTGGTCTCCCCACTGAGCTATCGCTGCTAAAACAAAATAAGTCTATGAATAAGATATTATAATGAAAATCAGGGTTTTCCCATAAACTTTTACTGATTGATAGTATGTACTAGAAATGATGACATTATCGACATCTTTTTTGTAAGAAATATGTACTAAGTACTCTGTGGAGGAACGTGGTATTTTGTCCCTCCAGCACAACAGAAGGATTCTCCGACCTGCCTGGTTCCTAGTGCGCTTGAGCATAACAATTGGCATAATTTTAGTTTAATGTCTAACAGATAGAGATATGCTGTACATTCATTAAACACAACATAAATGGCAAACAAGATAAATAAAATCCAAAATAAATGTTGTTCTTTCAAATAGAAGAGTTATATGACCACACTTTTTAGTTACACACTGTCATTTACGACCCTACTTATTTAATGACAATGAAAGTACCAATCTTAGTCCAATGATTATACTACTACTTATTTAATTAAATATTATTCCATTGTATTGATATTTGTAATCATTTCACATATGCATGTACAATGTACTTGTATGTATAATCAAAATATTGCGTTTTGTAACCATCCTGACTTGAACTTTGTATTGCCAGTCAAATAAAAACAAGGTTGTATTGCAATTTTTATTGCAAATGATAATATGAAAGTAAAAAAAAAACAAGTTTATTTCCAGGGAATAAAAAACAATAATTAATAAAAATCTTTTATAATTATTTATCCTATATAATGGCATAATATAATATTTTTATAACCATTTTCACTACATTAAATATTTTACTTTAAATTGGTTCGTGAAAATGGTTGGACAATATACTGTGATATATTAAGTGTTATAAGTGTTCATATGTAATAAAAAAGTTATTTTTATAAAGAGATTTTTATTCCTATACCTTTATACTTAACAGCTAATAGCTTAAAGCATATAGATACCGATTTTCTAATTACATACTAAATATTTACGTTATACAACAATATAATTGTAATAAAAACTAATTACAAAATTAAATTCTTACATAAATCGTAACCAATATATATTTAGCCTATCGCAGAAGCGAATCGTTACAGATTTTTATGTTTTCATTTTATTTGTTTAAATGTTAAGTTGAATTGTGGAGATTGCATGGATTCTACATGGTAACTTTTATAAACAACAGCAATATATATATATATATATATATATATATTTACAGGGTGTCCGGTAAATAATGGATAACCTTGAAATGTCTTAAAGAACTGATAGTCGTTCAGAAAAAAAAAATCTATCCTAACTACTACCAGAGATATGACTTTTTTTTTAATTACCTTATTTAACTTTCTTGTACACTACGACCATAAATAAATGAATTCCATCGGTTTTTTGTTGTTTTATTAAATTATTAAACACTAATTATGCTAATAGATAGACAGTCAAAAGTATGACCAGCTATTAAACTTTTTTAATATTTTAATTTGATTTTATTTTAATATTTTTTTCTGAACGGCCATCAATTATACTATAAGACAATAATTACTGGAATTACTTGGAATTGAAAATATTAAGAACTGATAGAATCCAATAGGACTATTTGATTCAAAGCATTAATTGTATTGAATAGTCCTATTGGATTTTTTGTGTCCAACCTAGTAAATGTACAAAACATACATAATAATATATTACAATAATAAATATTCGAGCCCTTTCGACAAATTTTATTTGAGTAGTATTGTATTTGTTTGATGGTCAGCCCAAATATTTAAACGAGTATTTAAGAAAGAAAATTGTTCACTTCCGAGACAGACTATGATTTCATAAAATTTAAAGCTGAAAAAGTCATTTACGTAAATCTATCAATTTATTGATAGCATCGATTGCATTGTTGTACTAAAATATATATATATATATGTCTTAAAGACATAATAATCTAGCACTTTGGCGATAAAATAGATAGATCTTTTGTGAGAACTCTTGAAGAATATGTCTTTAACATAGGCCTGACAGGCTTCTGCGCCCGGTTGTCTCTTAGAATAATAGAGCAAGATACACTTGGTCAGCATAGTAGACAATTGGCACATGCGAACCAAGTGTAAGATCTATAAAAATACTTTATAATAATAATAATATCAGCTGGAGCAGCCCTGTATCAAACTAACCTACTGCTGGGCACGGGCCTCTTCTCAGTGTAAGAAAGGTTAGGCCATAGTCTACCGCTGGCCCAGTGTACATATGCTGGCCCATACAGTTTTCCTCACGATGATTTCCTTGACAGATTAAACAAACAATAATTAACTGTTAAATACGCACATAACTTTGAAAAGTTAGAGAAATAAATTTATTTCCCTACCTTTTATACTTTAGAAAACTTAAAAGGTACAGACTTTCTCATGCTATTTTCCTTCACCATTAAAGCAAGATACACTTAATTATTTATTACACTGCGAGTTAGCTTTGAATTATTATTAATTACATTAAATTATTATTAAATTCTTCAAATAGTAGCTGCTATCATTTCAGCTCCACTGTGAACGCAATCACTAGCTATGTAGATTTTACTACCTGTACTAGTTTGTATGACGTCACAAGCTGCTATCTCAGCATAGTTCACACCGCCGACTACATAAACTAACACAGATTTAGGCTTCAAAGGAAAGCAACCACCAATATTCGGTTCAGTTTTCAACAACTTGGCCAAACTTTTCGCGTCTTTACACCCAAATTCCAAGTCATTCTGTAATTTTAAATTCGACAACTTTTCATTCAATGTCTCCATTCCATCTTTGAGCTTTTCAAGTATTTTGCCTCCTACCCTCAAATCTGATACTGCTGTCAATTTCGTTAGAGCTTCTGCTAATGTTTCCGATGTTAATATCGCTTGACAGATTACCGCGACCAGAGGTACGTAACCACCATTGAAGACGTAACTTGGTGATGTTTTACCCATTTTATCAGGTTGAGATGGCAACTGTTTCAATTTGTTTGCAGTGCTCTGAAATTCGTTCTGCCATTTCGGTAACCTGTCACTAAGGTTACCAAGATTTGAGATGTTTAAAGACAACTTTGGACTAGAAGGCTGAACCAGCAACCCCGCATTGATGAGATTATTAAAAATATACAAATACTTATAGCCAAACGCTAGTAAGTATTTAGAGACTAGAGCATTGTATTCATCGTAGCCGAGTGTCTGTGTCAAACTGAGCAAACACATTAACCGTAGACTGTTGTGTATGTGAATGTCAGTGCCGAAATTTTCGTCAACAAATTGAAAATTAGACTTCTTATTTCTGTTATTTAACATTTCAGTTTCAGCTAATTTTAGGTTCTCATATTTGTTGCTCATTTCCGATATTATTGTTTCACATGCTAAAACATGGTTGACTAGATTTTGTTTGAATAATGTAACCTGTTGTAGTTTTGTAGCTACAAAATGCTTTATTTCTTGTATTCCTAACGCTTTAATATCTTCATTCTTCAACAGCTTAGCTTTAGAACTCAAAACACTTAAAACTTCAGAAAAATGTCTGTGTTTTATTTCTCCGTACAATGTATCTATAGAACTATCCAACACTATAACTGGATTTTTCGTAGCAGCACCTGCCTCGTCTAGACCAAAATCTAATTTGCCTTTCTTCAATTTTGTTTCTTTAACATTTAAGTCTAGATTGCCACAATTGATATTGAACAGTTCACTAAGTAAACCACTATATGTTGCAGGAGTTAGTAAGCTTGAAGCGTAATCTTGATTTCTATCAATAACAATTAGAGCTCCAATTTCCTTTGAATGTTTTTTATCAAGAAAATCTCTTGCATAAGTTTCATTATAGATCTCCAACATATCTAAAACATTAGATGAAAGTTTGCCAACTGAGAATACGGCTTTAGGCTTGCCCGTTACATGGAATAGACTCCATAAAGACATGGATACACTTGACAGCAATGAATGATTTTGTTCCACATATAGCTGCTTGAATAAAAATGGTAGTTCTAGACTTAAGAGCTGGTCATCCAGAGTCATGAGTTCCCAAGTAAATGAATGGAGCTTCACAGTGCCATATAAGCCTTTACTTTCAAGTATAGAATCATATATTGTAAGGACTTTTGGAACTATTATTATGTGAAAGCAATTCAGGTCTGCCAGTGCAGCATTAAGGCTGATCAGTGATGAGATCTGGTCTAGGACACATTTGTACTTGAGTATGCAAGCTGGTATGAAGTAGACCCTGTTTGTGTTAGCTGTGGTTCCAAGTTGAGGGTCCATTTTGTATATTTTATCAATGCCATGTTGTCTGAAAATACATAATCTATTTTTAGAATATGATAGTATTTGGTAAGTTACAAAGAGAATACTTTTAGTTACACTTTATCAGTTACTTTTTAAACCTAAAATCTGTATACTTGTTTGCCATCTTGAAGGTATAAAATACATACATACATAGGCTTACAGCTGTATATACACAAAGAACTAAGCAGGTGTATTCAACCTAAACTGAACCAGTTTTGCTTTCTATTTTATAGGATCGATCAGATCAGATTTGTAAAATTATTTTGATTGTGTTGGTTAAGTATATTATATTATGTATTAGCTTATAATATTGTTTTAGGATATCCTATAAAGGTATTATATATGTGTTTTAATTAAATAAATAAATCCTATAAAATAGGAAGCAAGACTTTTGAAATAAGATTTACAGACTAAACTCCTACTAAAAACTTCTGGACAGGAAACTCAATAACAGTTTTTATTCATGGCACATGAATAATTACACAGTCAATTTGTAGGACAAAATTGTTTAGTAATTTACTTCCATGTTAATATTAATAAAAATAAGAAAGTGTGTTTGTTAGTTGGTCCTCTCTTCATAGAAGACAACCAGGATTTCATTACTATATAAAAATTGTTCATGGGCATGACTCCATTGCATTCCATATACTAGAGGACACACCTCAACAAAATTGTTTGTAACATGGGCTACTGACTTAGCAGACCAAGTTACTTAGAGTACATGCACTCTAGTGTAATGTTAATTTAACAAGTTGTTACAAACAATTTACTTGAGATATCTCTTCTAGCATGTATTAGGTACATATTGCCATGGCAGATGCTACTTTTTATCTCAAAATATCTCAAGGCAAATTTCAAGCTGCTATGCCACTTTTATTATTTGCTGGACCGACCGCCTGCTTACCATTAGGTAGCAATTAATTATAACAGGTAAATTAAAATATTGGATGTAAGTATAACATCTATTCTATGCTACTAAACACTAATTACTAAGTTATTATTTTTATTTGATTGACTGTATGCCTGATTATTAGACAATTTAATGTGGTGTTTCCATTCAAACTAAATAATAAAAACACTATAAAAATTTTTGATTCTATTTTAGCCATGGCCTCAGCATTATAAGATTTTAGTTCATGATTATTGCAGTAATCCAAATCTAATTACACGATTAGGAATTTAGATGATGTAGTAACCCACCTTAGCCAAATAACTCCGCAAACCCTCTCCAAAGGTTTTATAAGTGTGGGGTCAATAATGAGATCCTTTTTATCACCACATAAAGATAAAATACTCTCCAGCTTGCATTGGGAAATCAGACATAAAGATGATAATTTCAATGATAATGGTTGGCTATCCATTATTTCGTTTTCTTTGTGGCCACAAAACTCTGTAATTATTATCTATATCATAATAAATTCGGCCGTCATCTGAAAATATTTTCAAAGCATTTATCATAAAATAATAAAGAAATTGCGGCTTTTAAAGTACCTGTCTGTGGTACTACGTAAACGAAACGATATTATATGATACAGTTGTCAAATTGACATTTGCAGATTTGATCTAGTGCTGTGCCATGTAAGTAATAAGTTTATTATGCTCAGCATATTGTGTAACTTACCCACAGTACTTACTACGTGCATTTTACTAGGCTTAGTTTAAAATATACGCAAGACTGAGGACTTTTTTTGACGACTTGCGCAGCGATTTGAGTTTGCCGCTCACCACTATTAATAATTGAAACAGAGGCACATTTGAACTAGTGTTAACTGTTTAAATAATAAGCGTTTTTTAATTAATTACAGTTACAAAGCATTCTTAATTATACAGGTATATATCTTAAAATGTTTATGTAGGTATAAAAATATGAGGTAAATTATTTACTGTATATTGGCAGCCCCACACAATGTCATATTTGGAAAAACTACATAATTATTGTAAATTAAAATTATAAACGACATGTTGATGCGTTACTTAAAAATGCAATGATACCATCTTGACATTATTCAGACCCTAAAGCATTTTTGCATTATTGATAACGGTATTAAAATTGACGAGATCTTCCTCTATACAAATGTACTGTGTGGACTAACCCATAGGTATATTATATTGTATTGTAGTCTTCGGGACTAACTACTTTAGTACTTATTCTTATCTATGGGACTAACCGCCAAAAAGTAAAATCACACTATTTCGGTGTGATTGTGTGATGTGATTTTTATGCCTTACTTTTGTGCGCGTTGGCAGCTTTTGGTTTATTCTGTATTCTTAGCGTTTAGGCTGTATAGAATTATTGATCTAATTAAAACATCGTAGATGGTCAATTATTGTGAAATTACATTTTATTTGCAGTTAATTGTAATAAAATACTGCGAGCTTTAGAAATGATTATTGAATCATTTCTAAAGCTCGCAGTATTTTTTTTACGTAAGTTCCCGAATCAATAAAATAGCTTCAACAATAGAAAAGCACAATATTTAAAAAAGCGAATCTATACCTCCTAGTTAATTTTATTCTAGTTTTGTATGAAGTTTCAATGTTGTCATATTCTCTAAGCTTCCGGCTTCAGTTCTTTTCTCAACGATTTGTATTTCAGTGTTGCAATTGTTACATACTTATAAATGTTAGTTTTTAAACATTATTACTATTTTATAAAAATGATTGCATGTTAATTTTGAAGCTTTTTATACGATATTTTATTTTAAAATACATAATATTTCTAAATTTATAATTCATACGTATCTAACGTTTGCAATAACTATTTCCGGTCATGCGTAGTTACCGCGCTTGCAACTTCCTCCCCCTCCGCTCTTCACCGCGGAGTTATCACTCGTCGTCGATTTAGTAAAAATTAGAGAAATGGCTGCAAGAATTATCAGGAAAATTGTAAGTTTGTAGCAGTGTTACGTAACAGCATTTGTTAATCCTTGTTGCATGTAACCTTTATGAGTTAAGGCTTTAGTTGCATACTGCGGAATAATTTAGTACATCCAAAAATAGACATAGTATAGTTATGTCGAAGAATTACATAAAAGTGCTTTTGGATAATTTTCGTGAGAGTAAAGTGTTGGAACCGTTGCTGAAGTGGTTCGAGCCGGGCGCGAGTGTTAGTAGTGGGGCAAATAAGGGAGGGAAAAATGAGGTTATATATTTATTTTTTGTGATTATATCGGTGATGAATTTGAGGTTATGTGACTGGTTTTTCCTGGTTTGGTGTAGGTTCCAGCGAGTCGCGCTGGCGCAGCGCAGTACAGCACGGGGGTGCGGAAGGTGACCCTGATCCCCGGTCACGGCATCGGACCCGAGATCACAGTAGCCGTTCAGAAGATATTCGACGCCGCGAAAGTTCCTATTGAATGGGATGAAGTCGACGTCACAGCTGTTAGGGTAAGTCCCTCGGTTTTGTTGATAATAAAATAGTATACAAGACAAATGTAGGTTTGTTTAGTCTTTATTTTTCGTTATTTAAACGTTATTTTACGTTCTTACGTACAAAAACACAGTCATTATTAGAACATAAACATTTTTTTCATACATGACAACAGTAAACATTTTATTTTGCCAATAACTTAAATCTATCATGATTTCAAAATGTTCTATTTGGATAAAAAGTAGTGGTGCTAATAGCACCTAATCCTACTTTATAAAAAATATTGAAATGCTCTTGGATTAGTTTTAAACATATAACTTCATAAGCAAGCAAGTAGCAACAATGTTATTCCAATAAGATTAATTTATCATACATTTTGAGTACATATTATATAGAACACAATTAATTTCCCATAAGAAACAATCAATTAACTTGCCTGTGTTGAAATAATGTTTAATTTAATAGCACAATCTTAATACTGCTTAACCCTTTGACCGCCACCAAGTTACAATGTCATACTATAATTTGTCATATATTCGTGACCATGGTGGGCTGGACACATTTTGCTTTGTCATGTATACAATGTCTGGTGGTCAAAAGGTTAATTAGTTAATGTAGCTCCATGGCCCAGTGGTAGTGAATGTGACCACTGTGCATCAGGTCTCGGATTCGAATCCCGGGTCGGGCCAACGAATAGTTATTGGGTTTTCCAGTTAAGAAATCGCAATAGCAACCCGGAGTTAGGAAGTTGGTGGTGTAAGTCACCCCCGTGACTCGGAAAGCACGTAAAGCCGTTGGTCCTGCGCTTGATCTCTCTGTTCGTGTCGAATTACCGTCCCATTGGATCATGAGATTTAGGGAACAGAGGGTGAACTTGTGTTTGCACACACACTGGTGCACTATGATATCTCCTGTGTAATTGGCCAGTCTCCGTTAAGCCTGGCTGCCGTGGCCGAAATTCGGTCTGGAGGACATTATTATTGTTAATCTAGTCATACCTTGTCACAACAATAAAAGCATTGCAGACAATGTTTTACAATAGCTATACTTATTTTTATTACTGTAGATACACTATATTGCCAATTACTCTCAAAATAGACTCAAGACTAAGAAAAAAACATTTGAGTCTTTTGTTACTATGAGTTGATACAGTTATTTGCAAGTCAAGCATAACTTAATTTATGCAACTGCTTATGAATCTCAGCTTGTTAAACTTTTAGATTGAGGAGTTAAAATCACAGTACAGCAGTATAGACTCTCTAACTGCACCTAGTAGATAGTAAACATATTATGAAAAGGACCTTCCAGTTCTCCATTTATAATAAATGAATAGCCTCCTAATCATTTTTTGTTATTGTTTTAGGGCCCTGACGGCAAATTTGGCATCCCCCAGAAGGCCATTGACTCTGTAAATGCTAACAAGATCGGCCTTAAGGGTCCTCTGATGACCCCGGTCGGTAAAGGATACCGGTCATTGAATTTGGCTCTGCGTAAGGAGTTTGACCTGTACGCTAACGTGAGGCCATGCAAAAGTTTGGATGGGTATGTATTTATTTATTACATTTTAATTTGCTTTATGTATTTTATTATTGTAAAGTTGTACAGAAAAATGCATTTGTAACTTCCAATTGTCTAATTCCTGGTTTTGATGGCCTGGAATTTTTTTATGTTGACTTTAGATACAATGTTATATGGTCACACCCTATTATATAAGACATAAACCTGTCTAGTGTAGCTACAATATCCTCAACCTTATTATGAATATATTAATGAATTATTTATAGTAATGACCCCCATGGTTATACTGGTAGTGTAATCTCAGGCCTGACCTGAGATTTCTTAGTAGCAAGTCAGGGTCTCGAACTGTACTTAGAAGACCGCAATAGGATTGCTTTCTAATCATATCACTTGAACATTTTTATATACTGCCGGGGCTTATACTCTCGGCCATATAAGGGACTACACATGTGTTTTTATCATGCGAATTCTATAGATAGAATTCAGCGCTGTTCCGCCGCGTACAGCGCTGTTCCGCCGCGTACAGCGCTGTTCCGCCGCGTTCTGCGCTGTTCCGCCGCGTACAGCGCTGTTCCGCCGCGTACAGCGCTGTTCCGCCGCGTTCTGCGCTGTTCCGCCGCGTACAGCGCTGTTCCGTCGCGTACAGCGCTGTTCCGCCGCGTTCTGCGCTGTTCCGCCACGTTCAGGGCTGTACGGCTCTGTACGGTCGCAACTTGTCGACGAGGACGTCCGCGTTCAGCGCCGAACGCGGCGGAAAAGCGCAGTACGCGGATGGTTCCCGACGGCTTTTCTCATTCTTATGACGCTGTACGCGGCTTATAGAAGCAGAACTGCATAAGTGTGACCGAAATCGTTCAGCAAAACGCGAATGGAACTGAATAAGTGTGTAGTCCCTAAGTATGTACAGCATATCACACGTGAAAGGATAGGCAGAGGCCTATGCTTTCGGGCATATAAGCAATGATTGACATTGTTGCCAGAGCAAATAAAACCAGCATCTTTTTTGAAATCCTAGGCTACTAAGAAACATAATTTGATTATAAATTGAGCATGACTTCAATTGAATAAAGTCTGAATCAGCTCTCTATAATCAGGAATATGTCTATCGAGAATTCATGTTTATAGAGAGAGCTATAATCTTTACATCCTATTACATAAAACCTAATCAGCTCGCAAGTTTTGTCTATGAATCAACTGCTTAACTATTTGTGAATGTCTGATGTTACACCATCACATGTCGTTCACAATGCAGTTGTTGAATGCAATTTATACTACTTAATCACGAGATTTTCCTCAACAGTAAAAGGTATATATTTTTGAAGGTCGCATTTCGTGGTTTTATTTTCTTTTTCTAAGTATAAATGAATTATTTATAAGGTGTAATCACTGTTATCCTTAAGGTGCATATTTTAAAAACAGTATATGAATACTGGTGCAATGCTGCTGCATTCATATTTTAACAGTATCCAATGTTCATTGGAGAGTTTTCAATTATGTCTGGCAATTCAGCAATTGACATTTCACACTATACATTGGCGTAAATGGCCAGGCGAATCGTCACCACAGACTAGTCTGTGATGGTGACGATTCTGGATACCCATCCCAGGATGTTAGCATTCAATTCAAACGAGTCTCGAAAAATCTTTCTAGGACCTCAATCCTGGAAAGATTTTTATGTCGAGTTTAGATCTCTGGCGCGTACAATGTTATACGGTCACACCCTATTCTATTAGATGGCGCCCCAGCATGTTGGCATTCAAAGTAAAATTCTAGGTTTGTATGTAGGTCATCGCTGTTAATGGGTATGGGCAAACCTCCCCTTTCCCGTTTGGCAAGCAACCCTAGATACGCCAATGCATTTATACCTCTCTCTGTTTCTTATAGCTAAGTACCACACACAATGGTGGTGCGTAAGCTTGCTCTAATTTATCTCTTTATTTTGCTTTCTTTGATATCATCTTTGGAAAACTCCCTATTATCGTTAACACTAGATCTTGCCATATGATTTTAGTTGCAGCTATTATAATACCATTTCTCATCAAAATCAGCTCATCAGTTTAGTCGTGAAATACAACAAATAACTAAAGTTACCTTCATACGTTAGTCTTCTTCTTTTTTTCCCTTTTTTTTTTCGGGTGTTTAGTGGCCAACCTGTTGTCAAAAGTTGTTCAAGCCGCCCGTAGGCCTCGTGACATGGCTTAACGACTGCTGTCAATTTGACAACAACCGGGACAGACTTTTTACGTGCCCTCCGAAGCACGGAGACGCTCACATGAAATACCACTAAGCGGTCACCCATCTATAGACTGACCGCATTCAACGTTGCTTAACCTCGCTAATCACTTACCGATCAGTGAGTGCAAATAGCTATGAGCGCCTCATAGATGATGTTAGTATAGAGCAGGCTTGTTGGTTTCAAAGCATAAGTAGACGTTTATGCTTTGTATAGCTTGCTCTGAACTTTTAGTTCGCTCTGAAATTGTTAAAGTCTCCACTCCTCCCGCTCTCCTCTTTCACTCCATACGGGTTTTGTCACTGCGACGCTATTCGAAGCTACTTCAGAAGGAACTCTTGTCGTGCAGTATGTATCAGAGACTAAGAATGAAGGATCTTGGGTCGTGTTTCCGCATTATTTATGGGTTTGGAGGCTCTAGGTGCAAGTATCCGGAGATTAGAAATTTGTCCTTTGATCTGGTCATACAAGGACTCTTTTATGAAGGATCGAGAACACGCGAGGATTGCAAGCATCCATAGACTATATTAACTGCTTACCATCAAATGAAATTGGAACAAGAAGTAGTAAATTAACATGTTTTGTTCCATTTACGTTCGTTAGTTTAGCTTTAACCTAAATAATTAATTAATAATTTGTGTATATATTATGTTAATTATTTGTTGACTATCTTTTGCCCGCGGCTTCCCTCGCGTTAATTCAGAATTTGAAAATCAATTCGGGTTGTACTCTGCTTGTAATAATATAATTCAATCATGATTCGAAAAACACGTGGCGCCATCTATCATCATAAGAACGTTATTCTTGTTTTCCTCAGGAACAGTAATTTTTTTCGGGATGAAAGGTAGCCTATGTCCGTTTCTGTACACCTGACAACGTATATGCAAAATTTCAGGATTATCGGTTCAGTGGTTTAGGCGTGAAAAGATAACAAATAAACAAACTCATTTTCGCTTTTATAATATTAGTTAGGATTTGATGTGCCTAAATATTTTTTTGTTTTCGTAAACATCCTACGGCGCACTACAGACGTCGAACATTTTATCATAAAAACACTACAATTCCGGGATCGCTGCATTCGACCGTATCCAATTAAAAGTGCATTAGACCATAATATTTACTAATTTTGATATCTATAATCATTTGCTCGTATCGGTTCGGTGTCATTAAAGGTTAATCTGTATGTTCATTAATTATTAATACTATATGTGATAGCTTGTCTAGAGGTGCGAGGCTGAAGCGATTCATCATCATCATCATCATCATCATCATCAGGCTATAATAGTCCACTGCTGAAGCGATTACGGGACGTAAACTGCGTCGTTTGGACCCTTGGCGAACGTTTTCGTTCATGTTTGCGGCGGATTGATTTGTGTGGTACCAGGGTGCCTGATTGGAGTTGGTTTTACGTTAACGCGATCGAAACGTTTACCGCATTTGGCTCTCTGGTTGGTTAAGAGGTTGGAGCGGGCCAACCAAAGCGCCGAACGTCATAAACAATTTCAAACTAGGCACTCTGGTTCCGATGTAGTTTAAGGTCCGTCTACCGTTAAGATAGCAAGGCAATGGATTTTTGGATGGCGAATATTAATTTATCGTAATCTGTCAATTGCTATAATACCACACATGATTGTAAAACAATTGTCTGACTGAAGTTCAAAAAGAGCATACTTGTGTCATATGAAAGATCGTGAAAACGCATTCTGCATATTATATCCTAGGTGATCATTCAGTCATCTGCTTAACGGCTTACACTTGATTGAGTAACAAACATCCTAACAGTTTAAAATTTGGTATGTAAATAGGTAATTAGAGACGCTAATAAAATAACTTCAATTCAACTCCTCTCTCGATCTTACAAATTTCCCTCGAGTAAGACTAAAAAGAATTTAATAGCTGCAGTACATGGGGACAGAGTCGCAAGCCAACGTAACTGTATGATAATCATGATCTAGACCAGCCAAGGTTGGCGCAGTAATTACAGAGATCGGTTTACGTAAATAGATTTTGTTACACTTACGATGGCATTCCGAGCCTAGATTGTTCTGTCTTCGATCAAATATACCATAGATGCACATTCTCATACAAAAACCGCGTCAATATGTGGCACTGACCAGTACTACTTATAAGTGTCTGCATTAATTATGCAATCCAGGAAATAAACCGGAATAACCATTAAACGCCTATTGAGAAACATTTTGTAATAGTTTAGTTAAAACGTGTCAATGTAAAGCGTCCTAAGTGTGTATATGGTACGGTCTCCACCGTAGTAGTGGTGTCGATTCGCTTTCGCTTACGAGCAGCGCACGCAAGAGTGAGTGGGACAGGTGCATAATATGGCGCATACGACTGATTTATGCACAGTTTTGTTGGGGCCGTTTTTCGAGCGACGATCGTGCATCTATGGTATATTTGATCGATGTTGTATATAACTACTGCGTTCACATTTTTAACATAGCCGAAGTCTTGGTGAGGACACTGCTGATACAACAATGCAGGGGTAACAATCTTTTTCATCGATCTGTACCTTAAATGAGAGAAGAAACCCTTATTGGTTCACTTTGTTGTTCATTTGTCTATCTGTTTAGATTCATTTTCTCAGAAACGCGTAGATTATTATCAAATATTCAAGTCTTCAATTCCTTGAAGCTGTGTCAAAATAAAATATACAGCCGTTTACGCCTCATATTTTGATACTCGCACGGGAATCATAATTTATGGTATACTTCCCGTTGACCTAGAATCATAAAATTTGGCAATAAGTTGACTTATAGACAAAGAATATTTATAATATATTTATAATAATAAAGAAAATTTATAAATACCAGAAAAGATAAGGGGTTTGCTGTTGAGTAATCCTACCGGCAGCCAAAATAAATACTGTATGACAAATACAGAATAGAATATTGACTGTACCAGTTATAAAATTATAAACATATGTACTAGCGGTCGCCTAGTGGTCAAAATTCGACCAAAATTCCTAAGCTTGCTACTTTGTTTTCTGTTTTTCTCTATTACATATAAATAAGGTATAGGTAACCATAGTTACAAAGAATTGTACGACGTCAGATGAACAATGCCAAAATACTACGAATGTGTGTCAAATGCATGGTTGTGTGCGTGTAGTGTTTTTTCATTAATTTAATGTATTTCTAATGCATATTTTATAAAAATATTAGGATTCGCCCCTCCTTCTCCATACAATCTTTAACTATGCCAAATTTCATACTCCTCCGTCCGCGCAATTGTCGTAAAAAGGGGTAGAAAGTTTTTGCTTCACGTATTAATATATAGATTAAAAATATCACTTAACAGAGAAGTTAATTTTCTATTCTTTTTGAAAGATAACGTCCACACTAGGAATAATTCATGTGTCTGTGACTTTACAAACATTCAAACGGACACAAAGAACACCCAGATCCTGAACAACCATTTGTGGACGACACAAAGTTTTGTCCCGTTCACGATTCGAACCGACAACATTCGGCCTCTGCGGCAGTGGCGAGGCGACTACCTGAACCACTACGCCATCCGTGAAGCCACGATATCAGGTTGCAGGGTGACGATTACATAACATACTTGCGCCTGACTATACACAAACTTAAGAGTCAGCAGTGTCCCTACATAGAACTCCTCCCTTATACAGGTCTAGATGTTCCCGCGTTTATCGTTACTGTGCCGCCCTCGTGGGTGGTAGCGTGATGTTATATAGCCTATAGCCTTCCTCGATAAATAGGCTATCCAACACTAAAAGAATTTTTCAATTCGAACCAGTAGCTCCTGAGATTAACGCGTTCAAACAAACAAACAAACTCTTCAGCTTTATAATATTAGTATAGATTAACGATATCTCGGAAACAAATTTATTCACAATCCGTACAACTTTTCAGATTGTGAAACGCCGTAAACCGATTGATTGTTGATAATACATACATTCATAAATATTTACCTGCTATGCACGCGATAATGCATTATCTATATTGCATCGTAAGACTTATAATGTTGATATCATTTTTATTTGTCAACTGATTTAAATCAAACAAACACTTACACACTTGATCTCCTAAAGCCAGATTTTGTTAATATAATTATGGTCAAACGCAAGCCAACTGCTGTAATTGGCTGGCTGAATTAACAACAGCTAGTTAAATCTGTTGTTTCAAGTTTGAGTTTTACGTCGCTGATAAGCCTTTCAATAAACAAAATTTTAACAAAAAGGAAAACCGACTACAAAAATGAATATTCTAAAACTTAAAATGCACTAAAAAGTTAGTAAATAATTGCATATTCTTGTAAATAATTAGATTATTGTTATTAATGGAGTCGGTGTCAGCTAAGATAGGTTTGTAATTAATTAAATATGAGATGTCTTACTATAATCATAACATAACATTGGCATGCACAATTACACACATAGACGCAGCACGCGGCGCGGGCGGCTGACACCGACTCCAATAATAACAATAATTTAATTATTCACAAGAATTGACCTAATGTTAATACAAGCTAATAACAAAGGGTTATTAAAAACCACTTTCAAAATGGTTAAGTAATTGTGGAGATTACCGTACACAAAAGCACATACAAAGGAACGCCATTTTAATAAAATCGGGTGTTAATTTCAAATCAGCTCATCATAATAGAACTAAAAACCAAATTGTAATTAGTTCAGCCATTATAGAGTTTAGCATACAAATGCACAGGCAGAGCCAAAAAATACCTGTTTAATATTTTGTTGCGTGCATTTTATAAACGACTTATACTAATGCCAAAATCAACGTTACATTGTTAAAACAGATAAACACTTTGTAATCAACCATGTGAAATATTGGCGCTAATCCCTAGTCGTCGCCGCGTCGGTGCGTGTTCGATGCCCCGGCCTTATCGTGTTACGAATTGATTTTAATCACATGACGGCCTACCAATAATGTTAATAAAATAACACATGAATATCTTATATATTAATACGTGAAGCGAAAACTTTGGATCCCTTTTTACGAAAATTGGGCGGACGGAATGCGGTATGAAATTTCGCACACTTATAGTTTATACAGAGAAGAAGTGACGAATGCTAATATTTATATAAAATATGCATTACAAATACATTAAATTAATGAAAAAACACTACACGCACACAAACATGCATTTGACACACGCAGTCGAAGCGCGTAACTATGGTTACATATATCGATATATAATGATGACATATATCAGCAATATCTTACAGGCAAACTTTGGTCGAATTTCGAGCGCTAGGCGACCGCTAGTATATTTTATTGTGTAGATACAATCTATACTAATATTATTAAGCTGAAGAGTTTGTTGGTTTGTTTGCTTGAACGCTCTAATCTTTGCAACTACTGGTTCGAATTGATAAATTATTTCAATGTTGGATAGCCCATTTATCGAGGACGGCTATAAGCTATATAACATCACGCTACGACCTACGGGGGCGACGCAGTAACGATAAACGCGGGTGAAACCGCGGGAACATCTAGTCTTTCATACAAAGCAGTGTTTTCACTATCTTTGATATGTACAATGAATGCACGGATAGCGTAGTGGTTTAAGTAGTCGCATCGCCGAGTGTTGAAGGTTAGATTCCCAAAAGAGGTACAGAATTGTGTGTAAATAGATCTTTGCGTCCGTTATTTAATTGTTTGTGAAGTTCCCCGCGACACTGGAATTATACCCAAGGCAAAAGTTGTATTTTTAACGAGTAGGTACAAAAAAAGAATACTTTATGTTAAAAACCAGGATTTTCTTGAATAATACTTCCCCTTTTTTGTGAAAATCTTAATCTCAAGTTAATAAAAGAATAAGAAAATTACATTAGTTATGTGAGAAATTTCAACGCACACCGTAATACAACAATCTAGCTAAACCATACAGTCTATCAAAACCTGTCAACGAACGTCAACAGATTGAATACCGATGGTTCTACTTAGTAGTAAGTCGGTACTTACCTATGCACGATTGTTGTAATGCAATCCTAGGTTCAGCGCCGACTGACGGAGTGGCGGCGAAGAGACTAATTCAGTAACAATTTAAATTCAACCTGAAGTGCTTCAGAATAAGACTGTATTTGGTACAACGAAATACAGTCGTATTTTGAAGCATTTTAGGTTGAATTTAAATTGTTACTGAATTAGTCTCTTCGCCGCCACTCCGTCCATCTGCGCTGACCTTTAAGCAGAGGCACGTATTTTTTACTTTTGACACAACATACGCATCACGTTTATTATTAAAACTAGATGTTCCCGCGGTTTCACCCGCGTTTATCGTTACTGCGCCGCCCCCGTGGGTCGTAGCGTGATGTTATATAGCCTATAGCCTTCCTCGATAAATAGGCTATCCAACACTAAAAGAATTTTTCAAATCGAACCAGTAGTAATTACGCAGAATAAACCAAGAGAAACATCGTTTGTACTATGTCTGTAATGGGTAATTATTTTGCTGCAATGTTATTTTAAAACTGCGATATCCATGGAAATCGAATGATGTAAAGGGCAATTTTGTTTTAAATTAAATACTTGTGATGAATAACGTATTTATTTGGATAAGGATTAATATCATGTTTATAAAAATACTTTCGCAACTAATGCATTATTTTAGAAAAATTTCGTTAGCAAAAATGGTTACAGTGAGCCAACCTTAAAAGATAGACATATGCTGTCGCGGACTTTTTTTTAGAACTTTTAAAGGGGAACAATTCTGTCATACATGATTTTTGCGAAATTTTAACTGTTTACGCAGCGCACGCAGCGGAAGCTCTCAAAAGGAAAAAATACCCTCCGATTTTGAAACATTCTTCATCGGTGCTCCGCTCCTATTGATCTTAGCGTGATGATATATAGCTTATAGCCTTCCTCGATGAATGGGCTATCTAACACTGAAAGAATTTTTAAAATCGGACCGGTAGTTCCTGAGATTAGCGCGTTCAAGCAAACAAACAAACAAACTCTTCAGCTTTATAATATTAGTATAGATAGAAAGAAACGAGTGAGAAACGGCAATGAATTGCCGTAAATCTTAGAGTTCGAAAAAATGGTATCACGTGACCTTGAGGTCAGAGGTCAAAGGTCATAGTCATTTCGGGGTATATCGACTATGCTGAGTCAAATGGCGTTCACCGCGAGTCTCTAGCTCTTACGGTTCTTGAGTTGAAAGTTGTATAACAGACAGACGGACAAATCTGTTGTATAAGAGTTTTTTCGAATTATAAAACGAAAGAAAATACGTTTATTTGCCATAGATACAGTACACATATTAAAATAGCTTAATATAAAAATAGGTAAATACAAAAACAAACACGAAATCGGTGACAAATTGGTACGCACTCAGCATAATTATGCTGTATGGTGGATAAAGGCTCACAATAGACCGCTGAATATCAGAGCGGACCGTAATAATAATTTATTCTACTCTTCCTCTATTAATAATAATAATTTATGGGATTAAATATAATGACCACCAAAAATAATAATTGCGCAGCAAAATATGCTTACTAAAATATATCATAACGAGCACCTATATGCCTCAAATCACTGCATTCCGTCTCGGAAGGGTTTGGTTATGTTAGGTTCCTTCTTAAACCCACCTAAAAACAGGAGCCCCGCGAAGCGAGTTCCGTCGACTTATTTTGATCTCTTTAAATATATTTTGCTGTGCAATTTGGTGATCATTTACTATTTTTGACTGTTATATTTTACTATATCTGGTGATAAGTTAAACATAAGCCATTAATAGGGAAGTTCTTAAAGTTCTTCTCTTATCTTTTCTAATCATATCTAACGAAACGTTATGTAACAACATCTAACACTGTCACGTGTATTCTACGATGTTATATCGCAAGGTCGATAGTCACGTCGAGACTTAGCGCGATAAACATTCGTTACTATGTATGGTATGGTACGTGGTGATATCGATTCACTTGTTAGAGGCTTAATAGTTGTCACCTAGCATAGACCGGCCTTCAGCTCGTGGATGCTACAATTTACACGTCAATCCATACTTTAAATAATTCTAGATTTTGCCCACAGCTGCGCTCGCGTAAATGTTATATTATTGCAATTTCCTATCCCTCGGGAATATTACGTTTTCTATGTCCTTTTCCAGTACACCTGACAACGTGTTTCCAAAATTTCATGATAATCGTTCAAGTAGTTAAGGCGTGAAAGCGCAATAAACAAACTCACATTCGCATTTATGATGTAGGATAACTGAAAGTAATCTTGTTTATTTGTTATGTTTTTAAACTGAATTTGTTGTAATTTAGTATTTATAGCTTATTTTTCTTAATTAAATTTCCCGCACTAGGAAGAATTCCTGTTTTTCCATAAATAAATATAATTAAAAGTGGTACTCTGTGAAACAACTCGCCGTACTTCGTGAGTAGCAAGTTGTCTAGGTGACGATAACTGACGCCTGTAAAATAAGCAGAACTAAAATAAAGGATTTATTTCATAAACTACAACTCCCGCGCTGTAATTCCTACGTTCGCGTCGCAAGGGACTTCACAAACGTTTAAGCAACGGACACACGCCCCCACCCAGAGTCAGCAGAACTATTTTGGGACTATAACTACTAATTTTTGTCTTTTGTGGTGATTGAACCCAAAATATTCGATGCAGTGACACCAATACTGACATCGTAAGGGAAAAAGACGTATCCAACATTTTCATTCGAAATTGAGTTTTCACATAATTTGTCTTCTGTTTACGCGAATGTTATTCATTGTAATTAAAATGCTGAAAACCAACCGAAACGTCGGGGAAAGTGTAAACATAAATATAAATAGTATAATAGTATAGTAATAGGTTTAATAGTTTCAATAATTTAATTAGCTTAAAAATTGATAAAGTTTAATAGTAATAGTAGTGAAACAGTTTTAAATTTTTTTGTAATAAAGTGTCAAATAAACAACGCGATAATATCCGTATATAGTAGTTCAATTTCAATGAGTTTTCACATATTTGGAATCAGTAAATAAAGAAGAATCTGCCAGTATATTTATATGAAATATGATTTTTTGGCAGATACTTCTTTTTCCTTATGACGGCAGAATACGCCATCTATGCAATCAAAACTTGAAACCTAAGCCAATATATTGGATACTTCAAACGCGCACAAGGTTCCTGGTAATAGCCAGTTATGCATAATGTACCTAACAACTAATTCTAGTTGATTGTTTGAAGGTTAATTTCTAGTATATGATATGTATTGTGGAGCTTTACGGAGAGTACTTAGTCTAGAGCTACACAGAACACCTTGCATGGCAAATGATAATAATAATCTTGTTATCTAAATTGGTATCTTTATTTATTGGTCCCTCTGCTCGATATGAGCAGGTCTCCCATACATTTTTATATTATTACTCGACTTTGCATGCGGCTTTGCTCGCGTAAATGTAGGTTTAACCTAACCTTTTTTTGATACAGTACTTTTTTTGGATGAATGGTACAATATGTCCTATTCTGTACCCCCGACAACGTGTATACGAAATTTTTGTTGGTCGGTCGAATAGTTAAGGCTAGAAATCTTAACGAACAAACTCACATTCGCATTAATTTATAATATTATAAGTAAGGAAAAAAATGAGAAAGATGTTCGAAGAATGTCCGAAAATAAACGAAAATAATCTTGCGTGGACCTCTTGAAGTTTGGGACTGAATGTAAATAAGGGATATCAGTCTTTAGCTTACAGTGCTGGCCAGGATTAGGTTAAAACAATTCTTAAACTCTATATAGGTTTTGTTACAATGTTTTTGTTTTAGATATACAGAGCTATTATTACCTAATACTTCTAAAAGTTAGAGCTACTATAGGTTCTAAGGCCGTAACGTGAGGGCAGTGCAGTCTCCACGCTAGGTTTATAACTCTTCTCATCTTATAGTTTATAACTGTTTATTATGCAAGTGCATAATACCAAGGTGCATAAGTATGCACCTTGGTAAGTCCGAGATGATTAATAATAATAATATTCTACCACATACACACAACACCATCTAGCCCAAACTAAGCAGAGCTTGTACTATGGGTACTAGACAATGGATAAACATACATATATACTTTTTTTTTTGTAAATACATACATATTATACATAGAAACACCCAGACCAAGACAAACATCCATGTTCATGCACACAAATGTTTGACTTGTGCGGGAATCGAACTCGCGACCTCAGGCGTGGCAGTCGGTTACACTAACCACTACGCCACCGAGGCCGGCTAGAATACAAAACCAAGTCCTTGAATTAATTTGTCTATTACCTGCAAATGCATTATTTTCAAATGACCAATACGTTTTTATACCTTACCACAATTTGACATTTCTTAAATTTTCTTATCTGATGCCTATCTTGCTGGAAACGGGTTCTCTTCATAGTTTCTGAAATCGCCTTGGAATGATTCTTATTTAAAAATAAGCTCGTTGAATATATCCTAAAGTAAAGCTGCTACAGATTCCCTATTAGATATATGACACTAACTTCTTATGCAAATAGGCTAGCGAGTGTCTTCGCAAATAAAATTCCATTGAAGCATCTTTGGAGTATTGTCATATGATATGAAGATATGCTAATTGGCTGTGTCATATATCATCCACGTGTGACTTGTGAGGTTACGAAACTACAGCACGACCAAGCAATTGGCATTTTTGCGAATTGAACTCGAAACTAGTCTCGATACATTTGAACTTATAAATCTCAGTTAGGCATTTGACTGCATAAACCGAAAATATATTTGTGATGTAAATCTATTACTTACTTTATTAAGGGTATAGGTTGATTCTTTCGTTTACAGCTTTTCAATATTTGGTATATACTTTTAAGAGTAAAAGTAAACATTTATTAAAATTTGCGCTTGTACCTAAGTTTAGATATGATACTTAAGTTAAGTAGCCGTAGGTGTACTACTGGGTTTCGTCCTTAGTCCATAGTAAAGGTCCAGAAAAAGAGAACGTATATTCTAAAAAAATCAACACAACCTTTTTTTTTACTCGGGAAAATGTGCAATCACATTCCCCATCGCTGATTTTGGGGCGGGCGATGGGGATATGTCGGGATCCAGCCCCTACGATGGATTTGGGCTGAACTGACTAAAAGCACCGCGGTGTTCCTCACACCTTTACGGCGGAGCCGCGCCGATTGCTCTCGCATTCGAATCGCGACACCGCCGAAGGTTCGACCCGCCGATAGGCGTGGCGGAACCCAAAATCAACACAACCTGCTGTATTAGTGTTATCTATGTTCTACTTTAAAGTTACATACCGCAATTATCTTTATTAATTACTTGTTTAAAAATTTTAATATGTAGGTACCTACCGTCAAAAATGTTTTAAGTATGTCTGGCTTTTTCACTGATACGATTAGTCTGAGTCATAGACATACCAATTAAAACGGAAGAAAAATATGTAATCATTTCATTATCTTGGCACGCACATAGTAAATTCTTGATTAAATCTGGCACGTGTTGATAAAGTAAACATTAATGAGTATTTAGTCTACAGTGATTAAATATTTTTACCTACCTTATAGGTTCCATATGTCGCAGAATAATAATTAAACTTTGTTAGCGTTGTGACGCACATGCAACATTATTTTGTCATTATCTACCTGGATCTCGGTATTTTTAGTTTGTTAAGTGTAATTTTACAGTACCTAAGAACAGAGCTTAAATCCCTCCCTAGAACTACTAAATCGATTCAAATAAATATTTTACTAATAGATAATTGATCCCAGGATGAAATAGACTGTTTCAATCACAAACCACAAGGTTAAGAGAAGCTAGTAAATAACAAAGTTCCTACATAGGTAGTAACGTAAACTGTAATCTATACTAATATTATAAAGTTGAAGCGTTTGTTTGTTTGAACGCGCTAATCTCAGGAACTGCTGGTTCGATTTGAAAATTATTTTAGTGTTGGATAGCCTATTTATCGAGGAAGGCTATAGGTTCTATAACATCACGCTACGACCCACGGGGGCGGCGCAGTATCGATAAACGCGGGTGAAACGGCGGGCACATCTAGTACTTATATACTTAGCGTTAAGTATATACTTATGGCTCTTATTAGGCCTTCATCTGTATTTTTTGTCCCGGATTTTGTCGTCAAAATATAAGATATCGGAACAATAAATTGTTAATAGTAACATAAAGATACAGCCTTGGCCAAAAGTATTAGGCACCCTATAAATTACTGCATATTTCAGGCTTAGAGAGAAATAAAACTAATTATAATGATTAAAGTACTTTATTTCCATTAGAATATTGTAAAAACATCAATATTTTGTTGGGCCACCCTTTGATTTTATGACAGCAGCAACTCTGTGGGGCATACTACGTACAAGTTTCGCACATTCCTCTGGAGAAATTGCATCCCATTCTTGCACTAACGCGTTTTTTAAAGCAGTTTTTGATGTTATCGAGTGCTCTTTTATTTTTCTCTTCAAAATACTCCACAAATGTTCAATAGGATTTAGATCCGGGGACTGGGCAGGCCAATCTAACAGATCAATACAATTTTCAGTAAACCAGCGCATCGTAGTAGCTGACTTGTGACACGGAGCATTGTCTTGTTGGAATTTCACACCATTTAAGTTAGTGTCACCAAAAATACACGAAAGCGAAGGCACGAGAGCAGTTTCCAGTACATTAATGTATTTTTCACTGTTCATGCGACCTTCGCAAACAAACATTTTGCCGACTCCATCCGTAGCCATGCAACCCCAAATCATTACACTGCCTCCGCCGTGTTTTATGGTTGGTACTACGCAATCTGGGTGATATTCTTCGCCTTTGCGTCGCCTCACAAACGTCACACCTGGTGTTCCAAACACCTGTAGATTCCAAAAAAAAGCACACATTACAAACTTTTATAACATTTGAATTTGAAGACAAACACAACAATGATCTTTGTAATTGTGGTATAGACTTCACTATAAAAACTTACCTCAAAGTTTGATTCGTCAGACCACAGCACATTAGACCAATCCTCTTCTGTGAAATGTTGGTGTCTCAGAGCCCAATCAAGTCGTTTTCTTTTATTGTCTGCGGATAGCCACGGCTTCTTCCTAGCTTTGCAACCTTTTAAGCCGGCTTCTACTAGCCTTCGTCTTGCAGTTCGTGCGCTTATGGGATGTCCAGTCTCTTCAGTTAAAGCCACAGCAAGCTCCGAAGAAGTTTTTTTTCTATCTTTCACAGACTCTCGGATAAGTTTTCTGTCCTGACGGCTAGTAGTCACGCGTTTTCTGCCTGTTCTTGGTTTATTTGCATGAGAGCCAGTCTCAACAAAACGTTTGATAGCAGATTGAACGGCGCATCGCGAACATTTCACCAACTTCGCGATTTCTTTTTGAGTCTTGCCTTGCTCATGTAAAAGTTGAATTTTTACACGATTTTCAATACTAATTTCGTTTCGTTTTGGCATTTTCAAATGAATTTCTTCTCAATTAATTCACAAAACCACAAATGCACTGTCTTTACACTAAGACTTCCAAATGGTAACTGACGAAACATTAAAAATAAATTTTGGAAAAAATAAAATTTTATTATTGACGCACCAGATGTCTTACGACTGCTTAAAAAATGCCGCCTATTGTCTTAAATAGTGTTTTATGACACCGGTATCGCAGTTCTATAGAATATTGTTTAATTGTTCAAATAGCACAGGTGTGTGATAACTATATTGGGGGTGCCTAATACTTTTGGCCAAGGCTGTACACTTACCTATACTTTATTGATATTTGTTTTAAGTTAAAATTTACTACTTATGGATTAATTTATTACTTTGGGAGCAGTACTTTTTATGGATAAAAGGTACCTTATATCCATTTATGTACTCCTAATGCTGGGGCTACATTAGCGGGCGAAGATTCGTGACGCGTTGGTTGGTGCGCCAAAACATCGTGTACGCATATGCGATGTTCTTGACTACATTAAGCGGGCGAAGATTCATGTCGCATTGACGCAATAAATCCCGGCTTGTGGTGTTCGACTTGTTATGGACGAACGTAGATGTAGCCATGTCGCTACTAGCCACCCAAGCGAATATTGGCGCGCCATATTCCTTTGATCCGCGCCAGTTTACCGACAGCGCCCCGATAATACATCGTCTTCGCCCGAATACAACGCGTTGCAACGGTCTAGCCGGCCACACCCATCGCGTTAATACGAATATTCGCCGTAGCCTCAGCATAAGAACGTGTAAAATTTCGTGATGTTCGGTCGAGTAATTAAGCCGTGAAAGCTGAACAAACAAACTTACATTCGCATTTATAATACACAGATTTCGATTAAACTTAGCACGAGGGTAGCTTAAGTCACGAGAAAGACATAAATGATAAGCATATCACATACTTCTAAAAATCAGGACACGTTCTCATAATCAAAATTGCATAGCTACACTTCTTTTATCTCCATAAATATCTACCGATAGCGAAGACAGACGATGTCTTGTATGTGTTATCTGTTTAGATATACACGGCCAATGTCAATGGCTTTGTGACGCGTTATCGTTCAAGGTTTCATACCGAGGCGATACTCTAAACTAGTACCGGTAGGATTTTTTCTTTGGAAAGAAACTATTTCAATATAATTTTTTTTTTATACGACTTAGCTGGCAAACAAGCATACGGCCTGATGGTAAGTGGTCACCGTAACCTATGGACGCCTGCGACACCACAGGCATCACTTGCGCGTTGCCGACCCTTTAGGAAAGGAAGTGGGAAGGAGAAGGAACGGGAAGGGGGAAAGAGGGTGATTGGGCCTCCGGCACTCTCACACACCGAACGAAACACGACAGTAGGAATACTGCTATTTCACGTCGATATTCTGTGAGAGGGTTGTCCTTCCCCGGTCGAGCCGGCCCCATTCATGCTGAAATCAGCGAAGCTCTACTACTCTAATCCTACCATTATTGGCGATGCTTCGTCAATTCCATTAAATTATAACTGTGAAAGTTTGTGAGGATGGATAATTTGATGGAGATTTGTTTTTTACTATTTCACGCAAAAACTACTGAACGGATTTTGATGAAACTTTACAGTATTATTATTTATGCATTGGGATAACATATAGCCTACCAAAAACTCTATCTTAACATAATCTGCATTACGCGAGCGAATACGCGGCCAAAATCTAGTCATTCTGTAGTATAAAACTATGTGACCCAATGCAAAAAAGGGCAAATTTCAATCCCTGACGTAGAACCATGATTCATGGTCAGCTCAGTTGGCAAAACACTGTAAGTATAATATTGTCTTTGTTTACGCGACTGTTATACATTGAAATTAATCAAACTTTATACGGATCGCGTTGTTTATTTTTTATTAAACACTACCTATTATTAAATAATTCTAAAACTTTAAACTACTATTATTAAACACTTTTACTAGTTACTGTTTACTTCTATTTAAGCTAATTAAATGATACAACTACTTATTTAGTATTTAACTAGCTTGTGCGCGCGGCTCCGCCCACGTGGTACCTACATCAATAAAAAGTAGCTTATGTCCTTCCACAGGTTTTAATCTATATCTGTACCAAATTTCATCTAAATCAGTTGAGTGGTTTAGCCGTGAAAAGGTAACAGACATACAGACAGACAGTTACTTTCGAATTTATAATATTAGTAAGGATAAGGATTTTACACTTGCCCCGACGTTTCGGTTGCTTTTCAGCAGCCATGGTCACGGGGAGACTAAGATGGTAGTTGTCTCAATGTTCCAGTGTAGTTATTTTAAAGTACCCGAACATACTTTAATCATTGGTGTTGTATGTTAAAGTCACACTTAGGTTCCAGTGTACTTCATTGATTGATTTTCCTTGTAATAATTTACGTTGAACTTGTTTGGATAATCAGAAATTTGTTAATTAATCACGAGTAAATTGTCGAAAGGATTTGGTATACAAATTGACCTTGATTATCACATTGGATACGTTTTGTCTTAGTACTAGCGACCCGCCTGGCTTCGCGCGGGTAGTACAAAACCTTAACAAATTATACACCTAAACCTTTATCATGAATCACTCTGTCTATTTGTGAAAACCACATGTAAATCCGCTTAGTAGTTTTCGGGTTTATCGCAAACAGACAGACGCGGCGGAGGACTTTGTTTGATAATATGTAGTGATTGGGGTTCGCTCATAGACAGTTGCACTCACTGATCGGTAAACGATTAGCGAGGTTAAACAACGTTGGGTGCGGTCAGTCTATAGATCGGTGACCGCTTAGTGGTATTTCATCTGAGCGTCTCCGTGCTTCGGAGGGCACGTAAAATGTCGGTCCCGGTTGTTGTCAAATTGACAGCAGTCGTTAAGCCATGTCAAAGGCCTACGGGCGGCTTCAACAACTCTTGACAACAGGTTGGCCACTAACCACACTAAAAAGAAAGAAAGACGTAAGAAAAGTCCCAGGCACAAGTTAGTAAACAATAAATATAAAGTGTTCCACTCGCGTTTTGAAATACTGATAGTTGACATGTTCTCCAAATGAGTCATTGCGTCGATAACCTCCAAACGAGACGAACGAATACTCTAAGCACGTGCTGGAGGTCAAGTAGATCATTGTCATTGACGTACTATATCGTACATCCTAATTAATAATATAAATGCGAATGTGAGTTTGTTTGTCATGCTTTCACGCTTTAACTACTCAACCGATCATTAAGAAATTTCGCATACTCGTTGTCAGGGAAACATAAAAGACATAGGGTTCCCTTCATCCAGACAAAGTACTGTTACCAATCTAGCCTACATTTAGGCGAGCGAAGGCGAAATCTAGTTAAATATAAAATAAAACATAAGAAATCCTAATAATGGCATACTTTTTTTTTTAAATAATAATAGTCATATTCTATCACGTACACACAACACCATCTAGCCCAAACTAAGCAGAGCTTGTACTATGGGTACTAGACAATGGATAAACATACATATATACTTTTTTTTGTAAATGCATACCTACATATTATACATAGAAACACCCAGACCAAGACAAACATCCATGTTCATGCACACAAATTTTTGACTTGTGCGGGAATCGAACCCGCGACCTCAGGCGTGGTAGTCGGTTACACTAACCACTAGTAAGTAAGTAAGTAGTAAGTAAGTAATTTTATTTTTCAAAATATAGGTACACAAAATACAGACAAATATTATAACACAGCAAAAAGCAAAAAAAAAGCACATACATAATGAAAAACGAGGTTACCACTCAGGTTTATTGTTGGTTTGCGGTTTATACCTCAAACCAACCCTGATGTTATGTGGTACCCCAAGTGACGCCGGACGTACATCAGCTACTCTTTAACAACTTCCACATTAAAAAAATAAAAGAAATAAAAAAAATACATACGTAAGATATATATATATATATAAATTATAATTGATGAGTATACTACTATACTACTACGCCATCGAGCCTATTCTATAGACTGTCTATATACTATTCTATAGACTGTCTGTGTCCATGATTCCTTGCCAGAAGTTTGCACTTTGCAGCTTGGGTATGATTGCATCTTCGGTTTCTTGGCCAGGGATTCGTTCTAGCGACAGGAAAAACATCTAAAAATGTACCCTATAGATGACAATAGCCGTATCTTCGTCAGACCTACACATGCATGACGAAATAAGGTGTGGTACCTCTCCTTAAGAATTTTACAGATGTATAGACGTACATAGTAATTTGCCTGAAAGCAAGATTAACTAACTTTTTATCAAGTCTTTATTACGTTTTCACGACCAAATTGATAATGCGATTGCTATGAAATACTAACTTTCACTTTGGAGACCAAAAAGTGAATAAGAGTGAACTAAGGTAGAATCGAAAAGAAGGACTTGTAAGCTAGCTCTAAAGGATTTCAAACGTAGATTTTAATTCTTTAATCCTAGGTTTTATTAGCGCTAGATACTTTTTGCGCAATTATAAGTACCTGTTGGTTTGATGGCCTTTATTCTTAGATTTCACTACCTGCTTAGGACAGGTAAAAGCATAAGATCATTATTGTAAGAATATTAACACTTAGGTGGTGATATCTTATAAAATGTGATGTTCCCGCGGTTTGACCCGCGTTTAGCGTTACTGCGCCGCCCCCGTGTGTCGTACCGTGATACTCTATAGCCTATAGCCTTCCTCGATAAATAGGCTATCCAAAACTAAAATAATTTTTCAAATCGAACCAGTAGTTCCTCAGATTAGCGCGTTCAAAGAAACAATCTTTTCAGCTTTATAATATTAGTATAGATTTGACTTATTCTGGTTTGTGTATGTAACCAATTTACATTTACCAAAACGGTTCAGTATAATCTGGTAGTGACTTCTCATGAGTAATGTCCGTTCGTATAATATCCTCATTACTTCAGCTAAGGAAACGACATATTTGCATCCCGTTTTAGCTGGTAAACTTATGCGTGTGTTACGAAAAATAATGTTATGTTAGCATTCGCGTACAATGGGCATAATGACTAAAAAACGATTTTAGGCTGTCTTTTAGATAAAAAAAGCAGCGATAGCTCAGTGGGGAGACCAACAGACTGCAATGCAGAGGGTCACGGGTGCGAACCCACGTCGCACACCTCTGACTTTCAGAAGTTATATGACTTTTCGAAAATATGTGCGTATTGATTGACAATTATCGCCTGCTGCGTGCCTCGGAGAGCACGTTAAGCCGTCGGTCCCGGCTGCTATGAACATCTATGGCAATCGTTATTGGGAGAGTGTCGACACAAAAGATCCCACTGGGTCGAAGTGTCGCCGGTCTGCACTGACTGGCTCCTACATAAGATAAGATAAGATAGATAAAAAAAAAAGTGTTATTCACAAATGGTTATGCCGAGTCGGGATGTTCTTTGAGTCCGTTGTTTGAATGTTTGTTAAGCCTCCCGCGACACAGGAGTTATACCCAAAGCGGGCGTTGTCTTTTAAAGAAAAACTATAAGTCGTTTCCGAACTCAATTACTCAAATTCCTCTCATTAAATTCCAGCATCAAAACGCTATACGAGAACGTGGACGTTGTCACCATCAGAGAGAACACGGAGGGCGAGTACTCCGGTATCGAACACGAGATCGTCGACGGAGTGGTGCAATCCATCAAGCTGATCACTGAGGAGGCCAGTACGAGAGTCGCGGAGTTCGCCTTCCAATTCGCCAGGGAGAACAAGAGGAAGAAGGTCACGGCTGTACACAAGGCCAACATTATGTGAGTATAGCATCACCTTTGATCTACATCAGACATGTCACATTTTTTAGATTGCAGACTAACAGACAGTACAAAAATTCCGTTTCATGGACTTCGGCAATGTATGTCAAGGTTATATGCAGTGAAGCCACTATTAATGAAACAGTACTGCTTTCTTTAAACCTCGTTTAAACTGTTAATTTAGGGAACGTACCCATACCACGTGACGCATTTTTCACAACATTTTACACTCCTCCTCTTCCTCCCTCAGTGAGTTTTCACGTAGTAATGCAAAAAACGTAGTAATGTAAATATGGTATTAAATCATTTTTTGCAAACAGGAAGTTAGAAAAAGGATAATGTGGCTCATGTTTGTGGACATATTTATTTGAATGGTAGGGCCACGCTGGTTACAGCATGAATGGGCCGCCTCGACTGGGGAAGTACCATCCTCTCACAGAAAGAAGATCGACGTAAAATAACAGTATCTGTTATGTTTCGTTCGGTGAGTGAGAGCGCGGGCGGCCCAACCGTTAAATAAATAAAATAAAGGCGAAATCGCTTTGAGTACGACTGTATTCGAATTAATTCGAATGTGATTATTCGCAACACTTCTAAATACTTCCCTTGAAATAAATTATAAAATACGCCGAGTCCCAAGAGCAGTGCAAAGTTGTTTTTACCATAGACTTTAAACTTACTACATTGTGTTCAAGTCAACTATTATACACACTAGGCATAAATAAAATTATCGGCTACTTAAAATCATAGAGTACAAACGAGCCACTTATTATGATACTCCATGATTAGCTGTTCCATAAAACAGTTCATAAAGTACTTCAGCTCACTAGTATATACAGTACTATGTACTCAATGGACACATTCACATAGTTATTACTTTAACGAAGTTAAATATGAATTTCAAATGCTTCTGCGTGGTCGCTTGTATAATAATAAAATAAAAATTAGGGCAGTCTTTGGGGACTGCCGATAGAAGTGAAATTCTTTTTCTTCACTTCTTTATAAACCAAAATAATTCAAAAATGGAAAGCGTTCGGTGACGATGACGCGAGTTCCATGATTTTTGTTCACCCAAGAAGTGCTCAACGCGCCAAAAGAAGTTTTCAATTGAAAAAAAAAAAAACGCCTCCAGTGTGGGAAACGAACTCACAACATTCAGCGCAGTGGGAGTGGTAAGGCGACCTAAAAGGATTTTATTAGTTTATCTGTAAAATTGGCGCGTAATATTTTATCCATTTTGGAGTCACGAGCATAGTCCCTATTACTATTGCTAGTTGCCAGACGGTGTGCTGATCAAAATTGTATTATACTCCAGGCGTATGTCAGACGGTCTGTTCTTGAGGTGCTGTCGCGAGCAGGCGACCAAATACTCGGACATCAAGTTCGAAGAGCGCTACCTCGACACCGTGTGCTTAAACATGGTGCAGGACCCATCCAAATTCGACGTGTTGGTTAGTACAATTACCTAAATCTTAGCCTTAGTGTTACCTATTCAGATATAACTAGATACGACTTAATACACACCTTTCAGAAGACCGCAGCTAAACAAACTTGATGTGTGTGTGGTAAGGCTCTTGTACTCCTGTACACGTCCCTTACCATCCAGGAAACGTATTTGTAGATCGTAGATGATAGGTAGAAAGAAGATCGAAAGCGGAAGAAATTAAGAATATTATTTATAGAAATTAGCTACGGAATAAGCAGGATGAATATATAAACAAGCGCGCGCTAGCTAAAACAGCTGATCGTAGTGTGTCGACGGCCGGCGGACGGCGCAGAGGTCAATACTCGCGCGGGCGCGGGGGGTACACCGCTGCGAGACCCGTATTGTCGTGTGGACCAAGATGCAAAAGCGTAGGCGATTTTATTGAAAAAGTGATTTTGGTCCAAGTTCAACAATACGAATTTCGCAACGGAGTGAAGTGGCGAAAAACGTACGCCACATGTTTATCTGAGCTGATTAGAGCTTTCAAATTTCTTAAGGAATCTCTTGCATTGATCCCACGCCAGCTGTTTTTTTTAACGGTCGGTAACACAGTGATAACGCAAGTGTTACAAACATACATAACAACTTATATTCCAGTGTAGCAGTAATTTTGCTGGCCAACTTGGTTTTTTAAAAATTCTACGATTGATTATATTATTATTGTTTGATGTTTAATGAACCCTATACCATAGTCGCTTATGGAAGCTGTGCGAATGATTATTCTATAAGTACCAGCAGCACATAACACCATGTTATGTTCATTGATACTGTAACGTTGCCTGACTGATACCATAAATTAAGCCTGTTTTTAAACCGTGGAATGACCCATGACTCATAAAAAAAAAACCACTACCGTTGCGCGTCCGTGAACCCTACCAACGACAACGAGTTTTCTTGACTCCCCCAGTCAAGAAAACTCGTTGTGAATGGTCGCGAAAAAAATACCAAATATTTTTTACTCCCGCGTAGGGGTCACGGACGCGCAATGACGTCAACGTCCATGACTCCACCGTAGTCATGGACGTTTCACAAGTTAAATGATTATTTGTAATTTTGTTTAATTTCACCAACTGTATGTATGTTTGTAATTTACATGCTGTGGCCTACTGTAAGTGAGGGTGCACACTCTATGTTCAATCTATTGACCTAACACTTTTGTATCTAGCTTTAAGTTGCATCTTCGTAGACGGTCCAATAAAAAAAAAAAATATAGTAATACATTTCAATACCGTTTCCAGGTGATGCCAAACTTGTACGGTGACATCATGTCCGACATGTGCTCGGGTCTGGTGGGAGGTCTGGGCCTCACGCCCTCCGGCAACATCGGCAAGAACGGCGCGCTCTTCGAGTCTGTAAGTAACGGCACAACACTTGCTACGGGCACTTATAATACAAAGCAGGCAATATCAATCGCCAGTTAGTTAGATAAACACCAGTTGCTTATACTACCGTCATAAGGAAAAAAGAAGTATCGGCCAAAAAAATCATATCTTTATAAATACATAAATCTTCTGTGCGTATATTTGTAATTAAACTCCTCCTAAACGGCTAGACCGATTTTGATGAATTTTTTTGTATGTATTCAAGTGGATTCGAGAATAGTTTAGAACAATTTGATACATTTTTTTCCTTGTGACGGCAGTATAATCAATCTGTTATCGGCGAAGGGCTAAATCTGTAATTGTTGAATGACCAAAGTACTGGTTGACAGACATCGTCTAACTGTCACGTTCGACGTTAAGACCTTTATCAACTAGGATGATCTTGGTCGGTCTTTCCGGTCGAGTTGGTTTACCCGAACCATGTAGAAAGTATTTTGTGAATTCATAAATTGACTAAAGATAGTAATAAACCAGCAGGGATGTTAAAAGAACTGTCAACATCCCCATATGAAAGTGTTCTCGCTATGTGTGATTTGGGTGACTGATAAGCAATGCTTTATAAATTTCTAAGTTGCAGGAAAATAAAGCAAGTAATTTGTGTTCTAATCATTATTTTGGTATTTCATTTTGTTTTAATTTTGTATTGGCAATTTTTGTACTGGCCACTGCAAAACATTTACTGCAAATTCTAAATTTGAACAAAATCATATTGTTTAGAACAAAGAAATTAATCGAAAAGAATAACAAAGAGTATTGTTTCACACATGAAAAGTTCTATATACACAATCGATTTCAGTTGTACAAATAACTATAACAATTGGACAATTGTCCCAAATTAAGTGTAACCAACATATAAAAATGTACAATTACAAGGCTATGGTAACTGCTTACCATACCATAGAGGAATAAAAAAAAAGGAATTTGAAAGATAAGTTATTTCAAAGTTTATTGAGTTTGAAATACTAATCGGTGTGGGTTATATGTTACACAAATATATAATTTAATGGTATGGCAATAACCGCATGGAGGATATGGCGAGAATTTATAACAAATGTATTATGTTGTCCGTTTCACTAATACTTTGTGAATGCCTGTATGTTTAAACTAAAATACATATTTATGTGAATGATATTAGTAATTATAAAAAACACTACCACAGCAAATACTATTTAATGTGTAGTTTTTATTCAAGCACATAGCCACACCATTGTTTAGTGCAAGTCATAATGACATCTGAGATTGAAATTAAATTACTATATACAGATTTTATCGGGTTGTTTATTTGACACTTTATTACATAATTTAGAAACTGTTACACTACTATTACTATTAAACTTGACAAATTTTTAAGCTAATTAAATTATTGAGACTATTAAAACTATTTATACTATTACTACTATTTATATTTATGTTAACACTTTCTCTGAGGTTTCGGTTGCTTTTCAGCAGCCATGGTCACGGAGAGACTAAGATGGTAGTCGTCTCAATGTTCCAGTGTTGTTATTTCAAAGTACCCGAACATAACATTTAATTAGCTTAAAAAATTAGTAAAGTTTAATAGTAATAGTAGTGTAACAGTTTCTAAATTTTGTAATAAAGTGTCAAATAAACAACGCGATAAAATCCGTATATAGTAGTTTAATTCCAATGAATAACATTCGCGTAAACAGAAGACAATATTATGACATCTGAGATGATGTAGGATTACAATTACAATTGATAGTATATCATAATAGATACAGCTGGTGTGAAGTTATGGAGGAATAAAGACTTGCACAGTCTGTCTATACATATGTACATACATAAACTCTGATCAACATTACATTTTTCAGTCGTTAAGCCATGTCAGAGGCCTACGGGCGGCTTAAACAACTCTTGACAAAAGGTTGGCAACTAAAAAAACGAAAAAAAAAAATGTTGGTTATACATGTAAAACTTCATTTCATTTTCATTTATTTATTCAGAGAACAATTTTTACATTGTATGCGAATTCACTGGATACTAAAAAATAAAGTCTCCCGCCGCGTCTGTCTGTTCGCCATAAACTCAAAACTACTGAACGGATTCTTGATGCGGTTTCACTAATGGACAGAGTGACTCATGAAGAAGGTTTACGTGTTTAATTTGTTAAGGTTTAGTACTACCCGTGCGAAGCCGGGGTGGGTCGCTAGTAATATTTATATTACTAGCTTTTGCGCGCGGCTCCGCCCGCGTGGTACCTACATCAGTAGCCTATGTCCTTCCCCAGGTTTTAAACTATATCTGTGCCAAATTTCATCTAAATCGGTTGAGTGGTTTAGCCGTGAAAAGGTAACAGGCAGACAGACAGTTACTTTCAAATTTATATTATTAGTAAGTTTCATCTAAATCGGTTGAGTGGTTTAACCGTGAAACGGTAACAGGCAGACAGACAGAGTTACTTTCAAATTTATAATATTAGTAAGTTTCATCTAAATCGGTTGAGTGGTTTAGCCCTGAAACGGTAACAGGCAGACAGACAGAGTTACTTTCAAATTTATAATATTAGTAAGTTTCATCTAAATCGGTTGAGTGGTTTAGCCGTGAAACGGTAACAGGCAGACAGACAGAGTTACTTTCAAATTTATAATATTAGTAAGTTTCATCTAAATCGGTTAAGTGGTTTAGCCGTGAAACGGTAACAGGCAGACAGACAGAGTTACTTTCAAATTTATAATATTAGTAAGTTTCATCTAAATCGGTTGAGTGGTTTAGCCGTGAAAAGGTAACAGGCAGACAGACAGATAGACAGACAGAGTTACTTTCAAATTTATAATATTAGTAAGTTTCATCTAAATCGGTTGAGTGGTTTAGCCGTGAAAAGGTAACAGGCAGACAGACAGATAGACAGACAGAGTTACTTTCAAATTTATAATATTAGTAAGTTTCATCTAAATCGGTTGAGTGGTTTAGCCGTGAAAAGGTAACAGGCAGACAGACAGAGTTACTTTCAAATTTATAATATTAGTAAGTTTCATCTAAATCGGTTGAGTGGTTTAGCCGTGAAAAGGTAACAGACAGACAGACAAATAGACAGACAGAGTTACTTTCAAATTTATAATATTAGTAAGGACTAGCTGACCCACGCAACTTCGTCTGCTTCATATAAGAGAATTTTCCCCGTTTTTGCAACATTTTTCATTGCTGCTCCGCTCCTATTGGTCGTAGCGTGATGTTATATAGCTTATAACCTTCTTTAATAAATGGGCTATCCAACACTAAAATAAATTTTCAATTCGAACCAGTAGTTCCTGAGATTAGCGCGTTCAAACAAACTTCAGCTTTATGATATTAGTATAGATAGCCCTATAAATACCATGTGCTGTGACTATCATTGTTCCAAAAAAAAATAGCGTATGACGTCCTTCTGTCGGCGTTTTTGAAATGGCGACGTGTGCTTAAGGCGGCTTTAACGCAGTTTAAAACAGTTCATACTGGATAAGACATCTCAATGTCACGTCACACTCGTGAACGGTCCATATCAGGTGACCTTCCTACTTCACGGTCAGGGAAGTCACGTGTGAATCACTATCATAGGGAAGTCACGTATTAATCCGTTTCGATTTATATAATAGATATTTTTATTCCGGCAATAGGTATTACATGATAATTATTGAACAACTAGCTTTTGCTAGCGGCTTCGCACGCGTTAATTTAGAATTTGACAATCAATTCGGGCTGTACTCTGCTTGTAATAATAAAATTCAATCATGATTCGAAAGACACGTAGCGCCATCTATTATCATAAGAACATTATTGTTGTTTTCCTCCGGAACAGTAATTTTTTGGGGATGAAAGGTAGCCTATGTCCGTTTCTGTACACCTGACAATGTATATGCAAAATTTCAGAATTATCGGTTCAGTGGTTTAGGCGTGAAAAGGTAACAAACAAACTCATTTTCGGTTTTATAATATTAGTTAGGATTAAGGTTTTGTAAAAGAGCAGCGATAGCTCAGTGGGGAGACCAACAGACTGCAATTCACAGGGTCTCGGGTTCGAACCCACGTCGCGCACCTCTGACTTTCGGAAGTTATATGACTTTTCGAAATTATGTGTGTATTGATTGACAATTATCGCCTGCTCCGTGCCTCGGAGAGCACGTTAAGCCGTTGGTCCCGGTTGCCATGAACATCTATGGCAGTCGTTATTGGGAGAGTGTCGACACAAAAGATCCCATTGGGTCGAAGTGTCGCTGGTCTGCACTGACTGGCCCTCATATAAGATAAGATAAGGTTTTGTAATACCCGTGCGAAGCTGGTAAACTAAGCTTGCTAATAAAATATCCATTACAAAATAAATTTCAAAGCTTATAAATGCCACTGGGGTTTAATTAAGAGGTCATTCTTAACATCATCACTCACAGAACTCTAACCTGTCTCTTGTAATCATTTGTATTATTACTGTGGTTGGACTGAACTTTACTGGTGGACCTTATATTTATAATTCTCCCTGGAATGTTGTCCCTGTACCTAATGAGTCACACCAATACATTAAAATATCACTGTAAAAGTTACTGCGATGACGTCACGCTGCTTGTAGGTGTACGCAAGCGCCGACTCGCAGCTCGCAGCGTGACGTCACACGTGAGCGCGGTCGCTTAGTCGGATTTTGCCGCGCAGGTCTCAATCATTTTTGAAGATAGGAAAAAAATAAAAGCTGATTTTTTTTTTCTAGAGTTACATCTTTCTTAGATATGCTGATAAAAAGAACGTTGGTGTGACTCATTCTATGCATACCCCTGTCTAGTTAAAGCTGACTTATATAGTCTATTGACGATCTCCCGAGAACAATCGGGTGTGGTAAGGCACGAGGACAATACCACAACCGTTTCATGGTGCATACGTCACATGTTGACAGACTGTATAGATTAGAATTGGCTAGACTGTGTACAATACTTGGATTATGAACATATTTTGGAATGCTATTTCAAACATAAATTACGTTCACGGATTGTATTATTGGCACATGTTTAATACTAGCTTTTGCGCGCGTCTCCGTGCTTTAGCCGTGAAAAGGTAACAGACAGACAGACAGACAAATAGACAGACAGAGTTACTTTCGAACTTATAATATTAGTAAGGATAACAGCTAAAGAAAATTGCAGACAAAGTATAGAAAATCTACATTGATAGCTCTCCTTAACCTATTGCGTCGCAGCGGCACACCGCTGGCCAGACACAATAGATTTTTCTTTATGTCAGGTTTTGTAAGACATGACAGTTTAAGAAAAATAGTCTGTGCTATCCAGCACTTGCTTTCCATGCACAAATTTAATAGAAACATACTATAGTCTGCTAATTACAGTGCGCACACGCATACGTATAAATGCTCTAAACATGTGTCTATGTGTGTATCCGTAATGATGGTTAGTGTCCAAGTGAATTAACTCTGCATGTTCTTATAGGTGTAAAGATGCTATCAAATCCGTAAACGTATTTTAATTTTAATTAATGAACTTGTCATGATGTTATGTATGTAATTTAACTTTGGTCTTGTACATATGAAGTTGTGTACACTTCAATGAGGAAAAGTAGTACTGTCTTTCTTGTATAGCGTCTCGCCTGTATACTCCTGAAGGATTAGATATAATTATATAGTTGATGCTTCTCCCAGGTAAAGTAATAAATTAACGCATATCGACCCTTCGAGAATGAAATATTGTAAAAGCCATTTTGAAAAAAAATTGTTATAATGTATCCTTAGTATTTGAATAGATTATATTGCAAAAAATAAATTGATTTGCTACAAATATACAGCATATAACTTTTATTTTTAAAATAATAGTGTAATTATACTTTAACAGCCACAAATGCTGTAAAAGAAATGATTTCATAGTTTTTTTTATTATAAGGGATTTTTGTACAAAATGTAAAGGTAAATCTCATCGTAATGGAACGTAAAGAGCTATAAAACTATGTTCACCAAATCAAAAAAGAGAAATGTAAAACTACTTAATTATTTTTTGGATCTCCAGGGAAGTATTATTTTGGCTTTTACTACATTTCATCCTTGAAGGTTCGATATGTTGGCGGGTTGCTTATGTGATACCTGGTCGGAACTCTTAGCGGAGCAGTGCTCTAGTATAAAATTTTTGTTAGAAAAAGTCAGGAGCAACACAGGGACAAACTGTATTTTTAGATCCCATATAATAATATGGGATCGGCAAATACAGTTCGTGCCACGTTTGTGTATTGCACCTTCTTGCCCAAGAGAATATACAGGCGTGAGTCTACTAACACCCTTTTGAATAAATCTATTGACTTGAACACATCCTTTCGCATCTTACTAACCCAAATATCCCATCTGTATTTCAACAATATCTTACCACCATTCTCATATTCTAGGTACACGGTACGGCGCCAACGATCGCAGGCCAAGACCTTGCCAACCCAACAGCTCTATTACTCTCCTCCGTAATGATGCTCAGGTATATGAAACTGACCGACATCGCCGATAGGATCGAACGGGCCTGCTTCAAGGTCCTCAAGGAGGGAAGGGTGCTGACTGGAGACCTCGGTGGCAACAGCAAGTGTTCCGAGTACACTGAAGAAATCATCAGGAATTTAGACTAAGGATTGTCCTTAGACCAGTAGTGAATTAATAGGTATTAATTTCATTTGATAATCTGCACTCTCGACAAATAACAATAAGCAATTAAAAGACTTCATTAAAAGTCGAGTCGCGAGGTAATGCCTAACCTTTTGACCGCCACAGTCATGTATATATGACAAAGCAAAATGTGTCCAGCACTTTTGCTTTTTGCCGTGGCGGTCAAACGGTTAAAAAAATAATTTATTCAGTAACACCACGTTTATATGACTTATGACTGTACCTGCGTACATGTATTTTATATAGACTTCTGCAGCTATTAATACTCAACTGATTTGATACCGCGATCGATAATATTTTAACACATAGATGCGCTTCAATCTATTCCCTTTAGTATTTAAGTATAAATGGGTTTTAGAGGCATTTTTGCCTCGTGAATACCTCACTGCACAGCCTCCATGCCTTGCTTACAAGTATGGTATGGGAGTGAACGTGTGTTGTCATAATATGGCCATGTAAAGGGTATTTTAAGCTCAACAACTTCTCAGCATACCCCTGGTGTTTTAAAGTCTATAAGCCTCGGTAACCTAACGCCAAACTAGTTGATACTTATTTGACGGCTTAACGGTGCAAAAAATCAGTACCGTTTTTTCAGGTTTGCATGGTATAAGTAAGACGATGAGCCGTATAATTGTGGTGGTCAATCTGAAAGAACTTGGCGAGAGTGCAGATCAACAACTTATTTTATTTTAGGCTGAATACAATTATGTGTACCATTTTTGTGATAACATTACTTATTTTTGCAATGAAATTGTGAACAGTTATTTTTATATATTCGATGTACTTTGTTTTTTTCTTATTATTTATTTTGAAGATTTTCAATTTTACATTGGTACTGTTTTAAACGGTTGATTGTATTTTTGATAGCGGATTTTAATTGCATCAGATTTTGTGTGAACTGTTTTGATGCCGCAGTAATGTATTGTCACATCATCACTAGTTTACGCCGTAATGTGGGTTCAAATCCCGCAGTATGAAATAATAAAAGTAATGACTATGCAATAAATACCAAAGGCAATTAATTTACCGCAGTCTTTATGTTTTATTAAGTTATTTGTTTACATTCCGTAATCACAGCAAACAATTTTTTACATGTAAATGTATTTATTCGCCTAAACATAAAAGCTAGTGCATACCAGTGATTTTTGTCACTCGACTAATATCATGGTTTTGTGACGTGACATAAAGCTACGAACACACTCACGCAGCAGTGACATGAACTCTTATGTCACTTATGTATTAGTGACAGTGACGTGACAAACGTGTGACAAAAATCTCGTGACAAATGCGTGACAAAACTTTTGTGACCAACTCGTAACAAATATCTTGTGCGAACGCGTGACAAAAGTTTCTGATATGCGCTGAACAGTGAAGAGATCAAATAACGATGTCGAGGAGTTAGTTCAATTGTAATAGATCAAATTGATGACCTATTTAGTAGATTGCAGTAAGCGACTAAGGCCGGTTCACACGAGATGGTTTGATGCAGCAATTGTCACGCTATCCCTGTTTTTGTTGCAATTGAAAGAAAGACAAGATAATTGTTGCATTAAGAAACTGTTCTCGGGTAAATGGGCCTTTATTATATTAATTTTGTGTTAGAACTGTGCTTGTTTGTTTATGAAGATATTCAATATCTGAGATTGTTGACTGAGACACTTTACAAAATAATATAATGTATCAGATCCACATGTCGCCAGCCATAGCATAGCAATTTGGGTTTCAATTGACTATTATTCTTGTTAATCCCTGGAGTGGGTTTATGTCAGTAGTACGGTGGGTGGGATTCGAACCTGCGACCTCTCGATTGCAAGTCCGGTGCCTTATCCATTGGGCTACCGCCGCATCAAATGCTGTGGGTATATAACTTACGAACTTATAAATAGACAATTCATGAGGCAGGGTTCGAACCTGCGACCTTGACCTTGACAAGCCGCGTCGTCGTTACCAACTAATTTATTTATGATCCCATGCTAGGGATGATGATTTGCTTCTATATAACCATCGAAGGCGATCAACGCCATCTATCGCATAAGTTATAAAACTATGCGATCAGCACGAACTTATTATTCAGAATGTAATTCTTGTTGTAAAGATGAACGCGCTTTTAATATATAGCATACTATATCCACATTAATATTCAATAATATTCTATCACATACAAACAACACCATCTAGCCCAAACTAAGCAGAGCTTGTACTATGGGTACTAGACAATGGATAAACATACATAATTATATACTTTTTTATTTGTAAATACATACATATTATAGATAGAAACACCCAGACCAAGACAAACATTCACGTTCATGCACACAAATGTTTGACTTGTGCGGGAATCGAACCCGCGACCTCAGGCGTGGCAGTCGGTTACACTAACCACTACGCCATCGAGGCCGGCAATATGTCTGATAACTACATAGTAATATTTTCTTAAAACCCTTTCTAAAGAAGCGATTTATCCCTTTGATCGCCACGTCAAAAAGCAAAAGCGCGCTCTCGGCCCCAAGCTACGATTTAATCCTTTATTCTACATCGTTTTTGAGACCTTATGCTGAAATGGATAAAATAAATAGTATGCAGATTACATAATATAAATCGGGATGAGCTACATAATTAACAAAAGGTTTTGAAAAGATTTAGTGTTTAAAAGTCAGTCATGTAGTCTTGAACGTGGCGTGCTGGACACATTTTGATGTTATGTAAACATGACTGGCGTTCAAAGGTTAAACAGTTTGAATGGTGTCTCAGTCACATCTCGTACCAGGTGTTATACTGCCAAAGAAGTATTTGAACATCGTATTTATTACCAGTATTTATTGATCATTATTATTGTACATTGAGATTATAACTAGATTATGTGAACGGTGCACAGTACATAGTGCTGTGTATACTGCCGTAAAACTCGCAAAGAGTAGCTGTTTTTGTATACGTTTGCGCGTATATCCAGATTTGCCATTGTAAAATTAAACTCGAAACAAGAATATGTGTCTGCCAATATTTTATATTTAATTGTGGAATTTTACGAAAAAGTGTAGTTCTAAAATAAAAAAATAGCTTAACATCTAATGAAAGTTCTGTCAAAATCGATCCAGCCGTTTCAGAGATTAGCCGGAACAAAGATAATTTTTTTTTTACTATGATGAAAAATAATACAAGAAATGGCTGCACTTTTGAAGTAATTTGTCGTTCTAGTTATTATACTCAATGTTATTACGTAGAACTTTAGATCTGCTTTCTTTTACCGTTTATTTCGCCTTTTATGTGGATATAACAGTTTCCTTACATATTCCAACGTATGACGTCATAGTTCACACATGGATATTATTTGAGTTCACCTCTCCGCTAACTAAAAATGCGTTTTATATCACATAAAGTCCTTTTAGTTGATGGACGACAGTATGTTAAACCTTGGCCATACTCAGAACGTCATTGATCTGGTTAGTGTGACGTCATAGTATGTGATTGGCATATTATTATCTTTCTCACTCTGACTTGTGTGAATTATGTGTCATTGTTAATGATGGACACAAGTGAAAGAGAGTGAAATAGATACATAATCACAAATACTAAGGCTTGATTAAACTAAGAATGGTTTTTACATTTATGTACTTACAAAAACTCACGCACTTTTCCAGGAGCGGTTGATTAGTAAGTTATTAAGAACTTGGCACTTTACAAGCGATAAATGTAATATTATATAACGCATTTATGAACAGCGATAGTGGGAGACCGTTAGTGTCAATTCAGATCAGGCGGAAAAATGTTCGAGCATATTTTTATATTTTATTTGTTTTCAAACTGATGTCTGCATATATATGTTAAGCGACTAATGTATAACGTGTGGTTACCGTGATACAAGCCTCGAGCTTAGTGCGGAAGCCGCTGCCAATAATTATAAAAATGTGTAATGTAGTAAATAGATAAATAAATAAATAAATATTTTAAGTGGTAATGCAATATCAACCTTATTCCATTTAGATATACCTAAAATAGTATGCAACATTAAAATCTTATCCAATAAACAGTTGCATACTATTTTAAGCGTTATCTAAATGGAATAAGGTTGATATTTATTATCACTTGAAAAATGCTCGAGCTTTTTCCGCCTGATCTGAATTGACCCTTAGACTGCCACGCAGGGGTCTCCAGTTTGATCCCAAGACATTTCGAATTTTTTCTTGTTTTTATATCTTTTTTTTATTTAGATTCTTTTATTACAGAATAATATGTTAACCCCATCGTGACTTATTCTAAGATACTAACTTACCATGTAATGATAGGAGACAGAGGAAGTCGTTGTTGTACATTTATTTCAAATAGGTCTAACGCCGCATTCGAAGTAGGGTCACTTAGAATATTAATGAAAAGTCCTCATCGTACACGTTAAGATTATATTTGAACATCAACGAGTTCCTTTGGCGCTGGTATTTGACACAATCCATCAGTAACTGTTGGACATCATCAAGGACTCCGCAAGTTTCACAATCGGGCGTATCTACTTTTTTCATGAGATGTCCAAACTTTCTAGATGGATAGTGGCCTGAGCGCAGCATGTGCGTATTTAATAGTTATTTAAACCTCGCTTTAATGGCGAAAGAAAAATCGCCATCGTGAGGAAACCTGCATGTCTGAGAGTTCTCTAGAATATTCTCAAAGATATGTGAAGTCTGCCAACCCACACTGGACCAGCATGGTGGACTATTACCTAACCCTGCTCAAACTGGCCCGTGCCCAGCAGTGGGACAGTTCAATACAGGGCTGGTATTATTACAGCGAATGTGTGACGTTACGCCTGCAATAATATAATGATGAAGACCTGGGAGTCGTTATATCCACATTCGTTTTCCAATCGAGGAATATAGCAACGCGCTCGCATACTTAAGGCCAGTTTCACAACTATCAAGTAAAACTTATCCGAAAGATAAATCGCACGCTGTCTCACTCTTGTTAGGTTAAAGAAGAGAGATGGCGAGTCTTTTATCTCATAGATAAATGCTATTTGGAGGTGGTGGAACAGACCCTTGTGGTTTCATGAATCAATTGGCCGTTACGGTTCTTATCTCATACGAAAACATGTAAAGTGGTCACCTCGCCCCTGCCGCTGCGATCAGTGTTGTCGGTTCGATACCCACACGGGAAAAAAACTGTTCCACAAATAGTTGCTCCAAGTCTTGGTGTTACTTGTGTCCGTTGTTTGGATGCTTGTAAATTCCGACGCGATACAGGAATACTAAAAAATCTGTAATACTTTCTTTCTTTTCGTGTGGTTAGTGACCAACCTGTTGTCAAGAGTTGTTCAAGCCGCCCGTAGGCCTCTGACATGGCTTAACGACTGCTGTCAATATGGCAACAACAGGGACCGACTTTTTACGTGCCCTCCGAAGCTCGGAGACGCTTAGACGAAATACCACTTAAGCGGTCACCCATCTATAGACTGATCGCACCCAACGTTGCTTAACCTCGCTAATCGTTTACCGATCAGTGAGTGCAACTGGCTATGAGCGCCTAATGTAATACTAAAATATACCTTTATCATATTTGGGGTAATCCTCGCACGACTAAACTGTGGAATGGACTGTCGCCTGCGGTATTTCCGGACCAATACGACCTACAAACCTTCAACAAAAAAGCGTACTCCTTTTTAAAAGGTCGGCAACGCACTTGTAACTCCTCTGGTGTTGCGGGTGTCCATGGGCGGCGGTGATCGCTTGCCATCACGCGATTCGTCTGCTCGTTTGCCTCCTATCTCATAAAAAAACAAAAAAAATCATATAAATACGTCTAAACGTATAAATCGTCATATATGAGCGATTCATGAAACTAAGGTATGTCGACGCGTTGTAAGCCATGATTTCTTTCACGCTCATATTTATTTAGTTAAACCTAAGTTACCATTAGAACATTACGCAACATACAGCATTTTGTAGTATTACTAGCTAATTAGTATATAGTTTATTAAAAAGTTCTCGCAATTTCGCAGTAATTATAGATTATAGTTAACATTATTCTGTTGATACAGTAACTATATCCGGTATTGAAAGTAGTAGTTATGGCTATAAGAATGTACGGCGATGTAAGGTCTGGTTTCTTGTTCAAGGAACAAGTCGTTTTACCTAAGGACAGTTAATTTTTGCTACATATTTATGAAATTAAACTGCTTTATACGGATTTTATCGCGATATTTATTAACACTATTACATAATTTTGAAAATATTACAGTAGGTCTGGTCTGTCAATGAATCTTTAACACTATTTTATCTATTTAAAATTATTTAGATTTAAATTCGACCTTCGCCGACGTTTCGGTTGCTTTTTCAGCAGTCATGTTTACGGAGAGAATCCACATATTCTATCAAAGATAAGTCAAAAATTACTGCCCGTAGCTAAATGACTCGTTTTTTGAATAGAGGGATCAGAACTAATGGCAATGGTACCATGTTACCACATATAAGAGAAAATAAGAAAAAAGAAACAGTCTACTTGTATACCTAGGTACTTGTTTACAATCAGACTTGTCATATCAGAATGACAGAAGATCCACGATGAGTAAAGTTTAAAATCTGTGTTTCAAACTACGACCAGTCTTTGTAGTATACAATATTTGAGTAAGTTTTGTTTTGTGAGAAAATAATGTAACATTTACACAAATAAAGGAAGTAGGTAGGTACTTATTCAGTCAAGCAACAAGATTTTGCGAATGTACCTGTCGCGGCGTTCGCTTGGCGAACTGCACTTGAACAAAAACTAAAGGCACATACATCATGAATTAAATTCTACAATGTATTATTTTTGTGATATACTTTGGCTGTATTATTAATACAAGTTGATAAAATCCGTATATAGTAGTTTAATTTCAATGAATAACATTCGCGTAAACAGAAGACAATATTAAGTTGATTTAATTTATAATCTACCCACAGGGTAATGGCTGTCGAGTCTCGATAACAGAAGATTTCAGGACATTATCGATTTGAATTGCATGGGACAATCCCAATGATATTACAGGCGCCGTGTGTTAAAAATGTGATTAAATATTAATGCAGAATGCCAAGTAGATAAAAGCAATAATAGCAGACGAACGTTTCTAAATAGTTGTTTATTCTGTAATTAAAATAATGAGTGAAACAAAAAAGTGTCATAATTAAAAACCTTTGAAGAAGCACGTTCTAACGTGATCAGACGAGTAATTATAATAACTTAAAAAGGTTTTTCGTTTGATTAGATTACCTTTCCCTAATATATGAGCTAGTCTTAAAATAATACCGCTAAATCTGTCATTATTATTTTTAACGGACGTTTCCAAGTCCGGGTTGATTCAGTAAGATTTTTGAACTTTAAACGTTTACTAAAATACATTGAATCACATGCAGTTTTAAGACCATTTCCACTGTGGATAGTACACCATTTTGTTTCAGGCACAGTATTTTATTACAATAAACATTCGTAAGTCCTTATATAGCAACATAACAATTACGCCCGAAGTATTGCGATGCCTTTAATTTGAGAACGAAATACATAGATAACAGTTTCAGATCAAGTTTGCTAAGGCTGGTTTCAGTCGCGCCGTCGAGCGGCGCCGTCCAGACGCGCGCGCTTGTAAATTCACTAGTAGCGTTTTATAGTCTCGCTGTTGAAGCGCGCCGCGTTTCTCATAGGTCCGTCTTGCGTCAAGCGCGCGCTGTTGAAACGCGCTGTTCGACGGCGCGCCTGTCTCCAGCCTAAATGACGTCGCACGCGTCCGTTTAAGCAGACTGTGCTGTGCCGTTTGACTTAAATTATTTGTAAATAAAAGACAACATTATGCTTATTCACTGCCATAGTTTTGATCCGTAAACTTATTTAGTATTATTTTCTCATGACCATGTGCTTAATGTCTACGTTTATTAATTTATTATGTTATAGGTCGGATGTAATCTGACAATAAATCGTAATTTAGAGGTACAATTAAAGTGTTTAAATAGATGAAATTATATATTTACTATGCATCAAATTCGAATTGAATATTATATACCATGAATTACCACTGCTATTTATTTACTTAATATCGTTTATTCCAAGTTGACAATATAATTCTTACATATTTTTTACTATACCTTGTGGTATAGGTACCTATAAAGGTTGAATTTCATATAAATGCGGCAAGGTCTGTCTGTTATTTGTTGATCAAAAATGAAATGTATATTTCTACCCTTGTCAATAGACGATTGCGCGCCTGTATGCAGTCCAACCTTGATTTTTGTAGTTTATTTAATGTCCGTATTATTATAATTTATAACAAAGTACATACATAAATCAGACGCTGTGAAACCCGATGATTTTATAATTGTATTAATTTTAAGCGTGTCATTCATGTAAATAAGTAGCCGAATTAATAAAAGCATCCGAAAATCAAAAGCTACCTTTATTTTACTTTATTTTTAAAGAAAAACGGGTAAGTACCCGCATTTACAGTTTAAGATTTTTATTTATTTATCCTTTAGGTACATCTTCTGGTTAAGTTGTGAAAATCCTTTTCCTATAGTGAAGAAGTTGTAATTAACTTCTAAGATATATTTTCCAGTTTCCTTAAGCAATTTTTTATTTCTTGTCCTTTGGTCAGCAAGGCTTGAGCGACAACCTGGTATTGTAAGTGATTATATGGCTCATGATGAAATTGAATGAAGGCAAAGAAGTGTGTCAGGATCATAGCAAATGGAAATCGATAGTCTCTGCCTACGCGTCTGGAAAACAGGCGTGAATCTATGTATGTATGTATATAATATGGCTCATCTTGAGACAGCCACCATCGCAAACTGAAAATCTGTTTACCTAGTGAATTAGTCGATAATTAACGAAATTGGCCGTAAAGTAGCAGTACCTAATAGTCGGCCCGTCGTTTAAGATTCCAGGCGGTATCGGTGGCTGTGCCAAAATGAGCGCTCATCTTGGCACAGACACCTTGTATTTTCAAAACCACCAGTTACTAAGATCCAACTACATATATCGCTCCGATAAGCTTGCTAAGGGCGGTATGCGTTTCCCTTTGCCAGTCAATCTTAATGTATTGCATTACAGCCTGGGGAGACAGTAACTACTCACCTTATTGGTCTTGAGAGAGCACAGCGCGCGGTTCTTAAGACTATTCTAAAAAAGTCTTATCGCTTTTGTACCACCCTACTTTTTAAGGAAATGCAAGTACTGAGTTTTAGAAGGCAATACAAGGTTATTCTTAGTATAGTGAAAATCTCTCAGGGGGTGACCATGTATCAGCTGTTCCATACAAAATTGGACTTTGACCTCGACAAAATGCATGGAACAGCTGATTTTTTTTTTCGCGATTTCGGCAATGTCGCAGAACAAAAGTTGTTCATAATAACAACTATAATCACCCCCTGAGAGGTTTTCACTATACTAAGAATAACCTTGTAGGAACATCCTAAAAATTACTCTTTTATTATTAACTTCTAGTTACTTTGAAAACATGATCAAGAAACGCGTTTGTATGATGTATGATGAACTGCATGAATAAAACCTGTTTAAATGGGTCAAATCGTTAAACGCTCTCACTGTTGCCTTTGCAAGAAAATCCTTTTAAAAAGACAGTTGCCACACTAAATTTATGATGGTTATTACCTGCTATTATAACCTCACCTCGATGGTAATCATTTTGGTAGGCATGCCTTTGTATACATATATAGGTACTATGAAAGAATGGACAAAGAAAGACTGACTAAGAAAGTTTATGAGGCTAGTGTGAATGGATAGTCGCAAGAGGAAAACCTCGGCGAACGTTTCTTGATCAGATCGGAGACTTTCTGTATAAAGGCCAGGTTAAGAGCACTTTAAACCGGCGAGCGTGTATGAGGAATATTATGAAAGTGAACGAAGCCAGAGAAGTGTCAGGATCGTAGCAAATGGAAATTCGTAGTCTCTGCCTACCCCTCTGGGAAACAGGCGTGAATCTATGTATGTACATATGATGAAAAGTCCACCACGAATGAAATAACTTACTGTTGCCAAACTAGTAGAAGCCCGTCGTATGCCAATTATTTCGTAACGGTATTAATGAGCCTGCACGCTCGGAGGAGTAGCTAATAAAGGACATCTCCATCTTACAGAAAACGTAAGGGTAGAAACTATTTGTCTGCACGGATGGCGTCGTTGTTGAAGTGTTAAGTGTGTTCTTTTTGTCCGTTGTCTGAATGTGTGTAAAGCCCCACGTGACGAAGGAATTACTAGTTCTATAAAAAATAATTATTACGTTCCTCCTTCGGCCAGTAAGAGGTAGAAAGCCTCCTGGGATTAAAGGAAAACAATGGAAGAAGTTTCTATTCCTTCGATGCCTTTCCCATAATCACATCTTTAAATGCCTTTTCTCTTGGAACCAAACCACAGATATGCTAACCGCTTAAGTACCCTCAGGGCGCGTTCCCACTATATCGTGACGATAGATTATCGTGTCGTGGCTTGTGTATTTAAATAGAGGTGTTCACATACAGGACGACATGATTAACTATCGTCCACGACTTTTTTTCGCAGTGCCGACAGATTGTCAAGTCAATGGGAACTGCTAGCACGATAGTCGTAAAACGATAAAATAACGTCACGACTAATCATGACGGCAAATCGTGTGTCATTGTTGCAACTATCCATCGTAGCCACGATAAAAATATCGTTTCGTCGTTTATACGTTCGACGATAAAATATTGCGACGACACAGAGACGATAAACAGTCGATATAATGAGAACAGCTAGAGACGACAGTCGTCCAACGATAAAATAGTAGGCGAGTCGTACTTATTTTAATACGACTCGCCTGAGGGTACCTACTTAAGCGGTTACGGAATAATATAATACGGAACAGGCACCACTTTAATATAAATATTAAAGTGGTTATTTCTGTTCCATATTTTATTTTGTCTTTGATTTATTTTATAATAATAAAACTCTCAATTCTCTAGGTGCACGGCACAGCGCCCGATATCGCCGGCAAGGACATGGCAAACCCCACCGCCCTCCTGCTGTCCGCCATCATGATGCTCCGACACCTGCAGCTCAACGAGCACGCTGACCGTGTGCAGAACGCGTGCTACGAGGTGCTGCGTGAGGGCAAAGCACTCACCGGCGACCTCGGTGGCAACGGCACCTGCAGTGGCTACACCAACGCCATCATCTCAAAACTCAACTAGGCTGTATCAAGAATTCCTTGCCCCATATAGAAATTTTTAAATTGCCGAAAGTATTGGCATCCGACGGCTCGTGGTAGAATACAATCTCGATTGTATTTCGTTGCAGAAGCACCAAAGCTTACTGTATACTGTATTTTTAGATAAGTAGTTCAAAATAGTTTTACACGCAGTATTGCTAAGCAATCATAGTATTTATATTTATTTACTATTGAGATCGATGTTACCAAACTTATTGTAAATATAATTTTTATTATTATTACATATATGTCCGAACAATTACCACTGTAAGGATAACTTAGAGTAGCAGATACAAGCGATATTCATATAGGTATTTGACGTCATTTCAAATTTACTGTCGTTGAATTTTATTTATAACCTCATTAAAATTGTATAAAATTGCCGCATAACCAAAAATATAAAATATAAAAGGTTTTTGAATTGTGTCATTTGATATTCCTGTCCTTTATATGCTAGATGTTGTCCGCCAGAATATAAATATTATATTTAAGTATTTTATGAAATTATAAGCGTGTAATGACTAGCACCGCTGCTTGTCAGTCAACTATTGTCTGTTGCGCGCTCTGTGCACACGCACACCACACGCAGTGACGCAGTGGGCGTGTAAACCAGGGTTACCAACCGTAGAACTTTATTCCTCGTACAGAAGCAGGCAAAAACCTCGTATTTTGGATCTCAAACCTCGAACATTCATTAATGCATCTGAAGTGAAATAAAACTAAAAAATAGGCATATGAAACGATTGAATTTAGAATGATTAACATTATGAAATAATCAATTGCAAGTTTTCTACTTAAAAATACATCACGTTTTTTTTAAGTAGAAAAAAAACGTTAGGTTTTATTTCTACTTAAAAAAAGATTGTATTAAAAATAATCTTTAATGTTGGCATCGTATTATTGTCTGCGTATTATTGCCGCCCATTTATGCTGCAAAATGTTGCCTGCAATGTGAAATCACGTTACTATTTTCACTATATCAAAATCTCGTACATAACTACGAGGCTGACAGTGTCCTCGTACCTCGTACGAGATACCGCAAATCTCGTATTTGTACGAGGAACCTTGTATGGTTGGCAAACTTGTTTTATTGTTATACTAGCTTTTGCCCGCGGATTCGCTCGCGTTAATTTAGAATTTGACAAAAAATTCGGGTTGTACTCTGCTTGTAATAATATAATTCAATCATGATTCGAAAGACACGTGGCGCCATCTATTATCATAATGTTATTGTTGTTTTCCTCAGGAACAGTATTTTTTCGGGATGAAAGGTAGCCTATGTCCGTTTCTGTACACCTGTCAACGTATATGCAAAATTTCAGGATGATCGGTTCAGTGGTTTAGGCGTGAAGAGGTAACAAACAAACAAACTCATTTTCGCTTTTATAATATTAGTTAGGATTTGTAATACAACATTATTATACCTAACAGATTCTTTTATTCCACATGTCACGGTATTTTTGAAGTTGTTAACTATATGTATACATCTTATATTAATATAATTATAATATGTTATCAAAACAATCTATTGAATTGGCTACATTTCTACACTAGATATAATTTCTCTACACTTCTACAAAACTAATATTTCATGCATATACTGTTTTTAAAATCATACCATCATCATATCATGCGTGTTATACTATACTTAATACTAAAAGAATCATATAATATTATTTTAAATAAAATAAAATGTTATTGCTGAAAACACGTAATATTTTTATTGCTACAATTTGATAATAATTAATCATTAATAACACTAACTTAGCAGTTAGTCAGTCAGTTATGCCCATTGGTATAGAACTGTTGTACCCAGTAGTGGCTCTTCACAGCATTCAGGGATAAGCGTTCTTTGCTCGAGTGACGTAAAAGCTGCAAAAAATTAAGAACATATAAATTTATAGAGCATTAATAATTTGCTGAGCGTCCGACGATTGCGCAGTAATTACTGTCATGCTTGTAAATGGATGACAATTTTTAAGTTAAAACTCTTTATGGGTCATAGTGGGACTTCAAAACCCTCTGATATAGCTGTCATGAATATCTATGGCAGGCATAGATATATATGTATGGATGGATTAAGAAGATGATGATAGAAAAGGGTATAGCATATGGTTCTTATTGCCCTTAGCCTCTTCCATTACTTACTAGCTAAAGTCAAACTCAAATACACTTGTTGTGTTTCTACATTGCATAGGGTTACCAGAGTTGTTTGTGGTCATACTGGCAGGCAAACAGTAGTTTATTTGTCTCTCAAATATTATTTACATAAATATGGAATGGTAAGGTTATTTTTATCTTAGGTTCCACATACAGACAGCAAAGCAAGAACCAATGCATTATAATAAAGTTTTGAGTATAATACTAACCTTTGAAATAAGATCCTTAGCTCCCTCAGGTACATAGCTTGGGTATACTATATCTAGTGCCAGGATTCTTGCATAAGTTTTGTCTTGACCTTCACTCTCAAACGGAGGCTTGCCAACAAGGAATTCATACAAGAGTACTCCGATACACCAGTGGTCTACTGACACATCATATACTTCACGCTTAATCATCTCTGGCGGTAGGTAGTCAAGGGTGCCACACATAGTCTTACGTCTGAAAGAAAAAATTAAATCTTCAAGAGTTATTATTCAAATTTATATTCCATGAAATAACCAACATTGTGAGAGGAAATAATGGTAGTTATGAATGTAACATAACATCTGAATGACTACCACAAGTTTTCATGGTTCTTGGCACATGCTGGTGCACATATCTATTTATAAAAAGCAGAAACATTGACAATGGAATCAAAATATATGGAAACCATGTCAGGCAACCAGATATGGTAAAGTGCATTGAGAAGTATGAACACATTGTAAGACTCTAAGGACTGTATCATTTAATAATGTTAGACAAAGGGGGTGCCTACATTTCAGCAATGCATAAGGCCCACATAATAGAGAATGGATATATTACTATCTAGCAGACAAAGTTCTATTGTGATATAGTAGTATGTATTAGAGAAAACACATAACTCTTTGTCTGACCTTAAAATCCAATGTGAGATTTTACAATCTAATAATGATTTACTCAATAAATAAAGCAATAATATGTAGCAAGTATGAGTAAGTTGAACTGCGATAAATTAATGTAATAAAATGCTAAAGCTTACCTCTCAGATGGAGCATGCACAGACCACCCAAAGTCGGCAAGTTTGAGGTCTCCATTGAAAGTTACTAGAATATTTTCTGGCTTTATGTCTCTATGTATCACATGGTGTTGATGGCAGTATTCTACTGCATCAGCTACCTGGAAACAAAATGAAATTAAAACAATGTTTAGATGTTATAGGTTCATGAATTCTTTGTTTACAAGGGATGGTAAACATAACGGAGATATTGAAAGGAGAACGATTGCTGGCAACAAAGTGAATGGAGCCCTACGCGCTTTTATGAACAGTCGAAATGTATCCGAAAAGGCACGTTTGGCTGTTCATAGAGGACTATTAGTGCCCACACTTATGTAAGGAAGTGAAAGTTGGGTATGGCAAAAGAAGCATGAGAGCAGAATAAATGCTGTAGAAATGAGAGCGTTGAGAAGCATATGTGGTGTGACTCTGAAAGATAGAATAAGAAATAGTGTGATTAGAGAGAGATGCGGCATGAAAGTGGACATATGTAGTTACAAGAATAGAAAAGGGTATGTTAAGATGGTTTGGACATGTAGAAAGAATGGACGAGGAAATACTGACTAAGAAAGTTTATAAGGCTAGTGTGAATGGAACAGTGGCAAGAGGAAAACCTAGGCGAACGTTTCTCGACCAGATCGGAGGCGTTCTGGCCAAAGGCCAGGTTAAGAGCTCCTTGAACCGACGGGCGTGTATGAGAAATGTGATGAAAGTGAATGAAGCCAGAGAAGTGTGTCAGGATCGTAGCAAATGGAAATCCGTAGTCTCTGCCTACCCCTGTGGGAAACAGGCGTGAATCTATGTATGTATGTATGAATAAACATACATTTTAGCAGTTTACCGCTGGATACGGGCTACAATCTCTGGCCCTACTTTTCTGTCTGCCAGCTACTTAAAATATAGACATACCACATGGCTACAAGAGGTCATACTGTTTGCCAAGATCCAGTGGCCATCGGGGAACTCACAATGTCATTTTAATAACAAGTAAATAGTCATGGGATCATAAATTCTATCAGATACTACACTGATGGTGTTGTTAGTATAAAAGTCAATGTAACTGACAACTTTTGTAGATATATTTAATTATTACCTCTGTACTAAAAAAATATATTACAATACCCTCAGTTCACACAATCAGAAAGTTCAACAAATTAACAGTCGGACTACTGAATGAACTAAAAAAAGATACACATTTCAATATACATAAAACACACAAAAATGTTTGGCACACTACAAACCTGGTATATATATCTAGCAGCTTTTGCTTCAGGAAATCGTCCGTTGGTCGAATTTGTGAGATGCTTATAGAGTTCACCGCCCGCCGCAAATTCTACTACTAGATATATACGCCTCTCATCGTGGAACCATGTCAGTAGACGTAAGATGTTCGGGTGTCTACGAGATAATAGTAAATGTTATTAACTTTGTGTTCTTGCTACCATCTAAATATTAAAAGTCCGTATAACTATGTTTAAACATAGATAAAGCAGTGTATCACTTGTGAATTAAATGATAAAATTTTCTTACTTCAAGTGTGACTGTATTTCAATCTCTCTCAACACTTGGCGTTCACATTTCGATCGGGAAATTTGTGATTTGAACAATGTTTTGATAGCCACTAAATATCCCGTTTTCTTCTCTCTGGCTATGTGTACGTGACCGAATTTTCCTTGACCCAGGGCAGAACCCAATTCAAAGTCTCTCGGCGACCATTTGTACCTAAAAAGAGCGTTAGTTGACAATATTTTCACCAAAAGATCAAGTTCTTATAAAGGCAATTTTAATTTCACTTACGAAGTTCCATAGGCCTCATGATTGATTATTTTATTTTCCAATTCTACAACCTCATCGTTCTTCATTGTCATAATATTTATTTAAATTACAAATTACAATCTTATAATATTTAATCTAACACTAACAAATCCAAACGTCCGTTACTTTTAAATGATTTGAGTTTTGACAACTGATTTGAAATTGGTGTTAACCATAGACTATAATTATATTATTCAATAATTATAGTCTATGGTTTATAGCGTGTATGGTTACACTGTACTTAAACCTTTGACTTACATATATTAATATAGACAGTGTGAGTCTTTATAATGTGCACATATCGAAATGAGGGAATTTATGCTTAACTTGTTTCATTGAACAATCAGTACCGTAACCCAGGTCCTTCCTATAATAATAACGTGATAGAGATATGTTGATGGATGCCATAATACTATCACCGATCACGTACAAATGTTTTGTTTACCGACTTGCTGCTGCACTGCTTGTGGCTTCGGCCAGTTCTTAGCCTGGCATTATGAATTTTCAGTATTTCTTCATATCTTACGAGATTTTATATACGGTAACCCTGTCAGGGGTAGGCCTCCCACAAGGTGGACCGACGACCTGATAAAGGTCGCGGGAAGCGGTTGGATGCGGGTGGCCCAAGACCGGTCTGTGTGGAAAACCTTGGGGGAGGCCTATGTCCAGCAGTGGACGTCTTTTGGCTGACATGATGATGATGATGAACCCTGTCAGACTGCAAGTCAATGTTGTTGTCAACCGTGACAACAAACGTCACTGTCAATCTCGCTGTCTAACGCACGTTGTTGTTTATACTTTTATAACCTCTGTTTCAGCAATAATTTAAACCTTTTTAAGGATTAATAAGAGATATTCTCAAAATGGTTAAGCGGGTAAGTTTTATAATTTGTAATTTTATTTTTCTACAATTTAAGTCTAAGTACAAAGCTAGGGCTTAAGGAATACATAACAAACTGGAGACCCTGACTTCTAAACTAGGTATGGACCTGTATCTTAGAAGCCAGTGCTATCTTCTGATAGTTACATTAATGTGATGTGTAATTTAAGTGATATTAAATAGTACCAGGCAAATATACTAAATTACTGTTGCTTTTATGTTAAAATATGAGGCTGCCGAGTTTAATAAAATATCGGCATTACAACACAATATCTTGTTTAATATTATTACTTAAATCTTATAGAAAGCTGATACATCTATATCTGAAGAGGGTGGTGAGGTTCAGGTCATAAATGAGAATGGTAAACCTGGTGACGATCAAAACAAAGATGGGCAAAAGCGATTGAGAACTAAAAGTTTATATCGTCAACCTACAGTGAACGAATTAAACAGACTACAGGAAACGGAAACCTTGTTCAATTCAAATCTTTTCCGCCTACAAATTGAAGAAATCATCCAAGAAGTTAAAATTAAAGAGAAAACTGAGAAAAAGTTCCTTAAATGGTTTACAGAATTTAAAAGTTATTTACTGTCTATACCTGAAGATGAAACAGAGTATGATTTGTCAGAGCAAACTCTAAACAAGAAACTAAAAGTAAAATTACCCGTGGGAGAACAATTAAATAAAACAAAATGTGTTTTCAACTTTAAGAAGTTTACAGATGTTGAAATTGTTGGTTCATATGCATTAGGATGTCCTATTAATTCAAAGCTCAGAGTAGATTTACAAATAACTGTCCCAAGTGAAACATTCACAAAAAATGATTCTGTTAACTACAAGTACCATAAGAAACGGGCAGCATATTTAGCATATATTGCAGCACATTTATCTAAATATGAATCAATAGAAGAACTACAATATTCATATACAAATAATTGTGAAACAAAACCTGTATTGGATTTTAAACCTATTGGAAAGCTTGGCAACCATTTATCAATTCGCATCAACTTAGTATGTGAAAGTGATGCATACAAATTACATCGATTTAGTCCAGAACGTAATAACTTAAGAGAAGCTTGGTTTTTTAACGATAGTTCAGAAACAAATGCAGATGTTGGGCCTTCAACACCGTACTACAATAGCAGTGTATTAGCAGACCTAACGGCGTCTGTAAATCAACAATTTTTGAATGACATGTTCCAAAAGAGTGAGAATTTGAAGCAAGCAATTGTGTTGTTAAAGATCTGGTTACGACAAAGAAAATTAAAAGTGTCTGGATATGTGGTGTGTCTGTTAGTAGCATATTTTGTACAAGTGAAGCGGGTCAATAATATTATGAGCAGTTATCAAATTGTGAGGAATATTTGGATAGCACTGAGTAAGATATTATACATTTTATTAGGGCCTTTTCATTGTCATGCGTGTTTGCGCCTGCGTGCAGGCCAGGCACGCATGCGTGTTCCGGGCCGCACACAGAGCAGATATTTTTGGCCCCGCCGCCCGTGCGCCGCGGGCGTGTGGCGCGCATGACAATAAAAACATGTATGATACGATAGGTTGCGGGCAGCACGTATGCGTGCCTGGCCTGCATGCGGGTGCAAACACGCATGACAATGATAAGGCCCTTATACACACTTCTTTAGCTATACAACTGTACCCTTCGACCTGTTTTAAGACTAGAAGAAGATACTAATAATGCCAGATTGTCAGCAGATTCAACTCAGCAATAATGTTTCATTCTAATTCTAGTATTGCATAACCTTTATAAGATAAATGAATATAAGATTAGTTATAATTTATAATAGTTATATAAAAATGTAAACACCTAACTTCTCTATAACCAGCCTATGTTATGTACACCGTAAGTGTCATACGTATATCAGACAAAATACTAATGAAATTTAATATTCTATTAATATATATGATGTGGTTGTGCTATTAAATAAATAAATACCCAGACTCTGGCTGACTGACTGTCTCTGCTATACTTTAAATATTTTAATTATCATCTTCTAGGGCCAATTTTTTTTATTGTCTAACTCTTTGGCATGTGCTTTTATTTCCATTAAATAAGTACTGTCTACAGTTAATCAAGTCTTGTAGTATTTTCTCACCCATCTAGCACTGTTACCCCTTCCCCATGATCAGGAGACATAATAAATACTATTTCTATTTTCAGAAACATCCGAGTTAGACAAAAAAGGATTGTCACTTCACAAAGGCGAAGGTCAATGTCCATCAATAGAGGAGTTCCATAAACACTTTCCTATAGTTTTCATAGACAAAACTGGCCACTACAATATTTGTTGGCAGATGGGCCGGGGCACTTACAGTGTTTTGAAGAGGGAATGTGCTCTAGCTATAGAAATGTTAGATAATGGCAAGATAAATAGTTTCCTTCCACTGTTTATGACTCCTGTGGAACCTTTTATGAAGTTTGATCATATATTAAGGTAAGTTATCAGATAAAATAAACAAAAATACTGTCAGGCATATTTCGTCATTATTTTCATAGCACTGATAAGCGGCACAACATACCTATATTATTTCTACTTGTACTTTACCTAAGAAGATTAAGACAAGTGTATTCTTATTATATTTTATTCTTAAAAATGAAAAAATAATTATAATATTGAATCAAGTCATCTTGTACTAATCTTCATCTAATACCATGATGTGTACACATAGTTAGAATCATAGATATAACAGTTTAATAACTTTTAAGTTTTATAAATATACTATGTTTTGCTCTACGTACTTATTAAATTAGTAAAAAGGTTTAAGATTTTGGTTATATGATATTTGGTTTTAGGTTTACATCAATCTATACTAATATTATAAAACTGAAGAGTTTGTTTGTTTGTTTGAACGCGCTAATCTCAGGAACTACTGATCCAAATTGAAAAATTATTTTTGTGTTGGGTAGCTCATTTATCGAGGAAGGCTATTATTATAGGCTATATAACATCACGCTACGACCCACGGAGGCGGCGCAGTAATCATAAACGCGGGTGAAACCGCGGGCACATCTAGTCTTTCATATAAAGCAGTGTTTTCACTTTAGCAAAAATTTGTTACTCCTGTGGTAATAAATATTTCATGCAGATCCAGTGTTGCCTACACATACTTTTTATGATCATTATTGTTAATTGTGTAATGAGTTCAGAACATGGGATCTCTGCCATGACTATACAGCTATGGCTGCTCATATAATAATTTACGAGAATTCGAAAGTTTTACATTTTTTATATTTTAGATTTAAATCTCTGCAGAAAATCAGAAAGTTAATTCTGGCTAAGACTCCTAAGGAAGCTCAACTTAACTATGGTTTAGATCAGTTAGTTCTTATCACTGATGTTGTATACCAGCTACTGGCTAGAGGTCTGGGCAACAGAGTTGAGGTTATACAGGAAATAGTTGAGGAAGATCGGTCATGGCCTGTCAAGAAGAGCATGGAGAAAGCACAGAGTGGGTGAGTTTAAATTGATGTACTTTATGATTTAATAAATAAATAATTGATTGATTACGTCCGAATCTTAACTAATATTTTAAAAGCGTATGTGAGTTTGTTTGTTTGTTACGCTTTCACGCCTTAACTACTCGACCGATCATCATGAAATTTTGCATACACGTTGTCAGTGGTACAGAAAAAAGCATAGGGTATCTTTGATTCAGAAAAAGTACTGTAACTAACCAGATCTACGTTTTCGCGAGCTAAGCCGCGGGCATAATCTGGTACAGAATTAATAGCAATGGTCTGATGACATATAAACAGAATACCAGTAATAAGTTTATTGTGGTTGCAGGTTTAAGTTCTGTTTCATGGCGTTTTCTTTGTTTATAAATTAGATTTTTACATAGCATTAAAAATATATATGTTTAGTGGTATTAGGGAACGTAACCATACTAGAGTAGTAGAGCCTCGCTGATTTCAGCATGAACGGGCTCGCTCGACCGGGGAAGGACTACCCTCTCACAGAATATCGACGTGAAATAGCAGTATTCCTACTGTTGTGTTTCGTCCGGTGAGTGAGAGTACCGGAGGCTCAATCACCCTCTTAACCCCTTCCGGCTCCTTCTGCTTCCCACTTCCTTCCCTAAAGGGTCGGCAACGCGCTAGTGAATCCTCTGTTGTTGCAGGCGTCCATAGGCTACGGTGACCACTTACCGTACCGTTACCGTGGGCCGTATGCTTGTTTACCACCTTAGACGTATAAAAAAAAAAAAACGTAATCCGGGAAAAACCAAAGGGAATCTTGGCATAAACTACCAAGGTGTTCACCGAAGGGGCGGAGTGGTAGAATTGTAAGAAATGGGTCACATAGTATGGGTACGTTCCCTTATTGTTCTATAAGCAGATCAGCCATTTGGATCAAACTAATAATAAAAAAATCTGTCCTTTATTTGCTACAGATTTGAAGAGAAGCTCTCTTTTGGTTTTGTATTGAATCCTGAAAACTCGATTAACGTCGTGGAGAAAGGACCACCTGCCAACTTGCCGGAAGCTGAAGAATTCAGGTAAGCATGATGAACCAGAAAACTTCAGGTGAAACCTCAGAATATTCACATTTCGCCTTGTGTAGTTCGCACGTAATAGGGAGCTGGCCAATTACCGTCCATCGGGCCCAGCATCAGAGTCTGAGAATATTTCTTGACAGTAACGCCGCGCCGTGTTGATTGCAATATATTGATATTAATCATATGCATCAACCGAGAGTTTTAATTCACGAAAATCATCATGGCCCCGTCAGCAATCACGCCTTGCCATGTCACGTTTACATCTTTAAAACAGTATTTTAATTATCTTCTTTTAAATTATCTTAATTTGTATTGTAAATAACAAGTACTTTCGCTAACCCCTCAAACAAAAATTGATAATGCTTGTATCGGGGTGTGACGTCAGCACTGCTATGGGTGGGGTCGGGGTATCGTACCCACGATCTCTTCATTGTAAGTCCACTTTGTCGAGCTACTGGTGATTCTAAAAAACTAAAAGATATTACTGAAGAAATATTGCTGTGCTTATTTTTCTTAAAATTATTTTTATTAATAAAGTTGTAACTAATATCTATAAAGAGGCTGATAGACTTCAGCATTCACTTGTAAAAGAACACCGAGCCTTTGCCGTTTTTAAATTCTCGAACTGAACAACGAATAGAGCCAAACGACGCTTCGAACATGTAGTAAATGCTCGTCAAAAAAATATTCTTCACGAAGATATTAGACGTGCTCATGTTCGGTAAAAAGCTCAAAGCAAACTGTGCTTTTGCTAGAATGCTCGCTAAAACCCTGCCGATTATTTTTCTGTCATGTACCATTTGCTAGAATGCTCGTTACAAGCGAATGCTCAAGTCTATCGGCATCTTAAGGCTATATTTGTTTATTCCGTGTTTATAGAGCGTTCTGGGGCGACAAGTCTGAATTGCGTCGTTTCCAAGATGGCTCCATCACGGAGACGTGCGTCTGGGATGGTGACACCATGACAGAGAGACGGACAGTGCCGAAGCAAATCATCGACTATCTCATGAAACTTAAGTTTGGTATGGACCAATATAATGTATATTGTGACCAATATATGTATATATGCTACCATATACCACTTCAAACTTTCCACTTTAATGGTGCATGATGTGATACATAAAACAGTTCCACATTAAGTGTTAGTTTAGAATAACAATTAATGTAATTACTACTAGATGGCCAAGTTAATAAATAAAAATATGTAGGCGTATAAAATGCCACTTAGAATGCCTGTACAAAAAAATTGTACACTTAATTAAGAACCGTAAGAGCTAGAGACTCGCGGTTAACGCCATTCGACTCAGCATAGTCGATATACCCCTGAAATTACTATGAACTTTGACCTCAATGTCACGTGGTATCACGTGACCTTTGCATATCGGCCTCGATAGCGTAGTGGTTAGTGTAACCGACTGCCACGCCTGAGGTCGCGGGTTCGATTCCCGCACAAGTCAAATATTTGTGTGCATGAACATGGATGTTTGTCTTGGTCTGGGTGTTTCTATGTATAATATGTATGTATTTACAAAAAAACAGTATATAAGTATGTTTATCCATTGTCTAGTACCCATAGTACAAGCTCTGCTTAGTTTGGGCTAGATGGTGTTGTATGTGGTAGAATATTGTCTATATATTAATACGTGAAGCGAAAACTTTGGATCCCTTTTTACGAAAATTGGGCGGACGAAGGAGTATGAAATTTCGCACACTTATAGTTTATACAGAGAAGAAGTGACGAATGCTAATATTTTTTTAAAATATGCATTAGAAATACATTAAATTAATGCAAAAACACTACACGCACACAACCATGCATTTGACACACGCAGTCGAAGCGCGTAACTATGGTTACATATATCAATATGTAATGATGACATAGGTAATATATCAGCAATATCTTACAGGCAAACTTTGGTCGAATTTCGAGCACTAGGCGACCGCTAGTTATTATTATTACTTGAACCATTTTTTCGAACTCTAAGATCCATTGCCGTCTCTCACTTGTTTAAATTGGCGCCATTTCATTTAAAAACAAATTTCATATGAATTCATTACACATCTACAGATTCCCAAAGAGTTCCTAATTCGAAATTGTAATAATGTTTTTTTGCTATTCTTGTCTTGAATAGACGGAATCAGTTTGAGTTATTAGACGTTATCACCACAGACTGTGCTATCTGTTTGACAGACATCAGCCCGTCAGAGCTGTACCATGTGTGCGAGCAGTGCGACAGCGTGTTGGCGCGCAAGCTGTGGGCGGCAGAGCGGGACAAAGTACTGCACTGTGACGACTCCGCACTTAGCGCGCTGCATGCATTCGACGAGCTGCGGCGCGACCTGCGGCAGCTGCAGCAACTGCCGCTCGACGTCAGCGCCGTGTACGGTACGTACACCTAGTGTGACGACGAGCTGCGGCGCGACCTGCGGCAGCTGCAGCAACTGCCGCTCGACGTCAGCGCCGTGTACGGTACGTACACCTAGTGTGACGACGAGCTGCGGCGCGACCTGCGGCAGCTGCAGCAACTGCCGCTCGACGTCAGCGCCGTGTACGGTACGTACACCTAGTGTGACGACGAGCTGCGGCGCGACCTGCGGCAGCTGCAGCAACTGCCGCTCGACGTCAGCGCCGTGTACGGTACGTACACCTAGTGTGACGACGAGCTGCGGCGCGACCTGCGGCAGCTGCTGCAACTGCCGCTCGACGTGGCTTATACCTATTGTTATGGTGGCAAATAAGCTTAAAAGCTAATCAATGGTCACTATAAACTTTCAAAGAGATTCTATAGCAGTACATCATTTCCTAATAAAAGTATATGCAACAATTTAGCAAAGGAGACCGTTCATATTCGGCTTGCACGTGGACAATCGTTTTATAAACAAAGTAAAATATTAAAAGCTTTGTTTAAATATATAATAAATATTGGTTACCATCCAGTAGTATGAAATTGACGTATTTTATTTCTATATTATATCAAAATAATACACATAGCCTGGAAGCAATAAGGCAGTATTACTGCAACTGCATAGTCGGCCGAAGGACTGTTGGTTCCTGTGCTCACATAATGTCTGTAATATGGTACCTAAGCTGGGCAAGATATGAAAAAATCACTTCATCAGCCCAGTTTTTGAAAAATATTTTAATAACTTATGAAGGTGATGGTGACACATGAAAATAAATATTTATTTTAAACAATGTGTTTTATTTTATTATTTAACGAACTTGATATTAAACTTCAAAGAATAATGTTTTCTACTTAGTTTAGGCTACTCAAAATTAATATTGTTATTACAATATAAAATTGTTCACGCCCAGGCCAGGGTCCCATACAAGGTGGTCGGTCTCCTTTGTGTTAATAATTATCATAATAAAGGCATTCAGAGTCACTTAAAAAATACGATACATACTTATTTGTCTTTAATTTTCTATAGAGTGTACATACTGCTCCATTGGGTCAGCTCTTGGTTCGACGTATTCAAAAATCATGTTTGTATGTCAGGTGTGTCGCCGGTGTTCAGCTACAGTTGCCCCCTGCCCCCGCTGCCCCGCGGCCCCCCGCACAACCCCTGGCAGCGCGCGAGCACGTGTCTCTTGAAGGATATGAAACGACCGGACGGGGTGGCCGCCGTGCCGGAGTATACTCCTGTTTGTAAGGCCGTCGTTGAGTTAGGTAAGGTCTTATATTTTTTTGATTACTACGAGGGGAGGTCTAATCTTTCGCGGAATGGCGGGGTTGGTGAGGGTGAGTTTACTCATCCATATAATTGAGTGACTCATTGTTAGTATATATACCGAGTTTCAGCCCAATCGGGTCAGTAGCTTTGAGTTCTCAACGAGTAAATTAAATATCGCGCCGTCATTATGTTTCTCACCAAACAAGGAAAGACGCCTCAAACCATTTTTCAAGAGATATCAGCGATAATTTTTGTTTCCAAAAATGAAGAAAGAATTGAGTAGAAAAAAAAATTGCGACGATGATGAAGTGAAGTCGGCTATTTCGGCCTATTTTGACGCCCAAGATAAATCTGTAATAAGTGTACAGATCTAATAAATGTATTAGGGTTAAGGGAGAATACATTGAAAAGGAAAAATTGTTTGATGTTACATTTCATTATCCTTCCCTGTCATTTCGCGAACTTTTTGACCTCCCCTCGTAGCTGTCCCAAGCAACCACCTACGTTGATTACTGCTCCATCATTTTTCACATCTGACTGGTAGTGAGAATATCTCGCCAGACAACCCTGCATAGTTGGCATTGGTAGTGGTCTAAATAGTTACGTCGCCACTGGCAATGCTTTGAATGTTGTGAGTTCATTTCCACGCGGGGCAAAAAATGTGTGATTATTGTATTATATCGTTATACTTATTGGCTTCCGTACGTCACAATAACAGGCTCCAGTGGAAGACCAGTGCCTGGTTCTTGAGACCAGGCAAATACTGAACTGGAGTCCTGATTGCTGCAGCTGTATCCTGCATGTCAGGATATTAACTGAATATTTTATGTTATTGGGTTTTTATTTCTTTCTTTTATACACATTGTGCCCAGCTGTGTATCAATAAAGATTTCTTTCTTTCTTTCTTTCTTTAAATAGTTGCTCCAAGTGATACGTTGTTTCAAAGTTTGTTAAGACCTCACGACACAGGAATTATTCATTCATTCGGCCTCGATGGCGTAGTGATTAGTGTAACCGACTGCCACGCCTGAGGTCGTGGGTTCGATTCCCGCACAAGTCAAACATTTGTGTGCATGAACATGGATGTTTGTCTTGGTCTGGGTGTTTCTATGTATAATATGTATGTATTTACAAAAAAAATGTATATATGTATGTTTATCCATTGTCTAGTATCCATAGTACAAGCTCTGCTTAGTTTGGGCTAGATAGTGTTGTGTGTATGTGATAGAATGTTATTATTCTCTTTATTTATACATTTTTCAATAAATATAACATTATTAAATATATAAAAAAAATCATTCAAAAATATAAAAACTCACGATGCGTGCTGTATCGAGGAGGACTGCCTTCTGCATCTGACCCTTGACCCAAGCACCTAACGCGAGCCTCTTCAGATGTTGGTCGAATATATTATTATTATTATATGTAGTGCGTAAATTGTTAATTTAAGAAAAATTGTTTAATAACCTTGCATAATCTGAGCACCGAACCCGAGACCTTCCATTGATCGATTATAAACAGCAGACACTGACTACCGCTGCGAGTCTATAACGTATTCTTAGCAACAAATTATTATCTGACAAAATATTTTTCTCAGGACACAGCGGCAAATGGCCGGGCAGTCTCCAAGCGTTCAGATGTTTAAAAGCAGCTTTCCATCTTCAAATCGCTGAACGACTCACCAAGCAATACTCCTTGCCAACCCAAGCATACCCCACACACATAGATGTGTTGAAAAATGGGCTCGTATTTAGACTGGAGATCGCACACCCGAAGGAGATTACTCTGTTGAGAAGAGAGGTAGAGCATGGAGTTTTGAAGTTTAAAGAGAGTGAAGAGAGTATGAGATTGCAGATGGAGACTGTCGTGATGCCAAGGTTGAGAGGCGCCTTGCACGGGTAAGTTTTTATCAGAGTTTTTGAATTTTTTTTATCAATTTATTTATCAGCTTTACAGGCTTCGCTTGATTAAATGTAGGTTAGGATAATGACAGTGAGAGGTCGCGGGTTCGATTCCCGCACAAGTCAAACATTTGTGTGCATGAACATGGATGTTTGTCTTGGTCTGGGTGTTTCTATGTATAATATGTATGTATTTACAAAAAAAAGTATATAATTATGTATGTTTATCCATTGTCTAGTACCCATAGTACAAGCTCTGCTTAGTTTGGGCTAGATGGTGTTGTGTGTACGTGATAGAATATTTTTATTATATTATACTATATCATTATATAGTATAAATATATAAGATGTTACTCGTGAATTCGGGTTGACTGGTGTGGGCTGTGAAGTGCGGGTTTCGGCATCTACCCTCACTTGGTCATTATTAGCCACCGCTTAGCTCACATCAGTCAACTCGTGACCACGATCGATGCAAGTCGGTCAAAGCGTCGGGCAATCAACACGTATTTATTACTACTTCATCGGGAGTAAGACCTCTTATATATTACCTATATATTAATACGTGAAGCAAAAACTTTGTACCCCTTTTTACGGAAATTGCACGGACGGAGGAGTATGAAATTTGGCACAGTTAAAGTTTATATGGAGAAGGAGGGGAGAATCCTAATATTTTTATAAAATATGCATTAGAAATACATTAAATTATTGAAAAAGCACTACACGCACACAACCATGCATTTGACACACGCAGTCGAATCGTGTTCGTAGTATTTCGGCATTGTTCGTCTGACGTCGTACAATCCTTTGTAACCATGGTTACTTATACTTTATTTATATGTAATAGAGAAAAACAGAAAACAAAGTAGCAAGCTTAGGAATTTTGGTCAAATTTTGACCACTAGGCGACCGCTAGTTATCTATACTGCTATTATAAAGCTGAAGAGTTTGTTTGCTTGAACGCACCAATCTCAGGAACTACTGGTTCGATTTGAAAAATGTTTTTAGTGTTGGATAGCCTATTTATCGAGAAAGGCTATAGGCTATATAACATCACGCTACGACCCACGGGGGCGGCGCAGTAACGATAAACGCGGGTGAAACCGCGGGAACATCTAGTATTAAATATGTGTACAAATCGCTAAAGTCTAAAAATGTGTGTTATCCACAGCTTACATCAAAAGCATCCATCATTCGGTCCAACAACGTGTCTCTTCAAGCGCTGGCTGTCCGCCCACCTGCTGTCCCCGCCACACTTCCCTGACACAGTCGCCGAGCTGATCGTAGCCGCTGTCTACCTTCACCCTGAGCCCACGCAGCCGCCCACCACGCCCACTGTTGGGCTCATCAGGGTCTTGACTAAACTGGTCGAGTTTGACTGGGCAAGGGAACTGATCTTGTTAGACTTTAATGATGATATGACTCGTGAGTATATTTTTCAATTAGATTTTTCTCGCGGCTTCGCTGGCTTAAATGTAGGCTAATTTTAATCTATATTCATTCATTTTAATTTATATCTTTGATTCTAGAACCGGGTATAAGGCTATTAGGCAATTTTCAATAGTAGCACGGACTTAGAAACGTACCCGGTAGATTGCAATATCGTTATATATGTCTGGATTTTTCAAACATACAGGTTGACCCAGAAGTCGACGTTAAGCTGGAATCAGGTAACAGACTAAGTTATAATAGACATCAGAAAAATATTAAAAAAAATCTAATGTAATGCTTCTTTAAGCTCTCGATTTTTTTCGATTATTCGAGATTACATAAAAAATAATTCAAAAAGTAAATATCTGTAGTAACAGGCGTGAAAAGTTTTTTAAATGCCTATAATTTTAAAATACGTAACTTAAATTTTTTAATTTTTTTCTGGTGGCTAATATAGCCTGTTACCTGATTATGGCTTGACGTCGACTTCTGGGACAGCCTGTATATATCTCAATTGCCTTATTTTTAAAAGTCTACTGTCTTTGAAAACTTATATACATAGGCATATAGTTGTATTTTCCCTAAGGGCATATAAATTTAGCAATCTAATTATTTATTTTGTATATACCTATCGATATAATATTTTTGTAGCAATATGAGTTAAAAGTTGACAGACTTTAAAAAGGGATTAAATATAATGACCACCAAAAATAGTAATTGCGCAGCAAAATATGTTTACTAAAATATATCATAACGAGCACCTATACGCCTCAAATCACTGCATTCCGTGTCGGAACCTAACCCAGGTTATGTTAGGTCCCTTCTTAAACCCACCCAAAAATAGCCGCCGACTTATTTTGATCTCTTTGCTGTGCAATTAATATTTTTGGTATTAAAATGCGGTTTTAATTTTGGTGATCATTTACTATTTTTGACTGTTATATTTTACTATATCTGGTTATAAGTTAAATATAAGCCTTTTAAAAATACAGAAATAGGATGTCTAATTCATGAAATACAATACAAATTTGTTCAACGTTCAGCTACTACTAGTACTTATATTGCCTCTTCTTTGTTTTCAGGTGAAGAAATATCTAAATTGGAACAGAAGTTATGTTCTGCGGATGATCGTCCAGCGATGTGTATAGTGACGTCACACGACGGGCCCCTGCCCGCCGCCTGCACTCGCGGCGGACCTTCGGGACACGTACTAGCGCGGACCAGGACACTCGCTACCAGTGCTCTCAAGTACTTACACAATGCTATGCTGTGTGACACGAAGGACAATGTCTTGGTGAGTCCAACCACTTTTTTAATAGCTTAAGGTCTATAACTGCTGTGAATGGTATGTTCTCTGAATGTTTCTGGAAGTCAGAAACAAGACTGCACGGATGGCCGAAAAACCGATGGAATTCGTACTGTACAAGAAAGATAAATAAAAAAAAATCATATCTCAGGTAGTAGTTTAGATTTTTTTTCATATTTTTTTCTGAACGGCCATCGGTTCTACTATAAGACATTTCAAGATTATCCATTAATTACCGGACATTCTGTATATCGACGATTGCTCGGATGGCTTAGTGGTTTAAGTGGTTGCCTCGGGTGTTGTGGGTTCAAATCCCAGACGGGACAAAAAATTGTGCGGTCCACAAATGGCTGTTCCGAGTCTGGGTGATCTTTGTGTCCTTTGTTTGAATGTTTGTAGTCTCCGCGACACAGGAATTATTCCTCGGGAGAGAGATCCCTTAAAAAAATTTTAATACTGGACAGTGTCTCCATAAGAAATTTATTAAATAAGCACTTTTTAATCTGCAATCATCTCTAAGATGGTGGCGATTTATACTTCTCCTTCTCCCTAGCCTTTATTATTCCCAAGTCACTTGGGGTCGGTTTTTTAGTCTAACCGGATTTGACTGGATATCAGTTCTTACACGGAGTGGCTGCCACCTGACCTCCACAACCCGAAGGCTAACGATATCCTAAGGCTAGACCAGTGTCAGGGCTTTAGAGGATATCAAAGGTTTTTATTCGATAAATCTTTGTATTGTGTCAACTGTGTTTTATGTATTTTGTTGTGAACATTTGTGAAGAGAGGAATAAATAAAATTATTATTATTAGTAAGGATTTTTTTTCTAGGGTATGTTCGTGCCTTCCCTGTCCGGTTACGATGTGCTGATCCACCTGCACGCGTCTCTGGTCCCACACTCCTCAGAGCGGGTAGACCAGCCGCCGCGGCTACAGCCGCTGCCGACCACGCTGGTGGAAGATATCATACCGGTGGTGGAGTTCCATCCCGTGATCAAGTATTTGGACGAGTTGAGGGTAAGAATTACCGATTTATACACATCACTACATACTCGTGCTTAATATAACTTACCCGGTGGTCTATAGACCACGGGTGCTCCATAGGCCATAGGTGGTCCATAGACCACAGGTGGTCCATAGACCACAGGTGGTCCATAGACCACAGGTGGTCCATAGAGCACAGGTGGTCTCTGAACGTACCCGAAGTGGTGCTTTCTGAAGCAGGATGGTTTGTAACACCGCCCACTTCTGATGTCAGGTCTGCTGTTGAGATTTCTTGGCAGGAAACCCCAATATCTGGATGGATACAGCTGTCCCGATAGGATTAGAAATATGTATGTTGAATGTAACGCTGTTTAATACGGTACACATCATTTGGAAACTAGCTGGTCCATACCGGGCTGAACTCAAGATCAGCACAGCATTTCTATCGCTCATTATAAAAAAAAGAAACAAAATAAAGAAAAATATTTTAATTTGTCTCCATATGTAACACAATACAATAAAATATAAACATATCATAACAGTCTATTTATAACATACATACATACATATATATATATATATATATATATATATATATATATATATATATATATATATATATATATATATATATATATATATATATATATATATAATTCACGCCTGTTTATAACGAGATGGGTGTAAAAACCCAGGATTCGACCTCTTCGTCTTAAATGTAAAAGTAATGAAAAGAAATGACCCCTATATCTCGGGCGTCTTTTGACCCACAGTGCCCATATTCAAACTCGACCGAGGTATAAACCCAAGTTACAAGTCAATCGGTCCAGTGGTTCCGGAGCTATGCCTGTCACTAACAGACAGACACACAGACCCACAAAGTGTTTTCATTAACCTCTTCGAAGAAGACTCGGATGTTAATAAAACGTATTATAATTGTATTTCAGAGTGCTTACGGTGACTTTGCGCTGTTCTTCCACGACGTGTACGGCGGTGAAGTGATTGCTGTGTTGTGGAAACCAGACATTCAACATGACAGAGAGTTCCAGGTATTCTTAGTGTGAGAAGGGTTAGGCCACAGTCCATAGAGATAAAAACTTTTTTTTAAAAGACTGCTTTCGCATTAGGGTCCGTTCATTTATTACGTAAGACGATTTAGGGGGGGAGGGAGGTCGACCATGTCTTATCTTTTCTTACAAGGGGGTGGGAGGGAGTCTTGATAGTTCTTACGTAAGATCACAAATATACGCAAAGTTAAGATTTGAAAAAGCGCGGGAGTGCCGAGGTGCGCTCGGATAGGTAAACTATTTCCATGGCAACGTACCCGCACTGCGCTCCCGGGAAGTCCCTGCTTGTGAACAAGATTAAACTAAACATCAAAACTAACCAAACGTATATTAATTTTTCCTTTAAATTCTTACGTAGTAAATATTAAACAGGGAGGGAGGGGTCGGCCTATACTTATTTTTTCTTATTTAGGGGAGGGTGAGGGTCAAAAACTAGTAAAAATTGTCTTAGTAATTTTGCCTGTTTCATTTAACAAGCATTGACACAACGGACACAAGGAACATCCAAACTAGGCTCAACTATTAGTGCGCGACACAAGTGTTAGTGCCGCGTGGGATCGAACCCGCAACACTCGGTGCAATAGCCGTGACGTGGCGACAACTACGCCATCCGTCCAGTCTTATACATTGAAATTAAACTACTATATACAGATTTTATCGCGTTGTTTATTTAACACTTTATTACAAAACTAGATGTTCCCGCGGTTTTACCTGCGTTTATCGTTACTGCGCCGCCCCCGTGGGTCGTAGCGTGATGTTATATAGCCTATAGCTTTCCTCGATAAATAGCCTATCCAGCACTAAAAGAATTTTTCAAATCGAACCAGTAGTAATCACGCAGAATAAACATCGAGGAGAAACATCGTTTGTACTATGTCTGTAATGGGTAATTATTTTGCTGCAATGTTATTTTAAAACTGCTATATCTCCTAAGATATTCATTGAAATCGAATGATGTAAAGGGCAATTTTGTTTTAAATTAAATACTTGTGATGAATAACGTATTTATTTGGATAAGGATTAATATCATGTTTATAAAAATACCTTCGCAAATAATGCATTATTTTAGAACAAATTTCGTTAGCATAAAAATGGTTATAGTGAGCCAACCTTAAAAGATAGACATATGCTGCCGCGGACTTTTTTTTAGAACTTTTAAAGGGAAACAATTCTGTCGTACATGATTTTTGCGAAACTTTAACTGTTTACGCAGCGCACGCAGCGGAAGCTCTCAAAAGGAAAAAATACTCTCCGATTTTGAAACATTCTTCATTGGTGCTCCGCTCCTATTGATCTTAGCGTGATGATATATAACCTATAGCCTTCCTCGATAAATAGGCTATCTAACACTGAAAGAATTTTCAAATCGGACCAGTAGTTCCTGAGATTAGCGCGTTCAAGTAAACAAACAAACAAACAAACAAACTCTTCAGCTTTATAATATTAGTATAGATTAGTATAGATTTGTATCGAGTCTTGGTGTACTTTGTGTTCGTTCATATGGTTCTAAAGTTCCAGAACTATTCCTAGGAATAATGAGTGCGCCAGTTACCTATTTAAAAAAAATATTTAATAGTAATTTTTCTAACTAGTTTTTACCCACGTCTTCGCTCGTCCTAATGTAGATTTTGTCAATAAATTTATATCCCTTGAGAATAGTAGTTTTTCCTAGATGGAAGTTACTCTATGTCCTTTTCTATACCACTGACAACGGGTATAGAAAAAGGATAACAAACAAACAAACAAAAAATCTCAACATTTGCATGTATAATTTAAGATATTCATAAGTATTTAGTATAAGATATTATTTCTCTGATTTCAGTTAACGAATGCGAATGCCCTAAAGCCGGTGGTTGTAGATGGAGAGACGAAACACAAAGTGAATACTGAGGCTCTGGTCGAAGACTTCAGGATACTGGGCGAAGGCCTCGTCAGGGATGTTACTGTCAATTGATTCATTAGTATTAAGACAATTGTTATTATAAATAAATATATTTTAATGAGATCTGAAGTTTATTTATTTTTCAAGTCAGTCATAAGTCAATTATTTGTTTAGGTCACAAAGTAACATTTATAATCGTCAAAGTTTATGAGTGAGTTAACTGAAGTTAAATATTACGTTCGTAAGACTTTGGAATTAAACATTCCTACCATTTTAAACTATTAAAATATTAAGATTTACACTTGCCCCCATGTTTTGGTTGCTTTTCAGCAGTCATAGTCAGGGAACACTTTGAAGTAGTAGAGCCTCGCTGATTTCAGCATGAAGGGCCGGCTCGACCGGGGAAGGACTACCCTCTCACAGAATATCAACGTGAAATACCAGTATTCCTACTGTTGTGTTTCGTTCGGTGAGTGAGAGTGCCGGAGGCTCAATTACCCTCTTTCCCCCTTCCCGCTCCTTCTCCTTCTCATTTCCTTTTTCTGCCAAAGGGTCGGCAACGCGCAAGTGATGCCTCTGGTGATGCAAGCGTCCATAGGCTACGGTGACCACTTACCATCAGGTGGGCCGTATGCTTGTTTGCCACCTTAGCCGTATAAAAAAATAATAAAAAAAAGACAGCAAATAAATAAAAGCATATAAAAATTAAACTAAATTTTAATGTAAAATATTTGCTTAAACTTAAGATAATATTGTGTCAATCGTGAAAGACTGTTTTGTTAGTCCCATCGTATAACTAGCTTTACGTTAATGCTAGCGCCTAGTCGTGAGTTACTATATCGGGAATAGTGTTACTATGTTCCTTGTAAGGCAATTTTAGAAGCAGCGCGGAGTTCGTTCATGTGTCTGCTCTATACCTAGCACAATTTTAGAAGCAGCGCGGAGTTCGCTCATGTGTCTGCTCTATATCACAATTTTAGAAGCAGCGCGGAGTTCGTTCATGTGTCTGCTCTATATCACAATTTTAGAAGCAGCGCGGAGTTCGTTCATGTGTCTGCTCTATACCTATCACAATTTTAGAAGCAGCGCGGAGTTCGCTTATGTGTCTGCTCTATATCACAATTTTAGAAGCAGCGCGGAGTTCGTTCATGTGTCTGCTCTATACCTATCACAATTTTAGAAGCAGCGCGGAGTTCGCTCATGTGTCTGCTCTATATCACAATTTTAGAAGCAGCGCGGAGTTCACTCATGTGTCTGCTCTATATCACAATTTTTACCAACAGGATAAAAAGTATCCTATGTCATAATTTGGGACATCGGTCTGCTAGGCTTTCTCTAAATCTGTTCAGCAATTTACGTGTGATATAGTAACAAATCTCTACAAAATATTTCACGTTATTAATCCTAACTAATATAATAAATACGAATGTGAGTTTGTTTGTTTGTTACGCTTTCACCCCTTAATTACTCTTGCGATAATCATGAAATAGCAATAATAATATACACGTTGTCAGAGGTACAAAAATGGACATAGGGTTACCTTTCATCCAGAAAAAAGTACTGTCCCATATAATGGGGAGCTAGTAGGATTATAATGTGACCAGCAAGAAAATAAATAAAATAAATCTTATAATTCGTTTATTAAGAACATTGCAAAATATGACATACAAAACTATCCTTAAAATTATAAATAGCGAAATAAAAATACTTTTTTAATAAAAATCGGTGTAAAGCATTATCTAAAAGTAAGTGTACTAGGGAAGCAGATTGTTAGAGAAGTTTGTTTACGAGTTCGGAGTACAGAGTATGCCAACAGACCGGTGTCCTTGCTTATTATTCGAACCCTCAGAGATACTTCACTTTATTACAAAATCTTTCATTACCTCTCTCTCAAAGTTGTCAACAACGTTTTGAAGAACAGGGCTCTTACTATCATCTCTTAGAGCGTCGTAAGCAACGTAATCTGTAACTTGCTACCACATTCATGCCCATGCAATAGCGCTTAAAGAGATTGAGAAAGAGGGAAGAGAAATCCTTAAATATCGAATTCCTTAACTCCGAACGTTGAAACTTACGAAAATGGTTAGATAAATCCTAGCGTGTGCATTTTATTAATATACTTTGATGAAGTAAGGGAGGGTATCTAAAGGTGCGGGGTAGTTTCTGATCCAGTCGCCTCCCTGGACGCGTTTGGTGGGATTGCCCTGCTCGAGCCAAACGCCGGCGGGCAGGTACACGTCACGTTCCTTGGCTCCGCGTTCCACCACAGGGGCTACTAGAATGTTCTCGCCGAGAAGATACTCTGAGAGGAAAAACAGTCATGTCTAAAAACTGAAAATATATTCTTATTTAAATTATGTGACATCCAAACTTTTATTTCATATGTAAAAATAATGTGAAAAGAATCTTTTTAAATATTATAATTATATACTTTAATTTGCAGACGGAATCATAAAATCTTTTTGTATAACATGCTTGATGATTTTATATAAAATCTCTGTTTTTTTATATTGATGCGGCAAAGTGATTGTAATGGATCTGATAGAAAGCCCAATTACAGTCCAGAGACAGTGACGACGAGGAGAAGATAGATGTCTTCTAGCCGTCGTCAGTGTCAAGCCGGTCTGACCAGATGCTTCTTCACACTACGTTTGAAGGACCCAATGTTGTAGAAGGGAGCGAACACATGAGAAGGGATATCTGATAGGACACAGCGGTGCAATCACTTCTCTCAAACTTGGATAAGTTGTTGAACCTGGACTTAAGAAGTTCCGTCACCCTACATAAGACCGCTGCAGTGACCTTCTACTGTGGTCCTGCAAAGAATAGGGCTGCTAGACCTAAATAAAACACTGCAGAACGATACAGGACGTTTCTATATATGCACTAGTGGCGTCCATTCTCTCTCTCTATAAATCTGGCGCAATCGGGTATCTTCAAGTTTTAAGAAATAATCTCCCAGGATTCTGGCTTTCAAACCGTCAACTTTTATTGCATTCCAGCATTAGGGTGGATGCGCTTTGCCACAACTGATCAAGAGTGAGGTTATACTTTGTAGTACAACATACCCTCGTAGGGAACAATATAAAACATACCGTTATACAGGCAATGGTGTAAGTGAGTAGGTCTTGCTAAATAGTATACTTACGATCCCAAATGTCCTGGGCCTCAGTGTCGTTGGGCGCTATCCACCAAATAGGCGGGTTCACAGGAGAGCCGTCGGCCACAGCGCGGCGGCACGCTGCTATGATCGTCGGCGCGTGCTGGACGTGGAGATCCACGAACTTCTTACTTATTCTTACAGTCTGAAGAAGAAGAATTATTACATAAATATGTCATTGTATTACGAGGAAATCCTAACTAATATGATAAATGTGAATGTGAGTTTGTTTGTTACGCTTCCACGCCTTAACTACTTGACCGATTATCATGAACTTTTATATACTCGCTGTCAGGGGAACAGAAAAAGAGAAAAAAACACTGTTACTAACCTAACCTAATCTACATTTACGCGAGCGAAGCCGCGAGCAAAACTCAGTAATTGAATAAAAAGGAAAGATACTTTAATTCCTATGGGGTTAATGGTTCTTAGTTACAAAGTTCTCTTGATTGTTTAATTTTGGCGTATCGGATAGACTCTTATCTTGATCCTTTTAAAGTTTAAAGTGTTGGTTCTGCATTCTTATGCAAGTTTATATTTTAGAGATAGAGAATCAACCACAAAAATATTCATTGAGCTGTAAGGAGTTTGCATAAACATTTTACATAAACATTCCACTGGCTTTCGGCATGTATGCGATATATTGAAATGTTAATTCTAGATTACTTTGTGGGTCAAAGCGCAGTATAGTCTAAAAAAGAGGGTCTATCAGCCAAGTTGTTCCTACCTAGGCATTACGTCACCACTGCACTCCATCCATTTACAGAAACTACTTTCGATCAGTCAGCCTTTTGTCTTATTTTATCTCTTAATACTTTTATTATTTGTCTTATTGAAGATTCAATTTTAAAACAAAGCCTTCAAATATGGGTTAAAACACTTACCTCATCATCATAGTCCCACGGCACGTAAGAGAATTGTATACTGGGCATGAACGTGTTCGCTTGTAGCCATCTGATGAACAACTCTTTGTCAGGAGCCCCGTTGTATCCATTACCTCCGACCATATCAGGCAACACCAGTGGGTAGCCGTTCATATTCATTTGGAGAGTCGTCGTGATCAGAGTTGGAAGACCATTCTCGAAGGTCCAGTAACTGTCCTTGTCTATCATCCGAATGAAGACAGGCAGATCTTGGGTTCTGAGAGTAAGAAGAAATGCTTGGTTAAAGATACTGGTGGTTACAATCAAGCTGTAGTCGTTTAACAACAAGAGCATTGACCAGTACCCTGCAGAGTCCAGCAGAGTATTATGGAAGCCTCTTTGGAGGTTGTAGATAGTGATGGGTATAGTAACTAATCTAATTTCCACAAACACTCGTGGTGTCGTGCGTGTGTGGTTCAAGGCTGCATACGTGCGATGGCTACCTTCTTTAATTCTCTTCACCTTTTTTTACAAAAGCTAAAAATATTTAGGTTGATATGTAAAGTAATTGAAAATCGATCTATTAATCTATACTAATATTATAAAGTTGAAGAGATCATTTGTTTGTTTGTTTGTTTGTTTGAAGGCGCTAATCTCGGGAAGTACTAGTTCGATTTAAAAAATTCTTTTAGTATTAGATAGCCTATTTATCGAGGAAGGTTATAGGCTATATAACATCACGCTATGACCCAAGGGGTGGCGCAGTAACGATAAACGCGGGTGAAACCGCGGGAACATCTAGTTAGTTATATAGTTGTTCGAAGTCTGGCTGTTATTTCTGTCCGTTGTTTGAATGTTTGTCCCCGGCGATACAGAAATTATTCCAAGTGCCACCAGCATTAAAATCGTTTTTAAAAGAAAATTGTGTATCTTGAAATTAAACTACTTCATACAGATTTTATCGCGTTTTTTATTTTCAAAACACTATTAATATAAAGTTTTGAAACTATTAAACTACTACTATTAAACTTTACTACTATTTGAGCTATTTAAATTATGAAAACTATTTGGATTTAAGTTATTACACTCATTCTGACGTTTCGGTTGCTTTTCAGCTGCCATGATCACTGGGTAGACTAACATGGTGATTGTCTCGATTAATTTCAATATACAACATTCGCGTAAACGCAATACAATATTACTTAATTGTATTTACAAATTGCCTGCACGGATGGCGCAGTGGTTTAAGTGGTCGCCTCGCCGCTGCCTCTGCGCCAAGTGTTGTGGGTTCGAATCCCACACGCGACAAAAAATTGTGTGATGTGACAAAAAGTTTGGATGTTCATTTTGACAGTTGTATGAATGTTTGTGAAGTTACCCGCGATATAGGAATTATACCTAGTGCAGGAGTTGTCTTTAAAAGAAAAAAGATATATAGTAAGTATAGTTTAGTACCTGTATCCTGCTCTGACTTCGATAAGGTTGCCGAAGTTCGCGACAGTCCTGACGTAGTCTGCTGTTATAACACCCGGCTCGTCCTCTGGGTCACCTTGGAGTACCGGGATCTAAAGACACAGATACAGATGTACAGATATAACTACATTGTTCATTGTTCTCGTTATCTAAGTATACATTTATGTTGGATGCTGGTTCAATTTAATTGCAACAATTATCTTCTAAGCAACAAGACTTAATGGTAGATGTTGTATTTTTTGTATCACGTTGCTTTTAAGATTGAGCGGCATGCAAACGGACGGATGATATGCAGTAGCTTGTTCTAAAACATACATACGAAACTAATCGTAAGTATCCCAAATGTCCACGATCGTAACGACAAAGAATACTTTCAGTATTAAGACTACATCCCAATCCTATCCTAATCCTAACTTCCCAACTAATATTATAAAAGCGAAAATGAGTTTGTTTGTTTGTTACCTTTTGTCGCATAAATCACTGAACCGATCATTCTGAAATTTTGCATATATGTTGACAGGTGTACAGAAACGGTTATAGGCTACCTTTTATCCCGAAAAAAATTACTGTTCCCGAGGAAAACAACAATAACGTTCTTATGATAATAGATGGCGCCACGTGTCTTTCGAATCATGATTGAATTATATTATTACAAGCAGAGTACAACCCGAATTGATTGTCAAAATCTAAATTAACGCGAGCGAAGCCGCGAGCAAAAGCTAATTTTTAAATAATTTTGAAAAATAGTCTACTGGGAGATCGTTAAACTGCCACGCAGAGGTCTTTTGTTCGATCCCAGGGCGCGAATTTCTGACTTTTCGTACTTATGTGCGTATTAAATAGTTAATTATCGTTCGCTTTAATTGTGAAGATGACTATTAAGAGAACATCGTGAGGATACCTGCATGTCTGAGAGTTCTCCATAATGTTCTCGAGGATAATATGTGAAGTCTGTCAACCCGCACGGGGCCAGCGTGGTGGACTATGGCATTTTAACCCTTCTTACAATGGGATGAGGCCTGTGCCCAGCAGTGGGAAAGGTTTTTTTTTCGTTTAATACTGATATTATTATTATTATACTCTTTATTTTCCAATAATAATTATATTTTTAAATATATATTTATAAAAAAACACATTTAAAAATATAAAAACTATGAAAACCCACCGGCATCGGGAACTGGGTCCAAGCTACAGGTGGTTAGGGCTCCAGCGAGAGGAACCTCCTCACGATGCGTGCCGTGTCAAGCAATACGGCCTTCTGCATCAGAGACTTAATCCAGCCGTCTAACGCGAGCCTCTTCAGATGGTGATCGAGACTCTTGGCAATAATATTATTATTATTATTAGTTATAACCTGAGGAGACCAGCTGCTTTCTCCTGCGTCAAATTTAAAGCTGTCCACACCAGTTGCAGCCTGTAGTCTATGCAGACGATTAATATACCAGTCCCTCGCTTCTGGCTTTGTAAAGTCGATGTAGGAGGTCGTGGTACCGTTGTCATTCCACCAACTTGTCTCCATGTTGCCCGTCTCCGCTGACACTAAGAATCTGAAGTCAGAAGGTAAAACTGTTATATGTATGTCGACAGATAGAAACTCCAAGCATTAAAAATAAACATGATATTACCCGTTCGTTTTGGCTTCAGTATACCAAGGCTCGCAACCCTTGTTTATGAAAGGATGCGACCACATCGTAACTCTGTAGCCTTTTTTCTTTAAAGCAGTGACGGTATTCTTCATATCTGGAAATCTCTGAACATCAACTGTTTGAGCTCCGTAACAGACCTCCCATAGATCATCAATCTCGTATTGACTGTTCGAGAAACCGTGTTTTATGATTTCATCAGCAAATTCCAGAACCACATCATGGCCTATAGCTCTTTTAAACTTTGCCCAAGTTGACCAGATCGGAAACGTGATCATGTTCTCATCAGGGATACCTGTAGGCTTGTTTAAATATGTATCGACAGCATACTCATGGGCTTTTCTAACGTCCTCAAAGATACCAATAGCGTATATGAGAACATTCCTTTTCCGTTTATTTGAGTATGGTGGCTTAACTTTAGCTATGAAGCAAGCAGCGTTTTTCTCCCGATTGTTTTGGTCGACAAACAGTGGCACTTTCTTGTCGAGATAGTAGAAGATTCCTTCGGAATTAAGCCAGTATGGTTCTGCGACGCCGCAGTTGTCAGCTTCTTTTGTGATGTAGGAGTAGTCGGGGAGGACCAGGCGCTCTATTGGCCAGTACTGACGTTTCTGCTGAGGTCCACCGTACCAATGGTATACGCCTATAATGACATTATTAGTATTAATTTTAGTTCTTCGTGCATGGTTTGTATGTAGTCGCCTTGTTATTGACACGGTTTAGATCCCTACATGGGACAAAATGGTGTGTGATCTGCAACTATTCCTTCTATCCTTTCGACCTAGTCATCGTATCTGGGTCCTCGCGATCGCACTCAACGTAAGCGCAAAGTAACGGATCAAAGAGGCACATAAGTAATTACCAAAATATACCCAGCAGTTCTTACCTAAGTTGACGCAATCTTCTAAGGGCACATTTCTTGGAGCAATCCAAGTTAAAGTAAGCACATGTCCATTCCTCTCTCCCACGATCTCCTCGTGGCTGATCCTGACAGTTGTGTCGTTCTCGAACTGAATGATGACGTCACCTGTCGCCTCCTTCACGCTATCTTTGATGCCACCAGTACGATGGCCCACTACCGCAATTACTTCCGAGAGACCCTCTGTTGAAGAGATTTTCATTATATTTCTAGCACTCTTAACAAAAAGTGACTTATCTCAGTATTTAGGAGTAAACAAATTTGAACTCTGTTGCAATTATTAACACAAATATAATAGTATAATTTATAGTTCAAATTGCCTTACTTTGAAATTTCGAGTTATGTCACTATTTTAATTATATATTCTTGTTTTATTGCTGTTGTTGTAATCGAGCCAACGACACACTTGATAAAAATAATCTGCCGCAAAGCAATAACCGCCCCTTGTGACCATGGATGTGCATATTATTGTCTTCTGTTTTACGCGAATGTTATTCATTGAAATTAAACTACTATATACGGATTTTATCGCGTTGTTTATTTGAAACTTTATTACAAAATTTTGAAAATTGTTACAATAATTAATATTATTACTATTAAACTTTACTAATTTTTAAGCTAATTAAATTATTAAAACTATTTATACTATTACTATACTATTTATATTTGTGTTTACACTTTCCCCGACGTTTCGGTTGCTCTTCAGTAGCCATGGTCACGGGGAGACTAAGATGGTAGTTGTCTCAATGTTCCAGTGTACTTATTTTAAAGTATCCGAACATAATTTAATCATGGGTGTTTCTATTTACGCAGAATGAGCTCAAAGTATCATGAAGTCTCGCTGTGGTTTTCTTTTTATTGGGTTTTACTATTTGAATTACTGGATCCCAAGTTGGTGGTACATGGATGTGTTTATTTGGTATCACAAAATGTATGCTAAAAATACACAATTAAGCTGCTGCACACCTCAAACCATATAGGCATTAATTTCGATCGTGTATCATTTGTAGGACTACTGAATAACTACTCTTGTTGTCAAGCAAGTTCGTTATTCTGTCCTAATCAATCTGGTAACACCATATAATGATTTTACTTCTAAGATGGAGATGCTGAAGACTTCTGCTGTTCCTGAATTGAGTACGTAATATCATAGCAATTGTACAAGAGTTTATAATACCAAAAAGGCTCTAGAAGACTTAGTATGGTAAATAGTGGTCTTTGCTCCAAGACCACGACTCTTTGTTTGAAGGGTTGGAAAACCGCTTATTACCTATCTCTTACGTGTGTTGTATGGTGAAAATCTGGAACGCACTGCCAATGTACGTGTTTTCTTATTTAAGTCCTGGGCTCATTATTCGGTGCGTGAAAAGTATTTGTTACAGTCATCAAAGTATCAAAATGCTTCTTTCACAAATCAGGTACTGGCATGTTGGTCTTTTATTCAGTTTTTTTGTTCGGCTTATACTAACTGCTTACCATTAGGAATCACTGCGACAGACTCGAATTGCATTATAAGGATAATTACTTGTTTATCAATTTATGGGAATGTGAACTCAAGCCGTGACAGTAGAAGCTTACCGTTTTCACTTTGTGTAGCACATGCTCGAGCATACCATAGTGACGCGCCATATGGAACTAAATGTTTGTTGTGCTTCAAGAGAATTATAGATGGGTTTTAAACAAGCATATTTATTCATGAGTGTTTCCTAGGATATGACAGTCCGTGACTGGACTGGATGTGAACTCATTTACACTTACTTCTGTCTAGTAGAAGATTGAGACCTCCATTCACATTGGTCTGCAGACTCGCTTTCAGTGTTGGCTTGTTCAGCAAGCTGATGTCGATGGAGCCTGCGTGCGCACAAGCCACCAGCATAGCTAGCATCACTACGGACAAAAGAAAATACTACGTAATGGGAAAACTAGGTGTCTTGATGATGATATTTTGGAGGTCAGTTTCCCTGACCGAGGATTATAATAATAATAATAATAATAAACCCCTCTGGAATAGTCGTTAAAATCTCCTCATGAGACTAACGCGATACCAGAGGGCATAGTATACTAGCTTTTAAACTACCACCTTCGCCTTGTGATATAAACAAAAAATGTATCACCAGGTTAAATAAAAGCGCACAAACCGCAGGGCAGCTTGTGGCGAGCTGAATGTGAGTGGCGACACTGCGGTCCTGAATGCCTCAGAGTATCGGTGAGGGCCTCGTCCCCAGCTTGCCTTTACTCGTTGGCTGGGGTGGAACTTCAAGAGCGCCCGTAGGACTCTCAGCTCTGGCTTGCCTTGATCGGCCGGTCAGAGGGGGGCTGCTAGAGCTACATGCTTGGGGGTGGAAGTGTAATTTTCAAGAGCATAACTACGGGGAAACCCGCTCCAGGTCTCCGTTTTCACGAGACCCGTGATGGTGAAACCGGCGCCGCACCGCTCGACACCCCTAGCCGCTCGCACCGGTGTTGCCTTCTGCTGCTGGCTTGTATGCCTATAGTGACTATTCAGGGGGCCCATCTAGTGAGTTGGCGAGTCACCGTCTGTCCATTCGATTGATGCTATTGGAGTATTCAGGGCAGACGCCGTTTTATCATCCATAGTTACCAATTTACCAGTCCATCAAACATCCATACCCATAGCCCATATATTAGAATCCATATGTAGCAATAGTCCTACGCCTGCTGCGGCTAGTACTTCTGTAGGTGTTCCATCCCACCTTTGATTAAAACTCTCGAAGGGCGTCTTCACGTTGGACCCATGTCTCCGTGTAAGCCTCCCAAAGCGCCGGGTATTTTCCTAACGTATTAGGAATATACCCGTGAAAGAGAAACAAATGATATAATATTCTATCACATACACACAACACCATCTAGCCCAATCTAAGCAAAGCTTGTACTATGGACAATATATACTTTTTTTTGTAAATACATACATATTGTGCGGGAATCGAACCCGCGACCTCAGGCGTGGCAGTCGGTTACACTAACCACTACGCCATGGAGGCCGACAATAAAACAAATTAAATATTTATTTTTATACAGAGTGTCCAGTTATGGACTAGCGATATTCTAGGAGGGGTATGCGTCAATGCATTCCACCACGTAACAAAAAAGGTGACAGAGAACCGTAGCATGTCTACAAGCTTGAGCTGGTGACTTTGAGCAACTGCTGCAGCTAGCTATTAAATATTGTAAACCCATTAAATAAAATCTAATATAAATGTTAAGTGTTTTTTATGTTTTTCTGTTTAGAGTTCCGACAAAGACCTTTTGTGCTTGTGCATACGCTATGTTCAAACGAAAATAACTTATATTATAAAAGTATATCCTCGAGCGGATAGGCAGAGAACTTACGAGTTATATTTATGGACATGTTAGACCTGACAGATGACGACCGGCTTTGGTATTATTGATCTACGGAGCATATATCTTTATTTTGAGTGGAGTCTGAGAATATAAAAACGGGAAAAACAGTTAGAACCTGATTTGCCAATAACCAGATAATCCTAAGCAGTAAATCCTGAACAAATGTGGCATTTTGACAAGTATTGTATAGGAAATCTGTCGAAATGATAAAATAGGAAAGTTATGTGACGATCAGAATATAGGCTGTAAATCAAATTGTGCATTATTTGGCAGTAAGCTATTACAGAATAATAATTAAAAGAACAAGTACCAAGGCATATTTTGTGTTTAAGCGTAACTAATATTGCACGTTGCATTATGTCCAGATGCCATGATGTTATTGTATGATGTGGAGCCGTTAGGATTTGTAAATCTTTTAATCTTTTTCATAGTCGTCATTTATTTTGTGAAGCATCGGTAGTAGGCAGGAATACAATATTGGTCTCTATGTTTTGCGTAATGATTGGCGTACAAAATACTTCAGTCCAGAAACCAATTTACTATTACTAAATTCAGAGATTGAGGTGAACAGAACCTTCCTCTACAGGCTACTCAACTTTATGATTTTTTTTTATACGATTAAGGTGGAAACAAGCATACGGCCCACCTGATGGTAAGTGGTCACCGTAGCCTATGGACACCTGCAACACCAGAGGCATCACTTGCACGTTGCCGACCCTTTAGGAAAGGAAGTGGGAAGGAGAAGGAGCGGGAAAGGGGAAAGAGGGTGATTGGGCCTCCGGCACTCTCACTCACCGAATGAAATACAACAGTAGGAATACGGCTATTTCACGTCGATATTCTGTGAGAGGGTAGTCCTTCCCCGGTCGAGCCTTCCCATTCATGCTGAAATCAGCGAGGCTCTACTACTCATAAATATTTATATAATACAGCGTTCCCACTCACCAACCTTTCGGTATATAGTGAGAGCCGCTGTACCTTCCAGTGCCCGAAAGCACCTTCAGGGATCGGTTAATAGACAGGTCTTCCTCAAATCCTGAGACCCAGTTCTCGTAAGCGAGCTACCTCGTGCCCAATTGGCACTACCTATTGTCCAGATAGGTACCGGAGCAATAAAGCCGCTTTTTTGAGGTGGACAATTGGAGTAGGTATCTATTAAATAATTGTCTTCTGTTTACGCGAATGTTATTCATTGAAATTAAACTACTTGTCGGCTTCGAAGGCGTAGTGGTTAGTGTAACCGACTGCCACGCCTGAGGTCGCGGGTTCGATTCCCGCACAAGTCAAACATTTGTGTGCATGAACATGGATATTTGTCTTGGTCTGGGTGTTTCTATGTGTAATATGTATGTATTTACAAAAAAATGTATATATGTATGTTTATCCATTGTCTAGTACCCATAGTACATACACTTCACACTTTCCCCGACATAAATATAAAAGTATAATAGTATAGTAATAGTATAAATAGTTTTAATAGTTTCAATAATTTAATTAGTTTAAAAATTAGTAAAGTTTATTAATAGTAGTGTACAGTTTTCAAAATTTTGTAATAAAGTGTCAAATAAACAATGCGATAAAATCCGTATGGAGTACCTATTATTTTCACACTTAAACAGATTCAAGAATCGTATCCAGGGCAGCTGTAAGCTTGAGCTGAAAGAGAGCCCACGAGACCATCTAAGAATAAGTAATTGAGCAGCGATAGCTCAGTGGGGAGACCAACAGACTGCAATGCAAAGGGTCTCGGGTTCGAACCCACGTCGCGCACGTCTGACTTTCGGAAGTTATATGACTTTTCAAAATTATGTGCGTATTGATTGACAATTATCGCCTGCTCCGGGCCTCGGAAAGCACGTTAAGCCGTCGGTCCCGGCTACCATGAACATCTATGGCAGTCGTTATTGGGAGAGTGTCGACACAAAAGATCCCACTGGGTCGAAGTGTCGCCGGTCTGCACTGACTGGCCCCCACGTAAGATAAGATAAGAATAAGTACCTATGTGATTTTATATAATGATAACAATGACTGGTCGCGCAAATATTCCGTCAGCTGCGTTAAATTATAGATAGGTAGGTATATACGAGATCAGTTTTTGTTCCATTGTTCAGATAATTGTGGCAACAATTATTATACACATCGTTTAATGATGAAGTTAAAGTTTACTCACAGTTAACTAGTTCAAATCAATCTTTTTGTTTGTTATTGTCTTTAGTAAAGGCGATAGCATAGTAGGTTGAAGTCCCGGTATCGATACTTTATGAACTTACTAGATGTGCCCGCGGTTTAACCCGCGTTTATGATTACTGCGCCGCCCCCGTGGGTCGTAGCGTGATGTTATATAGCCTATAGCCTTCCTCGATAAATAAGCTATCCAATAAAAATTAGCGCGTTCAAACAAACAAACTTTTCAGCTTTGGTAGGTTTAAATATATATCTATACTAATATTATAAAGCTGAAGAGTTCGTTTGTTTGAACACGCTAATCTCAGGAACTACAGGTTCGAATTGAAAAATTCTTTTAGTGTTGGATAGCCTATTTATCGAGGAAGGCTATAGGCTATATAACATCACGCTACAGCCTATGAGGGCGGCGCAGTAACGATAAACGCGAGTAAAACAGCGGGCACATCTAGTACATATGTACATATAACAGTTATAGGTATTCTAAACTAAGTTCTTAACTACATGATCACAATGGACTGTGTTGCGAACGACGAAATGACGTTATGAACGTGAATTATCTATATAAAACAAAAAATGAATACAAAATGCGGAAAAACCTAAAAAAAAGAAAAAAATGAAAATGACAATCGTACATATCCAGCAATTATAGTATTATACATTAGACATAACACGTTTAACATTACTTTAAAATTTTGCGAATCGGCTATTGAATATGTCCAGTGTTATGACTTATGATGTTCCGATAAAATAAATCATTGTACATTCCATTTGTTAGTATAAACATTTATTTTGGTCTTAGAGCTTGTACACAAAACTGCGAATCGGCGCGATGCGAATTCGCAACGCAGTAAACTGTGACACGAATTGCTGCGATGCGATTTCGTGCAGCAAGGCGTCGCTCTTACACGATTCGAAAAAAATTCGAATGCGCGATGCGAATCAATTCGCAAGTTCTTACAATGCGTCGTGGGATCTTGTAGATTTTTATGATGCGACGTCGCATTACAGTTTTGTGTAGGTACAATCCCATAAACGGTTGGGTCCGGCCGTTAGGGTCCCATTCCGGTACGCCACCGGCTGCCACGCACCCACATTGAAAAAATTGTTATTCCGCTACGCCCCCGGCCGAAATGGTCCCATTGTAAAATAACCGGAGAAGACACTTGAGCAAATACTGTCAAAGCAATTAGTTTGCGTTTTTTAAACATATTATAAAGAGTAAACTTAAAAACTAATCTTATTAATTCTAAAGCTAATACATAATAGTATACACGCAGCACAAAACAAAAATATTTAAATTCAAAAACACTTTTGTTTCGACACTATTTGCTCAAGTGTCTTCTCCGGTTGTTTTACAATGGGACCGTCTCAGCCGGGGGCGTAGCGGAATAACAAATTTTTCAATGTGGGTCCGTGCCGGCCGGGGTCGTACCGGAATGGGACTCTAACGGCTGGACCCAAACGGTTGCAGCTATGTTTTCCAAAGCACTGATTATAATAGTGTTGCTTTGTGACCGCACTTTGATAATACGTGCTATCATAATAAGTACATTACATAAAATATCAAAGAGCACATGATTATAATAATTTATTCATTGTATATTTCGCCCGCGGCTTCGCTCGTTTTAGTGTAGATTAGGTTAGTATCCTATGTCCTATTACAGTCGCCTCTCGTTAATTCAAACCAGCGATAATTCGAACCTCTCAGAACAAGACAAACATACATGTTCACGCACACAAATGTTTGACTTGTGCGGGAATCGAACCCGCGACCTCATGCGTAACAGTCGGTTACACTAACCACTACGCCATCGAGGTCGAAATATATAAGGTGCTTATGTAGAGCGCTTTCTACATTTAATCTAGTTCTGTAATCGTGGGGGTCGGTTACTATAATCCTAACTAATATTATAAATGTGAAAGTGAGTTTGTTTGTTACGCTTTCACGCCTCAACTACTCGACCGATCATCATGAAATTTCGCATACATATTGTCAGGGGTACAGAATAGGACATAGAGTAGCTTTCATCCAGAAAAACACTGTTACTAACATAACCTTTCCTATATCTATGCGAGTGAAACCGCGGGCTAAATCTAGTATATTATAATGTGAGTACTCACACGTCGCACAAGCTGCCATCTCGAGCGGTTTCCTCTCGACAACTGGTCCACCCTCGCCGGAGCTGCGAGATATTAGCTCGCCGCACACGCTTCAGTCATTCTATGACGTCACTATACAGCATACAACAATAGATGAGTCTTGCATAGTTAAACTGTATGCAGAAAATTTAAAAGTATATACCTTTTATATACATATTGATAACGCAGCCTCCGTGGCGCAGCGGTAGTGTATGCGACTGCTGTGCATGAGGTCTCGGGTTCGAATCTCGGGTCGGACTAACAACGAGTATCACTGAACGAGTAGACAGACTCATACTTCGTTGTAGTTTCAAGTTCAATAATATTTTCAATCATAATAGGCGGCGAATTGATCGCCATTCTTGTCAGAAACATAACACTTTGTCCAGCCCGGGGATCGAACACATAACCTTTTGCACAGAAGTCGCATCCACTATCGCTGCGTCACCGGGTCAGCATACAACTAAAGTGTCAATAATCACTGGCCTACACTCATTTTGGTCCCTGGGATTGTAAACTTGATTTTAAGTATATCTTATAATAATAATGTCCTCCAGACCGAATTTCGGTCACGGCGGCCAATCTTAACGGAGACGAGCCGTCTGCGCAGGAGATATTATAGTGCACAAGTGTGTGCGCAAACACAAGTGCACTCTCTCTTCCCTAACTCTCACGATCCAATGGAACGATAATCCGACACGACCGGAGAGAGATCAGACGCAGGACCAACAGCTTTACGTGCTTTCCGAGGCACGGGTGTGTCTAACACCTCCAACTTCCTAACTCCGGGCTGCTATTGAGATTTCTTAACAGAAAATCCCAATAACTGTTTGTCAGCCCGACCCGGGATTCGAACTCGAGATTTCATGCACAGCAGTTTCAGAGTTGTCTGTTTGTCTTTGTGTTTGTGCCTGGTTATCTTCACAATGGCGAAATAAATTTGGATGTGGTATCCAATTATGTATTGGAATAAGCTAACATTAAATGATATTACAGTAACATTGGTTGAGAAATTAAATTTATTGTATGTTAATTAAAAAGTGCAAGAATGCCACAAATTATTTGGAATACCTAAGTATTTAGGTGCTTGCTAGATACTAGGACTACTAATCTAGTAGTCCTAGTATCTAGTAAGGACGGAGTCCTAATTTTGAATAGTGTTCCCCGTCCCGTTAAAGGCAAAATTTTTTATATGATTACTTTGATGTCTGTTCATCTGTGCATTCGTCAGTCAAACCCCAAATTTTTAATTAAATCTGTAGCGACACATGCATGTACATTGCGTTTCGCTGAAGTTAGAGAATGCAATGCATAATGTATGTGAGCTACACCAGTCGTCACCCGCCGGGCACGATAGGTAGACCGATAGCTAGGCAGTCTGTACGAGTATGTTAGGCATTTGTAAATTGTAACGTTAGTAAAATTAATAAACCAAACTATTTCGGTGATTATCCAGAACTCTTTCATTTAACTATCCCAAAGACATCAGAGACATTGGTAGATATCACATAAAAGGCAGTAGATGGTAAAAATCTATTGACTAACAAAAATGATATGAAGGTATTTTTTAATTATAACATGTCAGAATGGTGCAAAAATGATTCTTATGCATAAGGTGGTAACATACTAGGTAATCAGGTGTGGTGTAATTAAGAAGATATCATTTCTACAAAAGAGGAAGAAAGAGTCATATCATTTGTATTTATTTTGTAAGAGATGCGAAGATGATGATTATTCAATTCAATTCAATTCAATTCGTTTATTGCACTCCATAATGTATATACAGGTCTTATAAATGTAGAGAGAACAATTATGGACCCCGTCGTATTATTATGAACATTACACAATGTTGGGTTTTAAAGCCGCAATGGTAAAAAATAATTAATGTAAATATAGAAAACGATAATTTTAATTAATAATACTGTTACAAATTTGCTAATTTGAATAAAATTCAGCTAATTACGTTGCTGACATAGAAATTGCGCGTCTGAAATTGCAAATAAAGCTATTTAATTAATATACAATATTAGCTAGCAAACATAGAAGTACTAGGGCGATAGACGCGAAGACTGATGCCTGTGAACTTGTGTCTTCCAGCACGAAGAATGGCAGCACATCTAGAGGAGCTGGGTACTCCCTCAACCAAACAGGACCTTCGATGAGTTTCTCAGGATCACCTTGCTCCATCCATTTGCCTGCTGGGAGGTAGATATTGCGGGTAACAGTGTTCTCCAGTACCACAGGAGCAACTAAAATAGTTTCGCCGAGGAGATATTCTGAAAGAAACAAAGCCTTTTGTGAATGAAAGAGCCTTTCATACATACATACATACATAGATCCACGCCTTTTTCCCAGAGGGGTAGGCAGAGACTACGGATTTCCATTTGCTACGATCCTGACACACTTGTCACTCACACACACACACACACACACACATACAACAAAGAGTCTTTCATGCCATATTATTTGATGCTGATTTGTTGATACAATTCAGCCGAACCGTTATATTTGCAAGCAACCTAGCTGATGCTAGGTTGCTCGTAAATATAACGGTTCGGTTCGGTCAGCGTACACTTGCACGTAACCGACAATAGAAGCAGAAATGAAAGGAAAGCAAGAATGAAAAATGTAGACTTGTGAGCCTTAAAAATATACTGGTAAATTTTCCACACTATTGAACCTTTTGGTTCCAGCCGGGTTAGACGGTTGGGAGTGCTGGAAGAACACCAGCTTATCTAAAAACTGGGTAAAGGCTTAAACACAGTAACAGTATTAGTAGTAACACTTCTTCCGCCGGTTTTCTTTAAAGGTGTGGTAATCCAGTTTTTTTTTAGAGGAAGCCGCGCGCAAGAATAGTAACATTGATTGCTTTCCACTTGTAAGTAAGAATGCAAAAATTTCATCAACTAGTTTTATTTAATTTTATTCGGTTTAATACTGGTTAAATCAATCAGCGTAGAGACATAAAAAGGCATCGATAACGGTTTTATATCGGTTATACGAAATCAGTGTAGTACGTACAAAACACGTGGGTAGCGGTTTTGTACCGGTTAAACATAATCAGCGTATAGACATGTAAAGGCGTCGGTAACGGTTTTATATCGGTTATACGAAATCAGTGTAGTACGTACAAAACACGTGGGTAGCGGTTTTGTACCGGTTAAACATAATCAGCGTATAGACATGTAAAGGCGTCGGTAACGGTTTTATATCGGTTATACGAAATCAGTGTAGTACGTACAAAACACGTGGGTAGCGGTTTTGTACCGGTTAAACATAATCAGCGTATAGACATGTAAAGGCGTCGGTAACGGTTTTAGTGGTTATACAAGATCAGTGTAGTATGTTAATAAATAATAGTTTAAAAAAACTAAAAAAACACGCTTTATTAAAAAAAACAAACTAAAAAGTAGAAAATAATTTAATAATTTTAATGTAAAAAAGCGTGGGGTGCTTTCTAAGATATTTTGATAACTCCACCCCACGCTTTTTTTATAAAGCGTGTTTTTTTTAGTTTTTTAAACTATTATTTATTTTTTATTTTTTAATTATTGTATTGTCATCGGTCCTCGATAAGTCTAAAACCTTTAAATGAAATCTGACCGTTTGAAGTGGGTCAAAATCGAGCTCAAAGGAGTCGGTTACATACAGACAAACATACAAGTGAAACTAATAAAAGCGTGTCAAAAAGACGAGGGCTGCGGTTTTATACCGGTTAAACAAGAACAGCGTAGATACATAAAAAGGCGCCTATAACGGTTCTATACCAGTTATACAAAAGGTATGGATAGCGGTTTTATATCAGCAAAACAAGATCAGCTTGTTAAGATGCAAGAAGAACGCTCTATAAGACTCACATGCTCACGCTGACGTAAACACATCGAAAGGCGTCGATAACGGTTCTATACCAGTTATACAAAAGGTATGGATAGCGGTTTTATATCAGCAAAACAAGATCAGCTTGTTAAGATGCAAGAAGAACGCTCTATAAGACTCACATGCTCACGCTGACGTAAACACATCGAAAGGCGTCGATAACGGTTCTATACCAGTTATACAAAAGGTATGGATAGCGGTTTTATATCAGCAAAACAAGATCAGCTTGTTAAGATGCAAGAAGAACGCTCTATAAGACTCACATGCTCACGCTGACGTAAACACATCGAAAGGCGTCGATAACGGTTCTATACCAGTTATACAAAAGGTATGGATAGCGGTTTTATATCAGCAAAACAAGATCAGCTTGTTAAGATGCAAGAAGAACGCTCTATAAGACTCACATGCTCACGCTGACGTAAACACATCGAAAGGCGTCGATAACGGTTCTATACCAGTTATACAAAAGGTATGGATAGCGGTTTTATATCAGCAAAACAAGATCAGCTTGTTAAGATGCAAGAAGAACGCTCTATAAGACTCACATGCTCACGCTGACGTAAACACATCGAAAGGCGTCGATAACGGTTCTATACCAGTTATACAAAAGGTATGGATAGCGGTTTTATATCAGCAAAACAAGATCAGCTTGTTAAGATGCAAGAAGAACGCTCTATAAGACTCACATGCTCACGCTGACGTAAACACATCGAAAGGCGTCGATAACGGTTCTATACCAGTTATACAAAAGGTATGGATAGCGGTTTTATATCAGCAAAACAAGATCAGCTTGTTAAGATGCAAGAAGAACGCTCTATAAGACTCACATGCTCACGCTGACGTAAACACATCGAAAGGCGTCGATAACGGTTCTATACCAGTTATACAAAAGGTATGGATAGCGGTTTTATATCAGCAAAACAAGATCAGCTTGTTAAGATGCAAGAAGAACGCTCTATAAGACTCACATGCTCACGCTGACGTAAACACATCGAAAGGCGTCGATAACGGTTCTATACCAGTTATACAAAAGGTATGGATAGCGGTTTTATATCAGCAAAACAAGATCAGCTTGTTAAGATGCAAGAAGAACGCTCTATAAGACTCACATGCTCACGCTGACGTAAACACATCGAAAGGCGTCGATAACGGTTCTATACCAGTTATACAAAAGGTATGGATAGCGGTTTTATATCAGCAAAACAAGATCAGCTTGTTAAGATGCAAGAAGAACGCTCTATAAGACTCACATGCTCACGCTGACGTAAACACATCGAAAGGCGTCGATAACGGTTCTATACCAGTTATACAAAAGGTATGGATAGCGGTTTTATATCAGCAAAACAAGATCAGCTTGTTAAGATGCAAGAAGAACGCTCTATAAGACTCACATGCTCACGCTGACGTAAACACATCGAAAGGCGTCGATAACGGTTCTATACCAGTTATACAAAAGGTATGGATAGCGGTTTTATATCAGCAAAACAAGATCAGCTTGTTAAGATGCAAGAAGAACGCTCTATAAGACTCACATGCTCACGCTGACGTAAACACATCGAAAGGCGTCGATAACGGTTCTATACCAGTTATACAAAAGGTATGGATAGCGGTTTTATATCAGCAAAACAAGATCAGCTTGTTAAGATGCAAGAAGAACGCTCTATAAGACTCACATGCTCACGCTGACGTAAACACATCGAAAGGCGTCGATAACGGTTCTATACCAGTTATACAAAAGGTATGGATAGCGGTTTTATATCAGCAAAACAAGATCAGCTTGTTAAGATGCAAGAAGAACGCTCTATAAGACTCACATGCTCACGCTGACGTAAACACATCGAAAGGCGTCGATAACGGTTCTATACCAGTTATACAAAAGGTATGGATAGCGGTTTTATATCAGCAAAACAAGATCAGCTTGTTAAGATGCAAGAAGAACGCTCTATAAGACTCACATGCTCACGCTGACGTAAACACATCGAAAGGCGTCGATAACGGTTCTATACCAGTTATACAAAAGGTATGGATAGCGGTTTTATATCAGCAAAACAAGATCAGCTTGTTAAGATGCAAGAAGAACGCTCTATAAGACTCACATGCTCACGCTGACGTAAACACATCGAAAGGCGTCGATAACGGTTCTATACCAGTTATACAAAAGGTATGGATAGCGGTTTTATATCAGCAAAACAAGATCAGCTTGTTAAGATGCAAGAAGAACGCTCTATAAGACTCACATGCTCACGCTGACGTAAACACATCGAAAGGCGTCGATAACGGTTCTATACCAGTTATACAAAAGGTATGGATAGCGGTTTTATATCAGCAAAACAAGATCAGCTTGTTAAGATGCAAGAAGAACGCTCTATAAGACTCACATGCTCACGCTGACGTAAACACATCGAAAGGCGTCGATAACGGTTCTATACCAGTTATACAAAAGGTATGGATAGCGGTTTTATATCAGCAAAACAAGATCAGCTTGTTAAGATGCAAGAAGAACGCTCTATAAGACTCACATGCTCACGCTGACGTAAACACATCGAAAGGCGTCGATAACGGTTCTATACCAGTTATACAAAAGGTATGGATAGCGGTTTTATATCAGCAAAACAAGATCAGCTTGTTAAGATGCAAGAAGAACGCTCTATAAGACTCACATGCTCACGCTGACGTAAACACATCGAAAGGCGTCGATAACGGTTCTATACCAGTTATACAAAAGGTATGGATAGCGGTTTTATATCAGCAAAACAAGATCAGCTTGTTAAGATGCAAGAAGAACGCTCTATAAGACTCACATGCTCACGCTGACGTAAACACATCGAAAGGCGTCGATAACGGTTCTATACCAGTTATACAAAAGGTATGGATAGCGGTTTTATATCAGCAAAACAAGATCAGCTTGTTAAGATGCAAGAAGAACGCTCTATAAGACTCACATGCTCACGCTGACGTAAACACATCGAAAGGCGTCGATAACGGTTCTATACCAGTTATACAAAAGGTATGGATAGCGGTTTTATATCAGCAAAACAAGATCAGCTTGTTAAGATGCAAGAAGAACGCTCTATAAGACTCACATGCTCACGCTGACGTAAACACATCGAAAGGCGTCGATAACGGTTCTATACCAGTTATACAAAAGGTATGGATAGCGGTTTTATATCAGCAAAACAAGATCAGCTTGTTAAGATGCAAGAAGAACGCTCTATAAGACTCACATGCTCACGCTGACGTAAACACATCGAAAGGCGTCGATAACGGTTCTATACCAGTTATACAAAAGGTATGGATAGCGGTTTTATATCAGCAAAACAAGATCAGCTTGTTAAGATGCAAGAAGAACGCTCTATAAGACTCACATGCTCACGCTGACGTAAACACATCGAAAGGCGTCGATAACGGTTCTATACCAGTTATACAAAAGGTATGGATAGCGGTTTTATATCAGCAAAACAAGATCAGCTTGTTAAGATGCAAGAAGAACGCTCTATAAGACTCACATGCTCACGCTGACGTAAACACATCGAAAGGCGTCGATAACGGTTCTATACCAGTTATACAAAAGGTATGGATAGCGGTTTTATATCAGCAAAACAAGATCAGCTTGTTAAGATGCAAGAAGAACGCTCTATAAGACTCACATGCTCACGCTGACGTAAACACATCGAAAGGCGTCGATAACGGTTCTATACCAGTTATACAAAAGGTATGGATAGCGGTTTTATATCAGCAAAACAAGATCAGCTTGTTAAGATGCAAGAAGAACGCTCTATAAGACTCACATGCTCACGCTGACGTAAACACATCGAAAGGCGTCGATAACGGTTCTATACCAGTTATACAAAAGGTATGGATAGCGGTTTTATATCAGCAAAACAAGATCAGCTTGTTAAGATGCAAGAAGAACGCTCTATAAGACTCACATGCTCACGCTGACGTAAACACATCGAAAGGCGTCGATAACGGTTCTATACCAGTTATACAAAAGGTATGGATAGCGGTTTTATATCAGCAAAACAAGATCAGCTTGTTAAGATGCAAGAAGAACGCTCTATAAGACTCACATGCTCACGCTGACGTAAACACATCGAAAGGCGTCGATAACGGTTCTATACCAGTTATACAAAAGGTATGGATAGCGGTTTTATATCAGCAAAACAAGATCAGCTTGTTAAGATGCAAGAAGAACGCTCTATAAGACTCACATGCTCACGCTGACGTAAACACATCGAAAGGCGTCGATAACGGTTCTATACCAGTTATACAAAAGGTATGGATAGCGGTTTTATATCAGCAAAACAAGATCAGCTTGTTAAGATGCAAGAAGAACGCTCTATAAGACTCACATGCTCACGCTGACGTAAACACATCGAAAGGCGTCGATAACGGTTCTATACCAGTTATACAAAAGGTATGGATAGCGGTTTTATATCAGCAAAACAAGATCAGCTTGTTAAGATGCAAGAAGAACGCTCTATAAGACTCACATGCTCACGCTGACGTAAACACATCGAAAGGCGTCGATAACGGTTCTATACCAGTTATACAAAAGGTATGGATAGCGGTTTTATATCAGCAAAACAAGATCAGCTTGTTAAGATGCAAGAAGAACGCTCTATAAGACTCACATGCTCACGCTGACGTAAACACATCGAAAGGCGTCGATAACGGTTCTATACCAGTTATACAAAAGGTATGGATAGCGGTTTTATATCAGCAAAACAAGATCAGCTTGTTAAGATGCAAGAAGAACGCTCTATAAGACTCACATGCTCACGCTGACGTAAACACATCGAAAGGCGTCGATAACGGTTCTATACCAGTTATACAAAAGGTATGGATAGCGGTTTTATATCAGCAAAACAAGATCAGCTTGTTAAGATGCAAGAAGAACGCTCTATAAGACTCACATGCTCACGCTGACGTAAACACATCGAAAGGCGTCGATAACGGTTCTATACCAGTTATACAAAAGGTATGGATAGCGGTTTTATATCAGCAAAACAAGATCAGCTTGTTAAGATGCAAGAAGAACGCTCTATAAGACTCACATGCTCACGCTGACGTAAACACATCGAAAGGCGTCGATAACGGTTCTATACCAGTTATACAAAAGGTATGGATAGCGGTTTTATATCAGCAAAACAAGATCAGCTTGTTAAGATGCAAGAAGAACGCTCTATAAGACTCACATGCTCACGCTGACGTAAACACATCGAAAGGCGTCGATAACGGTTCTATACCAGTTATACAAAAGGTATGGATAGCGGTTTTATATCAGCAAAACAAGATCAGCTTGTTAAGATGCAAGAAGAACGCTCTATAAGACTCACATGCTCACGCTGACGTAAACACATCGAAAGGCGTCGATAACGGTTCTATACCAGTTATACAAAAGGTATGGATAGCGGTTTTATATCAGCAAAACAAGATCAGCTTGTTAAGATGCAAGAAGAACGCTCTATAAGACTCACATGCTCACGCTGACGTAAACACATCGAAAGGCGTCGATAACGGTTCTATACCAGTTATACAAAAGGTATGGATAGCGGTTTTATATCAGCAAAACAAGATCAGCTTGTTAAGATGCAAGAAGAACGCTCTATAAGACTCACATGCTCACGCTGACGTAAACACATCGAAAGGCGTCGATAACGGTTCTATACCAGTTATACAAAAGGTATGGATAGCGGTTTTATATCAGCAAAACAAGATCAGCTTGTTAAGATGCAAGAAGAACGCTCTATAAGACTCACATGCTCACGCTGACGTAAACACATCGAAAGGCGTCGATAACGGTTCTATACCAGTTATACAAAAGGTATGGATAGCGGTTTTATATCAGCAAAACAAGATCAGCTTGTTAAGATGCAAGAAGAACGCTCTATAAGACTCACATGCTCACGCTGACGTAAACACATCGAAAGGCGTCGATAACGGTTCTATACCAGTTATACAAAAGGTATGGATAGCGGTTTTATATCAGCAAAACAAGATCAGCTTGTTAAGATGCAAGAAGAACGCTCTATAAGACTCACATGCTCACGCTGACGTAAACACATCGAAAGGCGTCGATAACGGTTCTATACCAGTTATACAAAAGGTATGGATAGCGGTTTTATATCAGCAAAACAAGATCAGCTTGTTAAGATGCAAGAAGAACGCTCTATAAGACTCACATGCTCACGCTGACGTAAACACATCGAAAGGCGTCGATAACGGTTCTATACCAGTTATACAAAAGGTATGGATAGCGGTTTTATATCAGCAAAACAAGATCAGCTTGTTAAGATGCAAGAAGAACGCTCTATAAGACTCACATGCTCACGCTGACGTAAACACATCGAAAGGCGTCGATAACGGTTTTGTACCGATGAAACAAGACCAGCGTAGAGACATAAAAATGTATGGGATTAAATATAATGACCACCAAAAATAGTAATTGCGCAGCAAAATATGCTTACTAAAATATATCATAACGAGCACCTATACGCCTCAAATCACTGCATTCCTTCTTGGAAGGGTTAGGCTATGTTAGGTTGCTTCTTAAACCCACCCAAAAATAGAAGCCCCTCGGAGCGGGGCTCCGTCGACTTATTTTGATCTCTTTGCTGTGCAATTTATATTTTTGGTATTAAAATGCTAATGCAAGTTTTAATTTTGGTGATCATTTACTATTTTTGACTGTTATATTTTACTATATATGGTGATAAGTTAAACATAAGCCAAAATGTATCAATAACGGTTTTATATTTTATACATCAAACTTACGATCCCAAATGGGGTGTGCCTCGGTGTCGTTGGGCGCAATCCACCAGACTGGCGGATTGACGGGGGAGCCGTCTGCCACGGCGCGGCGGCAGGCAGCTATCACTGTGGGCGCGTACTTCTCATGAAGGTCCACGAACTTCTTGCTAATTGTTACAGTCTATGGCAAAGAAAACTTTGATTATTATTGACTAGCTTTTGCCCGCGGCTTCGCTCACGTAAAAGTAGAGGTTATGTTAGTAACAGTAGTTTTTGACCGGTGATAATATACCTTTCTAATGGTGAAAGAATGTTTAAAATCTGGTGAGTCGTTTTTGAGTTAAATCTTTACAAACGAAAAATGTAGTCTTTTTCTTTATAATATTAGTATAGATTTGAGTGCACGGATGGCGTAGTGTTTTTAGTGGTCGCCTTGCCTCTGCCATTGCGCCGAGTGTTGTGGGTTTGAATCCCGCACGGCAACTTTATTTGATCCACAAATGGTTATTCCGGTTCTTTGTGTCCTTTGTTTGAATGTTTGTAAAGTCGCCCGCGACACAGGAGTTATTCCTACTGCGGGAGTGGCCTTTTTAAATACCATAAAATAAAGTAAAGACATGGACATCGACACAAAGAGATAGAGAGAGATTGGAAGCATTTGAAATGTGGTGTTGGCGTAGGATGGAAATAATAAGTTGGACTGAAAGAAAAACAAATGAGGAAGTTCTAAATATGGTAAAGGAAAAGAGACATATTCTAAAAACAATAGAGAACAGAAGAGGAAAATATTGGGCCACTTGATATGAAATGACACTTTTATAAGAAATATCTTGGAAGGAAAAATAGAAGGCAGAAGGGGAAGAGGAAGGCCAAGGAGGACGTTCATAGATCAAGTGAAAGAAAAGATAAAAGTTACGTCGTATCAAGAGGTCAAAGCGCTGGCTGAAGATAGGACATTATGGAAGAGACTCCACCGACAAGAGCTTGGCTCTTAAATTGAAGAGAAAGAATTAAGTAGTACTTAAAAATTATACCTGCCTTTATCTAGAATTCATTTAAAGATAACTCCCGCACTGTGCTTTATTTCTGTTTCTTGGAGACTTTACAATCATTCAAACAACGTACTCAAAGAACAATTTTTGTTTTATACATCTAAGGAGGCAAACAAGCATACGGCCCACCTGATGGTAAGTGGTCACCGTAGCCTATGGACGCCTGCAACACCAGAGGCATCACTTGCGTGTTACCGACCCTTTAGGAAAGGAAGTGGGAAGGAGAAGGAGCAGGAAAGGGGAGAGAGGGTGATTGGGCCTCCGGCACTCTCACTCGGCGCTCTCACACGGTAGCTAGGTAGGCAGGTAGTTAGGTAAGTAGGTAAGTAGGTGGGTAGGTAGGTAGGTAGGTAGATAGATAGGTAGGTTGGTAGGTAGTTAGGTTAGAATAGGAAAGGTATTTAAAATAACTGGTAGTCACAAACCTCTTCATCATAGTCCCATGGTACATAAGAGAACTGTATACTGGGCATGAACGTATTCGCCTGTAGCCATCTGATGAATAACTCCTTGCCAGGAGCTCCTTCATATCCGTTACCTCCGACCATATCAGGCAACACCAGTGGGTAGCCGTTCATGTTCATTTGCAGAGTCGTCGTGATCAAGGTTGGAAGACCATTCTCGAAGCTCCAGTAACTGTCCTTGTCAATCATACGAACGAAGATAGGAAGATCTTGGGTCCTGGATAAAAAACTCACGCTTAATGTGATGTAAATATGATCATACATATTATACATAGAAACACCCAGACCAAGACAAACATCCATGTTCATGCACACAAATGTTTGACTTGTGCGGGAATCGAACCCGCGACCTCAGACGTGGCAGTCGGTTACACTAACCACTACGCCATCGAGGCCGACATAAATAGTTAACTATCGCTCGCTCGAACGGTGGAGGAAAACATTGTTAGGAAACCTGCATGTCTAAGAGTTTTTCACAATGTTTATTTATTTTATTTGGAAAACAAACAGATACAAATTTAAAAATAATTGATGTTCAAATTAACTACACTTAATCCAAAGCAGTTTTCACATATAAATATGCAGTAGCGCCAAAAACTATTTGAAGTTATAATCTAAAATAACAAATGCACAAGTGATTAGCGTAACAATATAACAACAACAAAAAATTGTATTTTAAAAAGAAGTACAGTATTAAATAGTAATTTAAAGTACGAGTATGTTCTCGGAGATATTTGAAGTCTGCTAACACGCGCTGGGCCAGCGTGGCGGCTGTGTGCTCTCACTGAGAAGTGGCGCGTGCCTTGCAGTGAGACAGTTTATATACGAGTATGTTCTCGGAGATATTTGAAGTCTGCTAGCACGCGCTGGGCCAGCGTGGCGGCTGTGTGCTCTCACTGAGAAGTGGCGCGTGCCTTGCAGTGAGACAGTTTATATACGAGTATGTTCTCGGAGATATTTGAAGTCTGCTAGCACGCGCTGGGCCAGCGTGGCGGCTGTGTGCTCTCACTGAGAAGTGGCGCGTGCCTTGCAGTGAGACAGTTTATATACGAGTATGTTCTCGGAGATATTTGAAGTCTGCTAGCACGCGCTGGGCCAGCGTGGCGGCTGTGTGCTCTCACTGAGAAGTGGCGCGTGCCTTGCAGTGAGACAGTTTATATACGAGTATGTTCTCGGAGATATTTGAAGTCTGCTAGCACGCGCTGGGCCAGCGTGGCGGCTGTGTGCTCTCACTGAGAAGTGGCGCGTGCCTTGCAGTGAGACAGTTTATATACGAGTATGTTCTCGGAGATATTTGAAGTCTGCTAGCACGCGCTGGGCCAGCGTGGCGGCTGTGTGCTCTCACTGAGAAGTGGCGCGTGCCTTGCAGTGAGACAGTTTATATACGAGTATGTTCTCGGAGATATTTGAAGTCTGCTAGCACGCGCTGGGCCAGCGTGGCGGCTGTGTGCTCTCACTGAGAAGTGGCGCGTGCCTTGCAGTGAGACAGTTTATATACGAGTATGTTCTCGGAGATATTTGAAGTCTGCTAACACGCGCTGGGCCAGCGTGGCGGCTGTGTGCTCTCACTGAGAAGTGGCGCGTGCCTTGCAGTGAGACAGTTTATATACGAGTATGTTCTCGGAGATATTTGAAGTCTGCTAGCACGCGCTGGGCCAGCGTGGCGGCTGTGTGCTCTCACTGAGAAGTGGCGCGTGCCTTGCAGTGAGACAGTTTATATACGAGTATGTTCTCGGAGATATTTGAAGTCTGCTAGCACGCGCTGGGCCAGCGTGGCGGCTGTGTGCTCTCACTGAGAAGTGGCGCGTGCCTTGCAGTGAGACAGTTTATATACGAGTATGTTCTCGGAGATATTTGAAGTCTGCTAGCACGCGCTGGGCCAGCGTGGCGGCTGTGTGCTCTCACTGAGAAGTGGCGCGTGCCTTGCAGTGAGACAGTTTATATACTAGTTAAAATTATTATTATAATGGAAATAACTATTAATAAGATTCTTTAATAGCTTTAGTCTATGCGGACGGAGACGCGGGCAAAAGCTAGCATGCGAACGATCAAGGCATGGAATTCTCTGCCAAGGCACGTGTTTTCATCTTCCTTCAATCCTGGGTCCTTTAAGCGGGGCGTGAAACGCACCTTCTCAGGCCGTCAAAGTAGAGACCTCAACATCGCCTCAGCTGCTATGAGGGCGGTGTGGAGGCCACTGCTCTTAGACCACACGACTGCTTACCATCAGGCGGAGCGTGGTCATGACGACGAGCAAAAAAAAGAAAAATAAAGCATACATACATAAATCCTGCTCTGACCTCGACCAGGTCACCAAATTGGGAAACGGCCCGGACGTATTCACTTGTGATGGAATTCGGCTGATCCTCAATGTCACCTTGCAGTACCGGGATCTGAAATACAGCTTCGGCTTTACCTAGTGCCGTTATGTATTACACGTATAGCGCAATGGTTAAAGTCGTCACTGTCATCACGCAAGTACTGTTGATTCAATTCCTAAAAGGGACGAAGCGCGGTTCATGTATAGTTGTGTAAGCTACATGACTCTTATCAACTATTTGTAGTCCACACAAATTTCTTTGTATGTAAAGATTATTATCGTTCCTTTGTCCTGGAGACTTTACAAACATTAAAACACAAAAATATTTACTTGTTATGTTTTGATTACACAACTATTACTTGTTCCTTTCAGATCGAACCGACAACATGTAGCGACATACATAATAATATACAAAATGTCCGGTAATTAATGGATAACCTTGAACTGTCTTATAGGTAGAACTAATGGACGTTATAAAAAAAAATATTAAAAAAGTGCAATAGCTAGTTATTCTTTTGACTGTCTATATATTAGCATAATTAGTGTTTAATAATAAAACAACAAAAAAACCGATGGAATTCATTTATTTATGGTCATAATGTACAAGAAAGTTAAATACGGTAAATAAAAAAAAAATCATATCTCAGGTAGTTAGGATAGAGACATTTCAATGTTATCCATTAATTACCGGACACCCTGTATATCGACGATTGCACGGATGGCGTAGTGGTTTAAGTGGTCGCCTAGCTGCTGTCGCTGCGCTGAGTGTTGGGGGTTCGAATCCCAGACGGGACAAACAATTGTGTGATACACAAATATTTGTTTCGAGTCTGGTTATTCTTTGTGTCCGTTGTTTGAATGATTGTAAAGTCCCCCGCGACACAACACACACGCGACACAGGATTTGTTTCGGGTAGAACTTAACTGCACAGCAAAAAAGTACTAATTGCACAGCAAAATATGCTTACCAAAAATACTAATTGCACACCAAAATATATTTAAATAGATCAAACTAAGTCGACGGAGCCCTGCTTCGCGGGGCTCCTATTTTTAGGTGGGTTTAAGAAGGAACCTAACATAACCTAACCCTTTTGAGACGGAATGCAGTGATTTGAGGCATATAGGTGCTCGTTATGATATATTTTAGTTAGCATATTTTGCTGCGCAATTAGTATTTTTGGTGGTCATTATATTTAATCCCATTTATGTCTAGTGCGGCGATTGCCTTAAAATAAATTGTGTAATCCGCTAAGGAATTACAGCTTTTTTAATGCCATCTCCTGTAAAACAATTGTAGTATCGGGCAGCCATTAAATCTAGATATTTATCTCCTACGTAATTGGAAGCAAGCCGTTTATGGGTATAGTTCCAAACACCGTACACACGGCTAGGTACACATCAAGTTAGACATCCTATATACGCATAACTACGCTACATACAAAATAAAGAATAGTCGGAAAGGGACAGTGCATAGTGGTGTCGATGTAATGGTAAGGATAGAGCGTAACAAAAATATAACGCACTCTCTCGCACGATTCGTAGTGTTCAACTTATAATAGTTCAAAGTCCAAACAGTCTAGGTTGATGTGTCGCTGTTTGTACTAAGAATTTCTTGACAGAAAAAGTCCAATAACACTTTGCTCCACCCGGATATCAAACTCGAGTCTCTTGCACAGCAGTCATCTTCACTTTTACTACCGAGGCATTTTAACTACGCATGTAAAACATGTAGTGTAGGACGCCCTCCGGCCAGATGGACCGATGACCTGAAAAAGGTGGCTGGAGGTGACTGGATGGCGAAAACGGGAGATTGGGCCTTGTGGCGCACCTTGGGGGAGGCTTATGTCCAGCAGTGGACTGCAATAGGCTGAAATGATGATGATGATGATGATGTAAAACATATTATAAAACAGATTTCTCCGCCGCGTCTGTTCGCGATAAACTCAAAACTACTGAACGTATTTTCATGTGGTACTCACCAATAGGTAGACAGAGTGATTCATGCGGAAGGTTTAGGTGTATAATTTGTTAGCTACTAGTGAAACCGGGGTGGGTAGTATAGAATTAAAACTGACCGGTGGAGACCAACTGCTCTCTCCGGCGTCGAACTTGTAGCTGTCGACACCGATCTGGGTCCTTAGGGTCATCAGCCGGTCTATGTACCAGTTCTTCGCTGCCGTCTTTGTGAAGTCGACGTAGGTCGCTGTCGTGCCGTTGTTGTTCCACCAGCTAGTCTGTGTTACACCTGTATCCGAAGCCACTACGTATCTGGAACCGAGAAAGAACTTTAACTTTTCCTACTTATCATATCCTAACTAATATTATAAATGCGAATGTGAGTTTGTTTGTTTGTTACGCTTTCACTCCGTAACTACTCGACTGATCATCATACAATTTCACATACACGTTACCGGGAGAACAGAAAAGAACATAGGTAACATATTCATCCAGAAAAAGTACTGTTACTATGTAATATAACCTAACCTGATCTCAATTTATATGAGCGAAGCCGCGGGCAAAATCTAGTTATATTACTAACTAGCTTTTGCCCGCGGCTTCGCTCGCGTTAATTTAGAATTTGACAATCAATTCGGGTTGTACTCTGCTTATAATAATATAATTCAATCATGATTGGAAAGACACGTGGCGCCATCTATTATCATAAGAACGTTACTATTGTTATCCTCGGGAACAGTAATTTTTTTCAGGATGAAAGGTAGCCTATGTCCGTTTCTGTACACCGGTCAACGTATATGCTAAATTTCAGGATGATCGGTTCAGTGGTTTCGGCGTAAAAAGGTAATAAACAAACAAACAAACTCATTTTCGCTTTTATAATATTAGTTAGGATTAGGATGCGAATTTGAGTTCGTTTGTTACACATTAAATCCTTAAATACTCTACCCATCTTCATGTAATTTCGCATGCACTTTGTTAGGGGTACAGCAAAGGACATAGTGTATCTTTCAGCTGAAATAAACTGCTGACCCGACGGATAGATACTATAATGTCCTCCAGACCGAATATCGGCCACGGCGGCCAATCTTAACGGAGACTGGCCATCAGCGCAGGAGATATTATAGTGCACAAGTATGTGCGCAAACACAAGTGCACTCTCTGTGCCCTAACTCTCATGATCCGATGGGACGGATAATCCGACACGACCGGAGAGAGATCAGGCGCAGGACCGGCTTTACGTGTTTTCCGGGGCACGGAGGTGTCTAACACCGCCAACTTCCTAACTTTGGGCTCGTATTGAGATTTCTTAACAGAAAAACCCAATTCATTTTTGTTGGCCCGACCCGGGATTCGAACCCGAGACCTCATGCACAGCAGTCGCATTCACTACCGCTGCGCCATAGAGGCAGTGTCTGAGATAGTAATGCTATAATAACAATAATATATATAATATAATATTCTATCACATACACACAACACCATCTAGCCCAAACTAAGCAGAGCTTGTACTATGGGTACTAGACAATGGATAAACATATAAATACACTTTTTTGTTGTAAATACATACATATTATACATAGAAACACCGAGACCAAGACAAACATCCATGTTCATACACACAAATGTTTGACTTGTGCAAGAATCGAACCCACGACCTCATGCGTGGCAGTCGGTTACACTAACCACTACGCCATCGAGGCCTACAAATGATGTTATGTGTTTGACAGGTATAGGATATTATTATCTTACCCCTTCGTTGTAGCTTCAGTATACCAAGGCTCGCAATTTCTGTTCACGAAGGGATGTGCCCACATTGTCACTCTAAAGCCTTTACTCTTCAACGTAGAAATTGTGCTACTCATGCTAGGGAACCTCAGCACATCTATTGTTTCAGACCCGTAACATATCTCCCACAGGTCATCGATCTCATACTGACTCTGACTGGTGAACCCGTGGCTTGTGATCTGATCAGCGAAACCCATCACTATATCATGGTCTATCGCACTTTTATACTTTGCCCAAGTTGACCAAATTGGGTACGTGACCATCTGCTCATTGGGTATACCTGTGGGCTTCTTTAAATACGTTTCGACGGCATACTCATGCGCTTGCCGGACATTGTCGAAGATACCAACCGAATAGATGAGTACATTTCTGGTCCTTTTGCTTGAATATGGACTTTTAATACTTGCTATAAAACAAGCACCATTTCTCTCCAGATTTCTTTGGTCGACAAACAGCGGTACTTTTTTGTCAAAGTAGTAAAAAATGCCTTCGGAATTCAGCCAGTACCGCTCTGCCACGCCACAATTATCAGCTTCCTTAGTCACGTATGAGTAATCACTGAACACCAGGCGCTCTATGGGCCAGTACTGACGTTTCTGCTGAGGCCCACCGTACCAATGATGAGTACCTGTGATAACAATAAGTAGTTTAACTGCTTATCTTTTTATTGTGAAAACTACGCCGCATGTCGCACATTGTAATCTAAGCATGCGTGATTAGGTTCCAAGCTCTGAGTTGGTGTTATTATTAAGTAATAAGTTTTCTTAAATAGAATACTTAATTAAAACATTTATGCACCGATGAACGCAATAATAAAAATAAAAAAAGTAATTTAAAAGAGCGGCTGCTAGATGTACGTTTCTTAAACTAGTAGAGTCAGAATTCTTACCGAGGTCGACACAATCTCGCAATTCTGTGTTATTTAGAGCAATCCAAGTGAAGGTGATGACGTTGCCACTCCTGCTGCCAGTGATCTCTTGGTTTGTGACGGTGAGGGCGACGTTGTTTGGAAACTGGATGCTGCTCCCAGACGTAGATGAAGTACTCGATGAGACCTCTCCAGCGAGTTGGCCTATCACTGCAATAGTTGCTGAGGCACCCCCTATTCGAGAAAGTTCCTTCATTAAGAGGAAACACAAGGTCCGTTTTTCCATACAAACGTAGTCTCCTGTTCCTTCCCTGGATAATGCCAGTAGAGCAATAATTTTTCCAGAAAGTATATGCCTTCTATTAGCATATCCCTATGTTTTCCTTTTTTTCATAAACTAATTATTAAAAGAGACATGAGCCTTCAAAAACCTCAAAAATTTACTAGATTTTCTGCTGTGTTCAAACATCCAGAAAACAAATTTGATTAGATTATATAAAAAAAGGAAAACGTAGGAACACGGCCAAAGCCTTTCTATAATTTTTAATGAAAAAGTAGTTAAATCGGTCAAGTTTTGGAGAAGGAATCAGGGGACTACGAAACGTTGATTTTGTGTACTTTTAATAAGTATTTTCGGTCCAAGCTGCTGCTGTCACTATCGCGCTCACGATACTTATACATGGCACTGCGCGACAGCAATAGATTTTACAAATACCTATTTTTCATTTCTCTCGCCCTTAGTGTTTCCTCTTGAATGAACAAAGAGGGCTATCGCGCTTGGATTCACCGCTATAGGTGCTAGTGGATGGTAAGGTCTAGACGTCAAACTTTATGGTCACTTCAACAGTAACCATAGAAAACGTCAATTATTACGGCGAAATACGGCTTTTGACAGCAGCTGTGACAGTGTTGACAGGATCTTACTCGCTAGTGGCGCCGCCTGGTGAGCACAGAACGATAGCCCCCATTGTCAATGTAGTAGCGATAGCCTACTGAGTGACCGTTGCACTACCACGTTGAGGTCTCAAGTTAGGTCGCCGCACTGAGCTATCGCTGCTTAATCGTATTGCTCAAACGTATTACGTATTTACCGTATTACGTACCTAATACGGTACGATTTTTTCTTATATCCAAAACACATTTTCAGACACGCTGTTACTAAGAATGTTTTAATAGTAAGTCCCAATAATAACTTTGAATTCAGAGGAGCGCCTTGGGGTCGAACTCGAGACCTCTGCGTGGCAGTCCAACGGTCTCCAATTAGGTTATCGCTGCTAATACCCGTTAAGTTCCGGATAATGCAAACTGTCTTGGAACCCACAGACAATTAAATCAGAATTATATATTAGGAGTTGGAATGGGTCCTACTTATACACCACGAGCTTCTTGCCGGCTTCCGGACTCAGTTGCGGCTATTGAAAATGTATTACCAGATAAACCAAATAAGGCCTTTTCCGTCCTGAAAATCGAATCCGAGACATCAAACTCAGCAGTTTAATATGACTATCGCTTGCCAAGGCACTCAAGTCCAGTCAGAATTCCTTAAGCAATTGCTTCAAAACTTGCAAGCGTGGGATTGGATGCTACCAGCTTTAGTTTATGGCAGTAGTGACTTACTTCTGGCCAGTACAAGGTTGAGACCTCCATTAGCGTTGCTCTGGAGATTCACTTTCACTCCAGTCCTGTCCAGTATGGTGATGTCAACAGCGTTTGCAAACGCCACCAGCGTGGCTAAAACCACTACGAAAAAAGGATATTGAAACTCTACAAATTTTCTCCTTCCCTGCTGACAGTACATAGATGCTTTAATAATAATGTTCTCCAGACCGAATTTCGGCCACGGCGGTTAGTCTTAATGGAGACTAGCCATCTGCGCAGGAGATATTATAGTGCACAAGTGTGTGCGCAAACACAAGTGCACTCTCTGTTCCCTAACTCTCATGATCCGATGAGACGGTAATCCGGCACGACCGGAGAGAGATCGGGTGCAGGACCAACTGCTTTACGTGCTTTCCGAGGCACGGGCGTGTCTAACACCGCCAACTTCCTAACTCTGGGCTGCTATTGAGATTTCTTAACAGAAAAACCCAATAACTTATTGTTGGCCCGACCCGGGATTCGAACCCGAGACCTCACGCACAGCAGTCGCATTCACTACTGCTGCGCCACGGAGGCAGTCCTTTAATAATTACATGTGATACATACATAGTCCCTCGCTTTCACTGAAGGGGTAGGCACAGACGTATGGTACCTACATTTCGACAACTATGATGTCAGGTCTTATGCAATAAGGGTTAAGAATTATCTATTTGCAAAGTACTATGATCTGTAAACATGTCGCAATCTTAAAATACAGAGACTTATCTGAGAATTTTGGGTTAAACAAATTTGAACTCTATTGCAATTACTTAATACAATTATAATATTAGAATAGAATGGTCACACAATTAGAGTTGAAATTGCCGAACTTCCAAATTTCGTTTTGAGTCGCTGTTTTATTAACTAATATATTATTGTGCCTGATAGATGGACATGTTTTCAGACTTCGAGCTGCTATTGGTAATTTCTGACCATTTCTTCCAGGTTTCTTCTCATAGGCTCAACCCTTTGCCTAAGCCTAGCAATTAACCTAACTGTAGCGTCAGTAACTTAGTAACTATTATTGAACTTTACTACTATTTAAGCTATATAATTTAATTAAGACTATTAATATTTATGTTTACACTTTGCCCCCACGTTTCGGTTGCTATACAGCAGCCATGTTCACGGGGAGACTAAGATGGTAGTAGTCTCAATGTTCTAAAGTGTATCTAGTTATTTCAAAGTACCCGAACATAATTTAATCTTTGGTGTTTCTATTTACGTACAATGATCTCAAAATATCATGAAGTCCAGCTGTGGTTTGCTTCTTCTTGGGTTAGACTATTTGAATTACTGGATCCCAAGCTGGTGGTAGGTACATTCCAAGCATCTTCTCTATTGAAATTTGGATGTTTTTCAATTTAGCCTCGCGGAGCATCCGTGTTAGGAATCGGTGTTCTTTTGCGAGTAAACTCGTATATATAACTTATATATTTTAACTTTCATAAGTGTTACTTTGTGACCTAAAAGAATAAATGATTGCCGACTTTGCTTTAACAGATAATTTATAAAACACTTTGACGAATCCGGGAATCAGACCTACTTTAGCAACACCTTTCCGTGACACTTATTATGAGGTCATTACGCGGTTATAACTTTTCTAGTTGGTGCACCAAGGGTTTTACTAAAAACTAAATCTCTCCCTCTTAATATAAAATCATGACAAAATGATTTTCTATACTAGGTTATATGGGATTGAACTTTAAACACGAAATTTTAAACGTAATATTTGTGGACTGAAACGATTTAGGGACTGCAGACTAACTGCGGACACGCCTAAAAAATAATAGTTTTTGTGATGTACCGCCATTTGCCATCGTAGAGTATACGATGTAGACTATACATATAACTAATAAAGTCTATTTCTAGTAAAGACCTTAAAACTATCACAATAATCGCGGCAATTTTATTATTAAGTTAAAATAATGCGAAGAAAACGACGCGTTTTTGGCAAACTTAAAAGACGCCAAGCGAAAAACCAGCTTGCCACATTTAACAGAAGATGCTATATGCTTTGTCTTGTTTATCTTACTAAGTTTCTATATGTTCTTCTCACTAGAACATTGCCCACTTTAATCATGGCTGTATCTAGAGTTATGTAAGACTAAGCAAGCAATTGTAGTATGGAGGTCAATAGGAATAAGTACTTACATGTCGCTCGGACTGCCATCTCGAAGGCTCTCCAGCACCAACTGTTCTACACACACCAGAGCATTTGATTTTATCGACATCATTTTTGTCATACTTCAACTCCAAGTCAAGTAGACACTTCAACCACTTTATGATATCATTAACATTGTTAATTTCCAGTAGGAATGCTAAGCTAATTATTGCACAATATTTATTTTTGAAGTGAAAACTTCTTTAGGCGCGTTGAGCACTTCTTGGGTGAACAAAAATATAGAACTCACGTCATCGTCACGCTTCGTCATCGTCACGCTTCCACGCTTTCCATTTTGAATTATTTTCGAATATTAACAATATCTCAAAAATGGTGCGTCCTACGCAAGAAATAACGAAATTTTGACCCCCTTAATAACGCCTAAGAAAGTATCAGGAATCCGACACGACAGTTTTTTTTTGTTTATAAAGAAGTGTTTATGATCAAGGATTAAAGTTTTCACTTCTATCGGCAGTCCCCAAAGACTGCCCCAATTTTTTAAATATATTTCTTTAATAACTACGATAGCTTAGTGGGAGACCGAAAGATTGGTAGGTCTGGAGTTCAATCTCATCTCATGACTCTTCGTAGAATAAGTGCTTATTAAATAGTTAATGATTGTTCATTTAAAGAGTGAAGGAAAATATCGTGAGAAAACCTGCAAAGATATGTGAAGTCTAGCCGTAGATGACTAGCTTGATGGACTATGGCCTAGCCCATCCCACACTGAGGAGAGTACTGTGCCCAGCAGTGGGACAGTTTAATATAGGGCTGATATTATATCATACTAGTATATTACTTTGGCTACGGTCTTCTGTAGGGAAGTCTCCAATAGTCAATAATTTTTTATTGCCCTTGTGACGTGGCAAGTGATAACTGGCACTCATAGACTAAGCTGTTTCTTCTTAGCATAGCAGAAGCAATGGTGGGATAGCACAATCAAGCTGTAACCTGCTCTAAAAAAAGAGAGAATAGAAATTGCCTATATGTTCTTCATATGGAAGAGAGACTGCTACGGTGACGCATTGCTAGTGATTGAGACCGCTGTGAACGCGTGTATCGGTTTCGTATCCTGGGCCGGGCAGAGTAATATTAGATCTTTCCCTTAGTTAATTGCCAGCAGCGGCATGTTGTCTACAGATGTTAGGTCCTCCAGACCGAAGTTTGGTCATGGCAGCCAATCTAAGATATTAAACTAGCAGGAGATGTTATAGAGCAAGTGCACTCTCTATTCACTAACTCTCATGGTCTTTTGAGGCAATCTGACGGTCGGAAGGATCAGCCGCAGGACCAGCTGCCTTCGTTTGCTGAAGCAAGGTGTTTTTCGTCACCACTAACTTCCAAATAGAGGGCTGCTTTTGAGATTTTCTCGGAATTCGAATCCTATCACTTCTGCGCCATCAAGGCAGTCAACATGTTGTTCACTGCTGAGATGGGATACAAGCGTACGGCTCCTGATGATAAGCGATTCCCGTAGCCTATAATAGCTTGCATTACTTGCATTATCACTTGCGCATAATATACCTTAACCGGCAAATTAAATTAAAATGGGATTAAAGTAATGGGTGAGTTTCGTTTCGCACAAGCTCTTTTTCATAAAATACTAACAAATATTATAAATGCGAATGTAAGTTTGTTTGTTTGTTTGTCACGCTTTAACTACTTACTCCACGATTATGAAATTTCGTATACACATTATCAGGGGAACCTACCTACAGAAAAGGACATAGGGTATCTTTTATCCAGAAAATAGTAGAGTTTCCGAGGGATATAAAATTTACATAACATACAAATAACCGACATTTTCGTGAACGAAGCCGCGGACAAAATCTAGTAAGTAAATTTAAATTATCTTTTGCTCGTGGTTTCGCTCATTTGGGAACAGTGCTTTTTTTTCTGAATGATTATGATCGGTTGAGTAGTTAAGGCGTGAAAGCGTAACAAACAAACGAACTCACATTTGCATTCGTAATATTAGTTAGGATTCTAAATTTCATTTTGTTATTCTAATAATTTTTGTGTAGTGTTTTAGTATATATATTATACTAGCTTTTGCCCGCGGCTTCGCTCGCGTTAATTTAGAATTTGACAATCAATTCGGGTTGTACCTACTCTGCTTGTAATAATATAATTCAATCATGATTCGAAAGACACGTAGCGCCATCTATTATCATAAGTACGTTATTGTTGTTTTCCTCGGGAACAGTAATTTTTTTCGGGATGAAAGGTGGCCCATGTCCATTTCTATACACGTGACAACGTATATGCACAATTTCAGGATGACTGGTTAAGTGGTTTAGGCGTGAAAAGGTAACAAACAAACAAACTCATTTTCGCTTTTATAATATTAGTTAGGAATTTAGGATTAGGATATACAATATATTAAAACTCAAAATATGAGAGTCATTTATGACGTTGCCACATGGTATTGGCGATATGGCGTAATACAAATCTGTCATATCGTTCCGTGATACACAGACGTCATATTGTATTCATTATGTACTATCGGCTCCAGCGACGGATGACCATTTCAGAAAAATTTTCGCTTGCACATGTTGACCAGTTAAGTTTGTATCGCCTTAGAATCAGTAAACAAATGTAAAGTGTACAAAAACTCAAACAAAGAAAGGGGCGTGTCACGGTTACGGGTACCAAGTGTTGGCCTGCTATGCGATTTTAACCTTAGGAGTGGTCATCCGTCGCTGGAGTCGATAGTACCTAATAACTGATATATCGTCAAGTATTGGAATGAATGGCTACTTGATATTGTTTATAATGTCCTTAACTAATAGATGCACATTTCAAGGTCAAGTAATTCAACGAATACTCATAATATATAATAATATGTAAACAAATAAACATCAAAAGAAAATCTTGTTTTTTGAAACTTCATTTCTATGATTTGACCTACATATAAAATATCAACTCATTTAAATACCTTTCTCTATTTTTATCGCATTGATACCTATTCTAAATTATTTTTTAATATAAAGCTAGAATTTATGAGGTTTGTGAGTTTATTTTCTACTAGATGTTCCCGCGGTTTCACCCGCTTTTATCATTACTGCGCCGCCCTCGTGTGTAGTAGCGTGATGTTGTATAGCCTTCCTCGATAAATAGGCTATACAACACTAAAATAATTTTCAAATCGAACCAGTAGTTCCTGAGATTAGCGCGTTCAAACAAACAAACAAACAAACTCTTCAGCTTTATAATATTAGTATAGATATAAAGTGATGCCTATATAGCCAAAACTATATTATCTCGGTTTAAAGATCTTTATTTCTCAATAAAACACATACATGTCACTTACATGAGAACATAATAGATTTTAAAGTTAATTTACATGAATAAAAAACCCGATGTAGGTATTTAGAAATAAATAGTCCGGGCGTGTGGTTGCGAGTTCGGTACAAATAATAAAAGTGACATTGCCAATCGAGTGGTCCAAGTTAGAAGAAATAATAATTTTTAAATTTTACTTAATTCATACATATATGATCGCGGAGCTTTTTTTTGAAGATGTTAAGCGAAGTCGCCTTTTTCACGTCATTTGGAAGTGCATTATATAGTTGTGCTCCTGCAAACGTTAAACTGTTTTTACCGTAGTTTGTTCTAATGCTTGGCAAAACTAGGTGGTTATCTAAATACTGTTACGAAAAACAACAACAAATTGTGTAGTTGATTGACTAATTGCAGTAGTAGGTCTAAAGATATCTAGACCATGTTATATGCAAGCGCTCTGATACGCACTTTTAAGATACTAATATTTCTGTTGCGGACTATATTGTCAAACTGACACACTAAACAAATAAAATAATAACCTCAAAATCGGTAAGTATTTTGGTTGGTATGCAATATTCAGAAGTGTCCGTGACTTATATTTACTTTTAATTGAATGTGGTCATCATTAACCACATATTCATCATTTTTTGGTGGCTGTTGGTTCCTAGGCTAACAATGTATGGCAGCTGAACAATGTCCTTTATTAGCTAGAAACATGGCTGACATATTGTTAGAAAAATAGTAATAATTATGTACATCATGTTCCGCCTGTCGGGCGGCATGCAAATATTATACAATGTTCTTACTTATTAAGATAAGATAAGATAAGATACGTTTATTTGTGAAAACATGTGTACAGTTGATGTTACATAATATAATTTAGGTTTCAACATGCTTGGTCCCCTATTTTAGACATACAAATATTCATTTTTTAGTCATTGTTATCGTTGTAAAAGTAACAGAAATTCAGCCCACATGCAAACTTAACAATATCATAATAATCTACTTTAATAGTCATTTAAAAATATATTATATTAGACAATATAACAAATCAAAGTCAAAAACATAAAGAGAAAAATAAAATATTATTAATCATACAATTCGATCTGCAGAGCCTGTGGTGAACAGGACGAGTCCATATCGTACCTACTGTGTGAATGCGACGCGTTGGCTGGACTTAGGATGGGTCTGATGGGATTGGCATATCCAAACCCTGAAGACTTCAGGCTTCTCCCTCTGAATTGTACACTGCGGCTAATGCAGTACATTCATAAGGAGATAGCTAAGGGATAAATCTAGGGGCCGACACAAAAGATCCCACTGGGTCGAAGTGTCGCCGGTATGTACTGACTGGCCCCCACACACAAGATAAGATACTTATTAATCATTATTTAATTGTTACAATTTCACAAACTTATATCATTATTATAAATATTATTTATTTATTTATTTAAAAATAAATAAATAAATAAAATTATACCATTATCACAAGATTACAGTTATTATATAAAATTATTGAATACACATTAAAAATATCAAATAAGTAAAAGATTAAGTTAAATACTACTCGTAATTTACAAGATTTACCATAATCATGGACATGAGATTTTTAAATATGACCTCATTTCGCTGTTACTTGATTTATATAACAAGCTGTTAGCTACTACTTGAGCAGCGATAGCTCAGTGGGGAGACCAACAGACTGCAATGCAGAGGGGGTCTCGGGTTCGAACCCACGTCGCGCACCTCTGACTTTCGGAAGTTATATGACTTTTCGAAATTATGTGCGTATTGATTGACAATTATCGCCTGCTCCGTACCTCAGAGAGCACGTTAAGCCGTCGGTCCTGGCTGCCATGAACATTTATGGCAGTCGTTATTGGGAGAGTGTCGACACAAAAGATCCCACTAGGTCGAAGTGTCGCTGGTCTGCACTGACTGGCACCCACATAAGATAAGATAGCTGCTACTTCGTATGCGTTTTGACATACCATACTCTGATACCAGAGTGTCACAGATCAAACCAGTAGCAGCTCAATATACCAAATTTTAAAACAAAGCATTTAAAACCTAGCTAATAACTAATAAACAAATAATTAACATAATATATACACAAATTATTTACAAGACATATTAACTAAAGAGAAAAATAAAACAACAAAATTAAAAAGCGTCATAATATTCATCCGCATCGTCGTCAATTGGCAACGTGACCAGAAGACTGGCAGCATTGCCTCGTTGAATGGCAATACTTATTCTTTGTGCAAAGAAAATACCAGCACTCTGGTAATTGTCATTTCAGCCTATTACAGTCCACTGCTGGACATAAGCCTCCTCCAGGGTGCGCCACAAGGCCCGATCTCCCGTTTTCGCCACCCAGTCACCTCCAGCCACCTTTTTCAGGTCATCGGTCCATCTGGCCGGAGGGCGTCCTACACTACGCTTACCGAGTCGTGGTCTGGTAATTGAATTTTTTTATAATTTACATGAGTTTTGGAAAAATAATAAAAGTTCGTAATATAAATTAACGAAGGCTATTATTTTGTGTTCTGATAACTAGGTAGGCCTAAATATTGTTTTTGCATATCTGACAGGTTGATTGGAGACTATACCGTAGGTACAAGTACTACATGTTACATAAATACCTTCTATGCACACAGATTAGCAATAAACGTATCTTTATCTTCATCAAAATCAGCCCAGCAATTTAGCCTTGATAAAGTAACAAACAGACAAAGCAGCTTTTGCATTTATAATATATCTAAGAATGGGTACTAATCTTATGTTAAAGTGTTACAATACGAAATTAAAGCAGAAAACTAGTTGGTTTATCTATTCAAATAGTGTTGAAACAATAATATTATTGTTAGCCGGAGATGTTATCTTAATCGGCTGTTAAATGGATGCATAGATAACTGCACAATGTTGCAAATTATCATATACCTACAGTTGATGCATCTTGACTGACGGAAACAGTTTTTCTCCGTAATGAGCAAAAACTTGACATCTGATTAAAAGATCGACGTACCTGTGACAGAATACATACACATGTACAGATGCACAGCTTAAAACAGCTTTTTGGGATCTAATGGACCAAATACAATAATAAAAATTCGACCTAAAATGCTGTTCAAGTATTATGTAAACAAGATTTGAAGCCTTTTGAACCCTTTCCGTCCCCCCTTGTCAGCATAATATATCGTCACACTAATATTATAAAGGCGAAAGTTTGTAAGTGTGTGAGTATGTATGTTTGTTACTCTTTCACGCAAAAACTACTGGACCGATTGCAATTAAATGAATGTATGTAGATAGCTGGAGACCTGAATTCACACATAGGCTACTTTTTAACCCGATATTCCCACGGTAACGGGACTTACGCGGGTGAAAGCGCGGGGAAAAACTAGTCTAAAATAAACACAACATCCCTTATCCATTGGTACTAACGTTATACTTGAAAGACCCCTAATTCGTCTGACTGGATCCAAAATTGGTCTGTCTCGCCAGTGGCAATGGCAGTAGATATATCTAATTGCAAAAACTGCCAGTTCTGTTAATACAGTATTTAGAAAATATATTGTGTACTTAAGACTGCGCCTGCGCGAAATGTGCCAAAACAGGCGGTCACAGTTAAGTGAATAAAATCAACACTTTTTGTTTAATACAAATATAAAGTATACATTTACCATAACAATGGATGTATTTACAATTACTCCGTGTAAAAAACTTTAAATAATTAATATTTTCGCGTACAAAATTACGTAAAGTACGAAAAATGCAAAAACGTAAGCTCGTGTTACGTGATTTATAGATTACTAGATGTTGCCCGCGGCTTCGCTCGCGTTAATTTAGAATTTGACAATCAATTCGGGTCGTACTCTGCTTGTAATAATATAAATCATGATTCCAAAGACACGTGGCACCATCTATTATCATAAGAACGTTATTGTTGTTTTCCTCGGGAACAGTAATTTTTTTCGGGATGAAAGGTAGCCTATGTCCGTTTCTGTACACCTGTCAACGTATATGCAAAATTTCAGGATGATCGGTTCAGTGGTTTAGGCGTGAAAAGGTAACAAACAAACACATTTTCGCTTTTATAATATTAGTTAGGATTAGGATTAGGATAACAGTAGAAATCTATCTTATTTTACAGTTTAAACGAAACATAAATAGTTATATTACAATTCGTCCGTCCCATATATTTAAGTTATTGGTTGACAATAAAGATACATATTTATCAACAAAGCACTTTAAATCCTCCATACAATTTTACCATGGTGGCCGCGCGCCGATTTGAATATGCGCCGCACGAGCTCTGTCATTATCTGTCTTACGCTCGACGCAGACTTAATCCAGAAATGGTTGTTCGAAGTTTGGATGTTTTGTGTCCTTGTGTCCGTTGTTTCAATGTTTGCAAAATATCCCACAACATATTGGTGCGTAATATAATTTATATATATTACGCACCAATATTGCTTTTTAAATATTAATAGAAGTAAATCACTTTTAAAAAATACACATGTTGGCTATAAAATGGGATTCACTGGAAATTGAAAATGGGACCCATTGTTAATACCTAAAAATGGGATCTAAAACTGGGATCCAAAGAAAATAAAGCAGGTATGGCAATAACCCTTCGAAAATACAGGGAAGAGGTACGTGCCCAGCAGCTGGATATTATTATTAGTAGAATAAAAAGCAATAGAGCTAACAAATAAAAATAAAACAATTTCGTTTCTTACATTACTATATTATTCAAAATTGATTATGTACATAATTTTATACCAAAACACACTCGCAAAAGAAATTTACTTTAGTAAAAAATCATGCACTATATTCGTAATCACACCAAGCAATATCAGGATTGCAGAACTGAGAAGAGATGATTGTGAATCCGTCGAGTTAGATATTTCTCGAACGAAATAGGGTAGGGTGTTGAGCGGTGCTGGGTAGTTTCTTAGCCAGGTGGGACCTTGGACGGCCTTGGTCTGGTCTCCTTCTTCATACCAGATCCCTGCTGGCAGGTATATGTCGCGGGAAGTGGCACCTTCCGTAAGAACTGGCGCCACCAGTATTGACTCGCCGAGTAGGTACTCTGTAAAGGAATAGTTTTACTTAAAGGAAAATACCGTGAGGAAACCTGCATGTCTAACAGTTCTCTATAAAGTGATCGAAGATGTGTGGAGATTGCCAACCTGCACTAGGCCAGCGTGGTGTACTATGGTCTAATACTTTTCAAACTTTTTTTTTTTATACTTCTATGGTGGCAAACAAGCATACGGCCCATCTGATGGTAAGTGGTCACCGTAGCCTATAGGTGCTTGCAACACCAATGGCATCACCTGCGCGTTGCCGACCCTTTAGGAAAGGAAGTGGGAAGGAGAAGGAGCGGGATGGGTGAAAGAGGGTGATTGGGGCTCCGGCACTCTCACTCACCGAACAAAACACAACAGTAGGAATACTGCTATTTCACGTCGATATTCTGTGAGAGGGTAGTCCTTCGCCGGTCGAGCCGGCCCATTTATGCTGAAATCAGCCCTTGCCCAGCAGTGGGTCAGTTTAATACAGGGTTTTTTATGTCTGTGATATGGAGGCATTCGACGTAGGGATATTAGTTAGATTGAAAATGATGCCATATATTGTAATTTCGATTTTCCAGCCTGACTTTGCAAAGGTAAGATAATGGACAATCTCACCGTCCCAAACGATGAGTGCTTCTTCATCAGTAGGGTCGAGCCACCAGAGCGGCTTGTTGACCGGCGACCCTTCACTGACTGCAGCCTCCATAGCTTCGTAGATTACATCAGCGTACTGCGCGTGCAAATCCACGAATTTCTTCGTTATCTCCACTGTCTGGAAAACACAGGAAACACAGTTTTGGTACCTATATGTACATTGAAATTAAATTACAATATAGGGATTTTATCGCGTTGTTTATTTGACACTTTATTACAAAATTTAGAAACTGTTACACTACTATTACTATTAAACTTTAAAAATTTTGAAGCTAATTAAATTATTGAAACTATTTATACTATTACTATACTATTATACTATTTATATTTACACTTTCCCCGACGTTTCGGTTGCTTTTCAGCAGCCATGGTCACGGGGAGACTAAGATGGTAGTTGTCTCAATGTTTAAGTGTAGTTATTTCAAAGTACTCGAACGTAATTTAATTATGGGTGTTTCTATTTACGCAGAATGAGCTCAAAGTATCATGAAGTCTAGCTGTGGTTTGCCTTTTCTTGGGTTTGACTATTTGAATTACTGGATCCCAAGCTGGTGGTATATTCCAACCATCTTCTCTATTGAAATTAGAATGTTTTTTGATTTCAATAGCCTCGCGAAGCATCTTTGGTAGGAATCGGTGTTCTTTAGCGAGCATCTGTGGTTTGTCAAATCTCAGGTAGTGTTTGATCCCCTGTTGCACATGTTCACACACAGCAGACTTATATAGTAGTTTAATTTCAATGAATAACATTCGCGTAAACAGAAGACAATATAACCTATATTATATGTAGTTTCTCAAAGAACAAACCTTTCTCTGATATTTCTCCGGTCCTGTCAGATTGCCGTACTATCATACACAGTCAATCATGCACATACTTGTGCATTATAATAATATTGCCTGTGTAAATGGCCAGTCTCTGTTAAGATTGGCCGCCGTGACCGAAATTCAGTCTTGAGGACATTTTCTTTAGTACTTATCTCAAAGCTAACGCAATAGTTAGCAATCTAGATTTGGCCACATCTAAACCTGTCATCTATACTAATATTATAAAGCTGAAGAATTTGTTTATTTGTTTGAACGCGCTAATCTCAGGAACTACAGGTTCGAATTGAAAAATTATTTTAGTGTTGGATAGCCTATTTATCGAGGAAGGCTATAAGCTATATAACATCACGCTACGACCCACGGAGGCGCCGTAGTAACGATAAACGCGGGTGAAACCGCGGGAACATCTAGTCTAAATATTAGATACTAGCTGGCTTCCCGCGAATTCACTCGCGTTTATAATTATTGCATCGCTCCTGTAGCTCGTAGCGTGATGTTACCTAGGTTATTTCTGATTTAAGTAGATTTCTAATGACAAAGATTTTTTAAATCAGTCAATTCGTTTTTATGTTCATTAGGAACAAAAATATAAATCTTTTATCATTAAAATAATAAATTCATTTCATTTCATTTATTCAAGAACAATTTACATTGTGTAAGAATGTACCTACAATAATAATAATAAAGACAATTAATTAAATAAAAACAACATTGCAAATCAGTTAACAAATTGAATAGATTAAAATAATAAATTGATCAATAATTAAAAAACAAGTTAATAAGTAGGTAGTCAAGTAAAAATTCCTATGTATATTATCGCTCGCTTTAACGGTGAAGGGAAACCATGAAGGTAATACAAAGAGAGAAACGTAAGGGATCCTGCATGTCTGACAGTTCTGATAATGTTCTGTTCAGATGTGTGTAGTCAGCAGGCCAGTCTGTAATCTACAGATGACAGCATCTGTAGATTACAGACTGGCCTGCTCTTTGCCTTGGCTGTGACTTGTGGTAGACTATGGCTAAGCCTTTCTTACCTGAGAAAAAATCCGTGCTTAACAGTGAAACTGTTTTTGAAGTGAAAACTTCTTTAGGCGCGTTGAGCACTTCTTGGGTGAACAAAAATCATAGAATTCGCGTCATTGTCACGCTCCGTCATCGTCACGCTTCCACGCTTTCCATTTTTGAATTATTTTAGAATATTAACAATATCCCAGAAAAGGTGCGTCCTACGCAAAAAATAACGAAATTTTGACCCCCTTAATAACACCTAAGAGAGTATCGGGAATCCGAACCGTCGTCTTTTTTTTTGTTTTTTTTTTGTTTATAAAGAAGTGTTTATCTTTCACTTCTATCGGCAGTCTCCAAATACTGACCCAATTTTTTTTTATACCGTGCTACTTATTTTTAGTGTACCTACTGGATTAATTCTAGGCGCTTAGTCAATCTATTTATAAAGTTGATCATGTATTCAGCTGCCAATATTTAATCGGAATAACATTGCTGTCTGTGTTATGAAACCGGATATCTTCATGTCAATGATTGTTAGTAAAGTTACACGCCCCATCGCCTGTCGTCCGTAACATAACAATTATATTAACGATTATTGAAGCAAGCTCCAATTATTATCTATTGTCAATTATGCAGATATTGTAATTTAAGTACTACAAGAGTATTTTGCTTAGGCATTCTTGGAACATGTTTTGTTACGTGGGAGTACGCCATTTTTTATTTATTTGTTTTGAAACATCTTGCGATTTGTTTGCGAAAGGAGGGTGGCTTGTTCAAGAATATTTGTGCAGTATTCAGATTTTTTGGAGTCACGTCAACGTGCCGCGTCGCGACACCGCATCATTCCACGTTAACGACATGTGACGCGGTGTTGTGGACAAACTCTTATAGCCACGCGAGCGAAGTCGCGAGCAAAAGCCAGTAGTTAATATAATGACATGGTGAAATTATAAAAATAAAGAATAGATAATAATTAGAATTTCAATTCATAAAATACTTTAACAAGAATGATTATACCCACATTTCCACCATTATTTATTTATTTATTTATTTATATCCAATTTACAACACTACCATTACAAGAAAAAACTTAATGCGATAGCGTGGTTCACTTTAACGTAATTAATTAATTATAACTAATAATATTCTATCTATTTACACATTTTAATTTTATACATTTATATCTAGATTACCCGTTTCCATAACAAATTATAAACAACGTTATCCTTGTAAATTCACTCATAGTGCAACAGAACAGATCTATTTTATCCGCGACCCGGTTGATGGTTCTGTGTGCGCGCGTCAGAGGCGCCTCCTGCAGCAGGTTGGTGCGTGCGCGGGGCACTCGCAACAACTGCGGCCTTCGTCGCCGGTATATATACCTATCCGGAACGTTAAAATTTAACATCTCCAGCAATGTTGGGTTCATTATTTTGCCCCTTATAACTTTAAATATATATGAGTTAATAGCCAGTTCTCTTCTTACCCCCAACTCATTATAACCAACCATACCCAACACGAATAGAGTTGGATACATTAAAGGGTAAAAAGGATACACGCCGTAATACCTCATATATAAAAATCTAATAAATTTATTTTGCACTCGCTCCAACATAAGATTATATTTAACTTCATGTGGGCTCCAGATGACTGCATTGCATTCTAATTGACTTCTTACCAATGCGTTATATAATGTGACAATAGCTGATACATTAGTGAAGCTATGAACGGTTCTAAGTAAGAAGCCTAGGTTTCTGAAGGCTTTCTTGCAGATCTTAACCACGTGATTACGAAACGTCAGCCCAGTATCAATACTCACTCCTAGATCTCTCACCTCTGTGACCCGAGTCAATGGAGTGCCGTCTATATTATATTCATATGTGATTGGAGTACGTGCACGAGAGAACGTGATAGTCACACACTTAGAGTGGTTAAATTGTAATTGTAATATTATGTTTTAGTTCCCACGTAATAGTTAACTGAACACACTTTCAGATATAAGTGCTTCTGAGAATTGCTTCACAGAAAAACTAATCATTTGTCTGAACAGCAATCGAACCGGTGACCTCACAACAGTCGCATACAATACCTCTGTGTCACTAAGACAGTCTATTTTTATATATATAACTAGATGTTCCCGCGGTTTCACCCGCGTTTATCGTTACGGCGCCGCCCCCGTGGCCTTTTTTTTTTTTCTCTTTATTTAATTTAGGGACTTTTATATAAAATACATGGCAGTCCCATCGTACCTTATTACAATATTATTCATAATAATTAACAAACTTAACCTAATTAGACTTAAAACGAAGACTAATAAATCTAAACGAACTTTCAGCAGCACTGTACATTGGCATAGACAAAATCTCATGAAAACAGCCTGTATTATTCCTATCTATTTTTAAATTAGTTATTAATATTTCCCTTTCGGATTGGAACCGGACACATTCCGTTAACAAATGCACAACGTCTTCTACCGTGCCACATGTTTCGCAATTTGGCGAGTTGCACTTTTTCATAAGCAAAGCAAACTTATTGAGCGGCATGTGTCCAGCTCTCAACCTCATAGCTACTACTAACAATTGTCTACTTAACTTAACCCCCGTGGGTCGTAGCGTGATGTTATATAGCCTATAGCCTTCCTAGATAAATAGCCTATCCAACACTAAAATAATTTTTCAAATCGAACCAGTAGTAATCACGCAGAATAAACCAGGAGTAACATCGTTTCTACTATGTCTGTAATGAGTAATTATTTTGCTGCAATGTTATTTTAAAACTGCAATATCTCCTAAGATATTCATTGAAATCGAATGATGTAAAGGGCAATTTTGTTTTAAATTAAATACTTGTGATGAATAACGTATTTATTTGGATAAGGATTAATATCATGTTTATAATAATATCTTCGCAAATAATGCATTATTTTAGAACAAACTTGGTTAGCATAAAAATGGTTATAGTGAGCCAACCTTAAAAGATAGACATATGCTGTCGTGGACTTTTTTTTAGAACTTTTAAAGGGGAACAATTCTGTCATACATGATTTTTGCGAAACTTTAACTGTTTACGCAGCGCACGCAGCGTAAGCTGTCAAAAGGAAAAAATACCCTCCGATTTTGAAGCATTCTTCATTGGTGCTCAGCTCCTATTGATCTTAGCGTGATAATATATAGCCTATAGCCTTCCTCGATAAATGGGCTATCTAAAACTGAAAGAATTTTTCAAATCGGACCTGTAGTTCCTGAGATTAGCGCGTTCAAGCAAACAAACAAACAAACTCTTCAGCTTTATAATATTAGTATAGATTCTTCTGTACGTGTATTGACAGTGAACTTCTCCTAAACGGCTGGACCGATTTGAATGAAACTTTTTGTGTGTGTTCAAGTGGATTCGAGGACGGTTTAGATGTGCTTTTTTTTTTTTTCTTTTGTTCAGGACATCGTCTGTCGGGACAGCTAGTATAATTATAAAATCATATGTAATGACTATGGAAAATATTTTTGAAATTTTCCTGTCATGTGTATGATCTTGATATTGCCGTTAGAGAAGTTAGCGTTTATATTTGTAGTCGATAGTGAGGACCCAAGTTTGATATCTGGGTCAGGGGAAATGTTATTGAGCTTTTCTGATAGGAAATCTCGGAAATGGCATGTTTTACTTTTTTTTTTAGTAGTATAAGTATATTTCATGTAAGTAGATAACTCACCTCGTCATCGAAGTTCCACGGTGCGAAAGAAAACTGCATAACTGGTAAAAATGTGTTTGCCTGCACCCATCTGACGAAGAGTTCCTTCGTAGGAAGGTCAGCTTGATCATGGTCCAAGTTGAAGCCGTTGCCACCGATCATGTCTGGCAGAACATACGGGTAGCCGTTCAGGTTCATTTGGAAGGTAGTAGTGATGACAGTGGAGAGGCCATTGTTCAGACCCCAGATGGAGTCCCGGTCCACCATTCGGGTGTATATTGGAAGGTCTTGGTTCCTGAAATATATTGTTTTTGGATTAGAACTAAGAAATTATAAGAAGTAAAATAAAACACTAATCTATACTAATATTATAAAGCTGAAAAGTTTGTTTGTTTGTTTGTTTGAACAAGCTAATCTCAGGAACTACTGGTTCGAATTGAAAAATTATTTTAGTGTTGGATAGCCTATTTATCGAGGAAGGCTATAGGCTATATAACATCACGCTACGACCCACGGGGGCGGCGCAGTAATAAACGCGGGTAAAACCGCGGGCACATCTAGTATAATAATAAAATAAGTAACTGATACCCTTTTTTAATTATCGAATATGGTTTATTATAAAGATAAATGAATTTTTAAAATAACCATAGCATGTTGTATAGAAACCATTAAATTAAATGTAGAATATAAAGGGCAATTTCATAATTAAATACCTAATATTGACCTGGACCTGGACTGACCTAATATTAGACTGGCCAGTTGGCCAGTTTTCGTACACACTTGTGCACTCTCTGTTCCCTAACTCTCATGATCAGATGGGAGGGCAATTCGACACGACCGGAGAGAGATCAGGCGCGGGCATGTCTAACACCACCAACTTCTTAACTCTGAGTTGCGATTGAGATTTCTAAACAGAAAACCGAATAACTTTTTGTAGACTCAACCCGGGATTGGAACCCGAGACCTCATGCACAGCAGTCGCATTCGCTACCGCTGCGCCACGGAGGTAAGAAGCATAGCTGATGCTATGACGGTGTAATTTCCTTATCATTTCGCGCATACGGCCGAGAGGCGAGAGGAAGAAAAAAGACCGGCCAAGTGCGAGTCGGACTCACGCACGAAGGGTTCCGTACCATTATCTATAAAAACGGCAAAAAACCATGTCTGTTGTATGGGAGCCCCTCTTAAATATTTGTTTTATTTTAATTTACTTAATTATTTATTTTAAAGTGAATAAATAACTAAATATTCTGTGAATATTTCAAGCGTCTACCTGTTGCCGTTATCAATACCGAGTAAAAACGAGCAAAAATATCACGTTTGTTGTATGAGAGCCGCCTTAAATATTTATTTTATTCTGTTTTTTAGTATTTGTTGTTATAGCGGCAACAGAAATACATCATCTGTAAACATTTCAACTGTTTAACTATCACGGTTCATGAGATACAGTCTGGTGACAGACGGACAGACGAACGGACAGCGGAGTCTTAGTAATAGGGTCCCGTTTTACCCTTTGGGTACGGAACCCTAAAAAGAGAGGCTACGAATTTACATTTACCTACCTGAATCCTGATCGAACTTCGATCATTTTGCCAAATCTGGCGCATGTCTTTGCGTACTCTTGGACCAGAAGATGTGGCTGTAGGTGTATGTCACCGGTTAAGTCAGATATCTGGAACATAGAACTACCATGTATAACAATATCAGACCTGTATTTAAATGTATACTAATATTATAAAGCTGAAGAGTTTGTTTGTTTGTTTGAACGCGCTAATCTCAGGAACTACTGGTTCGATATTAAAACAACTAAAAATTTCTATAGCGCCAGAAACGAACGTTTGCATATGAATATTTACAACATTAAGGAATGTTTAACCGCGGGTGATGCGGGATGTATGTTTATATGTCACGTAAGCTACTTGTTTGATAAGATAAATAACATAACATTTTAAAATACTTATTCCTTAAAGAAAGAATAACGTCGATCCAATAACATCTTACTAAGATCTTTAGAGTAAAATACTCGACACATGTAATGCCTGACTGTTAAAATATATCTATGTCTTCTAGACTTAGAACTATTTCTGTGAGTGTACCTGCGGTGCAAAACTAGCTTCTCCAGCATCAACCTTGATGCTATCGATGCCGTACGTCTCCAGCAACGTGTGGACTCGCTGATACCACCACTCCGCTGCTGAAGGGTTAGTGAAGTCGATGTACGCTGACAAGGAACCGTTGCTGTTCCACCAGCTTGTGTGCGGGCTACCAGATTCGTCTAGTACGAAGTAACTGGAAATAATACAAGGTGACGTATATTTCTCTAGGTATTAGAGGCTGTGTCTAATCTAAAGGTCTCTATTAAATAATACAAGGTGACGTATATTTTTCTAGGTATTAGAGGCTGTGTCTAATCTAAAGGTCTCTATTAAATAATACAAGGTGACGTATATTTCTCTAGGTATTAGAGGCTGTGTCTAATCTAAAGGTCTCTATTAAATAATACAAGGTGACGTATATTTCTCTAGGTATTAGAGGCTGTGTCTAATCTAAAGGTCTCTATTAAATAATACAAGGTGACGTATATTTCTCTAGGTATTAGAGGCTGTGTCTAACCTAAATGTCTCTATTAAATAATACAAGGTGACGTATATTTCTCTAGGTATTAGAGGCTGTGTCTAATCTAAAGGTCTCTATTAAATAATACAAGGTGACGTATATTTCTCTAGGTATTAGAGGCTGTGTCTAACCTAAATGTCTCTATTAAATAATACAAGGTGACGTATATTTCTCTAGGTATTAGAGGCTGTGTCTAATCTAAAGGTCTCTATTAAATAATACAAGGTGACGTATATTTCTCTAGGTATTAGAGGCTGTGTCTAATCTTAAGGTCTCTATTAAATAATACAAGGTGACGTATATTTCTCTAGGTATTAGAGGCTGTGTCTAACCTAAATGTCTCTATTAAATAATACAAGGTGACGTATATTTCTCTAGGTATTAGAGGCTGTGTCTAACCTAAATGTCTCTATTAAATAATACAAGGTGACGTATATTTCTCTAGGTATTAGAGGCTGTGTCTAACCTAAATGTCTCTATTAAATAATACAAGGTGACGTATATTTCTCTAGGTATTAGAGGCTGTGTCTAACCTAAATGTCTCTATTAAATAATACAAGGTGACGTATATTTCTCTAGGTATTAGAGGCTGTGTCTAACCTAAATGTCTCTATTAAATAATACAAGGTGACGTATATTTCTCTAGGTATTAGAGGCTGTGTCTAACCTAAATGTCTCTATTAAATAATACAAGGTGACGTATATTTCTCTAGGTATTAGAGGCTGTGTCTAACCTAAATGTCTCTATTAAATAATACAAGGTGACGTATATTTCTCTAGGTATTAGAGGCTGTGTCTAACCTAAATGTCTCTATTAAATAATACAAGGTGACGTATATTTCTCTAGGTATTAGAGGCTGTGTCTAATCTAAATGTCTCTATTAAATAATACAAGGTGACGTATATTTCTCTAGGTATTAGAGGCTGTGTCTAATCTAAATGTCTCTATTAAATAATACAAGGTGACGTATATTTCTCTAGGTATTAGAGACTGTGTCTAACCTAAATGTCTCTATTAAAGCTCTGAAGTAGTCCAACTGGAACGTACGTGCGTAGTGCCTTTTTTTCTAAATAAGATCGGCCCTAAATAGTAAGGCAACTTTTGTCGTCTGAAGTTTTCCAGACTTTGTATTGTAGGCATTCTGCTATGAATAGTGACCCAGTGATATGCTCGTTGCGCTAGCCAGCCATACCTTTTTTTGGGTCAGCCAATGGCCAACTCGTTAGAATAGTGATAAAAATATCGTCTATAAGAATATAGGCATTCCATCATCATATTGGGGATCTGGTCCTATAAGTCGAATAAAACACACCACACTCACACACGTAGATATTTACTCGTGTATGAACGAGTGAGTGAAAATAAAATGTATCGTATTATAACTATGACCTGGTTTGAAAGTGAGAGTAATTAATACTAACTTGCTATTCAGCGCTTCGGTGTACCACGGATCGCAATTCTTATTGATGAACGGATGCACCCATATGGTGACCCGGTATCCAAGTTCCTTAAGATTTTGGACCGTCTGCTTGAAGTTCGAGAACTTCTCCTCATTCACAATCAAAGAACCATAGCAGGACTCCCATTGGTCATCGATTTCGAACTGGGAATTGTTGAAGCCGTACTCCACAATTTGCTGAGCGAAGTCTAACAACTTATTATCGTCAATTTCTCTGGAGTACTGAGCCCACGTTGACCAGATCGGATATTGAACCATGCGGTAGTCTGGAGTATCTGATGGCTTGCCCAGATAGTTCTCCACTGCATGCTTGTGAGCTGTCTTTACATCTGGAAGGATCCATAGATCGTAAGCCAACACAGTCTTGTCTCTTTTAAGGGAGTAAGGCTCAGCTAATTGTGCTCCAAAACAGAGGTGGTTGCTCAAAATGTTCTTGTAGTCGACGAATAAGGGCACTTCTGAGTGAACATAGACGTATTCTCCAGCGGAATTGAGCCAATATCGTTCCATGATGGCGCCATTGTCAGTCTCCTTGTTGTAGCTCGCTGAGTACATCTGTTTGGCGTTTTCGACTGGGTATACTTGGTCCACTTGCATTGGTCCCGCGTACCAGTGTTTCAAACCTTTTGAAAATTAGATGTTTATTTAGAAGTGACAGAGGAGGATATATCCACTTAAACATAGAGTAGCACGTCTTTGAATATACACCTTGTTTTGGAACATAGCAAAAAATATAATATTATAAATAACTATTTTCATTTTTATTTTAAACTAGCTGACCTACGCAACTTATATAAGAGAATTTCCCCCGTTTTTGAAACATTATTCATTGCTGCTCCGCTTCTATTGATCGTAGCGTGATGTTATATAGTCTATAGCCTTCCTCGATAAATGGGCTATCCAACACTACAAGAATTTTTCAATTTGAACCAGTAGTTCCTGAGATTAGCGCGTTCAAACAAACAAACTATTCAGCTTTATAATATTAGTATAGATTTTGGGAAAATAAGCAATTGTAAATTACAATATACATATAAGAACATTATAATAATATCAGCCCTGTATTAAACTGTCTCACTGCTGGGCACGGGTCTCTTCTCAATGTGAGAAGGGTTAGGCCACAGTCCACCACGCTGGCCCAGTGCGGGTTGGCAGACATCAACATTGCTGGATAACCTATTTAGCGAGGAAGGCTATAGGCTATACAACATCACGCTACGACCCACGGGGGCGGCGCAGTAACGATAAACGCGGGTGAAACCGCGGGAACATCTAGTAACAAATAAATATATTTTCTGTCTAATTTGCCTACAGAAATATATTAGCAATGTTCAGTTTAGCTTCTTTTCACAGAATTTGGTTTCGGGTTACATTTTTTCTAGTTCTAAACGAATTTAGCTAAGTACTATCGCAATGATACAACATCGAGGACAGATCATTTGTAACATCTTTGTATGAACCTATGTTTCCACAAATAAATGATTTCTGATTCTGATTCTAAAACAAACATTTTTAGAATTTTTGTCTGTTTGTATATTTGTACGCACATCACGCAAAAATGATTAATGAAAGTTTACCAAGCACTGTTCTTGAGCACAAATTACTAAATTATCCTTTAAAATCATGTAAATTAGGGTGAATCGCCTTTTAAATTCGACTGTAAATTCAAAATTGTCTGTAAGCATTCATGTAGGTACCTAATATGTACAAACACCATGGCTTATTTTATTGTAATACTAGCTGTTATCTGCGACTTCGTCCGCGTAGATTTTAATTAAAAATTGTTTGTCTCCGCGGAACCCTATTTTTTTCTAAAATCAAAGTAGTCTATGTTACTCCTTATAACATCAGCTATCTGCCATTGAAAGTGCCGTCAAAATCGGTTTAGCCGTTTTGGAAATTAGACAGAATAAACAGACAGACAGACAGACAAAAATTTTAAAATAGATGTTTTCGTATAGGTACCTTATATACTTTCATATTATGCATTAGATAAAAAGCTGCTATTTTGACATTACAAGCAATTACAATTTTATTTATTTGTGTAGATATTCATAGTAAAGAATGAAAGTGAATGAAGGCAGAGAAGTGTGTCAGGATCGTAACAAATAGAAATCCGTAGTCTCTGCCTACCCCCCTGGGAAACAGGCGTGAATCTATGTATGTTTGTATATTCATAGAAACATTCTATGCACACATAGTTAGAGGTACAATCGAGCAGCGATAGCTTAGTGGGGAGACCAACAGACTGCAATGCAGAGAGTCTCGGGTTCGAACCCACGTCGCGCACCTCTGACTTTCGGAAGTTATGTGCGTATTGATTGACAATTATCGCCTGCTCCGTGCCTCGGTAAGTACGTTAAGCCGTTGGTCCCGGCTGCCATGAACATCTATGATAGTCGTTATTGGGAGAGTGTCGACACAAAAGATCCCACTGGGTCGAAGTGTCGCCGGTCTGCACTGACCGGCCCGCACATAAGATAAGATAAGATAGAGCTACAATCTGGCTTTATACTGTTTCTCGCTGATTGTAGTATTGTTTTTTTTTATGGATTAGGGGGCAAACGAGCAGATGGATCGTCTGATGGTAAGCGATTACCGCCGCCCATGGACACCCGCAACACCAGAGGAGTCACAAGTGCGTTGCCGTCCTTTTGAAAAGGAGTACGCTCTTTTCTTGAAGTGTTGAAGGTCGTATTGGTCCGCAAATACCGCATGCGACAGCTCATTCCACAGTTTTGTTGTGCGAGGCAGAAAATATGTGATTAATTGTGAGTCAAATCCTAACTAATATTAAAAATGCGAATGTGAGTTTGTTTGTTTGTTACACTTTCACTCCTTAACTACTCGACAGATCATCGTAAAATTCGCATACACGTTGTGAGGACAGAAAAGGACAGAGGGTATCTTTCATCCAGAAGCAAGTGAGAAACGGCAATGAATTGCCCTAAATATTAGAGTTCGAAAAAAATGGTTCAAGTAATATGCAAAGGTCACGTGATACCACATGACCTTGAGGTCAGGGGTTAAAGGTCATAGTCATTACGGTGGTATATCGACTATGCTGATTGACCGCGAGTCTCTAGCTCTTACGGGTCTTGAGTTGAAAGTTGTATAACAGACAGACGGACGGACGGACAAAGTTGTTGTATAAGATTTTTTTCGAACTTTGACAAGTTAATAACCTAACCTGCATTTACGCGAGCGAAGCCGTGGGCAAAATCTAGTAAGTTTATTTACTAGATGAAATAATTACATTTTCATCCGTCAGAAGCCTGTATTGAAATAAAGTTCTATAAAGTTCCTGCTGTGATTCAGCAGTACTGTTACTGCAGACAAAATAAAGAATTACCATCATAGTGTTTGATAGAGCTCTTCGAAATGTAGGAAATGTTTATCGATTTTATTGTTATACTAGCTGACCCGCGCAATTTCGTCTGCTTCGCATAACATAATTATCCGCGTTTTCGCATCATTTTTCATTTATGCTCTGCTCCTATTGGTCTTAGCGTGATGTTATATAGCCTATAGCCTTCCTCGATAAATGGGCTATCCAACACTGAAAGAACTTTTCAATTCGAACTAGTAGTTCCTGAAATTAGAGCGTTCAAACAAACAAACAAACAAACAAACTCTTCAACTTTATAATATTAGTATAGATGAATTGTAATTAATATAATTATCATTATAACTGGCGATATATAATTATGATAGTTATATTAATTATAACTCATTTTTAATAGAAATTTTCATTTCATAAATAATAATGTAACAATTTTGTTTAATCTTCAGCTGCTAATGTCGTTGACAGTACCGTCGAAGATAGTGTAGGGTTCCCAATACGTGGAAGGACCAGGACAGCAAAGAAAATGTAGTAGAACTTCAGACATGTACAATGTGAGAGGAAAAGAAAGAACAAGAAAGAAATTGGATAGAAAATGTTTTATTAAGGAACACAAATAGACAATACAATATTTCATATATTAAATCAAATTAGGTATTACTTGGCGGCAATCCATTGTAATAAAATTATTGGGAAGAAACCGTTTGGAAACGAATCAGCCTCGGTCGCCATCGGTCTTGAAGATGTCTCGCGAGACACGTGTCGACACATCTTTTGTTTTCGAAACGGAACACTGCAAGTTGGAGTAGTTCCCAGGTTTCACGACGCGGATCTCGTCATCCAGAGGATTTCGGTCTTATCAACCGTATATATTGCATAGTTGGAGCGGGCAATCCGAGGGTGCGTGGCTCTTCCCAATAATTTTATTACGAGTATTGCAGTAAGCGTATACAAAGAGCAGATGATAACACAGGCACTAAAAAAATTCTTGTCATGGCAGCAAGAGAGATTCGTCCGTCTTAAGTCTTTAAAAACGATTTGATAATATAGACTAGGCACCAAAAATAAAACGCAAAGTTAAGCATGTGATATCGCTGGTCCAATATTACAAGGTACCATGTAACATTTTTGAAAAAAATGATTCATGTATATTGCATGGTTCTATATGTCATTCCTTTTTGTTTAGACTAATATAGTACCTAATAGATGGAAGCACTTATCACCTCACAATATTAAATCGTAAATAGTTCTAAGTTACTTTTTAAGTTATTTTTACTGATATACAAATTTTAAACCTCATTTCCCCAAAAGTTAAAAAAATAACATAAGACCTTGTAATAGTGAGCCAGCGATATGCTTAACTTTGCGTACTAAGTGTATGTCACATAAAGATTAAATAGACAAACTTTTCAAGTGTCGCACTCAACGATAACTTATGTGATTTCTTCGTTACGTTTTTTCATACTAAACATTTTAAGGAGGTAATGATTAATAAGCAGCCTTACTCATAAATATATCGCTACTTAATACTTAGCTACCTCTCAACTCAAAAGCCCTCAAGTCCTTGATCAATGATTATAATAATATCAGCCCTGAAATAAATTGTCTTATAACTGCTAGGCACGAATCTCTTCTCAGTGTGAGAAGGTTGAGGCTACACTTCACAACGCTGGCCCAGCGGGGCTTGGTAGACTTCACATATTATCATTGAAAACCCTATGGAGAAGTTATAGTCGTGCAAAAATTGAAAGATTTCCTAACGATGTTTTTCTTCATATCTAAAGCGATCGATCATTAATATTTTACACGCACGTAACTTTGTAAAGTCAGAGGTGATATAACTTGGGCTCGAGCTCGAGTGTCGGTCTCTGCGTGACAGTCGAACGGTCTCGTACTTACTAGGCTACCGCTAATATTTTTTCTGATGAGTTGCTCCTTAATACGTAGCTATCTTAAATACTTGAGATAGGTTTATAAGTAAGTCTGTAAATGTCTCTTAGAGCAGATGTGTTATAAAAATATAACTTTCGCCTCAGTTTGTTTGTAACTTCCATGCCGACGGCAAAAGAAGATCCCATAAAATCTACTTTGTTTGCACATATCATGGAAACACAACTGATCGCATTTGTAGCAAATATTGGCAATTTTATCTCATAAAATTTCACACTCCTCGTTTCCAATTTACCAGAACTTGCCGTAACTGAAGCCATTTTGTGATTTAGGCAATGACGTCATCAGTTTCACCATCAACATTGCCAATATAACACCCTTACCAAAGTCTATACAATCTTCAAGTCTGGTGTACGCATCGGCGTGCCATTTGAACTTGATGCCCCTGGCCTTCGACTCTTCGTCGTAGAGTGTATTGATCGTCAGGTTCGTTGCTCCGATTGTCACTTCCACGCCGCCTTCCACTTCTTCGACGGCGAAGGGAGATGCCAGAGTCCGTCCTATGTGGCCAAAAACTGTTCGCTCGTTTTCTGGAAAATATATTAGAGTGTGTTATTGTTATGTTATGTTTGACGTCCGTCTGATGGTGTCTTATAGAATTAAGTACCAGTCTATAACTAGTATAGTCAGCAAATACACACTTTCAAAATTATAATAAAAGTTAGTTTTATTTTGCAGTAATAGTTAAAAGGTAGTTGGAATAATCAGAGTTATCTATATTAATATTACAAAGCTGAAGAGTTTGTTCGTTTAGTTGAACGCGCTAGTTTCAGGAACTACTGGTTCGAATTAAAATTTATTTTAGTGATGGGTAGCCTATTTATAGAGGAAATAATAAGAGATAAGCTATATAACATCACGCTACGACCAACAGGAGCGGAGTATCAATGAAAAATGTTGCAGAGACGGGGAAAATTCTCTTATGTGACGCAGACGAAGATTTTAATTATTTAGCTACTTATGCTGCTGCCTGTACCACAGAGGTTAAGTTTCACATTTTTCTTTTGTTAGTTGATTTTGTGTCAATGAGTTAAACAAGGATGGTTCATTGAAAAATACGACGGCCAGTTTTATTTCTGGCAACTTTTGAGGAGAATACCTTTTCATAGCCCGAAATGATTATAACTCTTGGAACCAGACGTACATCTAAATAGGTATGTTATTTATTATCAAGTTGTTTCCAATCGTTTTGTTTTGTGCAACATGTGACCTAGTTTTTATATCAGGTAAAATATCTGTCGTGTTCACATATAAAGATAAAAAGATTTTGAAAGTATTAAGATATTATAAGTGTTGTTTCTCTTTTTTATTTTAGTTTATATATTACGAGTATAATTTTGTTTTTTGTCTTATAGATTCTGTATTTATTCAACTTATCTAATAAGTATTGAGGTATTATGATACTTGTATTATTTGCACGCTATTTCTGATACCTTTAAAATAGCGCATATAATTAATTAATATTTTTAAATAAACCACTTCAGTATCTATGTGTCTTTAAAACTTGAAAGTAGTCTTTGAATTGACTTGAAATTTTAAAACAATGTTGTATTTGTATATAAGAGTGTTTTTATTACCTTTTTAGACTGAAATTTTCGACGAGAACGAAAAATATTTGCAGAATATTTCTATGTACTGCACATAATAATTAATTTCTATTAAGCGTGACCGAGTTTCACTTTGGCTTTGGCTTGCAGCTAAAATAAACACCACTACACTAGGTGGTTGTGTGTATTTTAGCTGCAAGCATTAATGTGACATCTACTGGTTGTACCAATAAATAAAAAAGGTTCTACAAACAAATGAATGTTCCAGTAAACAACAAAATTGTATGTGTATATATGTCCCAGGCAATTTGTATGATTCCGCGTTTTACAAACGGCGTCGTCCGTTTAAAAACGCTCGCTGTTTTAAAATATGTCGAAGGCAAAATGTAAATTACCTGTCACTTTATAATATGCCACAACATTTGATAGACAATTCAACAGCATAGCGAGCACCTATACGCCACAAATCACTGCATTCCGTCTCGGAAGGGTTAGGTTATGTTAGGTTCCTTCTTAAACCCTCCCAAAAATAGTCGACGGTCACCCTATTATAACAATCAACGAGCGTTTTTAAAATTGCCTGCGACATATACATATTTATCATTATTATTTTGAAAAAGAATGTCATGCTTTTGTTTTTGATGTATTACTCGTGACTTCGTTCACCTCAAAGTGACTTTCATACTATCTCTACATCATTCATCATCATCATTAAATCAGGTCAGCAGTTTTAGTCTTTGCTTTGCTTTCCATAATAATATTTATATTATGCTGTTTTCATCACCGCTTCCTGGCATATTCTTACCTTCAACGAAGACAACTTGGAACCCTCCAGTGAGGACAGGCTCTAGATTCAACGTGACGTCATTAGCGCGAGGGCTCTCCACGGATACCATGGCCGGGTGCGCCCGCGCACCCAGCGATAATAGAGCTGTTGGCAAAAAATACAAGTTTTAAATTTTTTTCTACTATGGCATAGGTTTGCACTTACTTATACGACTGATCATGAGGTCTCATGTTCGTTTACTAGATCTGGCAATAATATTAGGTTATTCTGTAAGAAAATTGATGGCACGGATAGCGTTGTAGTTTAAGGGATTGCCTCGTCGATGCCACTGCACCGAGTAATGTAGTAGTAGAACCTCGTTGATTTCAGCATGAATGGGCCGGCTCGACCGGGGAAGGATTACCCTCTCACAGAATATCGACGTGAAATAGCAGTATTCTTACTGATGTATTTCGTTCGGTGAGTGAGAATGCCGGAGGCCCAATCACTCCCTTCCCCCATCCCGTTCCTTCTCCTTCCCACTTCCTTTCCTAAAGGGTCGGCAACGCGCAAGTGATGCCTGTGGTGTCGCAGGCGTCCATAGGCTACGGTGACCACTTACCATCAGGTGGTATGCTTGTTTGCCACCTTAGTGGTATAAAAAAAAATTAAAAAACCTCGCGGCAAATATTTGTGTGATCTATAAATAGTCGTTCTAACCAAATCTGGATGTTTTTGTGGCCGTCGTTTGAATGTTTGTAAAAGCCTGCGATACAAGCATTATACTTAGTGCAAGATCAGGAGTTTACAAAAAAATTATTTCTTAACAATCAAAGCCTGGTAAAAGGTGGGTGTACCCTTGGTATAATAATATACTTCTGGTAATATGAAGGCATACATCTACCTATCCCTTCAGGTATGTCTGCATGACGCCTACACCCACATTTCGCCAACCATGGTTTATAATAGAGAGCAAGTCTATTGCCGTTAACAGAGTGCGTTCCAGAGTCTTTTCTGCTACAGAATCGCCGTGACCGAAATTTGGTCTGGAAGACATTATTATTACACTTTTTTTATAATTGTTGTGAGTTTCATACAGTGGTTAACTTATTTAAATTAAATATAGCAGAGATAAGAATTTTTATCGATACAGTCGCGTGATATCCAACGCAAACACTCCGTTTATTTGTTGTCTTGATAACATCGAAGGCATATTGATCCGATGATAATCATTTAGGTGGTAAGTAAACGTCCGTATCGATAGATCAAATAAACATTATGACGCACATTTTTGAAGGTTAGACAGAGAGATGTATTCCGACTTCCAAGGGTGCTATTTACAATGGTCACCTGACCAGTTCCAATGCGTTGAGATTTAGCAAACTGTATAAAACATTGTGAGAGCTACAAATAGTTGCTACAGTTCTAGGTGCACTTTGTGTTCTTATAGTAATTGTGAAGTCTGCCGCGATACAGGCATGTCCTGAGCGTGGCGTTATTTTAAAGGCTTATGTTTAACTTATCACCAGATATAGTAAAATATAATAGTCAAAAATAGTAAATGATCACCAAAATTAAAACCGTATTTTAATAGCAAAAATATTAATTGTACAGCAAAAAGATCAAAATAAATCGACGAACGACCTATTTATGGGTGGGTTTAAGAAGGAACCTAACATAACCTAACCCTTCCGAGACGGAATGCAGTGATTTGAGGCGTATAGGTGCTCGTTATGATATATTTTAGTAAGCATATTTTGGTGCTCAATTACTATTTTTGGTGGTCATTATATTTAGTCCCTATTTTAAATAATCGCAGAGGCAATATGGAAAATGGTTGCCTTTTCTATATGTCGATCTTATCGTCGAATCAAGATGTATTAATCTACGTAATATCATATTTCTTTTACACCTTATCGCAGGTAATCCCCTAACAATGTTCCTTGGAAAATGCCCGGGTTTTGGGCGTGGTATGTTATTTGTTGGATCAAATAATGGATGTCTGTTGTTAGAGTAAATATTACCAGCTGCTATAAGACTATTACCATTACTTTGAAAAACTGCCCAAAAAACAATTTAAATAGGTACTTATGGGCCTAATAATTTATATTTATTACGGCAATAAGCATTTTGTAAATAATGCAATAACTATGTTTTTAGGATCGCCATTTGTCGTAAATGCAAAATTTTAAACATGTTTATACATTTTTAGGTACCTATGAATATGATTAATCTATGCTTAAAGGATTTCTTGTAGAAATTAAAACATATTTAAATATAATTATTGGGTGTCGGTAACACGCTGCCGGTAGCTTTCAAAGTCAAATCAAAATTTATTTATTTTGGTTTCTAAGTAATACTTATGAATATTTCTTCCTGCCAGATTCTTAGTGGTTAGGATTTCACAGACAAGAACCTACTCACAATGTGTATTACATCGAGATAAGCCCTTTGATCAAGGACTTGGTCCATGTGTCTATGGCGAGCCTGTCAAGGTGTTGGCCGGGGCTCTTATTAGCTGATACCACTATCATCACAACGATCGCCAAATTCACATCTCATACGCCAAAAATACACCAACAATAAAAATATGCTATTCCAATTAAATACCTACTATAAAAATATTTCTGTTAGACGCCGTTTTCTAATTACCTAATCATTTTCAATATTCCGTTTATTACACACCCATAGGCCAAATTTATATAATACGAAATATTATTGTATAGACAATTCAATTTTTTCTTACCAATATGTTAACTAAATAAATTAAAGTAAATTTGCTTAAATTGTTTGATGTTTATTCGTGTAAAAAAGTATATAAATGATCTGTTTCAATCACATAAAATTCTATCGAAATATAATTACCATTCTAAATTGTAATTAAATCAATTTATTACATTAAATTTAAATATAATGAAGATAATATTATAATGGGTCCATGTTAGGTTTGTTTTTTTAAGATTGTAAATATTATTTTGTTATGTTGCATAAGGTGTCTGATGTTCAGACGTGATATCTTCTTCTCCCTAACCTTTATTATTCCCAAGTCACTTGGTCGGCTTTCTAGTCTAACCGGATTTGAATGGATATCAGTTTTTACACGGAGCGACTGCCATCTGACCTCCGAAACCCGAAGGCTAACGATACCCTAAGGCTAGACAAGTGTCAGGATATTAGAGGGCACTGACTTCCCAATAACGACTGCCATAGATGTTCATGGAAGCCGTGACCGACGGCTATTATTCAACCCTTTAATAATAATACTAACTGTCGCGCGTTGCTTCACCTTATGATTTAATGAAGTAGTATATTACAATTTGTACCGTTATAATAGTTATTTTTATTTTTAATCAGAATAAACTGAGTTTGTGATAATAATAATAATAATACATTTTTATTGATAATAAAAGAACAGTACAAAAAACAATTGGAGCCCTGACTCCTGAGCTAGGCCGAGGTCTGTGTTACAGGAGACAGTGTCTTCCCCAGGAAAATCATAATTACGTAACTATCAATAAAATAAAATAAAATAATATGTTAGTGCATGCTGTGTACGTGTATGTGTATGTGTATGTGTGTGTGCTATGTGTTGTATGCATGTATGTATGGTGTGTGTATGATAATTTTTATACATTGTTTTGTATATTTATTTTCATAGCTTTTTATATTGTCTTATTTTTATACGTAGGTATGTATTAGGTATATTGTAGTTTACCAATGTATTCTACTTCTACAATTAAATATATATTTGTACTTCCATATACATACCTTATATGTAATCAGTTACATATGTAAACAATACCTCGTTATAAAACTTGATACCTAAGTCTTGGGAACGTATGCATAGAATAGTCGTGCGAACTGAAATTAGCTACATCAGCAACAACTTATGTGAACATTAAACATTATATTATGAAATGTAATTATACACCATGAGATTATTTAATCACAGGTGTTCTATGATTTATTGGGAAATATAAAAATACGATTAATACTATTAGAACTTTTAAGTATATGTTTATGTAATGAAGAATAAAGGTTCAGAGTTTGATAAAAAGGGATAGTATTAAAAATCTTTTCCCAACTTTCAAATATAATTGCGTAGTATGTGGCATTCGATTGTATAAACGAAACATAAACAGCAGATGGGAATATTTTGGTAAATAAGTTTTTGACAGCAATCTGGATTGATCACCCAAATGCGATGTTGAATTCATATTAACCAAACTATTAATTTTGTTATGTTAAGCATATTGAATGATATTGTATAGGATTATATAGTAAAATGGAGAATGTATATAGGTACACCAAAGACTATATAACCACTATTCTCTTTGAGGTAAACACTATTAAAGATACATTAAAGGGTCCTATTTCTTCAATTTGATCATGGTGACGAGATTTCTCTGTGAAGATTGTTGGAGGCCAACGAAGTCTTAAATTATGACCCTTATAATTATTAATGTTATAAGTCGACTAATATGGAAAATGAAATATATCTAAGTTAAGTCCGGTCAGGTCCCCTGACGCTAGAACATTTAATCAATACGTAGGGTAATAATTTCAAAGTAATTTTTTCTTTTTATAAGCTTTCACGTTTATACCTCCTTTGTTCTATTTGTGGCTATTTTTCATAGTTTTTTTAACTTGTTTTAAGCTTTTTACGTTCATACTATTTTTATTATTTTGTGTCGGGGGCTTTTTATGTAAAAGAAATTATAGATAATGTTAGTATCGAGTATATGAGATTTTTGGATGGTTGGTCTGTGATAAAGAAATAAAGGAAGTATTGAGGTGTGTTAAAATGTATAATCATTTAAAACATAGTTAGTGTATAGGTATATAATATACTATAAATATATACTATAAAGCTACGTATTTAATGAAAATATACGAAATTCAAATAACTCAATTATGTAGTTATTTAATTGAATAAAATAATGGCAATATGTTTTTATTTGTTGTATTTTTTGAGTTGTCAGAATTCCATATGTTTTTTTATTGTTTATGTTTCATAAAGCCTATTGTTATTGACTTGTGTTCACAAAGGGGTAATATTGTATATTAAAATTATTGTTTCAAAATTTTAATATGTATAGTAAAATATACTATGATATAATTATTAAGTCAATTTATATATATTTTTTTGTATTTGCATTGTTAAGAGTTTGTATTATACTTCTATTTCATAAACGAAAATGTAGCTATTTCTTTTATTTTAAATAAACAGGTGAGGTGTAGTTTGAAACTGTACGCATTACACAATAGTTTACTGCCGAAGTTTTATTTTGTTATAGTTTTATTTTGAAAACATAATATTAATGTAAATACTCACCCAAAATAGTCCTGAGGGCCGCCATCGCTCACCGCATGTATCCTTCGACTGCCAAAACTCGCGATATTACTTTGATAACGTTATCTTAATGCAAGTTATCGGTTCACCTCACAGAATACACTTGAACTCAGGCTTACTTGTCTTGCAGATAATTCTAGATGCTGTACGTTATATAAAGATATATTAGGCATAAGATATGAGTTGTATTGTTCTTTGAAGATTGTTTTTCATGATACTACTAGCATTCGTCCGTGGCTGCGCTCGGGATCAACAATTTGAAAGGACGGTACCCTCTGTCCTTTTCAGTACAACGTGTATTCAAAAGGACTGTTCGCGACAACGTTAATATTGACTTTAATCGTGTTATCGTGAGTGAATACATAAGTGTGACGTATAAAGTTTATCGTTATAATAGTGCCGAATTACGTCATATATAGACTTGAAAAGTGTAGATAAATAGTGTAAGTAATATAATATTATGTTTCTTTTATATAGTTTAAAGAATATTATGTTTAAAGCATAAATATTGCCAAGAAAATGCATTTTTACCTCAAGTTAGGTATGTTAGGGTTCCTAGGTCTTAAGTTTTTAATAAAAGGTTTCACTTGTGTGTTTTATTTTATACACTAATAAAAGCACTACAACATACTGAAGGAATCATATTCCTACATAATATAGTTAAAAAGTTATTACACTTTTTCTGATATAAATGTTACAGCAAAATAGATTTTTAGCCTAAAACCTAGAATAATTATATCTAGACCTAATTTCCGATAGATAAAACAGATACCAATAGATAGGTCTCATCGTGCCCTACGCGGCAGTTTTTGTATCATCACGCTAACTAGTATAGTTCCGTAGATATAAGCAGAAATGTGTACCACATATAATTAAAAATAAACTTGTGGACCGAGGTTTCTGGCCGGCTCTCGTTACGGTAAAGATTAGAGGTACTTAAGCGGTACAGTATCGATCGACCGCGGGTGCTCAAGAAACCTCATCTTCAAGCCTCAAGAACCAAACGGAGCCAGCCAGAAGCCTTCAACCAACTGAACTATGAAGCTTGTTTCTATTCATTTAAAGTCCTGATCCTGACCCGCACATCGAACCCGCAACAACACGCCTTTCAGAGCCTCCGACATAGTAACCAGTCATCGCCATATAGTACAGTCTACACATCGTGTACAGGACGTCAGCGACTCGACGGCTGTTTTGTAACCATCATCATATAGTAACGAAGCCCCGAGTTCGCCCGTCCGGTACAAGGACAATGAACAATTTGGCCTATGAAGCAACACACATTCCACCTAAACAATAATTTGTATTTTATTTTATGACTTAATAATCAATCATTACAATCACACGGACACTTTCGATTCTTATTTTCATGTTAAAAAGTATTTTCGCGATTTCAAATACATCGGCATCCATTGTTTACATCTGAGACCCGCAGTGTTGCCATGCCTACAGTTTTTACAATATGCGTACGGTTTTATCAGAGAAATTATTTCCTTTTTAGCTTGTCTTTAATTTTCCTTACGTAGTTAATACGAATGCTATTCTATAAATACCATTATTGAACTTCATCATAGATGACCAATTTCTTGAAAAGTCATAAGTTTTAATGTAAAAGACCATAATAAATACCACTTTCTCGGTATTATACGTTTTTTTATAGTGCAAGCATGGCAACACTTTTTTCTTTTTTACGTGGGAGAATGCATTGACGCATACCTCTCCGCGGGGGCGGGTGGAGGGGTTATGTCGGACTCACCGGGGTAAAAGAGAAACAAGGAATAAGGATGATAATAATGGACCTCCCGGAATATTCAGAAGTGTCCGTGACTTATATTCACTTTTAATTGAATGTGGTCATCCTTAACCACATATTTATCATTTTTTGTGGCTGTTGGCCCTTAGGCTAATAATGTATGGCAGCTGAACAATGTCCTTTTATCTATACAAATATTATAAAGATGATAGATTTGATTTTTTGTTTGTTTGTTTGTACAGATTTAACTCAAAAACTATTTGAACTATTTAAAAAAATCTTTTACTATTAAGAAGCTATATCGTCACCGAGTAACATAGGCTATATATTATTTAAAAGCAAGTGCTGTTACTATCATAACAGAACCTACTTTTACGTGAGGGAAGCCGCGGGCAAAAGTTAGTTTGTTGTAACACTATAATGGCAAATTTGTGTACGGCTGTATAAACTTGTAGCTTAGGTAACTAGGATAATAAGAAATAATAATAATAATATTCTATCACATACACACAACACTATCTAGCCCAAACTAAGCAGAGCTTGTACTATTTATTTATTTAATTCATTAACACGTTCACTGCGTTAAGGGGCCTAAAGACCTCTTGCGAGTACTCTCGCGCAGTGCGGGCAAAAATGATGTTGTTTCGCTCTGGTGCGGAGCTAGTATTGTAGAGATTTCAATGTGTATGAAAGAAATAAATATATCATTGTATTGTAGGCTTAATGTAGAATTATTAACATCAAAAAAATACGTGAGAGGTCAATCGACCCCTTTCCGCACTGTAAGAAAATAAAAATGTTTCATTGCGGACACGGGGTCTATAGACCTCTCATTGTATGGGAGGTGCTTCCACCCCCTTCCGCACTTGTTCGTAACTATGATTTTTAACCTATGAACTAGTGTTGCACGTACGCTATGATAAAAGGCACGCATCAATATTGTCGTGTAAGCTTAATTATAATACAGTATGTCTCGTGAAAACAAACGTTGCAGGAAAATGCTTTACTTAGCATTTTCCCAAGATAACAATGATATAGAAAAGGACACTTCAATCCCAATATATCGACGTGTTTGTCAAAGAACACTTGCAAAATTCACGAAACCATCTTCTAGTGACCAAAATAAAATAATAGTGCTACAGAATATACAAATCTGTCCACCTTCTTTGGCTACAGCCCCAAGAACTACTGGATACCTAGAAAACTTAGACGTGACACCCAAACACCGTAAAATTAATTAAAATAAAGAAAAAGCACGTATGTACTAATATTCACATGAGTCCTAGTACGGGATCTATTTTTGATGTATTGCAAAATGCTAAATAACTCCAAGTTCAAAACGCCATCAACTAGAAAAATGTTTTTATGATTATCATAATATGTAATTTGCATGTACTTATACTTGTTTTTTAATCGATTTCCTGTATTAACATCACTAGCATACAATGTTTTGTATCTTTAATTCAATGCGGTAAGAGGCCTATGCAACTTCTAAACATTTTCTCATTTTCTACAGTTTTCCGTGGTCATATCCTGTGGCGAACACAAAAAAAGTGACTCTTCTGTAATAGCATGAACATAGTTTTAATTAAAACTTTATGATTTTCACATAAATATTAGCTTTTTAAGTAACTAGTATCGTGGGAGGTCGATAGGCCTTACATCGCACTAGAAAAATGGTGCATCGAGGGCCTTTCGGCCTCTTATAGCACCATTTAATAGTAAGTCGAATTTGGCCCCGCAGTGTACGTGTTAACAATTTGTTACAACTGTGACTGAATATTTTAATATACAAAAACATTAAAAAAAAATATATAACATACAGTATCTACTATTTCAATGTCAATTACAAGATAACTAGATACAAGATACTATGTGTACTAGACAATGGATAAACATACATATTATTATATAATTTGTTTTTTGTAAGTACTTAAATATTATACATAGAAACACCCAGACCAAGACAAACATCCGGTGTTGTTGTCAAATTTATTTATTTTATTTTATTTTTATTTTTATTTTTATTTTTATTGAATAGGTACAGTAACAGACAGCAGTCGTTAAGCCATGTCAGAGGCCTACGGGCGGCTTGAACAACAGCTCTTGACAACAGGTTGGCCACTAACCACACGAAAAGAAGAAGACTAGCGAAATCTTTGTACATTTTGCCTCCCCGTCGGAAATAGAAGCGTGAGATTATGTATAGTATGAAGATTACTAAAGATTGTTCATACAGCGACCATGTTTCTCAAATATTTCTTCTATCTTACCTTAATCGCTGGACAAAGTTTTAAATCATATCTGGTTGATATACCAGAAATATATAAGTAATTTCGTCAAGGATATTAGTAGAATGTTATTCTGAACGACTTAATAAGACTTAAATTGGACACTACTAGATGGTCATGGACTAACGCGACGAATTACTATGCCTACTAGACTCAATACTGCTCAATAATATTGTCTTCTGTTTACGCGAATGTTATTCATTGAAATTAAACTACTATATACGGATTTTATCGCGTTGTTTATTTGACACTGTTACAAAATTTTTTGAAAAACTGTTACACTACTATAATCACTATTAAACTTTACAAATTGTTAAGCTAATTAAATTATTGAAACTATTAAAACTATTTATACTATTACTATACTATTATACTATTTAGATTTATTTTTACACTTTCCCCGACGTTTCGGTTGCTTTTCAGCAGCCATGGTCACGGGGAGACTAAGATGGTAGTTGTCTCAATGTTCCAGTGTAGTTATTTCAAAGTACCCGAACATAATTTAATCATGGGTGTTTCTATTTACGCAGAATGAGCTCAAAGTATCATGAAGTCTAGCTGTGGTTTGCTTCTTCTTGGGTTTGACTATTTGAATTACTGGATCAAGGATATTGAATGGATATTGAAATCAAGAAACATACTAATTTCAATAGAGAAGATGGTTGGAGTGTACCACCAGCTTGGGATCCAGTAATTCAAATAGTCAAACCCAAGAAGAAGCAAACCACAGCTAGACTTCATGATACTTTGAGCTCATTCTGCGTAAATAGAAACACCCATGATTAAATTATGTTCGGGTACTTTGAAATAACTACACTGGAACATTGAGACAACTACCATCTTAGTCTCCCCGTGACCATGGCTGCTGAAAAGCAAGCGAAACGTCGGGGAAAGTGTAAAAATAAATCTAAATAGTATAATAGTATAGTAATAGTATAAATAGTTTTAATAGTTTCAATAATTTAATTAGCTTAACAATTTGTAAAGTTTAATAGTGATTATAGTAGTGTAACAGTTTTTCAAAAAATTTTGTAACAGTGTCAAATAGACAACGCGATAAAATCCGTATATAGTAGTTTAATTTCAATCAATACTGCTCGCTTGTTTATTCCCGTAAAGATAAACCGAGGTGAACTTCATTCAAAGTACCTTGGGTATGTTTTCACCAAAATCCTAAGCAATAGGGGTTGCTAACTATCAATATAATAATAATATAATATAATATTCTATCACATACACACAACACCATCTAGCCCAAACTAAGCAGAGCTTGTATTATGGGTACTAGACAATGGATAAACATACATAAGTATATACTTTTTTTTGTAAATACATACATATTATACATAGAAACACCCAGACCAAGACAAACATCCATGTTCATGCACACAAATATTTGACTTGTGCGGAAATCGAACCCGCGACCTCAGGCGTGGCAGTCGGTTACACTAACCACTACGCCATCGAGGCCGTCGAATGTGTACTGCCTACATGCACCGAAATCATGCAGGCTCTGCGAGAATACCAGCGTTGTGGATATGCTGCAACATTGCTGACGCAGGACCTTATTTGTTCCTAAACATGGTTCTGTGTTTTCTGTTACCTTGTAAGCGTGGAACAAATAAAATTATTTTTCTTTCTTTCTTTCAAACAATTTGAATGCCAAGCTAAGGTATGTTGCTGAGAGTTTTTGTAGTCGAAACTAATTCGAGGGTAGAAGACAAGTACAAGTAATATCAGGTGCACACCGGTGGGCCGATACTACATGTCTTTACGCGTGTGTAGTACCAGCTCGCTCTTGTCTCCCTGACAACAGGTTGGCCACTAACCACACGAAAAGCAAGCGAGTTGTAGTGTAGAGTGTAATAGTATTAAGATCTATACATACATAGATTCACGCCTGTTTCCCAGAGGGGAAGGCAGAGACTACGGATTTCCATTTGCTACGATCCTGACACACTTCTCTGGCTTCATTGACTTTCATAACATTCCTCATACACGCTCGCCGATTTAAGATATAGGTATATTAAATATGTATCTTCTTCATCGCAAATCTCACGAGCCAAATTTGTGAAAGAGTTACAATATTTTTGTAGACATATAAAAGTAAATGAAAAGTCATAGGAATAATATTTTTATAGAAAAACTATTAACAGGTTCATTGCCGAAAAGTCAGACGGTTATTTCAAAACGGTGCCTCTAACTCCGCGCGGGTATTATTAATTAGAAAGGGGTAGGGGAACAAAATCTATCTAACCTAAAATATACGAAAGCACTAAAAAAGTACATAAACACACAAACTTAACACAAAAAATAAATTGGAACCTGGGTGACAATTTTTGATTTGAGTAGCTTGGACATCGGCAATGAACCTGTTAAATGAGATAAATAAAGTAGAGAAGTGGTTCCGACCACACTTACATATTATTATTATATACGATGTCCAGAGAATAAAAAATAAACACGACAGTCGCGTTATATTGAACGATTTTCATCTCTTACCCACAAGTGGCCATGTGGGAGTGAGACGAATGTTCAACAATATCAAAAATATTATTATTAGACATGTTTAGAAAATTAAATAAAATAATATTTATAAAGCGGTGTGACAAACGTCAGAAATAAAAATATTCTGTACGGCAACCTATGGAAATTACAACGACGGCGCACAGCGCATTTGAAAAAGTTTTTATTGGCTTTGTAGGACCCCTAGATAATAAAAATAAAATAATAATAAAATTTATTCGGCTAAAAAAAGATATATAGGGATAATTATAATTACTAGCGGTCGCCTAGTGGTCGCAATTCAACCATAATTATTATTGATTTAAATTTTAAGTTTGATAGTTATTAAGGTTTTATTATCTAGAACTATACACTTATAATCACATTTCATTTAGATTTCGATCTATACAGGTTATTTTCCTATCTTTTTCAAACAAATTATTATTTACTTAAATATATTCTTTGATTGACGATATTCCTAAGCTTGCTACTTTGTTTTCATTTTTCTTTATTACATATAAATATTGTAACATAAATAATATATTTTTCCAATCCACCAAAAGGTTGCCTGTAAGATTTTGCTGATATATATATCATTATATATTGATATACGTAACCATAGTTAGAATAGTACTACACCAGCCGAACAACGTAGAAATACCAAGAACGCGATTCGAGTGCGTGTGTCAAATGCATGGTTGTGTGCGTGTAGTGTATTTTCATTAATAAAATACTTTATATAAACATTAGGATTCGCCCTCCTTCTCGATATAAACTTTAACTGTGCCAAATTTCATTCTTCTCCGTCCGCGCAATTTTCGTAAAAAAGGGACAGGGGTACAAAGTTTTTGCTTTACGTATAAATATATAGATACTTACATTCTCACATTACAATATGAACTCACTAAATATATTGAGGCATATCCCTTAGTTACAAAAAGAACGGACGAGGTAGCAAAAGCTAATTAGTACATAATTTTATATGGCTTATGTTTAACTTATCACCAGATATAGTAAAATATAACAGTCAAAAATAGTAACTAATCACCAAAAATAGTAAATGATCACCAAAATTAAAATCGCATTTTAGTACCAAAAATATTAATTGCACAGCAAAGAGATCAAAATAAGTCGACGGAGTCCCGCTTAGCGAGGCTCCTGTTTTTGGGTGGGTTTAAGAGGGAACCTAACATAACCTAACCCTTCCGAGACGGAATGCAATGATTTGAGGCGTATCTTAGGTGCTCGTAATGATATATTTTAGTAAGCATATTTTGGTGTGCAATTACTATTTTTGGTGTCATTATATTTAATCCCATTTTATATTACTTATTTTATTATTAACAACTTAACTCGACAGCTTACCATCACCTAAGTATCGGTGCTTTGGAAAACACCCACAAACATTTAAACTCATATCTTCGTATCCAAACAGATAATCATCCTGAGTCATGGAGTACATGGCTCTCATTTTGGTCATTTTCATATTCAGGAGTCTGCACACCATCATACCTTGGGGTCATACCTCGGTCGAGTTTGAATATGGGCCCTGTGGGTCAAAAGACCTCCGAGCTATAGGGGTCACAAGGTCACATGTATTTTAAATGGCAAAATATTGACTTGTAACTTGGTGTGCAGATACCTTAGAGTCATACCTCGGTCGAGTTTGAATATGAGCCCTGTGGGTCAAAAGACTTCCGAGATATAGGGGTCACAAGTATTTTAAATGGAAAATTTAAATGAAAAATCTCGTTATCAATATCATTCGTTTGCTAATTTAATTAAAACTCAAAGTAAATTCGAAAAGATCTTATTTATTAATGTTGCTTTTACAATAATTTACTACTTATTTAAAATTATTTTTATCTTAGTGTAGTGTTGCGTTGCGCGATTATTCGAATAAAAATCGAATACTTTGTATATTGCCGGTTATTCGATAGTATTTAAATATCTTTCGACAGTTAATTCGTATGTTCACCCAAACTTTCAAATGGAACTGCCTACCTAAAATTAAATTGCACGGCATGCACAATATAATATATAATACAACGTGAGCCGACTAGATGTTCTTGTTATTTTTAACTATGGTGTTGACAACATTACATTCGAATATTTGTTTGATTGTTATTCAAATGTAATGAAGCAACAAAAAATGAGTCAACATACGATTTTGTCCAAATTTTAACAATGCTGCCATTACAAAATTTACTATCGATTCATATTTGTTAAAAATGGCGCATCGCTCTAATGAGGCAGCTCGATTGGTTCTAAAAGAACTTGTGTTTATCGAATATATATTGATATTTCTGGACTACAAATAAACAATAATTGGCAATACATTATCGTGTTTGGATTACAGTTAAATACCGAATAATGATATATTATTCAATTATAGTTGGTTATACCAACAAATGGGAACGTTTTATTGGAAAATATCGATTGTCGATTATCGTTCACTTTTACCGAATAACTAATATAAGTGGAAAAGAAAACTTAATAATTAAGACCTTAAGTAGCATTCAATCGCGAGTTATAACAATCGAATAAATAATAGACGTATAGTGTAACTGCACTCGGGTATCACAGAGATGTTCAGCCAGCCAGCCATGACCAGCAAGCATTGAGTTGCATAGCATGGAAAGCTATTTGTTATACCTATATACATCTACTTGTGGTGTAATAATAGTATTATTCCCTATTTTTGCTCTCTTCGTTGCACTGTGCACCATTTATATATATATATATATATATATATATATATATATATATATATATATATATATATATATATGTATATATATATATATATATATATATATATATATATATATATATATTCAATTGGTTTCAACGACAATGTATAACTCGACAATCGAATGCGGTATTATCAATTTATTCGATCGAGTCTGTCGGTACATCCCGCGGGACGGCGTCTTCGAGCAAGAAGTACGGGAGTGTATCCAGAGGAGCAGGGTAGTCCTTTAGCCAGGTAGGGCCTTGGAAGTAATCTCCGGTGTTGCCATCGAGCCAGTGCCCACGTGGTAGGTAAATATCACGAGTTACAGCGTTTTCTTCAACTACTGGCGCTGCTAAGATTCTCTCGCCGAGAAGGAATTCTGTAAGGATAAAAGCAAATTCATTTATGTCTTAAGGTCACTAAATAATACTCATGTTGCCTTATCATCATCATCATCATCATGAGGCTATAATAGTCCACTGCTGGACATAGCCCTCCCCCAAAGAGCGCCATAGCGCCCTGTCTTCAGCATGCCTTATGCCATGGGGTAAAGCTGACTTGGTATGGTACTTGTAATCACTGTCAGAATATGCACTTTTTAAGTCAAGAAGATGCATCTCAACTATACAGCGCCATACCCATTACCCGATATGACTATTTGTTTTATACTACTAAGGTGGCAAACAAGCATACGGCCCACTTGATGGTAAGTGGTCAACGTAGCCTATAGAGGCCTGCGACACCAGATAATAATTATTACAGATTATTATTACTATATATAACACTAGATTTTACCCGCGGCTCCACTTGTGTGAATGTAGGTTATGTAAATTTTCTATCCCTTGGGAACAGTACTTTTTCAAGATGAAAGGTACCTTCTGTGCTTTTCTGTACTTCTGCCAACGTGTGTGCGAAATTTAATTCTGATCGATCAAAATCAAAAATAAATTTATTCAAGTTAGGTTACAAGGTATCACTTATGAATGTCAAAGTTACACTAAATTTTTTCTGTGAATTTACATTTACTGCCACGTTCAGCAAAGCAAGGGTGTAGGGCTCACGAGAAGAACGGGCAAGAAACTCATGGCCAAGAAGTTCAGGCGTGAAAGCGAAACAAACAAACAATCTCACATTCGCATTTGTAATATTAGTTAGGGTAGGGCGAGGTAGACCCATTTTATTTCATCCAAGAAGCAGACACCCTTAGTCACCCGCTTCTCTAAACTGCGGGGTCTATTTGTAGCGACGGGCGTGTATGAGGAATGTGATGAAAGCGAATGAAGCCAGAGAAGTGTTTCAGGATCGTAGCAAATGGAAATCCGTAGTCTCTACCTACCTCTCTGGGAAATAGGCGTGAATCTGTATATGATATGTATGTATTTGTTCGTCTATCTGAGTGTATCCGAGTCCACGCTATGATATTTTGCAATATTTAACAGTTTAATATTCTTACAAGTGCAATCGTCTTGCTGATTACTATGTGGGCTTTTATTGTCTGGCAGAGATTTATTATATGATGTTAGGTAGAAGGGTAGGTAGTGTGTTTTCTCTTAGGCTAGCGCGAGTATGTCTCCCTGGGCCAGCGCAAATTTTGCTGAATAGAATAGAACTGTCATTTTGACCGAGTACTAGCCTATTGAATCCGTTCTTCTTTCTGTTCGTGTGGTTAGTGGCCAACCTGTTGTCAAGAGTTGTTCAAGCCGCCCGTAGGCCTCTGACATGGCTTAACGACTGCTGTCAATTTGACAACAACCGGGACCAACTTTTTACGTGCCCTCCGAAGCACGGAGACGCTCAGATGAAATACCACTAAGCGGTCACCCATCTATAGACTGACCGCACTTAACGTTGCTTAACCTCGCTTATCGTTTACCGATCAATGAGTGCAACTGGCTATGAGCGCCTCATTATTGATTGATTGATTCCGTTAAAAATCATGGTTATTATGAAGTGGTGTGTGCGTTCATACCATCGTCAACAGCCAGAGCGTCTTCATCATGAGGGTCGAGCCACCAGATGGGCGGGTTGACGGGTGTACCATTCTGCACGCTCGCCTCCATCGCTGCGAGGATCTCGTCTGCGTACTCAGCGTGCAGTTCCGTGAAGTGACGGCAGATTTCCACCGTCTGTAAACGTCAAATAGGTTATGTATTAGCTACTTGCTCTTCGCTCAAATGCTGGTCACAATGTGACATGTTCAGCCCCAACTAGAACATTATAGGTACTTATTTGAACACTTCATACCGAAAGTACCAGTCACTTAAATAAAGGTGATGCAAAGATCCTCACCTCGTCATCATGATCCCAGGGTACAAAGGAATATTGGAGCGTTGGCATGAACACGTTAGCTTGTAGCCACCTGATGAACAGCTCCTTGCTGGGTTTGTCATTGTAGCCGTTGCCTCCGATCATGTCGGGCAGTACCAGGGTGTAGCCGTTTAGGTTCATGGAGAGCAACGTGGTGATGAGAGTGGCCAGGCCATTGTTGAAGCCCCAGTAGGTGTCTTTATCGACCATACGGATGAATACTGGGAGATCTTGAGTCCTAGAAGATTGAAATTACACTACTATTATCGAAGTTTACTACAATTTAAGCTATTTTAATTAAATAAAACCATTTATGTTTTAGTTTACACTTTACCCGACACGACGCGCGACGTTTGGCTGCTGAACAGCAACCGAAACGTCGGGGAAAATGTAAATCTATACTAATATTATAAAGCTGAAGAGTTTGTTTGTTTGTTTGAACGCGCTAATCTCAATACTCAATACTCAATACTTTATTTGCATTCCACAATGTTAATTTGGTGTTATAAAAATAATACATGGTATCATCATGGACCCTGTCAGGCACAGCAAATGTAGAAGGGAGGAAGAGGGCTTTAGCTGCATTGTTCTAGATTTATTCTGTTTCATGTTAATTATAATTATATTAATTTTGCATTATTTCTAATATAACATGACAGTTGTATTACTTATAGCAATGCATATATACTGTATTTTAATTAATTTTTAACATCTTTTCATTTTATTATAATGAACATTCCTTTATATATAATTATTCTATGTGTATTTGTAGGTATAGTGGATATAATATTAATTTTATATATTGATATTACATAATTTGATGATGATGTATATAATATGTCTGCAACTTATTGGTTATGTTTGTAGTTTTAATACTATTTTTAAAGATACTTTTATTATATTAATATAATTTGCGAGTTATGTCAATAATTATATGTTTATCTTTATTTATATTGCTAATATTAATGTAATTTGTCAGTTATGTCAGTGATTTTATTATTATTTTTGCAGGTATTATTATTATTTATATTATTGTAATTTGTCAGTCAAGTAATCATTTAAATTGTAATAACATTTGTTTAATAGTAGTGTTTTTAATTTATTTATAAATGGGTTAAATTTAGGTTCGTTTTTAATTTCATCCGACAGTTTATTATAAATTTTTATAGACATCACATATGTGCTGTCTGTGTGTTGTTTTAAACGTGAGGTGGGCAGTTTAAGCCTTTCCCTATGGCGTAGTGCGTACCTACATTGGGTGTCTTCTCTCTTAGTAAACATGTTTAGATTTTTTCTTAAAAATTTACACATTTCCAAGATATATATGGAGGGTAAAGTTAAGATATTGAGTTCTTTAAAATGGGGTTTGCAACTATCTGTATCGTCGATGTTCACTAAAATTCTAACCAGCTTTTTTTGAAGTGTAAAGAGAGTTGGTGCATCTGTGCTATTGCCCCACAGTATTATGCCGTAGCTAAACCATGCATAAGCATATGCATAGTATGTAGCAAGGGCAGTTTGCAGGTCTGTTGTCTTTTTAACTTCACTAAGGGCGTATGTAAATTTTGAAATCTTTGCTCTCATTTTCTTAATGTGTGATTTCCAGTTTATGTTAGTGTCTATGGATAATCCTAGTAGTGTAAATTCTGGTACGGTTTCTATTTTTATATTATTGTAAATAAAATTTATTTCTAGTGGAGGTTTTTGGTAGGGATGGAAGGACATTATTTTGGTTTTTGAGAAGTTAATTTCGAGATTGTGTTCGTCCATCCAGGTTACTGCTTTGTCAAGCGTTACTGTTAATTTTTCATTTAATTTATTATTATTTTGGCACGTTGTTAGGAGTGAGATGTCGTCTGCAAATAGAACACACGGTCCATCTATTGTTTTGGGCAGATCATTGATATAAATGAGAAACAAAAGACACCCAATTACGCTACCTTGTGGAATTGACGCATTGATTATTTTTTTACTTGATCTAACGTGTTGTATTTCATTCGTGGAATGGTTGAAGTATTCTATTTCTACTAGATGTTCTCTATTTCTTAAATATGACTGAAACCACTCGTGAGCTTTGCCGCGAATTCCTATATCCTGTAATTTTCTAAGGAGTATGCTGTATTGGACTTTATCATAGGCCTTAGTCATGTCTAATAGAATTCCAACCGCGTATTTTTTGTCGTTAATAATGTTTTGGGCTTCTTGTATAAATTTATAAATGGCTAATATTGTTGATTTGTTTTTTCTAAATCCATTTTGACATTCATTGAATATTTCATATTTCTCACAAAAATTGTAAACGCGATTACACATTGCCTTTTCGAATATCTTCGAGGCGGTAGGTAGCAGAGCGATAGGACGATAGTTACTGGGGTCGTTGTGTGAATTTTTCTTATAAATTGGTTTAAGTATAGCTTTCTTCAAGTAATCAGGGAATTGGCCTTCTTCAAAAGATTGATTTATTAATAAGTAAAATGGCAAAGTTAATTCTTCTGCACATTGTCTTATTAGCATAGGTGGTAATTCGTCGAAGCCATGGCTTTGTTTGTTTTTTAAGCTTTTTATTAAAGTGTAAATTTCATAGGGTTCTACAGGACTTAGGTACATGGTATTTTCGGTAGGTGATATCACATAAGAGCCACACTGCCTGTCATTTTTTATGTGGTTTGTATTTTCTCCAATTGATGCGAAGAAATCATTAAACGTATTAGCCATGATTTGAGGGTCGGTGACATTATTATTATTTATTTTTAATTTTATGTTAGACTTTTCCTTTTTTCTTTTTTTGTTGGTACGTTCATTTATAATATTCCACATTGTTTTTACCTTATTTTCTGAATTTTTAAGTCTTTTTATGTAATTTAATTTTTTTGCTGTCACTACTACGTTTTTTAATATTTTTTCATAACTTTTGTAATTCTTTTTCAGTGTTTCATTATTATTTTTTAATGTTAATATTTTAAGGAGACGTTTGTTTCTACAAGAAATTTTTATACCCGTAGTTAGCCAGTGTTTTGTGTAGTTTTGTTTTAATTTAATTGTTTGTTGTGGTATACTTTTATTTAATGTATTTTGTAAAGTAATATTAAATGCTTCATAGTTTTCATTTATATTTTTGTCCTTAATTATTATTTCATTCCATTTAATTTCCTTTAGTTCGGCTTTAAAAAATTCTATGTTTTTTTTATTAAAAAATCTTTTTTTTGTGTACCAAATTATTTGTTTGGTCTGATGAGCTGGAGTCATTTGTATTATTGCAGCGCAGTGGTCCGAGAAACCTAACTCTTCAACTGTTGTGTATATGTGTTTGTTACTAAAATTTGTAAATATTAGATCAATACATGTGGAAGTGTTATATGTAATCCGTGTAGGTTTGTTAATGTGTTGTATAAATCTATATTCTAACATAGTTTCTAGGAAAGTATTGATCTTTAATTTGTCTTCGAATATATTCATATTTAAGTCACCGCCCAAAATTATATCAAATTTATAATATTGTTTATTTATGTATTTTAATAATAGTTTTAACTGGCTGTAAAACACTTCTTCCTCTCTCCTATTCCAATACATGCTAATTAGTAAAATATTTTCTTTAGGTAACGCTATTGCACAAACTTCTAATATAAATTCTTTTGACATATTGCTAATATCGCTTAAATCTATATACTCTATATTTTCTTGTAATAGAATGCAGACGCCGCCTCCTTTTCGGTTTTGTCGGCAGTAGGATGCTGCAATCCTGTAGCCGCTGAATCTCAGGAACTACTGGTTCGATTTGAAAAATTATTTTAGTGTTGGATAGCCTATTTATCGAGGAAGGCTATAGGCTATATAACATCTCGCTACGACACACGGGAGCGCCGCAGTAACGATAAAAACGGAGGAAACCGCGGGTACCAGAATAAAATAAAAATAATTAAAATTAAAATAAGCTCACGGTGCCGGCCAGTACATAGCCATTGATTTTTGTCGATATCTAAAATCATCTGCTCTGATTTTATTATGATGTGCCGGGCACCTTCTTCCTTCTGAATGAAAATGTTACCATTATTTATCCAGCAGAACTTATAATGGTTCGTTTTAGCAAATTCTCTTGCCTTGAAAAACAGCTTTCTCATACTCGCTGGAAGATGTTCTGCTACAAATACAGGTCGACTATCGCCAGGTAGACCAATGGAGTGCGTATTGAGGGCCTTTTCCCTTGTATGGTTTTTATTGTAAGAGCGGACAGATGTAATTAGTTGGCTTTTTATATTGACACTGCTAAATTCCGTAACAATGGGTCTACCGGACCCTGGCTTGCCAGGAAGGCGGTACATGTCGCGGATTTGCGAGTCGGACAGTGAGACGTTAACGGTATTGCCAATGCTTTTGGGACCAGGGCAAGAGGATGTCAGAAAAGGGATATCTCGTAAGCAGCAGGCAGATTTATTCCTTTGGAGTTTATACGTAACTTTTTCTCATTTCATGTTATATGCCTTTGTCAGGAACAAAGCCAAGCTTCTTTAGGTTAATGCAGGTGATATAATCCAGGAGAGTCTTACCTCATTCCAGATCTAATTTCAATCATAGGTCCGAACTCCGCTACTTTGCGTACGTAGGCCTGCACGATGTGGCCGGGGTGAAGATAGATGTCGAAGCCTTCCTGCACTGGAATCTGCAGACAGAAAAAGATAGATACAAATGTAGCGACTCCACACAGACGAAGAAGTTTCGATGACTGACTAGAGATGGCGCTGTGTACAATAGGCGCTACGCCATACAAACCTGGATCACGCAGGTGAAGTCTACAAAGCGACTAAGAATATACACAAGAGCCCGACATTAACAGTCGGGCCGCGGCCTGCCAGATATCACCCAGCCTGGTCGGAGGATCCTCCCTTTGTGTTGGAGGGACATCACATCCCGTTCCTTCACACATATGTATAATTATATTAATGACGACGCTCAAACAATGGCGTTTTCTTGTGCCACGGATGCTCAAACAAACGGTCACAGAGCATGCAGTGTTCTCTGGTAGCTTGGTAAAATATACTTCTGCCTAATCTTTTGGTTATATACGTTAAGTTTCTGCTCGCGGCTTTGCTCGCGTTAGTGTAGGTATAGTCCTTTTTTGTATTCCTGAAAACGTGTATGCAAAATTTTATGATTCTCGATCGAGTGGTTAAGGCATGAAAGCGTAACAAACAAACAAATAAACTCACATTCCCATTTATAATATTAGTTAGGATTTAGGATATCATTAGAATACAAGCCGAACAAACTGTTATTTATAAAGAAGAATGTGTTGTACCTGAGGAGACCAGCTGGATTCTCCAGCATCAAATTTGACGGAGTCGATATCGTATGTTTCAATGACATTGCGCACGCGCTCTGCGTACCAGTTGGCTGCGTCAGGCTTCGTGAAGTCGATGTACCCGGGTACCGAGCCGTTGTTGTTCCACCACGTCGTGTCTGGGCTGCTTTCCTCGTTCAGAACCAGCCAGCTGGAGTAGTTGATAGATTTTTGTTATTAGCTTGGGTATTTAGAAATCAAGTAGGTGGTAGGTAAGTAGGTAGGTGGTGCCGGTAGTAGACTGTCTTAGCTGTGGGTAGAGAATGTGACTGCTGTGCATAAGATCTTGGGTGCGATTCCCGGGTCCACATGATGTGACCTTTTACCTCAAAAGTTCACAGAAAATGGTCCACCTAGAACTGCGCCCAGTAGATGGCAATATTTATCTACATACATTGTTTTAACTAACTGCCATCCGGCTCGAAGCACCACAAAAAGAATGTACGGATTCTTTGTTTGATAGATTGATAGAATTGAAAGAGATTCTGAACTAGTTTATTGATATAAAGGAAAAATAATAATGTTATGATATATGATTGATAATGAGTACACATGCCGCGCAGTTGGTGTCCGGTAATGAACTAAATATGAATTAGGTATATGAAATTAACAATATTACAAAAATATGCTGACACGGGCGCACGAGCGTACAAAGTAGCGATGTACGATGAAACCGTACATATATGCTCGCCCTTTAGTATCTCGAACTTAAACCCATTGCATTTTAGCGAAATGTGGGCGTTATACACAGCTACTTATAACCTTAGGGAGGTGTGAGACTCGACATGTATGTAAGGCCGAGCGCCTGTAAAGGTTTTAAGGCGTATTTTTTTTGTAATATCGACTAAGTATTTGGATTATATTGACATAGTTTGTGCTATAGCTTTGTGGTTTATCCAGTGGCATTGGTTTAGGATTGCTTTTAGTGATCAGGTGGAAGATCAAGGACAAAGTATTTTTGTATTGGGTAAAGAAATTCTGAGTATCAGTTTGGCTCCAATGGGACATTTTGTGTGTCACGTGTAGCGATCACATTCTAAGCAGAATTTAAGATATCGGTTGTGATTTCTTTTTTGTTTCTAGTTTGTGTATCTACTTTTCAAACTTGTTAACATCTTAATTTTTAGTCTCGCAAATTATATTGTACCTAGCAAACGGTAATTACAAAATATTTAATTACAATCATTAAAACTTGTATCAAAAGCAATCCAGTAACTGTAATTTCTAATAAATTTTTTGCCGGTTCGGGATTAATATCCGAATCCTCGTGACCGACCGTAAGCTTAAACGTAAAATTTTATCACAAAAAATAGAAAACCATTATTTGCAGATATACCTTTAATAGATGACAGCATGAAACATAAAGAACGGTCAACCGAAATAGCTTCATAATGTATGTAACATATAAAGTGTACTCACCCTTTTTCCAACGCTTCAGAGTACCAAGGATCGCAGTCTTTATTAATAAACGGATGGACCCAGATCGCCACTCTGAACCCGAGACTCTTAATATCTTGTACCAGCTCTTTGAATTCTGGTAATTTCCGCTCATCCAGCGTCAAAGACCCGTAGCAAATTTCCCACAGGTCATCAATTTCAAACTGCGCATTTGGATAACCGCTATCCTTGATCTCATTGGCGAAAGCCCAGAGACTATCCCGGGTAATTTCCCTAGAATACCTCGCCCAGGTAGACCATACAGGGTACTGGATCATTCTATAGTCAGGAGTACCAGAGGGTTTGCCCAAATATGTGTCTACGGCGTGCTGGTGAGCTATTTTCGCATCCTCGAAGAACCAAATGTCATATTTGAGTATATTATGCGTCCGTCTTGTAGAGTAAGGGTCGGTGACATCAGCGATGAGGCAGATATGGTTATCAAGAACATTGTGGTAGTCGACGAAGAGTGGCACTTCCGGAGCGACGTAGATGTACATGCCAGCAGAGTTTAACCAATAACGTTCGCTGACGGCTGAATTGTCTTCTTCTTTGGACACGATGGAGTACTTTTGCAGTTTGGTCTTTTGGATAGGCCAGTATTGTTCTTTTTGCTCGGGGCCCGCGAACCATTGCAGGTTGCCTGATAAATACAAAAATATACGTTACTAATATTTATATTTTGCCCAAATCAACGTATCATTTGATTGATACTCCTATTTACCATACTGCTGCCTTAGAGGCTACCATCAAATTTTATTAAATGCTTAAGTATGTTCAGTAGTAATTCAAAGAGAAATGGTTGCAGCACCTTACAGTCATGATTTGTAAACAAAATTTTATTGTAAACTTGGCGATTAAAAAGAGTAGCCATGAGTTTCTTGCCCGTTCTTCCCATGAGCCCTACACCCTTGCTTTGCTGAACGTGGCAGTAAAAGTAAATTCACAGAAAAAATTGAGTGTAACTTTGACATTCATAAGTGTTACCTTGTAACCTAACTTAAATAAATTTATTTTTGATTTTGATTTTGATGATAATTATGTTGTGGAATTATAGAAACACGGAAAACTTATTTCATTTGTTCTAATACTTATACTATTATAGTTACAAATATTCCATCCGTGATTTGTAGACTGCACGATCACGGCGCGTTTCGATGCTAATCGGTGCTAAAACGGTACCTAATCCATATTAGGCCTAGGCCGCATTACGGCTTAATCGCTGCGGTTTTTAATCGCCTAATTTTGTGAATCAAGACAACTAAGGCAAGTGGCCGTACCGGCGGTTTTTTCCTGCGACTGATTTTGTGTGCGTTTCGGGCGGTTTCGCGGTTTAGCAGTTTACCGCTTGCGGAAAAAAACCGTAGTGTGGCCTAGGCCTTAATCTTATGCAAAAATATTTGTGGTAAGAATAGTACATAGACTAACACTTGTTTATCAAAGAGGTGGGCGCGGGTATAATAGTTACGATAATAGCTTTGAATGAACGGCGGCGGTGACTCGTCGGATAGAGTACATACCTATCATGTAATTTTATACATAGTTTAAAACTATGCATTTCCTTTTAACCGAAGCGGAGAGGTACTTACAGGCGTACTAGTAATACCTACTACTCACCTACTAAAAACCAGTCAAATTAAATAGAATGCAATAGCATAATGCTGAGTCTCCTGTGGAAAGTGATACAAGTCAAAAATCAACACTTTACAGGAGGACAAAGACAAAGTCAAAATTAATTTATTCATTTTGTCACAAAGTAACACTTATGAACGTCAAAGTATATAGGTTAGTGAGTTTACTAAGTTACTGAAGCTACATTTAGGTTAGTTGCGAGGTTCAGGCAAAGGGTTGAGCCTATGAAAAGAAACCTGTAAGAAACATACGGCCACTATTTTAAATTGCCAATTAAATATAATTTCAGTATTTTACAACTCAGATTAACAAGATGTAACAAAAATAAGATTTTAAAAAATCTAGTTCGCGTTCTAAGTAGGCTAAGTTAAACTTGAGTACTTTTTTTGTAGATAAAAACAATCCCTTTCACTGTTAATTTACATTTTTGTGGTCAATGTTATAGATATCAAGTAATTCTTAAAAACGTGTGAGTTATACCTTTTTTATTTCTAATGCATGCTCTAATGACGTGATAAATGATACAACTATAATTAAATTATATTGCACTTATAAGCTGTCTTCGTGTAAGATGAAAAATTAAATATGCAAATAAATATGTATCACACTTATACCATGAAACACGAAAAATATTGTGTGGAGCAATTACTTATAGAGGTTACAACTTGAAATATATCTATATTCACGATAGTTTTGCAAAAATTCTGCCAGTTATATCACTTTGCACAAAATTATCTCCGAGACTATGGTCGGTAGAAAAGCGTGAGTTAGATAAAAAAAACCTTTCTTCTCTGATTATCTCTATGTAAAAATTACAAAAAGGGTACAACTCGACTTATATCACTCATCACAGGAGGCACAGAATGTATTCTTGTGCATACATGCTATTTTGCACATAGTTGTATTTTCATATCTGATTTATAATTCTATCCAATTACACATGTATACAACATTTTTAATATAAGATGTCAAATACCTAGGTACTAAGGTTTTAAGATAACATAACTAAGAATTACAACATTTTGCAATCATCTCACATATTTTTGCTGGGTATTTTGATGAAGCTGATAAGTGACAATCTGGCAATACAATAACGATATTCTGATAACTTTCTAAGATATTACTTAAACGACATTTTGCATTGCCATTTTATTAAGTTTGTTGATTTATATGGTAGGTACCTATGGAAAATAAACGGACAAGTTTAACTATGGAAAAATCGACACTAAACAAAGAATTAATAACATAAGTTTTATGGGTAGTAATCAGCAGCTTTATAAAGTTTTGGATAACCAACTTATTTGAACTGAAGCATTGTAAGATTTGTACGGAGTTGTAAACGGCGTTCAAAGCAGGCAGGCGATAAAGCCTCGCGTTTATATTTCGTCTTTTATACAAATGTTGAATAGAAATGGTCGTAAGACTTGGTTAAAGCAGAGCAGTGACCAAGTCTTACGACGCTACCAAGTGATTTGCGCCTTTGCCAAATTAAATGTTGGATCTATAACTTGCCTCACAAACTTAACGTGCCTCTGAGAACACGTTAAGCCGTCGGTGCCATGAACATCTATGGCAGTCGTTATTGGGACGTCAGTGCCCTCTAATATCCTGACTCTGGTCTAGTCTTAGGGTATCGTTAGCCTTCGGGTTACGGAGGTCAGATGGCAGTCGCTCCGTGTAAAAACTGATATCCAGTCAAATCCGGTTAGACTAGAAAGCCGACTCCAAGTGACTTGAGAATAATAAAGGCTAGGGAGTAGAACTTGCCTCACAAACCGAAGTATTTAAATAATTTGAAATGTTTATAACTGACTTAGAGCAGTGGTACCATCGGACTTGCAATCAAGAGATACATACTTCGAGAGACATATTACCGACGTGGATCCATCCACTCCTAATGCAAGCAAATTTAGGTAGTCTGATTGACAAGAATACAAGCCATTTGTTTACCAAATTGTTAGTAATGTTAAAAATAATATACCAAAATTGAAGCAGTCTTGGAACACTTGGTCGCTGGGTCCGTCCCAGTGGACAGTGAGTTTCAAACCGTTGCGGGCTGCATCATAACTGATGTGATATTCGAAGTGTATGTTGCTGTCGTCTGCAACTGTGCCGCCGATCGTACCAAGGTACTGATCACCGGCAGCTGTTGGAGAAAATAGTTATTTAATACATCATCATCATCCTCTTGCCCTGGTCATAATTTATTTGGGTTCGGCGCAGTATGTCCTTCGCTTCCATACTTCTCTATCACCCGTCATCTGATCATTTACCCTTTTCCCTTTCATATCCATCCTCACACAGTCCATCCATCTTTTCCTTGGGCTTCCTCTCTCTTTTCGTCCCTCTACCCATGAGGGTAGAGGGACGAAAAGAGAGAGGATTTTCATCACTTGCTTACCTACATAGGTATCATCTTCGCATAACATGTCCATACCAAGCCAAACGATTTCCTTTCACCTTTTCATCTATGGGCACCACTTTCAGACTACCTCTTACGTGTTCATTCCTAATTCTGTCCATCCTCGTCATTCCACACATCCACCGTAATATAATACATAACATACAATCATTGTAGAGGTAGAAATAAAATTAAGTGGTAGCCTAGTGGAGATACCAGGCTAATACAAACACTACCACGGCATTTGGAAGCCCACCACTAGATACGAGCTCTTTCTGTTCTTTTTTTTTCAAAAGACAGCTCTCGCACTGGATATCTTTCATGTGTCGCGAGGGACTTTACAAACATTCAACAGACACAAAAAACACCCAGACTCGGCCAACCATTTGTGGATCACACAAATGGTTGGCCCATGTGGGATTCAAACTCACAACATTTGGCGCAACGCGAGGCAGCCACTTAAAAAATTACGCCATCCGTGTAGTCATGTTGTCAGCTGTTCTGTGATTGCTCATACCGTCGCATTTTAGAGAGAAGCAGAGCTGCTGATATTTTGTGTTTTGTAGCTCCTTATTTAATAGTTATTTTTATCCAATTCTTTTCGGGAAACATATTATAGAAAAAGCAAAATTGGGAGGTCTGGATAACGGAGAAGAGAGCTAGATAATATAAGTGAAACCCCCTGAAAGAAAAAGCCATTTTTTGGAGCCTCGGTACTGAAGATCTACTTTCCCCAAAATCCAGCCATGAAGAAAGTATATGCGTGCCACAAATGATTGATGATGCTTTTACTTAAATTTTGCGATTATCAAGGTATACTTACGGTTCTCGCGCATGAGAGCTCGGCTTCCATCATCATGATTGGTGATGTAGAGTCCTTGCTCCGACTTGACCACGGAGCCCAGCACAGCGGACACTGCTGTTAGGATAAACACATATTAGATAAAAACGCAAAGCCGAATTTATAATAATAATAATATTCTATCACATACATACAAGCCCAAACTAAGCAGAGCTTGTACTACAAAATGAGACTATAGACACCGCACGTATGCAGCCATGAACACAGTTGAACAAAAAGTCATTCAGAGGTTCTTTTCAGAACTATCTGCTGTTTTTATAATTAACATGAAGTCTTTTCAAACAGTTCTTTTCGGAACTATGTTGTTTCTATAAAACTGTCATGGTCTTGTGGTGTCGCGCTTGTGCTGTTCACGGCTGCGTGTGCGGTGGCTACTAAACATTATTCGGACGTGAAGGACAACAGCAACCGCGGCAACCTTTATACAACTACAAATCTTGAAAAGTAGTATCGTATTTATGTGTGTATAAATAGGCATTTTGAAGATTTGTGTGTATTCTATTCTATCCTATTCTATCATATACACACAACACCATCTAGCCCAAATTAAGAGCTTGTACTACGAGTACTAAGAAACTAACAATGGATATACATACATATCTACATATATACTTTTTTTGGTAAATACATACATATTATAGGTACATAGAAACACCCAGACCAAGACAAACATCCATGTCCATACACACAAATGTTTGACTTGTGCGAGAATCGAACCCGCGACCTCAGGCGTAGCAGTCGGTTACACTAAACACTACTTCATATATAATAATAGGTATTAAATATATAATAGGTATTAAATTTTTAATGATCACTCAACTGTGAAAACATATTTGCTGACGCTGTTTCCCTTTATTGTTGAATGTCTGATTATGAGTGTGATGTGGCTGATGTTAGCGGATAATGGCTTAGTTGATCTCATACCGAGAAAAAACCTGTACCGTATGAAAAGATAGCTTATTAACAGATGTGTTATTTTATAGTAATTACTGATTGTGTCGCAGTTTTTAACTTAACTTTTAACACAAATACAGCTTAAATGCCTAATTGACATCGTTGCCGTTAATTAATGAAAATTCATAATTGATACATAATTTGTCAAGCATAAATGAATGTAAATTTACCCCAATATTGGTACTAAAACGCCTAATAATTGTTCTAACGAAGTATGGCGGCACCTACCTATTAACTCTGTACGGAAGACCATAGATTTTGAATAAGCTTTTATAAAACTTACCTGCTAGTAACAACAGTAATAGCTTCATCTTGAAACGGAACTGTAAGTATCGTTTCAAGCTACACTTTATTTATTTTATCTCTTCAATCTTTATCTCTCGATATCAGCTCTTCAAGAGAGCTCCATGTCAGATAAAGTAACAGATCAAATGTAAATCCTCTACCGTGTTCTTTGGACTCTTGTGAATCAATCAAATTTGTAATACAGGATGTTCACATCAAAACGTGCACTCGCCAATTTCATTAATAGAAAGATGAGCTTGTATACATAAGTTCAATTGTACAACTCTACGTCTCTGAGTGTAATAGTAAGTTTGATTAATTTGCGTCGCCAGTATTGATCAATAGAACCGAGTTATGTTGATGAGCGGTTTATGCTTGCGTTGTATCGTTTGCCTGATGTAGCCCTTGAAAACTAATTAAATTAATACAGGATTCAATTATACCATTGGTAGTGGACTAAGAAACATTCAAGTAATGTGTTTCCTTACCCTTTTTAATATTCGTCAAATAATATACCTAAGGACTGTTCCTTATATTATTTGGCGATTTTCGAAGTTCGATTTCAAAAATGTTCTAAACATTTATAATAAATGGTGGTAAACTTATAAGTTTGTAATGTTTATAAGTAAAATTAGTTAATTAAGCTATTTTAGGTGATGCAACTGAATTATTTTTAATAATCAAATTGTATTTCACCAACATCATTTATTCTTTTGAGAACTTTTGTTGCCGTTAGTCATTATGTTTTTGAGTAAAATGGGCAGTGCGGCATCTCACGACAATATGGCAGTGGTACAGGCCCAAGTCAACGTTGGCGAACTGAACCAGAAAATTAACTCGCTAGTAGTTATTTTAATCATCTTGGCAGTTTGCATTACGGCTGTAATCCTTTATGATATTAGACTGCAGTGTCATCACAATGCTAAAAACTGGCTTCGAAAATGATGAAGGTTGTATAAGAGTGCTTCGTCGGTCCTTCTATTTCAGTCGAAGAATATGGTTCTATGGCATAGTGCTTAAGATGCCTGTACCTAACCTTGAAGCCGATTTGGTAAGATTCAGTTCCCAGTAGGTACCTACAGAAAGCTACCCACAATAAAAGCTGATAAAAAAGTCTTGCAGCCTGTATCTATATTTATTTACACAATCGATATACCTAGTATATTGACATAAACAAAAAGAGGCGCGGAATCAATTCGCGGGTGCTTATCTGCTACAAGATAAGATATATCAGTCATCATCATATAGAGGACTTTGTTTGTAAAGTATATTTTGTGATATAGTTTTTTATTTATTTCTAGCAAAATAAAGACTTTGTACCATTTATTTACATTTAAACACCACTTAGTTACAATTATAATTTTAATTACATTAAGTATATATTTAACAGATTTTACGAATGCTCGGTTTCGTTGATTGAGATAATAATATATTATAATAATCTTGATATATAAATTACAAGACCTTAGCCAATACGTACCTAAGCATCGATAGTTTAGCAATTTAGTTATTTATTTTAGTAAAACAATATCTAAGCAAACTAACATAAATCGTAACTATCGTGAATCATAATATAATAGCTACGAATACATAATATTGTACTTTGTTAAAAATTAAGTAGGTGCTGTAGAAAATGTTAAACATTGCAAAAATTCCGGTCTGCGTCACGAAAACGTTCCATGTCCTGTTAATATAGTACAGAACACCTGTCATTCTGACAATAAAAAACAAAAGCAAGCTTCTACGACAATGGCAGATCCAAGAATTCGACAAATAAAAATTAAAACTGGCGTTGTTAAACGCATAGCCAAAGAGAAGGTTGTTTATGAGAAGGAAGCTGAACAGCAAAAGGTTAGAATACAGAAGATAAAAGACGAGGGACAGGACGAACATAACATTCGGAAGCAAGAGGAAGTTTTACAGGAGTCGCTTATGATGGTTCCTGATTGTCAGAGACGGTGAGTTTTATACTAAAACTAGTGTTTAGACTTCAATTTTGTTATAAGTTACGAAATGCCGCATTTTTGTGACATAGTTTCTTAGTTATAAGCATATAAAAAAACAGATGTTCCTTTTAGGTTATGTTCATTCACGCGGCGTTTAACGCTTTGTTTGGGTCTGTATATAAAAAGCAGTGATGACTCATTCAGGACTCACAATGGTCTATTGTTTGAAAAATTTTTTGTGCTTATATACTGACTACACAAATGACGCATTGATTTGTGGTGACTACGCCTCTGCTATTGCTGTGTTTTGGGTTCGATCTTTACACGGGACAAATACCTACCTATTTATTTGTGGATCGACAATTTATTGTTCCGAGTCTGAATGTTCTTTGTGTCTATAGTTTGAATTTTTGTAATATATCCTGTAAAAGGGATGATTTCTGTTTTAAAAAAGTAATTATACTAATAATATGTAAATTCATTAAGTACATGTCTCTTGTTTAAATTTCAGACTAGTGAAAGCTTACTTAGATCTTAAGACAACTCTAGATACAGAGCAAGACCTCAAAGAAAACGAGGACTACATTGCAGCTGAACAAGCATTAAAAGACGCGGAGCCTCAGCTTCCAGAAAACACTGAATAATAGATTTTAGTTTTTAATATACTTTTGTATTTATAACAATCATGTCTTATAATCCTAATTTTTATAATAAGTTTCGAGGAAATAATGCTACATTCCAAAATAATTTTCATGCGCATTTTGTACCGCCTCCACCTGTACCGCCACCATATTTTATTCCTCCAACTCCTTTGCCAGAAAAAGATGATCAAGAATTTATAAAAAGTTTTGAATACAAAGTGCCCACTAGGCTGGTAACCACTGTTGTTGTCAAACCGTTGGCAATATCAGTAGTACGTGAAAAACTTCACTGTATGATTGCAACTCTAAATGAATTAAAAGAAAAGGAGCAATTGTTGGCAAACAATATAAGTAAAATTTCTGATGAGGAATGGAGTTTGCACATGAAGGAAATTGAAGAAAATAAAATGTTAATTAATAAAACTCTAACTCATATCAACGGTCCATACTTAGATGTGTTGCGTAAGCTTTTGGCTAAGAGAGCGGCAAAGAGATTACGATTAAAAAGAGTCCGCTCAGAGATTAAGAGGGAAAAAGAAGAAAGGAGAAAGGAATTGGAAGAGAGATCTAGGAAGATTGATGAGAACTTGCAGAAAATAAAGGATGATATTATCAAAGCTCAACAGGTAATTGTTGTGAATATTTTCATTATTGCATTATATGTGAAGAATTTCTATTGAATAGGGTAGTTGAGTCACATTTTTTATTATTAAGTCAAATAGTCACATTACCTAAAATCTAAAAATACAGAATTTTTCTGAATTATGATGCACAACAAAAATTGTGACATGACTGCTATTTACTTGGATCTGTCTGAGGAAAGAGAGAAGTCTCCATTTCAGCCATACTTTTCCTTATAACCAAATTTAAAATATTATCTACTCCCTTATTATCCAACTACGGCGAAACCAAAAGGAAGGGTAATGATTTTGGCAGACTGTGTATGTATGTTTGTGTGTTCCACCGTACCGCCTAAACTACTGAACCGATTTTAATTAATGATTTGTCAATAGATTCTTAATAATGGCCCGGATGACATAGGGTATATAAATTTTACGAAAAATATTAAATAAAAAAGTAAAAGCTTTCACCCCCTTTTTTATGGTCGGGTTATAGATTTTAACTTTATTTTTTTATTTTGCAACCAAATTTGGCAGGGTTTGCACAAAGATTTATTTGATTGCTCTTGTGTGTATAATAATGTACAAAATCAAACAGGTAACTAGTCTATTATATTTGAAAGTGGTACAACACTATATAAATATAGATATGTGAACTGTCCATATTAAGTAGGTATTGTGCAGATATTTATTCAAATATAATTAAAATGCAATTATTATTATGTACATGCAAAGTGTGATATTCAAATGTTTGATCACATGCTAGCATTGCTACCAGCTGGAATATCCATGAATTACAGTATCCATTTAAAATGTGCAATACCCATGAAATCTTTAATAAATTGCAGGAACAACAAGCCAAGCTAGAAGCGGACATGGTGCTAAAAGATGTTCTACGCAAGAAGCACGACGCTAAAAAATGCATAGTGAAACTAGACTCACTAGTGAAGCTGCGCAAGGCTAGACAGAACACCGCTAAGGGCAGAGGCGAGACTGTTCCTGAAAGTGAAACTGCAGCTTTCCATAACAGCATAGGTAAGTGGATAATTATCTGCTCTAGATCAAAACAATTTTACTCCAGTTTCTATTCCATGTCTTGTTTCGTAAACAAACAATCTATACTTAACATTATAAAGCTAAAGAGCTGAATAGAGCTATTTGGTTGAATGCGCTAATCTCAGGAATTATTAGATTGAATTTTAAAATTCTTAGTGTTTGATAGCCCATTTATCGAGAAAGGCTATAGGCTATATAATATCAATAGTCCAATAGGAACGGAGCATCAATGAAAATTGCAAAAACGGGGCAAATTCTCTTATGTGAAGCAGACGAAGATGTGCAGTTCACCTAGTTCATTATAAAATAATTTTCCATAGTCATTACTTTGACTATATTCAATATCGAATAAATAGAGATGCCAAGAAAAAGAAATCTAATTAAAAATTGGCCTCTATGTATTATGTCTAGCCCACCAGTAAGTCATATTAGATTTGTTTACTAAACAAGATCAATAAGAAATAAATCTATAAACACTTTCGAAGTGTGGAACTACATACTGTTATTACACCAATGTCATGTCCATTGCACTACTCTTTCTTCATATATTTATTTTTAATTCTTATGTATTGTCCCATTGTTGGGCACAGATCACCCTAATATTTCTCTTTGGTCTGTCAGTTGTTCAAAAATGTGTCTAAAATCTAAATCATCTGCCGGCGTTTTCTTAGCAAATATTATATAGAAAGGCTTTAAGTATAATTATATACCTTAAATGGTTACCAGTCTTTATATTATTAACATTGTATGAATGATTTTGTCATTGAAGCAATGTTTACTATTACTTGTGTTACTGAGCCCCCAAGATAAATGGCTTATAATCCAGACAGACTGGTACTCTAGAAATAGTAAACGCGATAGAAGTCGACAACGCAAAAGATGCGAGGATGAACACATCAGGTCCAAGCTGAAGAAAATTTACAAAGGATAGAAAGCAATGGAAGTCGTTAACTTTAGACTTTTGACAAGAAGCACACTTATTTTCTTGCACACTGAAAGTTTATTTTTCTTCTCCTTAAGTAAAATGTATCTCATCCTAATCCTAATGCGAAAATGAGTTTGTTTGTTTGTTTATTTGTTACGCTTTCACGCCTTAACTACTCAACCGATCAACATAAAATTTTGCATACACGTTGTCAGGGGTACAGAATAGGACATAGGGTACCTTTCATCCAGAAAAAAGAACTGTTGTAAACCTAACCTAACCAACATTTACGCGAGCGAAGCCGCGGGTGGGACCTAGTATAAAATAACTTAAGGCGAAGAAAATAAAACAAATAAGAAGACACCTTCAGGATAAAGGGGCTATTCATGGATTGATTGATCAATTAATGATATTACTTGTAGCACATATCTATACCCAGAAAAAAAAGTTACTAAGATAATTTTATTTACAGAGAAACTAAAATCTCAATGGATTTGCAAGTTGGCTTCCTATGAGGCGGAAGAAGCAAAACTCCGTCTCAAACTCAAGGAGGATTCTGAACAATTGAATACTAATACTAATGTTACCGAGAGAGAGGTGGCTGATAATTTGGAGAAGTGGAGAGAAGTGATGTTTGGTGGACTACTGCCGCAGGTGGACTTTAAAGGCGATGTTGATGGATTTGTTGCTGTCAGGTATGGTATAACTTACCTTATAAAGGTTTTAGAGTTTGCATACGCTTTGAGTGGTAGGGCTACGCTGATTTCAGCATGAAGGGCCGGCTCGACCGGGGAAGGAGTACTCTCTCACAGAACATCGATGTGAAATAGCAGTATTCCTACTGTTGTGTGTTTCGTTCGGTGAGTGAGAATACCGGAGGTCCAATCACCCCCTATCCCCCATCCCACTCCTTCTCCTTCCCACTCCCTTTCCTAAAGGGTCGGCAACGCGCAAGTGATGCCTCTGGTGTCGCAGGCGTCCATAGGCTACGGTGACCACTTACCATCAGGTGGGCCGTATGCTTGTTTGCCACCTTAGTTGTATAAAAAAAAAAACAAAAAACACTAGTTGACTGTTCCAGTGATTTTAGTCAAATGAGTTTAGGCTAGTATTTATTTAAAGATAATTAAACGATTAAAGTATTCTTGGTATCATTCAACTAGAGTTCGAACCCGTAATTTCCCGTTTACAATTAAGATGCCTTATCAATTAGGCGACTGCGGCTACCACTGTTCGAATATTTGAAATTAGATTACAGAAAATCTATATGTTAATACGTGACGCAAAAACTTTGTACCCCTTTTTAACGAAATTGCGCGGACGGAGGAATATGAAATTTGGCACAGTTAAAGTTTATATGGAGAAGGAGGGACGAATCCTCATATTTTTATAAAATATGCATTAGAAATACAAAAAAACACTGCATACATCCATGCGTTTGACACACGCAGTCGAATCGCTACTCGTTGTTTTTCATTGTTCATCTGACGTCGTAAAATTCTTTGTAACTATGGTTACCTATATCTTATTTATATGTAATGAAGAAAAACAGAAAACAAAGTAGCAAGCTTAGGAATTTTGGTCGAATTTTGACTACTAGGCGACCGCTAGTAAATATAATTTCTTGTTTCAGGTCACGATGGGACCGGTACATAAGTAGCGAAGGTACTACTCTGCCCATGGGATGGGTCCCACCATCGAAAAAGTGACGACTCACGCTTGACCAATCCTCATATTTTGTAGCGCGATCAGATATTTATAGCACTTTGTGTATGTGGCCTGAATTGCATTTGCTTTTATATAAATAAAAATTATGCTTTTTTAAGTATATTATAATTGTTTTATTTTAAGAATGTAAATAATAACGGAGGAAATGAAAACTCATTAAGCAGGACTCGAACCTGCGATCTCAACAGTCCTTGTCGCCGCTTAAATCAGGGATTTAAATTTAGCTGGCTGCCTAGTACGAGTTGTTTTCACGTTAACGCGATGAAAAAGGTTTACTCTGATTGGTTAAGACTGCGCCGAGCGTAAGATAGATAATGACAGAGCTCGTGCGGCGCATATTCAAATCGGCGCGCGGCCGCCATAGTAAAATTGTATGGAGGATTTGAAGTGCTTTTTTGATAAATAGGTATGTATCTTTATTGTCAATCAATAACTTAAATATTTGGGACGAACAAATTGTAATATAACTATTTATGTTTCGTTTAAGCTGTAAATAGGATAGATTTCTACTGTTATAATCTAAAAATCACGTAACACGAGCTTAAGTTTTTGCATTTTTCGAGCAATTTTACGCAATTTTGTAGGCGAAAATATTAATTATTTGAAGTTTTTTACACGAAGTAATTGTAAACACATTCATTGTTATGGTAAATGTGTATTTTATATTTGTATTGAACAAAAAGTGTTGATTTTATTTACTTAACTGTGACCGCCTGTTTTGGCACATTTCGCTCGACGCAGTCTTAAGAGCTTGGAGGGCCAATCGGAGCGTCGTACTTCATAAGCGTGTCGATCGCGTTAAAATAAAACAAACTCGCACTAGGCACTCTTTTGCATCTAAGGTTATGTTGTGTCGTCATCTATCGTATAGTTACAAAACTGAGATCAGCAAGCACATAATATCTATACTAATATTATAAACCTGAAGAGTTTGTTTGTTTGTTTGAACGCGCTACTCTCAGGAACTACTGGTTCGATTTGAAAATTCTTTTAGTGTTGGATAGCCCATGGTGTTGGTAGTTCCGAGATTAACGTATTCAACCAAACAAACTCTTCAGCTTTATAATATTAGTATAGATATGAATATTTTAGGCTGTCTTAGTACAAGATAGCGCATAACTGCATCTCCACTGAAGTATTAGCAGTTCTACTGGGTAAGTAACAAATCTCCCATAGCATATAGCAGATTCAGGATTCACAATAAAACACAAACAGCATATTCAAGTCTTTTACTCTTCACAAATTCCATTTTAATGGATTATTTAGTAAGAAATTATATGTAAAAACTTGGACACACACCGTGCCAATAATTACCGACTAATATTACGGATATCGCTAATATTAATGATAGTAAAAACTAAAATCCATAGACAACACATCGACCAGAGATCTTGTCTATGAATGTATTGTAACGATGCACACGTGTAAACGAGACAGCCTTATTATTTGTTTTATTGCAATTATAGATGTATGTTAAAACGTATATACCTCGCATGTGATATTATGGTGTGGTCATATATAAGGGGGCTACTATACTGGCAATATTTCTACTGCAATGTGTAGCAGCTATACAGGTTGATTGTGAAATCGTGTAATTCCTTTTAACCACGCATTCTACTGATGATATACAATAACCCTGACCATACTTTTTTTTGTTAGAATTGTGTTTTTGGAGAAATTAATATATCGATTTTTTTCGTGAAATAGTTCCAGATGTTCCAGATGTTAACCACCCGACACAAACTTAATATTTTACTAATTTAAAAAGAATATAATATAATAACTGATGTCGTAAATAATATGGGGCAATAAAAAGGACCGCCCGTTATTATTTACGACATTAATTATAGACATGTTATTTTTTTAATTAATAAAAAATTGAAATTGCCTCGGGTGGTTAGGTTGGTTCACGAAAAAAACAGTACACAAATTTTTCAAAAAAAAATTAATTCTAATAAAATAAAAATGGTCAGGAATATTCTATACCACCAGTAGAATGTGTGGTTAAAAGGAATTACACGATTTCAAAATCACCCTGTATAGTCACCGGCAATATTGCCAGCAACAATATAGGTATTGTACAATACATGGCAACATTTCGCGTGAGGCCCGCATATTTGCATAGACAGCCAATATCATTGACATGGCTTACAAAGACATGTTAAAAAGTAAGAGTATGGCAATTTCCGACCCAAAGTATTTTTTTAACATTCAAATGTTCATGTGTTAGCTCCTGTGTTGAAAACTTGTATTAATATGTTTTACATATCGCACTCTTAATAAAACAGTGTAATAATTTGAAATTTGGAAGTAAGGCAATTTGAACTCTAATTGCGTGACTGAAAATTTAAATTTTATATTTATGTTAAGTAATTGCAATAGAGTTTCAATTTGTTTAATGCAAAATACTCAGATAGGTCTCTGTTTTATTAAGAGTGTGATATACCTATATATGAATACTAGTTTTTGGTGTCACGGCAGAGTGTTTTAAGGCTCTTTTAGATCAGAACGCCACAGTAATAAAGACAACCTATAAATAACAGCCTTGAAAAAGGACAAGTTCTTAACCCATTCAATGCGGCGGACGCCGATTGGCGTCTTATTTTTTCATACTCAGATTCGGAGGACGCCGATCGGCGTCATGTATAGTTGTTTTATATTTTACCCAAATTTAAAGATATTACATTAATAAAACAACAAATGTGTTTGGAATTTACTAATGAAATGCCTGATATGAGTAGTTTTTTTTTATTTCATCAAGTGCGGCTGACGCCGATCGGCGTTTACGTTAAATATGGATTCTGGCTAGTGAAAGCAAAATTTGTTGGCGCATTGAATGGGTTAAATATTATCGTTGACTAAAGCTATTGATCAGCCGTATGACATTTTTAACCTACCGAAGGTTCTTTGCCTACGTCTTATAGCTTTCTGCAGTAGTACCGACATGACCACACCTTCCTGTCACACGTATCGGTTACCTAGAGTGAGATTCAAGCTGTCCCGTTTCGTATGCATAATTATTGAGGTAATGCGGCATTCACACGAAGTGACTTATTGACATTTCTATTAGAGTCCCGAACCGACATTCTACATTAAAAGGCATTTTAATCAATACCAACACGATCCTAAGGTTCAAAATTATCAATTGGAATATTTAATGTAGCACCTTCGCTTTATACAAAACTGTGGTCTTCTGCACAGAGAAGAAGTTTCGCGAGCCGTCATATAAATGCCGAAATTTCGGGCCGACTATTCGTACCTTGAAACACATTTATTCCGAAATTCTTCCAGTATTTTGGTTTGGAACTTCAGGACCGCCAGTGGTTGCAACAACAATACATGACTATAAATACAAGGTTGTAGGTTTTTGAATAATAATACGCACTATTAATAAAACAGCGACTTAACTCAAAATTTGGAAATAAGGTGAGGTGAACTCTAATTGTATGACTATAAATTGTTATTTTATATCTGTCTTAAGTAGTTACAACAGAGTTTAAATTTGTTTAATCCGAAATACTCAGATAAGTCTCTGTTTTATTAAGAGTGCGTATATTTTGAATAAAGAAATGCGAAGAAACTTCATTATTAGTTTGTTCTTTCGGCCCGAACTTTCGGATAGACATTTACACACACATAAGGACCCAGGGCTGTACAAGAATTGTCTGGTGTCCACATTTATTAGGTTTCAATTCAATATTCTACGCTTGTATATAGCCCATCGCTGTTTAAAAGCCAGGCTCTCATTGAAAAATAACTTTAGATACGCCATGATGTTGTTGGATTTTAAAAATATAGCTTTAGATATTTTTCAAGAGGCGTAGTACTTAGTGCAGACACACTCAGAAAATTGTGTTATCTTTTTAATGTTCCCAGTCACGGACACAAAATATACACCTGTTTTATGTGTCCATCCTTTGAAACGTTTGTTATCACTAAAGTCTTTTTTATTTTTATTCAACTAAGGTGGCAACAAGCATACGGCCCACCTAATGGTATATGGTCACCGTAGCCTATGGACGCCTGCAACACCGGAGGCATCACTTGCACGTTACCAACCCTATAGGAAAGGAAGTGGGAAGGAGAAGGAGCGGAATGGGGGAAAGGGGGTGATTGGATTGGGTGTCGGATAATTCAACTTTTCTCGGTGTCGAATAGCTCCATCGATGTGGGATACTTATTGTAACAAAATCAAATCAAATACACCTTAATTGTGACAAGTATAAGACTCGGTTCCTATATTCAAAAAACTAGTCGTTTAACTTACGGACAGTTAATTTTGACACATTCTATGAAAAATATATCATAATATAACTGTCCGTAGCTGAAACGACTGGTTTTTTTTATATAGGAACTGGATCTAAGACATGTGTAAGTATAAGACGGAGCCATGACATCGCCAAACCAGTCAGCTTCTTGTGATCACGGCTGGGGTCACCTGGTCGAAACATCAAACATCAAAAAAGGTAAACATTATGCATGATCGCGTTACGAATTGTATACATAAGCAGTTCAAGAGACAGAGACAAACAAACACACAGCAGGTTTAGTGGGCGATTCGCAGGAATTGTGCAAAACGACACTTAGAAAAATAATACTATTTTAGGTGTCGATTCGCACACATCGATATAAATGTCCCTGTCTGAAAAAGGTGTGCGAATCGACACCTAAAAATATTTATTTTTTACAAGCTTTGCGCGCGGCTCCGCCCGCGTGGTATCTACATCAATAAAAAGTAGCCTATGTCCTTCCCCATGTTTTAAACTATATCTGTGCCAAATTTCATCTAAATCGGTTGAGTGGTTTAGCCGTGAAAAGGTAACAGACAGACAGACAGTTACTTTCGAATTTATAATATTAGTATGGATAAGTTTCGACCGCTAAGCCTCGTATGTGTGCTAAACATGAAGCCCGGTTAAGCAAGTGGCGCCCACAGCGGCAGAAATTGGCACTACAGTATATTGCAATTGATAATTTCGCAGTACCTCAACATTCAATAACAACGCACTATTGAATATATACATACACTTCTCGCTTACAGAAGGAAACTTATGTATAGCAATATTTTGATATACATTTTTTGTGACAATATTACATTTAAATAATAATAAAAATATTAAATTTACATTTCGTTTCCTACGGTAAACTTTTCATTGATTATTTAGTTGTAGCAGATTTAAGTCCGTTCCCCGTATAACATAAAGAGTTTTAGTCACAAAAAGAGGGATACCCGATTAAAAAATATTAACGTGACGAAGGTAATATGCTGCTAGCATGGCAGCTAGTGGTGTGTTTTTTGCGTTGGCAGCACAGCAATTTAGGTAGATTGGCAACACTCGCTCTGGTGTTGCACTCATTCTTAGGCAATTGCTTCCGTAGCCCAGCGGTAGTGAATGTGATAGCTGTGCATGAGATCTCGGGTTCGAATCCCGGGACGAGTCAACAAAAGATGAATAGCTAAAATCCAGCTTTAACCGACTATCCCGCTATGCTATCTGTCTCTTGGTATACAGGAATCGGACAATACATGAACCATGAATCACCAATATACAAAAGAATGCTTCATAACTTTTCCTGAAATCTGGTATTCAACCCATCTGATATACGACCACGGCGAGATCACTTAACTTTCGTCATCAATCGGTTAGTGATCTACTTAACAACTATTGAATATTAAAATAAATAGCTACCGACAGTTAAATCAATCAAGCAGGCCCAGTTGTCAGGAAACATCAGTGGTCATTTTAAGTCAGAGAGTTTCAGGCGGTTTAAAAAATCTGACAACTCATTTTAATTTAAAGACGGTAGGTTTACATTTATCAGTTACAGTTTATGCATACAACTAAATAAAATGATGACATTATACTTTGCGTATTTGTACAACTATTTGCGTTATTTCTGTCAACATTGCGTTAATTGCGTAATTTTGCGTCAAATTGCGTTATCCAAAACGCAACAGACAGCTGACACCCACAATACCCTATTGCCTAACTTAGTGCCAGACTGCGTAATAACACAAATATGTGTAAATACTATATGTATCGCCACAATAAAGTATTGCACACAAAGTCAAATCTTGTAAATTAATATACATATTATATTTTACGATATTGCTATAACACTGCATTCTGTACAATTATAGAAATATCAAGTCTTACAGACCAACATTTAAATTACAATTTTCTAGAATTTCTTTAACGCTAATCTCCTTGCAATATTACATATAAACAAACACATTTGTATATAACAGAAACACATGGGAAACTGTGGTAAGACAGAAAACCTGGGCAAACTAACTGCAACATATTATTAAGTAAGTAGACGTTTCGCTGGTCCAATATTAAAAGGTCCTATGTCACATTAAAAAAAAAAAAGTTACGAATATTGCATGGTTCTATAAGTCGTTCCTTTTTGTTTAGACTAATATAGTAAGAGATGGAAGCACTTACCACTTCAAAATATTAAATTGCAAATAGTTCTAAGTTACTTTTTAAGTTATTTTCACTGATATTCAAATTTTAAACCTCATATCCCCAAAGTTAAAAAAAATAACATAGAACCTTGTAATAGTGAGCCAGCGATTTAGTATGCAAGTCTAGCATACTAAAACTAAAATGTCATGTCAACATGACATGTCTACACCCGCGGTCTCCTACGTGTAGTATATTTCATCTACATATCGCCAGCTATGATTTAAGATACAACAGAATACAACTCTCCAGACTACAGTATTACAATTTCGTAACAGAATAACATTTGACACTTTGTTCGACACAGATAACTAACTTAGGACCTCACCGTTAGCCGTAAGCGTCAAACTTATATTACGAGTCCAATGAGACATTTAGTAAAAAAGGGAATATACTAAGCATTTTATTTTCTTGTTTCGTATCAAAGGATCTTAATTTTCAACTGAAAACGAGGCTTTTTCAAAAAGAACATAGAAAGATTTTAGATTAAGATATTGCCTGCAAAATATTTCGTTTCTATATTTCTGTTTCATAAAGGCCTAAGCATAAGGCTTTATGCTATATAAAAAATACACAATACTACATCGATGAGACTAACGTTGTCATTTTTACGCGACCGAACCTCTCGATCAGATGTTTATCGATGTTGAATCGATTGTCCTAATAACTGGCATCGATTAGCCAAAGGTAGCACCACAATAAAAATATATACCGTCAAGTGATAAATCGATATATCGATATCAATACCATGGATTAGGCTTATACAGATGGCAGCTTAGTATAACGATTTGCGCTTTATGCTAAGTTTTTTAAATATTTTTTTATTTTGCTCTTCAAAATGACCACTCTCTACCTGATGGTAAGCAGTCGTGTGGTCTAAAAGCAGTGCCCTCCACACCGTCCTTATAGCAGCTGAGGCGATGTTGAGGTCTCTACTTTGACGGCCGGAGAAGGTGCCTTTTCACGCCCCGCTTAAAGGACCCAGGATTGAAGGAAGAAGGAAACACGTGCCTTGGCAGAGAATTCCATGCCTTGGTCGTTCGGCAGAGATATGAGGACCCAAACTTGTTGGTACGCGCTCTAATCGACTCTACCGTGTAAGGATGGCATCTGAGCCCAGCACGTCGTGTAATAAGTAAGTCATGGATATAACAAGTTTTATATCACCAATATCACAAACAAGCGAACGACTCGCCTGTAGGGTACCGTAGGCTATAATCGCTTGAAATACCGGAGGCGTGACTAGCGTATTGTCCTAGGAACTAAAAATGAAAAGAGGAATATGAGTTTTCGGCACTATTACTTAGGACGAAACGCAGTAATAGTGTTGCTAATCTTACATCGGTTTCTTAAAAGTATTACTTCTCTGACTGGTTTATTCATACTATCACTCAATAATTGGCAACAACATCGCGGACTGTTTCCCTAAGACCCTTGGCATATATGAGACTGTGTCACGTATGTATCTGTGTGAGTGCGTTTTGTTTATATGTATTGAACTGGTGTTCTGTATCTGTGTAATCTATGTCAATGGTTGTATTAGCTTGGTCAAAGTCTTAGGAATGCATTTTGGTTAGTTGTATTCAACTGTTACATAAAAATGTAAACATCTAACTTCTCTTCCAGTCAATATTTTGTACACCGTAAGTGTCATACATATCAGACAAAATACTATGTAACGAAATTTAATATTGTATTAATATGTAAGATGTGGTTGTGCTATTAAATAAATAAAAAAACTGGCGTTCTGTATCTGTGTAATCTATGTGAATACCTAGTACTGCAGTACCGATATTCAAAAGTCGTAGCACAGCTACGATGCTATATCGAAACTTATTCGATGGTAGCCATTTCTCATTCGAAGCCTGTCAGTTTCCCAGTCTGTGTAAGTATTTAGGGAGCGTTGTGTTCAGGATATAATATTTAAAAGTCGTAACTCAGCCGTAGCACAGCTACGAGGCTACATATCATAGCTTATTCGATGGCAGCCATTTCTCATTCGTAGCCTGTCAGTTTGCCACTGTCTGTGTAAGTATTTAGGGAGCGTTGTGTTCAGGATATAATATTTAAAAGCCGTAACCCAGCCGTAGCACAGCTACGAGGCTACATATCGTAGCTTATTCGATGGAAGTCATTTCTCATTCGTAGCCTGTCAGTTTCCCACCGTCTTGTAAGTATTTAGGGAGCGTTGTGTTCAGGATATAATATTTAAAAGCCGTAACCCAGCCGTAGCACAGCTACGAGGCTACATATCGTAGCTTATTCGATGGAAGTCATTTCTCATTCGTAGCCTGTCAGTTTCCCACCGTCTTGTAAGTATTTAGGGAGCGTTGTGTTCAGGATATAATATTTAAAAGCCGTAACCTAGCCGTAGCACAGCTACGAGGCTACATATCGTAGCTTATTCGATGGAAGTCATTTCTCATTCGTAGCCTGTCAGTTTCCCACTGTCTGAGTAAGTATTGAAGGAGCGTAGTGTTGAGTATGTAACTATGTACCGTGTGTAGTTACTGCCACAGTCCCGCGTAGTTCCCTATGAGAGGGGCGGGGAGGGGTCCCCCCGCTGTGAATATTCTGGTCCCACTGTCGTCGTAGCAGTGCGTGTAGATGGCTGGCACATGCTTGACCTGGTTGAAGCCATCCCCGTCTTCGTCAGGGAACTGTGGGAACAGATTTATTGTTAATTCAATTTAATTCATTCGTTTTATCTATACTAATATTATAAAGCTGAAGAGTTTGTTTGTTTGAACGCGCTAGTCTCAGGAACTACTGGTTCGAATTGAAAAATTATTTTAGTGTTGGGTAGCCCATTTATCGAGAAAGGCTATAGGCTATATAACATCACGCTACGACCCACGGGGGCCGCGTAGTAACGATAAACACGGGTGAAACCGCGGGAACATCTAGTTGCGAATATAGGTACAATAGGTGTTTACATAATATTTGATAATTACAAACATTTAGCTATATCCCACTGTTGTGCATGCAATATATTTATTTTAAATATACACAGTCAAGTTTTAAGGCCTCGATGGCGTAGTGGTTAGTGTAACCGACTGCCACGCCTGAAGTCACGGGTTCGATTCCCGCGCAAGTCAAACATTTGTGTGTATGAACATGGATGTTTGTCTTGGTGTGAGTGTTTCTAATTTTCTATGTATAATATGTATGTATTTACAGAAAAAAATGGACGTTTATCCATTGCCTAGTATCCGTAGTAAAAGCTCTGCTTAGTTTGGTCTAAATGGTGTTGCGTGTATGTGATAGAATATTATTATTATATTTCTTGTGATATCATTAACCCTTTCAGTGCTCAGCAATCAGCCTATGAGAACAATCGTTTGTGGGCCCAGAACTCGCAGACGAGTCGTGTCTATACGTAGCTATTGTTGACTCGTTGCCAGCCCAACACCTGCGTCCAAGTTAAAATCACTGATCATACGACACGGATGCGAATTTTTGGGCACACGAACGATTATTTGTTCGTCTTGAGCTCTCGGCACTGAACGGATCAAGAAACTAAATAATGTATAGCACCCCCAGTGAAATAAAGGCGTAAAAAGAATATGCAAACTTTAGAGGCCTCGGTGGCGTAATGGTTAGTGTAACCGACTGCCACGCCTGAGGTCGCGGGTTCGATTCCCGCACAAGTCAAACATTTGTGTGCATGCACATGGATGTTTGTCTTGGTCTGGGTGTTTCTATGTATAATATGTATGTATTTACAAAAAAGAAGTACATACATATGTATGTTTATCCATTGTCTAGTACCCATAGAACAAGCTCTGCTTAGTTTAGGCTAGATGGTGTTGTGTGTATGTAATAGAATATTATTATTATAGAGGAGAGCTAAAAAAGTGCTTGATCTGATATGTTTATTACAGAAAGTACTATTATAATATTTTTTTTTAATTCATCAAACCAAAGACAAAATGTAAGATTAAGTTTTCTCAAATTTTATGTGTCTTAGTGGGTTTATAGTCTTATAGATTCGATCGATAGTAGAATAGATTAGTCGACGTCGATCGATCTAGTAGAAACTATTGATCGACGTCGACTAACCCATTCTACCATCGATCGATGCCGTCGATCGACGATCGATCGATTAATCTGGTAACACCCTATGATTGAAATATATCAAACTTATTATGACGCGACAAATGATTTTAGTGGTACAATACCTTTATTTTTAGAAAATAATTGAGCAAGTGTATTTTTACTTACACTATTCGAATCCACAATAAAAATAATTGACGTAATTATAGTTACGCGTTTATCACACTGGGGATGCGATTATTTTTAAACTGAGTCAACTCACCACATAGCCTCTGGACGCTTTGAGCGTCACTGTTTTCGTTGAATGTATATTACTTTCTAAATACTTCCCCGCTCGTAAGTCGTAGAACATTAGTAGCCCTGAAACAATACAACAATGAAGTCATCGAAAGTCATATATTTGAGTCACAACTTCTACTGGCTGATCAGTCTTCTTAAATCAAAGTGCCGGAAGCAGCATCACCCCTTTCCCCTCATCCCGCTCCTTCTCCTGCCCACTTTCTTTCCTAAAGGGTTGGCAACACGCAAGTGATGCCTCTGGTGTTGCAGGCGTCCATAGGCTACGGTGACTACTTACCATCAGATGGGCCGTATGCTTGTTTGCCACCATAGAAGTATAAAACAAATAGGCCTGGCCAGTAACTAGCACACAGCGGGTATTATTTTATACTGAAAAAGGTAAGAGATATTTTTGTATTAATATGGCGATGATGAATATTAGTTGAAACGACCATAAATAGCTCAGTGGGGAGACCAACAGCGATAGCTCAGTGGGGAGACCAACAGACTGCAATGCAGAGAGTCTCGAGTTCGAACCCACGTCGCACACCTCTGACTTTCGGAAGTTATATGAGTTTTCGAAATTATGTGCGTATTGATTGACAATTATCGCCTCCTCCGTGCCTCGGAGAGCACGTTAAGCCGTCGGTGCCGGCTGCCATGAACGTCTATGGCAGTCGTTATTGGGAAGTCAGTGCCCTCTGATATCCTGACACTAGTCTAGCCATAGGGTATCGTTAGCCTTCGGGTTGCGGAGGTCAGATGGCAGTCGCTCCTTGTAAAAACTGATATCCAGTCAGATCCGGTTAGACTAGAAAGCCGACCCCAAGTGACTTGGGAATAATAAAGGCTAGGGAGAAGAACACGGCTATTATACTAATCATAGTAAATCAATCGAGTGTATTCAAAGAACTTATTCGAATAATCTCACAAAGTATGTAAATTCCTAAGCTGAGAAATTTACAAAATCTTTCAACATTCACGTTTAGTCGTTCGAAAAGGTGGGTAAAATTAATATTCAAAAAAATTTTTACACAACTTAGCACGCTTATAATTTTTTTACCCTACGCGAAAGACGTTGTTCTGCCTGACATATACGGCAGCGCCATCTACCGGGGCTTACTATGATATCATCTTCGAATCTTCGCTATCACACACTAATATGTCGTCGAAACCGGTCCAGCCGCTTAGGAGGAGTTAAGTGACATAAATACAGGAAAAATATAAAGATAATTAAAACTCACCGAGCCCCGTACCAATAGTGAGCATGTTTCCTCTAAAGCTGGCGGACCGGATGCCGCAGCCGTTGTATCTGGAGGTGATCTTCTTAACCGACTGCAGCGTGCGACAGTCCAATAACAATGTGTACGACTTACAACCTATGGCGTATACACCACTCTCCTGGAAAGTTAAAAATTTTACGTAAATTTGAGTGAAGGTTATCTTATCTTATGTGGGGGCCAGTCAGTGCAGACCGGCGACACTTCGACCCAGTGGGATCTTTTGTGTCGACACTCTCCCAATAACGACTGCCATAGATGTTCATGGCAGCCGGGACCGACGGCTTAACGTGCTCTCCGAGGCACGGAGCAGGCGATTATTGTCAATCAATACGCACATAATTTCGAAAAGTCATATAACTTCCGAAAGTCAGAGGTGCGCGACGTGGGTTCGAACCCGAGACCCTCTGCATTGCAGTCTTTTGGCCTCCCCATTGAGCTATCGCTGCTCTTAAGGTTAAAAACTCATCCATTTTTAGGGTGCCGTATCCAAAGGATAAAACGGGACCCTATTACTAAGACTCCGCTGTCCGTCCGTCTGTCACCAGGCTGTATCTCATGAACCGTGATAGTTAGACAGTTGAAATTTTCACAGATTACGTATTTCTGTTGCCGCTATAACAACAAATACTAAAAAACAGAATAAAATAAATATTTAAGAGGGCTCCCATACAGCAGACATGATTTTTTTGCCGTTTTTATAGATAATAGTACGGAACCCTTTGAGCGCGAGTCCGACTCGCACTTGGCCGGTTTTTATATTTATTGCTAGCTTACTACATCAATAAAAAGCAGCCTATGTCCTTCCTCAAGTTGTAATCTATATCTGTACTAAATTTCAACCAAATCGGTTGAGTGGTTTAGCCCCGAACAGGTAACAGACAGACAGCCAGACACAGTTACTTTCGAAGTGCATAATATTGTCTTATGTTTACGCGAATGCTATTCATTGAAATTAACTGATAAATTAGCAAGCCTTACGATTCTGATGTATTTACAATGTATTTACATCTGAATCTTAATATGTCTTCTCTTGATATAGGAACCGGGCATTAAATGGTAATAATTCTAAGATCTTGGGTTTGCAATATAAAAGACTAGCTTTTGCCCGCGGCTTCGCTCGCGTTAATTTAGAATTTGACAATCAATTCGGGTTGTGCTCTGCTTGTATAATAATATAATTCAATCATGATTCGAAAGACACGTGGCGCCATCTATTATCATAAGAACGTTATTGTTGTTTTCCTCGGGAACAGTAATTTTTTCGGGATGAATGGTAGCCTATATGCGTTTCTGTACACCTGACAACGTATATGCAATATTTCAGGATGATCGGTTCGGTGGTTTAGGCGTGAAAAGGTAACAAACAAACTAATTTTCGCTTTTATAATACTAGCTTTTGCGCGCGGCTCCGCCCGCGTGGTATCTACATCAATAAAAAGTAGCCTATGTCCTTCCCCAGGTTTTAAACTATATCTGTACCAAATTTTATCTAAATCGGTTATTAGGATACATACCTGTGTAGCTAAACAGACGAGATCTTGACAGGAGGGCAGCTTCCTCGACAGAGTTTGTCTGAAGGTCTCAGCGTTGAACACGTGTATGTACCCGTTGAGAGTGAGCGCCGCGATCTCGCGCCAGCGCTGGTTGAACGTCAGCGCTCGCACCTTCTGACCTGGGAGAATATAAGGATCATGTTTCAGCGATACCACCCATAGTGGGCTGCACTGATGGCGTCATCTTTAAGACTGCGTCGAGCGAAATGTGCCAAAACAGGCGGTCACAGTTAAGTGAATATAATCAACACTTTTTGTTTAATACAAATATAAAATATACATTTATCATAAATAAATTTGCAAAATGCAAAAACGTAAGCTCGTGTTACGTGATTTTCAGATTGTAACCGTAGAAATCTATCCTATTTTACAGGTTAAACGAAACATAAATAGTTATATTACAATTTGTCCGTCCCAAATATTTAAGTTATTGATTGACAATAAAGATACATATTTATCAAAGAGCACTTCAAATCCTCCATACAATTTTACTAATGCAGCTGCGCGCCGATTTGAATATGCGCCGCACGAGCTCTGTCATTATCTGTCTTACGCTCGGCGCAGTCTTAACTTAAGTGGTCGACTCGCCGCAGCCACTGCGCTGAGTGTTGTGTCTCCGAATTCCCCACGGGACAAATAATAATAATAATATTCTATTACATACACACAACACCATCTAGCCCAAACTAAGCAGAGCTTGTACTATGGGTACTAGACAATGGATAAACATACATATATACTTTCTTTTTGTTGTAAATACATACGTATTATACATACGAGTAGAAACACTCAGACCAAGACAAACATCCATGTGCATGCACACAAATGTTTGACTTGTGCGGGAATCGAACCCACGACCTCAGGCGTGGCAGTCGGTTACACTAACCACTACGCCATCGAGGCCGATTTGTGTGGTTTTCAAATGGACAACGATTTGACTGTTTCAACTCAACGGATACAAAGTACACCCAGGCTCGGAACAATCCGATTTCCGGTGTTCTTTGAGTCCGTTGTTTGAATGTTTGTAAAGACCCCGCGACGCAGGAATTATTCCTACTCTTATTATGGAAGTACGGGCGAATTATCGTAGGGCTGAGCTCATTAAGCCAGATAAGGACAATGTACTACCTAATGTAATACCTAAGCAGTTAAAAAAAAAATCTTGTCGTTTACGCGCGGGCGGTGACAATTAAATGACGCCAGCGCTGGAGTACTACCAGTCGTACTGCTAGGTGAGTGAGCTTTGCTTTTTTTCGAAATAATATATACATATATGAGTAGTTTAGTTTCAAAATCCTCTAAAATACTTTTCACCAAATAATGATAAATCTCAAAAAACCCATTTAAGACATAATGTAAATTGACTATTTTAGCGGTGTTTGAACAAACTGCTATTTTTGTGAGCTGATTTAATAGAATTTGAGTGGGGTTTGTTGAAAACTATCAGTGCTATGCGATAGAAGCAACGAAGGAGCTTCTTATTCAATCGGAACATTGTTTTTGTTCTGATATCGTTTTGGCGGGTTTTGAAACTATACTCCTCATATAATAATTATTATTACTTTTAGTGTTGAAAGCGAATACAGGTTAAGTAAGAGCTTGTTGCTGGAAGCTATGTTCTATATGTTGGAGGTATAGGCACACCCTCAACACTTCAATATGGAAGCAACACTTTTACGAACGTACGGCAAAGAAGGATATATATACATACATACATAGATTCACGCCTGTTTCCCAGAGGGGTAGGCAGAGACTACGGACTTCCAAGAAGGATATATAAGTCACTTATACATAAATCATCATCATCATCATCATCATGTCAGCCAAAAGACGTCCACTGCTGGACATAGGCCTCCCCCAAGGTTTTCCACACAGACCGGTCTTGGGCCACCCGCATCCAACCGCTTCCCGCGACCTTTACCAGGTCGTCGGTCCACCTTGTGGGAGGCCTATACATAAATACTGTTAGTTAAATCCAAAGAGTATTATTGCAGTACTACCCGTCACTGCTACGTGAGTAGTAGTGGGCGTTTAAACGAAAAGCTTTAAACACAATCTGCTTGGCAACATAAGCATAAGCGTTCGTTTATAAGTACACGCCGATTTCATTTAAACGGAAAGCAACTTCACAAACTGTAACGCTGTCGCAGCCGCTGGGCGCTAGCGACTGGCGCGTTGCGCGCGACAACGAATGACAACGATTCGCGAACGTTAAGTTGGCCGCACTGCTCACTGCTGACTGCTTTTTTAAAGTAATATTGAAAATGAACTCAATGCGTGAGGACATAAAGATAAAGACTAATATACATACAAACATGTCAACATTAGGATTAAGCTACTAAATTACGAGTTGTTTGTTTACGTAATCTATACTAATATTATAAAGCTGAAGAGTTTGTTTGTTTGTTTGTTTATTTGCTTGAACGCGCTAATCTCAGGAACTACTGATCCGATTTGAAAAATTCTTTCAGTGTTAGATAGCCCATTTATCGAGCAAGGCTATAGGCTATATATCATCACGCTAAGATCAATAGGAGCTGAGCACCAATGAAGAATGTTTCAAAATCGGAGGGTATTTTTTCCTTTTGAGAGCTTCCGCTGCGTGCGCTGCGTAAACAGTTAAAGTTTCGCAAAAATCATGTATGACAGAATTGTTCCCCTTTAAAAGTTCTAAAAAAAAGTCCGCGGCAGCATATGTCTGTCTTTTAAGATTGGCTCACTATAACCATTTTTATGCTAACCAAATTTGTTCTAAAATAATGCATTATTTGCGAAGGTGTATGTTATAAACATGGTATTAATCCTTATCCAAATAAATACGTTATTCGTCACAAGTATTTAATTTTAAACAAAATTGCCCTTTACATCATTCGATTTCAATGAATATCTTAGGAGATATCGCAGTTTTAAAATAACATTGCAGCAAAATAATTACCCATTACAGACATAGTACAAACGATGTTTCTCCTGGTTTATTCGGCGTGATTCTAGTAATATTTATAAGTAGGAAAAAGATTTTTGTTTTAGTTGCATAAACTTTCGTTTAAAGTACGCAGTTTTAACGTTTAATACAGCAATACATAATAAAACGATTTGAGAAGCGGGCAGCGGCAGCTTTAATTTCCGCTTTCACAACGAATTACAAAAAGCGTTTTATGTGAAAAGCTTTTTCAAAAGCGCGCTTTTCAATATAAACACAACGTTGTAAGCGTTGTCGAAATTAAGCAGTTTATCACACCACTATTAACGTCAGTGATTCTCGCTTCTTTACGTAGTTACAGTTATTATTATTTGCTTTTGGAGTTTTTAGGCTCTACAGGTTAGCTAAATGCTGTTTGCTGTGAGCTCGATGTCGGCCTCGATGGCGTAGTGGTTAGTGTAACCGACTGCCACGCCTGAGGTCGCGAGTTCGATTCCCGCACAAGTCAAACATTTGTGTGCATGAACATGGATGTTTGTCTTGGTCTAGGTGTTTCTATGTATAATATGTATGTATCTACAAACAAAAAGTATATATGTATGTTTATCCATTGTCTAGTACCCATAGTACAAGCTCTGCTTAGTTTGGGCTAGATGGTGTTGTGTGTATGTGATAGAATATTATTATTATTATTCTTATTCACATTGTAGGTATAGATATAAAATTCAACTCACCGGAGCGACACTCCTTGACGACAAGTGGAGCTACGTAGTGATGCATGGTCTGCCTAGGGGGCGCGGCGGGCGCTCTCCATAGCGCGAGCTTGGAGTCCCGCGACCCCGTCACCACAAACTCATCATCCAGCCAGCACATGTCCAGGATCTATGACACAATTATAATATCAGCCCTGTGTTAAACCACCAGCGCCAACTACCTACCTAGCGGTCAGCGTATTACAAGTGTACAATGTGCTTGGGTATAACCAGCCCCTGTATAGCTGTGTGGGAAGTTTCTTTAATAAAAACAGTGTTCTTGGAACAGTATGTAATGTATTATAATAGGCACACCTTAAGTACAAATTTTTCTGACACAACCATCGATCAAATATACCATAGATGCACGATCGTCGCTCGAAAAACGGCCCCAACAAAACTGTGCATAAATCAGTCGTATGCGCTATATTATGCACCTGTCTCACTCACTCTTGCGTCCGCTGCCCGTAAGCGAGAGCGAATCGACACCACTACTACGGTGGAGACCGTACCATATACTTAGTACGCTTGCGTATCGCGAGTAACACACTTAGAACGCTTTACATTGACGCGTTTTAACTAAACTATCACAAAATGTTTCTCAGTGGGCATTCAATGGTTATTCCAGTTTATTTCCTGGATTGCATAATAAATGCAGACACTTATAAGTAAGTAGTACTGGTCAGTGCCACATATCGACGCGGTTTTTGTATGAGAATGTGCATCTATGGTATATTTGATCGAAGGACACAACGTATAACCATACCAGCCCGCAAAAATATAAAATCTATCAATCACAGAACAATTTACTTAGGATGATCAAGCCGACGTGAACGGCCCTGTTCTTTCACACTGATGACCCTGAAGTCATCAGTGTGAAAGAACAGGGCCGTGATGTCTCTCCAACACAAAGGGAGGAGTCTCTGATCGTGCCTAGCAGGGCCGGCCGACGGTTGATGTTGGGAGCTTGTATATATACTTAGTCGCTGTGTAAATGTTACTTGTGCGATTCAGCATCGTGTGACGTCATGTGAGCGCTTATTGAATATAGCGCCATCTGTTAGATGTAGGCGGAACTTCTTCATCTGTGCGGAGTCGCCACAGCTGCTATAGCATGAAGTAGTCCAATACATAAGGCATTGAAATAGCGATCGAGGTATCGCGGTTTCGAATCTTAGCCTTCGCACTACCGACGTGAACCCACTGAAATATACATTCTTGCCTCGCTGGAGGGGTTAAAAAGATTACTAGTAATTTGTAAATCAACAACAAGTAACATTAAAAAAAATGCGAAGAGTTCTGAAGCAATCCAAGAACGAAATGAATGAAAGAAATCTATAGATACTAATATTATAAAGAGAAAAGATTTGATTTTTACCGCTACCGGATTCGATTGTGAATCTAAACCATCCAGGGACGCACGCAAAAACACAAAATATTATTCAAAATCGGTCCAGCCAGGAGTTCAGTGGTATACACACATACAGACCAAATATATAAGTAAGAATAATATCAGCCCTGTGTTAAACTGTCCCACTGTTGGGTACGGGCCTCTTCTCAATGTGAGTCAGGTTGGGCCATAGTCCACTACGCTGACCCACTGCAGATTAGCAGACTTCACATATCTTCGAGAACATTATGGAGAATGTTCATGCATGCAGGATTCCTCACGATGTTAATCGTTAGCAAGCAATAATTAACTAATTAATACGCACGTGATTTGGAAAAGTCAAAGGTGCGTGCCTTGAGATCGAACTCAAGACCTCTGCGTGGCAATCCAACGGTCTCACACTAGGCTATCGCTGCTTAACACCACACACGAACACACGCACATACGTACGCACGCACGCACGCACGCACGCACACACGCACGCACGCACACAGTCTTCATGATCATCGTGTCGTATACGCAGGCACTTCTAGAGGTAGTCTTCTAGAAGTGTTTACAAACCCTCAATAAAATCTATATCGGAGAGCATAGCTCATATCACTCACCCAGTCTTTATGCGCTTCGCCAACACACACTGGGTCCAGTGTCGGTAAACTATATATAGCTAGCTCGCAAGAGTTTCGCGCTCCCGTCGCCAGTAACGTCCTGAAATACAATTGTTAATTACTGATGTATATATATAATTTTATTTCATAAAAAGCTGAATAACATTAAAAAACAAGCTTATATTTCCAATTTATCTATAATCTCAAATATCTTTATGGCATCTGTGTCTGAACTAGATAAATTAATATCTGTATTACAGACAGCAGTGCTCTCACTGGAGATGATACATTTAAGAGACAAAAGAACAAAACAGGATAACAACAATAACATATATAAAAAAAAATAAAAAGAATGGCATTAAAGAAAAATGTCGACAAATTTAATAAAAAAATACTAATATAATAAAATAATGTAATTGTTGATCCACCAAGGGACCCGCCCTTGGTGGATGGAGAAGTGTAATTTCTGCACGAATATGGCAAAATAAGGTTAGTTTAGATGTTATAACCAAAATTCGGTCTCGGAGGACTTTAACCTCCAGACTGATTTTTGTTATAGCGGCCAGTCTTAAGGGAGACTGGCCGCATGCGCAGAATTGATCATACTACTCAAGTATGATTGTGACCACAAATGCACTCTCTGTTTCCTAACTCTCATGATCTGGTGGGGCGGCAAACCGACACAACTGGAGTGAGATCAGGCGCAAGATCAAAGTCATTACATGCCTTCTGAGGCACGGGGGTAGCTAAATAATTTATAAATATGGTTTAAAATCACTTTTTGGAAATACAAAATAAAAAAAATATTTGATTCATAGTTGTCGCATTAGAATATAGCTCGAAAAAGCACGATATTTCCCTAAAGGGAATTCAGGGAGGGTTTTCGTCCCCCTACCGCCCCTGTGACCAAGCGTGGTACTTTGAAAACTTTGACTCCCCTGAATGGGTCTCGTAGTATGATGGGTATGTTATGTAGTAGTTAAAAGGTATACCTGGAAGGGTTTATCTGTAGCGCGTGTATCCCGGTCTGGTCGGCGCCGGCCCACGGCGCGCGTGGCCGTAGCGTCGGTATTGCATCCAACGTGCGCCGGCGCACATCGTACACCATTAACTGAGAATATTTATGTACTCATAGCGTGTGACAGATAAGCGTGGTCACGTGTGCGTAATATATAGTCATCAAGTCAGCTTAATGGAAGGTAGATATCGTGGCCTTTGAACACAAGGATCATTCATGCGTTCGAAGTTATAAGCGTATAAGAGTTAATTACCGTTCACTTTAACGGTAATGGAAATCATCGTAAGAAATCTTGCATGTCTGAGAGTTCTTCAAATCTTGCATATTAGAATCTTCTTGTTCTTTTCGTGTGGTTAGTGGTCAACCTATTGTCAAGAGTTGTTCAAGCTGCCCGTAGACCATGGCTTAACGACTGCTGTCAATTTGACAACAACCGGGACCGACTTTTTACGTGCCCTCCGAAGCACGGAGACGCTCAGATGAAATACCACTAAGCGGTCACCCATCTATAAACTGACCGCACCCAACGTTGCTTAACCTCGCTAATCGTTTACCGATCAGTGAGTGCAACTGGCTATGAGTGCCTGTATTATATTAACTAACTGACAGAGCACATTGGCTACTTTTAAGCGAAAGGTAACCAAAATCTTAAGTAATTACTAGTATAACATACATAGGTATAGCATAGTCTACTGAGTAACCGTTGACCTGCCACGCGAAGTTTACTCCTAGGGCACGCACATTTCATCGTCAGGCTATAATAGTCCACTGCTGGGCATAGCCCTCCCCCAAAGAGCGCCATAGCGCCCTGTCTTCATCTTGCCGCATCCAGCATCTGCCTGCAGTCTTTCGCAGATCGTCATCCCACCTGGTCGGAGGGCGTCCTACACTAAGTTACGCACATTTGACTTTTTGAAATTATATGCGTACTAGATGTTCCCGCGGATTGACCCGCGTTTATCGTTACTGCACCGCCCCCGTGGGTCGTAGCGTGATTTTATATAGCCTATAGCCTTCCTCGATAAATAGGCTATCCAACACTAAAATAATTTTTCAAATCAAACCAGTAGTTCCTGATATTAGCGCGTTCAAACAAACAAACTCTTCAGCTTTAAAATATTAGTATAGATTATATCATAACTATCGCTCGTTTTAATGGTAAAAGAAAACATCGTAAGAAAACTTGATTGTCTGAGAGTTCACCATAATATTTTCGAAGATATGTGAAGTCTGCCAACTCTAACTAGGCTGGCATGGTGGACTATGGCCTAACTCTTCTCACGCTGAGAAGAGGCCCGTGCCCAGCAGTGGGACATTTTCTATACAGGGATGATATTTATACTTACTTTATTACACTTAGTTCCAAACACAACTTGTCTGTCTGAGAGCCATTGTGAACAGAACACCTTGTTCATATTGCCGAGGTTCACCGGCGTTTCTCTGAACATATCGTGCGTGAGCATATGTCGCGTCGCGTACGAAGGGTCCACCGACCGCGGCTGCAAACAAAAAATATATCATTACATTTAGTCTAATTCCAATATATTAATATAGCCCATTAGTTCCCAAAGTGGTGCAGATGGACCCTCAGGGGTCCACGGGAGACTCGACGGGGGTCTACGTTGGCGTGACAAATAATATGGGGGTTCACAATTCGTAAGCGGGGGTCTACGACTGTTCGACAAGCTTAGCGACTGGTTCTTGTAAAAACTTGTATATTCTATATTTTTTATTTTTTATTGCATGAACTTATGGACTTGTTTAGCTGCAGGGGGTCCACCGGAACGAACCAGCAAAATTTTGAAAGTGGTCTATGAGAACCTCTGGGAACCTCTAATATAGCCTAATGGAAGACCGATGACCGATCCCAAGGAGCACATCACTGACTTTTCAAAGGTATATGCATATTCAATAGTTAATCATTGTTCGCTTTAAAGTAGAAGGAAAACATCGTGAGGAAACCAGCATATCTAAGAGTTCAACATAAAAGTTTTCGAAAGTATGTGAAATTTGCCAATTGCACTGGGCCAGTGTGGTGGACTATGGCCTAAGGCCTAACACTTCAGTTAATGGTTCATTATTTATATAGCCTTTAAGTAAATCCGAATCTGTTGTGAAGTTGCATTGAGAGCTCTTATCACTGCAGCGACGTCACAAGGTTATTTAGTTGAGATTTGATGAAGGGCGTTATCTTGGAATTTGGATATGCAGTTATGGCTTATCTTACTTTAAATACATCTTGAGGGCATCACATAATAAAAGTACGATAAGATTACAGCAAATTACAATGACGAATTAATTTGGCTATGCAGTGATAAATGTTCCGACTAACACTGACATTCTTAAATAAAGATAATGGTTTATTTTTTTTTTACGAAATGTTTGTGTACCTGGGTGGTACCCCAACATTGAACACATGGGGCCATCCATTAATTACGTGAGCTGTTTTTCTTTTAATTTTGACTATTCCCTCCTCCTTGGTGAGATTTGGTGAGACCCCTCGTCCCCCTTACGTGAGATTTTATTCAATGTTTTTTTAAATGTTGAAGAATTTTTCTTATTCTCGAAGTAAATGTTTTTAACAGCCATGAGATTTTTTTAACGTACAAATGAGATATTCTAAGAAAAGTAAATATAAGTAAAAGAAAGTAAGTATTTTTTTTTAAATACATATAATAATTTATGTTTTCAAAAGTTGACATTAGATTTTCAATTATGAATCAAAATCAAAAATAAATTTATTCAAGTTAGGTTACAAGGTAACACTTATGAATGTCAAGGTTACACTTAATATTTCTGTGAATTTACATTTACTGTCACGTTCAGCAAAGCAAGGGTGTAGGGCTCATGAGAAGAACGGGCAAGAAACAAAACTCATGGCCACTCTTTTTAATCGCCAAGTTTACAATAAAATTTTGTTTACAAATCATAACTGTAAGGTGCTGCCCCTCCCCTCCCAGTTTAAATGAGACTTTACTGAATCCCTCCCTTGTGTCCCGCAACGGATAGAGGATAGTTTCCATTTATGGATATATCTTTATTTATTTGGAAAACCAGTAGTTATTACATTATCACTTGAAAATAAAATATAGGTTAACTTTTAATTTATTTTCAGGAGTCACAACATAAGTCAGAATAAAATATAAAAGGAAATAAAAAATACCCTTAGTGAACCGAGACTTTATTTACTAATAAATAGGTTACCTAACGAGATGATTTAGTTAGTGGAGGGTAGGTCTACTAACTAGAAATCTATGCAACGCCAGAGGCATGCATCACTTGCGCATTGCCGACCTTGTAAAAACCTTTTAACGCCCCTTTTGAAGAACCCCATACTGTAGTCTTGTGGGAAAACCTGGGCAGGGAATTCATTCCACACATTCCACAACCTGAGCACCCGCGGGCGGAAATTCCTTTGGAACCGCTCTTGTTCGGCACTGAAATCCCTGCCGATGGCAAGCAATGAGGGCATCATCTCAAACAACTACAATTGTATTATGTAATGCCTAACATAGCTTCCCAGAAAACTACAAGATGGCATCCTAAAAAGAGTCGAGCAATTTAGTCAGCATAGTTTTTGCAAATAACCACACAGCATACGGTAATGGTTTATGGTTACATAGGATTATTTATATTTGTTTAATGGAATAGAAGGTAAATATTGATACAGATAATATTATCTATAGATTGTTGATTTTGCTTGTTATAATTACCTCTCATGTAATAATGGGACAGCCTATTACCATGCAATATATAAGAAGTCCCTAACAAAAAATTTGGGGCGGTCTTTGGGGACTGCCGACAGAAGTGAAAACTTTAATCCTTGATCATAAACACTTCTTTATAAACCAAAAATAATTCAGAACTGGAAAGCGTTCTGTGACGATTTTTGTTCACCCAAGAAGTGCTCAATACGTCTACTGAAATCTCCCTTTAAAAAAAAAACGCGCGGTGGCGGATGTTAGTTCCTGATACTCTTCTGGGGTTATTAAGGGGATCAAAATTTCGTTATTTTTTGCATAGGACGCATCATTTCTGATATATTGTTAATATTCTAAAATAATTAAAAAATTGAAAGCGTGGGAGAGTGCTGATGACGCGAGTTCTATGATTTTTGTTCACTCAAAAAGTGCTCAATGCGCCTAAAGAAGTTTTCACTTCATAAATCTCAAAACACGAACTTATGCCAAATTACTGGAAAAGCATACTTTTATTTTATCTTTAAAATTTCTGAAATAAATATTTTATTTAAAAAATGAAAGTACCTCTGTTGTTTGTATTTCCCGTGACCTAACATAGTCAACAAAGTTATACGATGTTGACAATATTTTGTGTTGTTGTGTCGGAGTCTCCTCTTCACTGTCACTATCCGAGTAACAGACAAAGTCTTCAGGTTTATCTGGCTTTCGTTGTTGTTCTAACCTGAATAACAAAACATAATAACTTTCATTGATAAGTACAGTTGATAATATTATGAGTGTTTAGATTGATAACATTTTAAGTGGTTAGGAACAATTCCAACACTGTGTAGGTGAAACCAGGAGCAGATCTAGCAGAAAACTTTATTCCTATAAACCGGCAAGTCTTGGTAAACAATAAAATAATCAATAAACATAGCTTCTTAAACCTGTACATACATTATTGATTAGGTTTGTTGACTAGTTCTAGACTGAAATGTGAATTATTAATTATTTGGATAGCCTGCTGGCAAAGCAAGTATTAGATCATAGTTACATCCAAATACTTAAATATATAAGGTGAAAGACCTGGATGTAGTGTTTAACTGCTTTTCAAATCATAATATACCTACTTCACATTTATGACAGAAACAAAAAGTAGTACAGGCACAATGCTTATAAAATAATCACACTTGTTGTTTTAGGAATCAATTTTAAATTGTTTGCATATTTTATTACCCTTATAAGAAATAAGCTGATAATTCTATTTAATGGTGGTAGTACATTCTCATAATACAACATATCCTGCCATTATAGGCAGAACAATTACAGACCTACTTAAAATTAATAATAACAAGCAAAAAATTTTTTTTGTTTCTATACATGAAAAAAATAGCCAGGTCAAGTGTTTATTTATTGTGTGGTGTAAGTTAACAGTTATCACAAAAAGAAGGGCAAATAAAAAGGTATATAAATTGGCAGAATCCGATGTTGCTGCGATATGCCAATAGGCCTAATTTAAGACAATATTTACCTCAATGCTCTGGCTTTTGCTCGTCGCTCTTTTATTCTACTAGGTATGTAACAGGACGGGTATCTACCCTCGATAGCTCTTCTCACAGTCTCCGCCATTTTAGTGCCAATCGAATGTTTCAATAAGCACTGTAGAATACACGGTCAACTAGTCACTTTCGTTTTGTTCGGCTGTACACATACCAATAATACGACATCTTTCATTGTACTATTAGAGTCCGAACATTCGCACCCACTTTTCCACACTTTTAAATGCCTCATTCACTAATTAAACGTGTCAAGTATGCCTTATTTATAAAAATACACAGTGTAAAATCCATATAAAGTTAAAAAAATGCTTTATTTTCGATATTTTGTAGAAAATACTACGCTGACGGAAAACTGGCTGTCAATGATGTTGCTATAGTAGTATTACATAAATGTTGCCAGCCTCTAAAAATATAATATTGATTCCGGTTATTGGAAAACCGATGTTTATTATTTACGTAAAACTAACTGCCACGTATAACCTCAAAAATTTGATATTAGATTTAATGTATGAATTAGGTAAATGATTAATATTTTACTGTTAAACTGACAGTTAAAATGATCCCGTTATTGTCTTGTTTTTTAAACAAAGCAAACCTGTCATAAGAAATTAATAATTACTCAAAAACAGATGATAATTATAATAATACTTTGAAACTCAGTATATATTGAGAGGGTCATTTTAGTTCTGACTTAGGATCTCATTTAAAAAAAACAAATATAATATTGTTAGCTGCAAATGACTAAGCTTGTATAACATTAGAATATCTAGAACGGACATTTAAATGTGTAATTTCAAAGTAAAAGATAATTGCATATTTTCTTAATCTTAAGAAAATGTCAATAATCTTGACTTAAACTGGCTAAATGTCCGTTAATAAGTAACTGTTATAAAAATATCGTTATTTATAACATTAACAACGCACACTATAGGTACTTCGAGTAGAAGCAAGTGCAAGTGAGACGGATAGGTACACTCAAACTCAGTAAGAATGTAAGAAATCTGAGACAAAACATCGCATTTACTGTTTCAAGTGGCATGGTGGTTTTTTGTTTAACGACTTTTTAAAGATCGCCAAGCCCGCTTTGTTTTTTCGTATAAGTTTCTGGAACAATTGCGTCGATTATTGTGACAGCTTAAGAGTATCTATGTATGAAAAATAGACTTCATTACTTCGGTACTTGTTTAGTGTACCTACACGCCTACACCGTACTTAACCATAGATAAGAATAAGTACTAAAGTATACTCAACGATTGTAAATTGCAGTAAGTATATAACAAAATCTATTGCGGTTGCATGCGCAACCACGGTAATAACGGTATAGCTCTGTCTAGGTTGTTTTCCTAAGATTATCTGTTATATCTATTTATGTTTTAATTTTTATTTTTACCACTCTCAAATACATAAGTAATTACTAATTATAATTAGTATGTAAAAACAAAGTTCTCCGGTATCATAATTACACTCATGCTTGGTCGTCTGCGTGCATCAACGAGGCTGAGTGTGCTAACTTCCCTATATAAAAAAGTACTCTGTGGTGCTAACTGACAAATAATGTGTTTTTGCGTTGCGTTGCGAAATCTACCTACTATTTATTTAAATATCTAGCAGTAGCGCGTTCCGGTGCTATTTTGAATCTGATACATCAATGGTTAAGTATGTAATTGCTGACCTAAAGCTCAATTATGATGTTTAACTTTCTCTACTAGTTGAGCCTAGGGTAATCGTGCCATGTATCCTAGGCTCAACTGATAAGCAACTGATAACCCTTCTGCAAAAAAAATTAATGATGATTGTCGATTTGATTTTGATTCGATTTGAGGTTGTATAGATATTCAATAGAACAACATAATTTAGGTCAATCTATACTAATATTATAAAGCTCAAGAGTTTGTTTGTTTGCTTGAACGCGCTAATCTCAGGAACTACTGGTTCGAATTGAAAAATTATTTTAGTGTCTATTTATCGTGGAAGGGTATAGGCTATATAACATCTCGCTACGACCCACGGGGGCGGCGCAGTAACGATAAACGCGGGTGAAACCTCGGGAACATCTAGTAAAATTATAATAATATGAGACTGCTCTACGCTTCGCCCGTGTCGTACTAAATTAACAATACTGTAGGCGTATGTATCATTCTAAGAAAATCTACACTATATACCTAATATTATAAAGAGGAAAGATTAGATTTTTGTTTGTTTGTAAGAATTTAACTTAAATTGTACTAAACCGATTTAAAAAATTCTTTCATCTTTAGAATGCTGAATCACTGAGTAACATACACTATATTTTTTATTTTAAAAAAAGTACTGTTACTAACGTAATCTAACCTACTTTAACGCGAGCGAAGCCGCAGGCAAAATCTAGTACTTAATAAACATAAAAGTAATTATTGTGTATACCTACCTAGTTTGATATCGGGACCGAGAAACTGGGAACTGAAAATAAAAGTTAAATAAAACTAAACTACATTGGAATCGAATTAAGATTTTACTAAGGGTAGTATTTAACTGTTCCTCAATTTTTTGCCTTTGTTCCACCAAAAATACTAATTGCACAGCAAAATATGCTTACTAAAATATTTTAAAGAGATCAAACTAAGTCGACGGAGCCCCGCGAAGCGGGACTCCTATTTTTGGGTGGGTTTAAGAAGGAATCTAACATAACCTAACCCTTCCGAGACAGAATGCATTGATTTGAGGCGTATAGGTGCTCGTTATGATATATTTTAGTAAGCATATTTTGGTGTGCAATTAGTATTTTTGGTGGTCATTATATTTAATCCCTTTTATTAAGAGGACTCAAGCTTCACAGATTCTATGCAAGACAATTTTTTTCTACTTATTCTAATGCATGAACATCGAATGTCATTGTAGGAGGTGGCCGTCGCCAAAACATCACGCCACATATACGTCCCGGGTACTATCACGGTATGTCAACTCGCTGCCTTGAATGATGGGTGGCGGCAGGTCGCTGAAACTGACAGAGACACAAGATAATGCACCTGCACTGACTGATTGCAGCAAAGGGTTATAGGGAATATAACTACCTACATTTACACTTCTTCTCCCTAGCCTTTATTATTCCCAAGCCACTTGGGGTCGGCTTTCTAGACTAACCGGATTTGACTGGATATCAGTTTTTACACAGAGCGACTGCCATCTGACCTCCACAACCCGTAGGCTAACGATACCCTAAGGCTAGACTAGTGTCAGGATATTAGAGGGTACTGACTTCCCAATAACGACTGCCATAGATGTTCCTGGCAGCCGGGACCGACGGCTTAACGTGCTCTCCGAGGCACGGAGCAGGCGATAATTGTCAATCAATACGCACATAATTTCGAAAAATCATAGACCTTTCGAAAGTCAGAGGCGCGCGACGTGGGTTTGAAACCGAGACCCTCTGCATTGCAGTCTGTTGGTCTCCCCACTGAGCTATCGCTGCTTGTACCTACCTACATTTACACAAATGAAAATAATAGTTGCTTTATTTTGTTTACAAGTCTCAGTTATGCAATTTTATCAGTAGAGTTCAGCTATACCGTAATTACCCCATGCTCAACCAGCATCTAAGTTAAAAAGAGTTCAGCCTTACGAAAAGATAATCCCTGAGGATCAACCACTTGAACCTAGAGCCTGCAGCAAAGTAAAGCAGGTTTCTTGTTACATTGTTATAAAAGAAACTGGATTTTAAATGAGGTAGTAGTTCCTCGGTCAACCCGGCCCATTAATATTTAAATCTGTCATTGGATGCCCCTGGTACAGAGTATATTATTATATAAATTTTTATTTATTACATAATGAAAGTCTACTCCTGTATTAAGAACTAGATGTTTCCGCGGGTTCACCCGCGTTTATCGTTACTGCGCCGTCCCCGTGGGTCGTAGCGTGATGTTATATAGCCTATAGCCTTCCTCGATAAATAGGCTATCCAACACTAAAATAATTTTTCAAATCAAACCAGTAGTTCCTGAGATTAGCGCGTTCAAACAAACAAACTCTTCAGCTTTATAATATTAGTATAGATAATTCCTGTGTCGCGGGGGACTTTACTAACATTCAAATAACGGACACAATTCACAACAACATTCGGAACAACTGTATGTGGATCACACGAATTTTTGTCCCGTGTGGGAATCGAACCCACAACGTTTAGGTGCAATGACAATAATGAAGCCACCACTTAAACCACTACGCCACCTGCGCTGTATTTTTCTTTGTGCGTCGTTTGTGTAATCCTAATCCTAACTAATCCTTACTTCCTTACTTAATATTATAAATTCGAAAGTAACTCTGTCTTTCTATCTGTCTGTCTGTCTGTTACCTTTTCACGGCTAAACCACTCAACCGATTTAGATGAAATTTGGTACAGGTATAGTTTAAAACCTGGGGAAGGACATAGGCTACTTTTTATTGATGTAGGTACCACGCGGGCGGAGCCGCGCGCTAAAGCTAGTATTATAAAAGCGAAAAAGAGTTTGTTTGTTTGTTACCTTTTCACGCCTAAACCACTGAACCGATCATCCTGAAATTTTGCATATACGTTGTCAGGTGTACAGAAACGGAAATAGGCTACCTTTCATCCCGAAAAAAATTACTGTTCCCGAGGAAAACAACAATAACGTTCTTATGATAATAATGGCGTCACGTATCTTTCGAATCATGATTGAATTATATTATTACAAGCAGGGTACGACCCGAATTGCTTGTCAAATTTTAAATTAACGCGAGCGAAGCCGCGCGCAAAATCTAGTCAGTATATAAACCAAATCGTTACAACTAAAACAATAAACATAGTTGACTTTTAACATCCGTTCGTTTTAAAACGTTCCTGTGCTTACCCTACAAGTAAATTATTATTAATATTGAATTGAAGTTCATGGCTTACAACTTAGAAAATATTAATAAGATATACAATAGCAAAACTGGGCTTATTACCAATCCGCAAGAATATTTCAGACCAATATTCAGGTGGCTAATGTTGCCAGTCTAATAATTTACGTCCTGCTATTATATTATAAACACAGACTAATTATAAATTAGTACTTATAATTAATTAATTATTGACAGAAATCTTACAATAAGTATATATTTTCTTGCTTCACCTTATCAATTTAATTGTAACATTAGGTAAATATTTAGTAGCTTCTTGGTAGCGCTAACAGAATATGCTTCATTTTGTCACGAGAAAGCTTTTCACTTGTCCATTTACATAATCTGACAAGCAAGAAGTAGGGAATGCAGTGTTGCCATTCCTTGCCAAACGATGCAGCTTAATGGAGGTCTTATATCACCGTCCACAGAATATATTATGTCTGTAATGTGAAGATCGTTTACAAGGTGACAAAAGATATACTTAAAATATAAAAGAAATAAATTTATTCTGTTTAAAAGAGGGCATTCTGCTTCGAGTTATCAGTCGAATCTTTTTACGTTTGAAGTAACAAATTGCTTCGTTAGTTTCGGGGCAACAATTTGCGCTTATGATTTCCTTACTTAACACATTACCGGCGTCTTTGCTTGTTACTAAGAACTTCTGGACATAAAATCTCTACAACACTTCAGGCATGCGGGCCTCTTCTCAGTGTAAAAAGTGTTAGGCTATTATAGTCTGCAATGCTGGCCTGGTTCTAGATTTCACATAGCAGTGCTCTGAAGAACTGTTTGATTTGGTACCAGCGGCCCCTATCTATCACCGTACCACTCGACAACGAAGTAGGATTCATCCATAACACCTGGAAGCGTCCAATTTCAAGACGGTACGCTTTCAGCGATCATTTCTCCCACGTACGTGCAAGCTATGGAATGAACTGCCAGCTTCGGTGTTTCCCGAGCGCTATGATTAGGCATCAGCTTTGCTGTGTCCTGACATTGTTGAAGTCCATGAGCAGCGGTTACCACTCTCCATCAGGTGGGCCATTTGCCCGTCTGCCACAAAAGGCAATTAAAAAAAAAATCATCGAGAATATTATAGAAATATCTATTTACTTTTACTGTTAGTCATATTACAAATCTAGGTTTTAATAACCACTGCGCCATAAAGGCAAGGTTATATTCAAGGCACAGTAATCAAATCCATATCCACTCAGGCCTCGTTGATCCCGTGACATAAGTTTGCATACGATGCCGTGGTACCATTCAATTTCCAAGTTGGGCAGCGTGTTAATAGATTTTCAGTTAGGAAATTATCAGTCAGTACAGAGACATGAACTCTATTGCGAGGTATGAAAAAACATAGTAGGCGAAACGACGTGTAATTCATCTTTGCTTATTCTATTGGGCAAATTCAGGCGTGAATCCATCTATATATTTAAAATCCTTATAAACTCATTTGATTCCAATGTTAAACATTAGAGTAAACTTAACACAATACTTCAAAATACTATTCTACTTTAAAGAAGAGCATGGTCGTTTATTCCGTATAAACTTTTTACTAAAACTCACTGAATCTCGGAAATATAAACGTCAAATAAAACGGATATATTCAACATTCAACTGCAATTCTTGCTTGAAAGTCAAAGATTTCCAGTTGCAAACTCGTAATGGCCTGGAAAATAAAACGTTGCGCTGTCAGAGGCGCAGGTGCGGATATCTGTTTTACGTGATCGACAAACAGTTAACGCTAATATCGTTTGCGTTATCGGTAAACTGATTTGGGAAAAGACATGTGCAACTAGAACTCGTAATCGCAACGGAGCGATACGGGGAAATGGAATTATGGTTTAAATAAAACGTATATAGATTCAGATTTTGCCCACGGCTTCGCTTGTATTAATTTAGATTTCATTTACTACATTACATTTACTTGTTTTCTGTATGAAAGGTACCCTATGTAATTTTCTGTTCCGCTGACGACGTTTATCTATATGAAATTTCATGATGAGCTGTCGAGTAGTTAAGGCGTGAAAGCGTAACAAACAAACAAACTCACATTTATAATATAATAAGTTACGATTAACAAAATCTAATAAAATATACACAATAGGCAGCCTTATTACTAAAACCAATTTCTACCAGACCTTATTTTACCATCTGTGATTATTTATATACTACAAAAGAATACTTCACAAAGGTCCTGTTCATTTTGTTAGCCTCCTTGGACGTCTTGGCAGGCAATAGATCATCCCAGTAACTTTATTTACACCAAGAAAATGATAATTATGTAACTAAGTTACTTCTTACACAAACTTGACGGTGAACCGACTGAATATTATTCTAAAACTTCTAAAAAAGCAATAAGATATTTATTTTCGTAACTTTAAGCTTGTCGAAGTTAGCTACTACAATCAGTGAACTCAGAAAATAATGTATTCACGTTAGTGTAGCTACAAATATTTTTGTTAGTAAATAAAATACAATACGACATTGCAATGTAATTGTACTGCAATGAAACATTTAGTAAATTCACTACAGAATAAAATTAAATTGGGTTCAAAGTTCAAAGCGATGCTATTTATTTTATGGTTGAAACTCTTTCGTACATAAACTCTGCAATATGTATTGTAGAGCATGCAACGTTGTAGCTTTGTTTACTGCTTATTCCTTTAAAGATATTTGATTAAATTAAGCATATGTACACTATAAATTCTTAATTATTTAGGTAAATTATTACGATATTTTCCTTTTATTACAAACTCGATACGTGACAATAGTAGCTTAATAAATCTAATTTTAATTATTACTATAATACGGAGAACGTCGTACTTCCAAATTTAAAATTTGGTCATAATTTAGAAATTACATGTCACAGATAGACCTTAGCAAAAAAGCAGTTCTTTAGTCATAGAAAATGCCGTTCCACTTCCAATTTTGAAGTATGAATTTCAAATTTCCGAATGTATTATTTATGACAATGTTGTCTATGATAATTTGTATTGTTTCTAGGTAATGCAGCGAGGTAGGTAATAAATTTTATTACAACTGCAACTCAGCGCCTGGCCTGTAGTAGGTATTTTCATGAGGTCATTGACATACTGCTATGCGGTTGTGGAAAGCGCTGTTACCCCATTCTAGCGAATTCCGCGAACAAAAAACGGTTAGTGGCGAAACTTTGTTTGTATATTGGCCGTCTGTTCGTTCATCGATTGAAAATATGATAGCATGGCATCTTATGTAATACTATCATTAAAAAGTCTTTTAAAATCTATTTTGTAATCAATTTTATGTTAATTGTTCGATATTATACACTGACTATAAACAAGAGATGCTTTCGCAATGATATTTTCTAGTCCCTTCTGTAGGAATACCGTAACGGACTTTGAGCGTGTATGAAAAATTCACATCTGGGAACTGTTGTAGGTATTCCAAGTTATCATAACAATAATGACATATTATATACATAGATTGATGTCTGTTTATTTCCAAAGGGGATGACAGAGATGTAAAACACCTACATATGTAATTTCCGACAGCTGTTTTAAATATTGGTAGAGAGCCTACAGCTAACTACCAGCCAGGCAGGAAGAGTAGGTACCATTGAGTTAATATGTATTACATACTAGAGGAGACTTCTTAAGACTGCGCCGAGGGTAAGACAGATAATGACAGAGCTCGTGCGGCGCATATTCAAATCGGCGCGCGGCCGCCATAGTAAAATTGTATGGAGGATTTGAATTGCTTTTTTGATAAATATGTGTCTTTATTATCAACCAATAACTTAAATATTTGGGACGGACAAATTGTAATATAACTATATATGTTTCGTTTAAGCTGTAAAATAGGATAGATTTCTAATGTTATACCTAATCTAATACCATACCATCCCGTTAATACATATTATATATACCTACACTTATATAATTATATAGCAGTAAGTCAAAGTCAAAGTCAAAAATCATTTATTCATTTAGGTCACAAAGTAACACTTATGAACGTCAAAGTATATAGGTTAGTGAGTTTACTAAGTTACTGAAGCTACATTTAGGTTAGTTGCTAGGTTCAGGCAAGGGGTTGAACCTATGAGAAGAAACCTGCAAGAAACTCACGGCCACTCTTTTAAATCATCAATTAAATATAATTTCAGTATTTTACAATTCAAATTTACAAGGTGTTACAACTATTATGCCATATACTACTGACTATAAAAAACTGAAGATAATAACAATAATAGTATTAATGTATTTATTACTTTACAACAGAAATGGTTACTGTCGCATCGCGTGTTCACTATTAGGGCATGATGCATAATGAAATGATCAAATACTCATCACTCATTAATATAAAAGTATTCCATTGAAATGACTCTCGAAGTAATCTGGTTCCTCACTTAAACAGGAAATATAACTATCAAAACTTTTAATGATAGTTTTTGTTCTCTCTTTCAAACTTGGGTGTAGTTAAAGCGACTGAAACTTACCCCTTAATTAGTGATCTAAAAATAGTTGTAAGTGATTAAAGCTAGAAGCTAGAGCCACCTGAACAAATATCAAATGTACCTACTAGACCTGCGCACTGTGAGCATTCAATACTTTTTTATATTGGATTTGTTAACATAGAGTTTAAAGGCCACGAATCTTTGGTACCTTAGAAAGCTAATAATAAAATTCAGCTTTCATTTGCAAAGAATCTATAATGTTAAACATGACATGACAAAATATAACTGTCAAATTTCTATATTTTTACTAATTATTTTGCATGTCTTAATACTGCAAAGAATGTAGACAATATTTAAATATGATAATCTAATATAATATATACCTAATCTAATACTAAAATATACATGCCTTAAACATTTTAAAATGACAAATTATTTACAATGTATTATTATGTCTATTGTATGTGATTGGCATAATTAGAACTTAGTGGAATAAAACCCTTCTGCTATCCATTTTAACCTATACTTTGAAAGCAATCTATCAAATCAGATCAGAAATGGAAATATTAAAATACTACTTCGTTGGGAAAAGATAAAATCTACATGACCTACTTTACAGAGTAATTTCCTTTGCGTATTTTCAGTCGTTTCCAACACCTTTCCATAGATGGCGCTACCGGTATGACACTGGTTCCTGGTAAATGACTGATTACATTTTAATTACAGTGAAAGTTGAAATCTTCGTGAATACTGGATTGTTTCAACGCTAATGGCAAGTTTGATTTCAACTACTTATTACTGAGCAGATAAGTACTTAAATACAAAATAAATATAATGTAATTAAATAATCTGCCTAAACAAATCTACCTATGATTGGTCTTTGTTAGTTAATAAAGAGTAATTGGTTGCGTTTATGTGCAAGAATTATAAATAAATTAAAACTGAATATTTTTGTAGTTTATTATCTACATACTAATATCCATATCTATTTATTTATTTAATTAATAATATCTATCTTGACCTTTTTCGCTTTCACGCCTTAGCTATTCGACTGAACATCACGAAATCCGCATACACGTTGTCAGGCAAACAGAAAAGGACATAGCTTATCTTTTATGCAGTAAAAAGTACTATTACTAATCTATCCTAACCTACTTTTAAGTGAGCGGCTCCGCGGGCAAAAACTAGTAATCTTTATAGATTACTAGATTTTGTTTCGCCAAAAAATCGAACTTGAAATTATTTTCAAGTTCGATTTTTGGTCAAGACCTTAATTACTACTATACTTATATATTGCTTAAGTTTAATTGCTATATGATTATAGCTACATCGCTTGTTTTAATCATCTAGGTAATTTAAAATAATAATTGCAGTACACAATTATTTGGTACTAAAATCCAATACATTTCTCTTAATCGAAGTAGATCAACTGAATTTACCATGATACTTTGATTTAATTTAAAGTTTTAGAGTTGTTGTTGATGTTTTAGATAATATAATATGTAGTTGTATGTACAAACTAAAATGTTGATCAAACCACACAGATAAAAAAGTAAAAACAATATTTCACGCAGAATTAATAAATATGCAAACTTTTCTGCTTAAATTTAAGTTTCGCCAATATTTTGAGCATCTACTCAAAATATTGGATACATCGCTCTAGCCAACTCTCGTCATTGGACGTTCGCCAGACGTCCGCTAAAAGTATATAATTTGCTGACTCGTTCAACCAAAGGTTTTCAACTTGTTCACATTTTGTCGCACAAGTGTATCGGTAAGTATCGGTTTTTTGTCTGTTGTTTATTTTCATTCGAGATTAAAATGTTCTTAGAAGTTGGCAACACTTATTTTTACAATGACAAGCGAGGTAATTTTGAATGCTACTTAGGTATTTTAAAGTGAGTGAAAGATACTTCGATCAACAATACAACTAGATATCGGGTTACGTACAAAATCAAAGCTAAATACTGTCCGCGTGACAATACGTACACAGCTACATTTGTTTACTAACAAATGGAGAGAAAAGTTTTAAAACAGTTTTAAGTTCAACCTAATTACAACCATGGCACCTAGTTATAGCCACAAATCTTCAGAATATTATCTAATACTTACAATCATTCGTCACATGAAACGAGCAAAGCAACAATATTTAGTGTGAAATCAACCTTAAACGGCAACGAATAAAGTACTTTTTCCGTTATTGCCATGAGAGCTACATCGTTTTGTTTCGTTTATTTTTGTTATAAAAGTTTGTGCGTGTGTTGGCGAGCCTTGGCCAAACATTTGTAGCAGTGGTTTAAAATCGGTAATTTTGTTCAAAATTTGATATTATTTGTTAGTTTAAAATATAACTTATTTTTCATGTAATTACCGAAAGTATGATAGGTACTCCGGCCGTTAAATTGCGTTTACGGGCATTATTTTTGCAACTTTTGAATACACATTGCGGCATTGTGAGACGTGTTTACATTGGCGAACTTTCAAGCGAACTAAACAAAATAAGAGCTCACGTCTCAAGTGCGCTGTTATTTACCGAGACGTATTTTTTGCGCCGACCCAATATCTAGTTGCTATTGTTGATCGAAGAAAAATATAACATTTAAAAAGCCTACATGCACGCAAAATTGCATTTATATAAAAATTTGCCAATAAAATCTAGAACTTTTCACATGACTAAAAGGTTCTAGATCTCAGTAGACAATAGAGGTCTGCTTAGAGCTTAGTCCTTCAACTCTTGCCCGTCCTACCTCTATACTCCCCTTTCACTTATCATAAGATATGGTAAAAGTTTACCACCAAACAGATCACATGCTGCTTTATTCCCTGTAGTGTGTTGATCAAACTGCAATAATGATATACAAACCAAAATCAAAACCAAATCCAATACAAACATACGCAACGCTACATTTCGTGGTCAAGGACACAGCTACCTTTAGGATACACACCAGTGTACAGTGTTGTATACATCGAATATTATTCAAATATTATATTATATTATATATTATTTAAATTAGCGCAAATCATAGAATTAAAACCTCAGCTATTTTGTTTCACGAAGCTCTGCATGAGTTTACTGTCATCGTTAGCAGACTATCTATTATACAATATCTTTGGACTATACCTATAGTTCAATTACTGTGCTGATATCTACTTGACTTGTTCGTAGAAATCACATACAGGGTGTAAGGGACGGTGTACCGAAAACATTGCACAATCGTTTGTCCATAAGTACACAACTGAATGGAAATGTCAATTCAAAAATGAAACGTACGATTAAAGTTTTATGCAAGTACATTGTAATTTACACTACGCAATGTATCGCTACCAATGCAATGTGTCCGTCCGCGCTATCGTATCGCGCTTCCCGCGCACCAACGCTACGCGCGCTCACATTATCTGACAGAGCCCGGATCACCTATTTTAGTGATCTATTACAATAATAATTTAAACGTTGTGACTAATAATCGGATTGTACAATTTTATTATTGTACTTACAAAAAATTTGAATAAATTGAATAACGTCTTATAAAATTAATTTATACGCACATTTCGTTAATGTTTGTGTAGGTAAAAACAGAAAGCCAAATGTGTTTATAAAATAAAAAGGTAGGGTGATTTACGATAAATTCTTTGAATTAACAGTAAATTGTAAAAGTAATTAAACCTTACCTTAAGATCTCGCGGGACTTATAAGATATGGTTCAAAATGGCTGCCTCCAACTTGTTCACAAACTTGCGCACGATTGATTGTTTCGGCGTGAAGGCGAGGCATCATGGAGGGTTCTGCGATAATGTCAGCTTCTAACTTTACAAATGCTGCCGTTATACGATTCCGCATTTCGTCCGCAGTAGTGCACTCACTGACGAACACTTTTTCCTTGATATAGCCCCACAAAAAAAAACCAGCGGTGTTAAATCCGGTGAGCGGGCTGGCTACGAGTGAGGCCCGAATCGCCCAATCCATCTCCGACGAAATGTGTCGTCAAGATATTGGCGCACTCTGAGCACTGTCGTGTTGAAACCAAATTTGAGGTAACTGAGCAAGCGGCAAATCTTCCATTTGATCCCATTCTGTGGCAAGGTCGGAACGTAACTCATCCAGGACAGTTGTCAGGTCTTGCTGTAGAAAATCCAAGTATCGGGGTCCATTCAAGCGCTCCGGTAAAAAGTAAGGCCCTAAAATTTTGTTGTTATAGTTACCATACAATACGTTTACTGACCAACGCGTTTGGTGACCCGTTTGTTGGGATGCATTTGGATTACTTCGCACCCAAACGTGCGAGTTACGTGGATTCCACATGCCATTCTGAGTAAACGTGGATTCGTCAGTCCTGATTATGTGGGATACAAAATTTGGATGTTGCCGCTGCTGATTCATCAACCACCTGCAGTATGCAATACGCCGAACTTGATCGCCAGGCACGAGAGCTTGCACTTTATGAATACGGTACGGCCGTTGTCGATGTCTGCGTAAAATTTTATGCACAGTCCAGTGCGATACGCGAGTTCCGTAGTTGCGGCGCAGAAGTTTAGCGGTGGTTCGCGTACCAAGGTGTGGATTACGGTGAACGGCATCGAGAATTCTCCGCTCAGTGGAAACTCTAATCGGCCTGCTGGAACCCTCCTGATGCGGTACTATGGGTAAATTATCCAGTACTCGTTGATACGTACGAGAAATCACACGACTGTCCATAGGGTGACGAGCGTCAGGATACCGCTGGATGTAAATGCGAAGCGCAAACGAAGCATTGCCTCGTGCCTCCCCGTATGCCATGAGCATTTGTCCATATTCACGTGCACTAAATGGCTGACGCATTATTTATTAGGTACAAACACAACTTTGTAGTTACACAAAAAAGTTATAAACAAAACAAAAACGTTAACAAAATGTTATGAACACAGTAAATAAACACAATTTAGTACACAAAATAGTTATAAACAAAATAAAAACTTAACAAAATGCAACGAAAATAGTAAACACTCGCGAATACGAGAGATTACGTCAAGTACTTCCAATTTCTGACAGTAGCGCGACCGAACTAAAGAATTCATAAATAAATTTAATTTGCAGTTGTAGTCATATTAGATAGGGATGAGATACATCTATCTAATTAAATAAATCCATAGTCGATAACTCTCATAAAATATTTTTATGAGAGTTATCGGCTATCGATTAATTTTATACTTATAACTGCTAATTCTATTAACAAATTTTTGTTACAGTTTTGTATTTTAACAGTTAAGTAAAGATTTACTAGATTACATTACATTGTATGAATCGCTGTGTACAAAAAGCTTTGTTTTAAAACAATAACAGTATTTGAACTGGGGGATTAATCAGTGGGGCAAGGTGCTTTTTACAGACGAGTGCAAAGTAAAATTTTTTAATGATGATCGGCGTGTTAGCGTGTGGAGACAATGCGGCGAGCGGTTTTCGGAGTCCTGCATCCACGAAGTTGACCGTTTCGGTGGTCCCAACGTAATGGTTTGGGGTGGGATTAGTTTACACGGTAAAACCGAGCTCACCATTTTAAATGCGGGTACCGTAACTGCAGAACGTTACATCGAGGACGTCATCTGGCCTCAAGTGATCCCATTTGCACAGCGAGTGGGGCCTGGATACATCCTGATGCAAGACAATGCCAGTGCACATACAGCTCGATCGACCCAAACTGTCCTAGAAGGGTCTCATATTGAGGTATTACCATGGCCAGCTAACAGTCCGGATTTAAATCCAATCGAGCTATTGTGGGACCAATTGAAACGAAGGGTTAGAGAGAATGAGCAAGGAGTCTACAACCAACAGCAGCTGATTGACGCTTTAAAACGTGCCTGGGAGGAGATTCCAGATGAAAACGTGAGGAATTTGATCCAGAGTATGCATTCGAGGCTTCAGGAGTGTATTGCTAAGAGAGGAGGACATACTCGTTACTAAAAAGAAGAAACAAAAGTGCCAAGAACAGTATTTTGTCTTTTCCGGTGATTTCTTTTGTTCATGTTTTTCATTCAAAATGGCCAATTTCATTATGAACTTAAAAAAAACAATTCATGATCATTATTTTAAGCAATTGTTAGCCTATATTATAACCAATAACATTATTTTGTAGTTACATAAGTTAAACAATTTAATGTCTTTATTGTTTTCATGGTACAGCAAAAAATCTTAGTGGCCCTTATTTTGTTTTGAGTAGTATATTTTACATAACATTTTTATATAGAAGAACTTTTATTCATCGTGTGAAACGCAGTAACAGTATTTCTATTCATAAGCAGGTTTCCATCATGCCATCTTGTCAATAAATAAACAACCTAAAAATACTTTTAACATAATTTCAAGCCGATAACACCAAAATGTATCGTCCAATAATGTTACGATGGTTATTTTACAAATATTTGTGTAATGGCGTAATTATAACTTAATTCGGCGTGTATCTGTGTGTTTTGTGTTAAACCTAATCGTGTTTCGGGACAGACTGGCGTCGGCCATGTTGGCAATGCGCCAAAAAGGACATTCGTTACGGACGTTAAATGAAAACGTATGAAACTTATAATAGGAAATATAGTTGAGCGGTATACTTTGGCTTTTTGTGTGATTGGACAAAGTATTCGTCATTATTTAAATTAGATAGGTAGGTTTTGTAACTGTTAAGGGTGGTCCTCCAGCCCCAACTTTAGTTATGGCGGCGATAATAATAATAATAAACATTTCTTTGAAATTTATAATTATGAACATAATATAATTATTTCGATTTATAATTATTATGAAAACTTTCACTTAAACTAGATTCACCTGTGCGATAAGTAACAGTTACTTACATATTGTATTTGCCATAGGTTACATTACATCAATTTGCACTATAATTCATATAGTCCGATTAGATAGCAATCCGATACGATCAGAGAGAGAGACAAAGAGAGAGAGAGAGAGAGAGAGAGATGCGATAAAGCAACTTTACGTGCTTTCCAGTTTTCGATTTCTGGGTCAGACAAAGTTTTATAGGGTCTAATAATATAATATCAGCTGGGCTGGGCACCGGCCTCTTTTCAGTGTGAGAAGGGTTAGGTCATAGTCCACCACGCTGGCTCAGTGCCGGTTGGTAGACTTCATTTATCTTTGAGAACATTATGGAGAACTCACGTTGTTTTCATTCACCGTTAAAAGCGAGCGATAATGAAATATTTTAATATGTCAAGATATTTTTTGTAGCAGTATGTAGTTTAGAGCTGTGTCCGATGAACGACAATAGGCGCGCATCTTGTTATGTGGGATCTAAAATCTTTGTTGGCGAAAGCTGTTAAACTCTCCGTCACAAAAATGCCTGTCAGCAGTTGCAGGTCACATTCCTTCATGAGCTAGAAAAGAGCTAATAATCTTTAAACGACTATCTTATCTTATCTTATGCCAGTCAGTGCAGACCGGCGACACTTCGACCCAGTGAGATCTTTTGTGTCGACACTCTCCCAATAATGACTGCCATAGATGTTCAAGGCAGCCGGGACCAACGGCTTAACGTGCTTTCCGAGGCACGGAGCAGGCGATAATTGTCAATCAATACGCACATAATTTCGAAATGTCATATAACTTCCGAAAGTTAGAGGTGCGCGACGTGGCTTCGAATCCGAGACCCTCTGCATTGCAGTCTGTTGGTCTCCCCACTGAGCTATCGCTGCTGTCTTTAAACGACTAAATATATTATATTATTTTCTTTAATCATAACTAAGCACACTCTTTACTAAGTGACCTTTCAAACAAAAAACACAATACCAAAATCGGTATAGACCGATTTTGGTATTGTGTTTTTTGACGGATAGCCGTTTGGGAGCTACAATGTTACAGGCAGACACACATACACGACAACTCTCTATTTGAGTTGGAGGTTAAAATAAGAGTGACTATGTTTATCACAGGGAGAGGGCACTTTACCTTTACCACAGATAATATGATACTATACTAGCCTTTACTGATAGCTCAGTGGGGAGACCAACAGATTGCAATGCAAAGGGTCTCGTGTTCAAACCCACGTCGCGCACCTCTGACTTTCGGAAGTCATATGACTTTTTGAAATTATGTGCGTATTGATTGACAATTATCGCCTGCTACGTGCCTCGGAGAGCACGTTAAGCCGTCGCGTCGGTCTCGGCTGCCATGAACATCTATGGCGGTAGTTATTGGGAAGCCAGTGCCCTCTAATATCCTGACACTGGTCTAGCCTTAGGGTATCGTTAGCCTTCGGGTTGCGGAGGTCTGATGGCAGTCGCTCCGTGTAAAAACTGATATCCAGTCAAATCCGGTTAGACTAGAAAGCCGACCCAAGTGACTTGGGAATAATAAAGGCTAGGGAGAAGAGACTAGCCTTTACTGATAGCAAAATACGTTCAAATGAAGTTCTGGAAAATTCCATTTCTTATTCTTATCAAGCGATGTTACTTACCGGTAATAAGATATACGGTCTCATTAGTTCCATTGACGTAATAGACATAATTAGTAAGACGAAAATAACTAGGAATAAGGCGAACATTAATAGGATCATCTTGTTTATTGTTGTTTTTATATCATTTTTCGTGCGACGTTAATATAGGTAAACCTTTAACAATAACAAACAACCTAATCTCTGGACTGGAAACCCAGGATCCGGAATTCCATAATCTACAGCCGAATACATTGGCCATTAGATAAAAAAAACATTTTGATCCCGTGCGCTACAATAGCGACATTAATAAAATACTTTACATATAAGGGATAATTTATGGGATTGGATACCTAATAATTAATTTAGACCCAGGACTCAAGTTCTTGGCAAGGTTGAGCCCCAGGTCCCAGAAACCTATAATCCACTACCAAATACACTGGCCATTAGATCAAACAAAAATGTTTGACCCGTGCTATTAAGAATATTTTGTCAGGTTTTTCATAAATAAAAACCCGAGAATGAAGCTGGGTCTTCAGAACCGGCTTCCCTTTCGCTTTGGCGGAAACTTATACTACAGAGCCCAGAAAACAAGAGTTTGATTCACTAAAATAATGTTAAAGTAAATCAATTGATTTAAAATAGTACATTAATTCAATTAATACATTAACTCATTATTTTACGCTTATTTTTTGTCAGACAAGCCCAACATGATTTTACGATTGAACATACAACATGATTCACGAATTGAATCAGAGACCTCAAGCACAGTAGTTTCATACACTACCGCTGCGTCACTGAGGCAGATTTAATGTACTTCCTAGATTAACAGAGATTAATTCTGTACTTTCTCCATTCACTGATCTGTAACAAAATGTTTTAAGACTAAACACTGCTGAACTAAATCTGCTAGCACTTTTAATTCGCTGCCTAACAAAATTAAACGGAGCATAAAGATAAAAAATGTACCCACAAAGAAATATAATTATCTTCCTTTTTTATCTTTGGTACAGTTTATAAAAGGCGCGTGATAAAGCCGTTATAATGATAACCAATTACAGTGGTACCACGTATATACGGCTCAGTAAATGTTTTGAGAAAGATTTAGTACAATGAGTTTCGCGCTTATCTCATCTCACATATATTGCCACCTCACAGAGTACCGCAGCTCAATAATATTTTATTAAATTTTTTATTTTATTTATTTGGGATCTCCAACAAAGAATATACACTGCAATTTACACAGAATTTTTCACATAAGTATTTTGAATGTGTACCCCTTCAATATCGTGTTCTATGACGAGTTATGCTGTAAAAATGCGGCCAGAGGTGTCATACTTGTTTTGTAAATGTGTCCTTAACAGATATTTTAAGTTATGACTAACCTATGTCCTAAAGTCTACTATAAAAGGAAGCTAATTTTATTATAAACTAGATTTTCCCGCGGTTTCACCCGCGTTTATCGTTACTGCGCCGCTCCGGTGGATCGTAGCGTGATGTTATATAGCCTATAGCCTTCCTCGATAAATAGGCTATTCAACACTAAAAGATTTTTTCAAATCGAACCAGTAGTTCCTGAGATTAGTGTGTTCAAACAAACAAACAAACAAACTCTTCAGCTTTATAATATTACTAGATGTTCCCGCGGTTTCACCCGCGTTTATCGTTACTGCGCCGCCCCCGTGGGTCGTAGCGTAATGTTATATAGCCTATAGCCTTCCTCGATAAATAGGCTATCCAACACTAAAATAATTTTTCAAATCGAACCAGTAGTAATCACGCAGAATAAACCAGGAGAAACATCGTTTGTACTATGTCTGTAATGGGTAATTATTTTGCTGCGATGTTATTTTAAAACTGCTATATCTCCTAAGATATTCATTGAAATCAAATGATGTAAAGGACAATTTTGTTTTAAATTAAATACTTGTGATGAATAACGTATTTATTTGGATAAGGATTAATATCATGTTTATAAAAATACCTTCGCAAATAATGCATTATTTTAGAACAAATTTCGTTAGCATAAAAATGGTTATAGTGAGCCAACCTTAAAAGATAGACATATGCTGTCGCGGACTTTTTTTAGAACTTTTAAAGGGGAACAATTCTGTCATACATGATTTTTGCGAAACTTTAACTGTTTACGCAGCGCACGCAGCGGAAGCTCTCAAAAGGAAAAAATACTCTCCGATTTTGAAACATTCTTCATTGGTGCTCCGCTCCTATTGATCTTAGCGTGATGATATATAGCCTATAGCCTTCCTCGATAAATGGGCTATCTAACACTGAAAGAATTTTTCAAATCGGGCCAGTAGTTCCTGAGATTAGCGCGTTCAAGTAAACAAACAAACAAACTCTTCAGCTTTATAATATTAGTATAGATAGTATATAATATAGATTAATATATTAAAATAATATCACAGTTGTGGGTAATAATAGCTTTCGTATAAACGTGGTCAACTTTTACTTCATATACCGTTCCTTAGTATATTAAAACGCTCGGAGAATTAAAGCCCTAAGCTTCAAAGAAACCATTTAAGTTCTATTATCATTTTTTCTATGGTTTAAAAGGTTTTATTATTTTTATACCGAAGTTTAATTGTTTGGGGAGTTGGTTTCTGGCGTTGAAGCAACTGATAATATGGCGACAGTTTTGATCTAGCTATTAAATAACTTGCTGTTGAATTATGTAGTATTAGATTTTTCCCCCCCTTAGCCCGCGTTAATGTAGAGTTTGTAAATTTTCTATCCCTTGGGACGCAGTACTTTTTCCCTGGATGAAAGGTACCCTATGTCCTTTTTTGTACCCCTGACAGCGTAGAAGCGAAATTGCATGATGTTCGTTCGAGTAGTTAAGGCGTGGAGGAGCGGTAGCTCAGTGAGGAGACCAACAGACTGCAATGCAGAGAGTCTCGGGTTCGAACCCACGTCGCGCACCTCTGATTTTCGGAAGTTATATGACTTTTCGAAATTATGTGCATATTGATTGACAATTATCGCCTGCTCTATGCATCGGAGAGCACGTTAAGCCGTTGGTCCCGGCTGCCATGAACATCTATGGCAGTCGTTATTGGGAGAGTGTCGACACAAAAGATCCCACTGGGTCGAAGTGTCGCCGGTCTGCACTGACTGGCCTCCACATAAGATAAGATAAGTTAAGGCGTGAAAGCAAACAAGCTCACGTCATTAGTATTAGATGGTGTTTCAAAAGAGATGTGAAAATTAGATTGGTTTTTGTCAGAAGATTATCCTAGCTATTTGAACAACCTGTCCGGTGGCGATATTAGGATGTAACTCGTGCGTCTCAAACCATCGAGCTTTATATGCTGTCCCATCGGTAATGGAGTCTTACTCTGCTATCATGTAGCAATCGTTGTGCTCCATCCATTTCGATTGGCACCACCATATTACCATATTTCAGTCACCAAGCCAATTTAAGCCTACTGTTTAAATTTGCGGTATTTCTGCTAGTACACGTTGGTTATTAATAATAAAATACCTTCATTCCGAATAAAATTTAGTTTGTTGAATTATTATTGTTATTCCGAAGGAGTATTCGTTTCTTTCAGCTAGCCTTCACTGTATACATCATGATGCAATGCAAACATGCATGTCAATGAGCGGCGAGTACTCACCATCAGGTGAGCCACTGACTCAGTCTGCCACATATACTGGGTGTAAGGGACGGTGTACCGAAAACTGAAATAGTAGATACAGACTATTATTCTGAGTTAAAAATCGTTACAATTTTTTTCAACAATCACATTTCCATTTCTGCAATTTTTAATTTTTCTGACTGTCACATTTTTGTACAATACAGCAATGTAATTAAATGGTCGTGATTTAAATAGATCAGCTGTTTTTATGCGAGCGGAATGCAGAGTTTATTCGTCGAGTGCGATGTATTGGTAGCAATCCATTGCGTACCGCGTAATAATGTTAATCTACATTACGTATAAATCTTGCGTTTTTTTATTAATTGAAGTTTGCGTCGTGATAAGTACTTATAGAAAGACGTCTTGCTAAAGTTTTCGGTACGTCGTCCCTTACACCCAGTATAATTATGTTTCTATTTTAATTGCTCTTTTTAATTATCCTAACAATTTTTCTAAACGGTTGCTAGATGTCACATGATAGTCGACGGCGAAAAACCTAAATCAGAGGTTCCCAGACTTGTTTTCCTCATACACCACTTTCAAAATTTAGCTAGAAAAATTAGATCAAAATCTTTACGGACCGACATTTTTTATTTTTTTTAGTAATTCAGGACCTTATTGGGAGATATTGAATATGCAAGTTTTTACAAGTAACCTCAGTTGCTGGGTTTCTTAAAATATCATCTGCCTACATTGATAGGTGAAGTCAAGCCAACATTAAATTTTAGTTCTTCACTATCGAAAGCAAATAATTTTTTTCGTGGACTCCCATTTTTTTTTGTCACGCGAACGTAGACCCTCGTCGATTCTCCCGTAGACCCCTCGGGGTCCACCTGGACCACTTTGGGAACTAATGACCTACATTGAAACGCGATGATGTTAAAGACTATTGAAATAGCAACGGAGAGATTGAATATTTAAGATTGCCTGCCATAAGTACATCACCTAAACAGTTGTGTTTCTATGGTAAGTAAGGTTTATTTTTCTGACATAAAACGCAATTAATAAGTAGGTTAAAAGGATGCGCTGCAGTGGGGATTGTTGTATTCTCAGTAGAGGGATTCAGTGTCATTGTTGCTTCCTATATTGGCAGCAAAGTGATTCCCTTTCGATGGATTGACAATGTGCGCGATAGTCACTTTGTTGCAAGCATCCAAAGGCCATTGTAGTATTTAATACTTAGAGATAGCTTAACCTCTGTTAAAGAACATGAGCTTAACCGCGGGTAACAAAAACTATCAATAGTTTATTTAATTTTTTGAAATGAAAACTTCTTTAGCGACATTGTGCACTTTTTTGTGATGGGTAAAAAATGTTAATCTCGCGTCAGGACACGTGACCTGATCTAAAATTCGTAAGACGGAGGGAGAATTGTCAAACTCTCGTCAGGACACGTGACCTGATCGAAAATTTGTAAGACGGAGGGAGAATTGTCATGTTTGTGTACGATAGCGCAATAAATGAATATTGTATTTTACCACATAAATGATAGTACTTTTATACTGATAATTAAAGCAATTCGTGCAAAATTATTCCCTAACCATTCCAAAATATCAAAAATGCACAACGTTAATATTCAAGTTTTCACTTCTGCCGGCACTCCCGGAGTGCAACCGGTTGATTTTTTGGATTGACTTTTATGACAGTTAAGACAATTTGTATAAAACTTATAACCCACAATACTGTATATGCGTCTCTGAGTATAAGTGTTCTGTGGTCTCGATATTGCGGTGTCTGTATACGAACCGCAGGTGCCTCTTCTATTTAATATGCCAGAAAATGCGCGTAAAACGTTACGATCATGTTTCGGTACGAAATCGTTTCTTATATGTTCGAATATTTTGTATTATTGAATTGCTGCCTGATTGCTTCGACGGTCTGGTGGCTAGGTATATATTCGAATGGCGGTGTTTGGTTAGTGACATTTGAGCTGGAAGCTAGTAAGGAGTTAGCGAGCAACGAGAATCGGATGTGCAGTTGTTAGGCTCTCATAAGTGAGTGTGCGTGTCTTTGCGTAGTTCTCGCACTGGATAATAAGTACTATTTAATTAACGTACAATTCGAAAATGCTACAATCTATTCGAATGTCGATTTATGCGTTTAAACTGATTATATTCGAATAACAATCGAATAATGATGAATGTGTTTATAAACTTTTATGCTTGGTTATGATTCGAATATTTGGAAACAAGACATTTTTTGTTGTAATTACTACATTTCTTTAAATTTATGTATATCCTTATAGTCAATAAGCGCTTAAAGCATTCGAATAACAATTACAAATAATTGAATAAATTTCAATTACCTGCACATTCGAATCATTCAAATGGATATTTGATAATTGCACGTAATTATATCTAGACAAAAACCATTTACGTTTATAAACGTCGAAGTTAAGTAGTTAGTGAGTTTACTGAAGTAATATTTATTATAATTACTAGTAAATGGTTTTTGTAAACCTAGTAGTAAACCTAGGTTTAACCAGTGTGTTTTAGTGTGTGTGTAAATCTATGGCCATTTTTTTTCGCCACACGAAGTTAGCTACGAAAGAAAGAAACCGTTTCCTATTACAACAAGAAGGTTTATAGAGGATATGTGTAAGTACTGAAAGTTTTAAATCACTGTAATATTCTTTGGGAAATGTTCAAGTCGTTACTTCTGTTCAGTGAACAATGTTAGCGGAGCTGAATGTTGCTTAAAGTCTATGTGTTTTCAGTTGTGAGTTGAAATGTTTTTTATTTTTTGAATTGAAAACTTCTTACGCGCATTGAGCACTTCTTGGGTGAACAAAAATCATAGAAGTCGCGTCATCGTCACGCTTCGTCATCGTCACGCTTCCACGCTTTCCATTTTTGAATTATTCTCGAATATTAACAATATCTCAGAAATGGTGCGTCCTACGCAAAAAATAATGAAATTTTGACCCCTTTAATAACCCATAGGAGAGTATCAGGAATCCGAGCCGCCCCTTTTTTTGCTTTTTGTTTTTCTTTTGTTTATAAAGAAGTGTTTATGATCAAGGATTAAAGTTTTCACTTCTATCGGCAGTCCCCAAAGACTACCCCAATTTTCTATTTATTTTTATTTTGCTCGTCGAAATGACCACACTCCGCCTGATGGTAAGCAATCGTGTGTTCTAAGAGCAGTGGCCTCCACACCGTCCTCATAGCAGCTGAGGCGATGTTGAGGTCTCTACTTTGACGGCCTGAGAAGCCTGTTTTTCTATTACAACTTTATTTTAAAGTACATGGTACTTTATAAACTTTAAAACAATAGACATAACGAATACAAAGACTTAAAGAAGTAATGTAATGTAATTGGACTCCCTTTTCCGCATTTGAACTCTAAGTTGGTCCATTATGTGTGAGAGTCGGACGGTTATGGAGATAGCCAGCCCAACGCCTAGAAGCACAGAAGTTTCCTTGGGTTTTCGCAGGCTTCGCGGAGTTACCTCGGGTTGTTGAGGATTTCCTTACGTTGTGCTGTTCCAGGACTACATGGCAGCAGATTCTTCTTCGGTCAGACATCCCCTACAGAGTGAGCTGTCTGCTGCTCCGATGTTGTACAGATGTTTGTTCAGGGGACAGTGTCCTGTTAGGATCCCCACAATGGTTCGAAGGTCCAATCTTTGTAGGTTGAGCAGGTGGTGTGTCAGACGTGGTGAGATGGCCGGTAAGGCTGCTCTCGACTGTTTAATTTTGAAGTATATATATAGCGTATAAAATGAGTGGTCCATGTTAAAGTGTCGTATGTTGGAACATAGTCTCACGCTTATGTTCCTGAAAGCGTAGGCAGAAGTGCATACTTTCAGAGATAGCATCATGATTTATTTAAACTAGCCTTTGCCCACAGTTTCGCTCGCGTAAAAGTAGGTTAGGTTATATCTAACAGTACCTTTTTTAAAAATAAAATATAGCCTATGTTACACGGTGATAATATAGCTTTCTAATAATGAAAGAATTAAAAAAATAGGTTTAGTAGTTTTTGAGTTAAATCCTTAAAAGCAAAAAACAAATATAAAATTTAAAAAATCTCTTTATAATATTATATTGAAGGAAGAGGTGTTTTGTACCCACATTTCACCAAATATGTTTAAAGGTCACACATAATAGAGGGTTTCCTTTGCCATAGACACACTTCGAGGCTCGGGGTTGCTTGAGGATTTCTTGACAGATATATCCAATTTTAGATAGCAAGCTATTAAAGAAATGTAGATATAACACATTTCTATTTACATTTACTAATGAAATCGTGAAACATTGTGCTTTTATGTGCTGTGTTTCATTACAATTTAATTGACGTAAATCTCGAGGCCACGCCGTAATATTTTATTATACTTACGACCCTGACTTTAACAATTATGCATAATATTATTTTCGCGCTTTCGAAATATATATTATATATTTTGTATTTAGATGTATGTCTTGTAGGATTTGTCCGTTCCAAAAGTGAAACACTGTATGTAACTGTATCACAATAATTTATTTCTCTGAATAAAATACAGCAACTAACACGCACTTGTTACTTGTTCGCCGGCCAACGATCGACTGACTTGTCGTTCTAGCGATGTCACCCCACTATCTCTCGGTTACTTCCGCTATAACGATAGAGGGCGCACTAACTAGTTAACAAACTGTACTCATGACTACTTTTAATTTCCGGAAGACGGTTGAGTGACTTACAGATATAATATTAGTCGATTAATAACTAATATATAAGCTATCTTAACTATCTTTGTATTATATAATATAATTTAAGCTAACAAAATATAAATAAGCTAACAGTCTGTATATATTTGTATGTTTTACCCGAGTAGCAGTTACATCACGATGGATCAATCCTGTACTTTTTGTGGAAATGTATTCAAGTCGCGATAGCAATAAGGCAAAAATGAGAGACAAACAAATTAATGTCCATTGCGTATTTTCTTTTATACATTTGGAAATATTACAGCTTGATCAGGAAAGTCTGATCGATTTGAATATAATAATAATAATATCAGCCCTGTATTAAACTGTCCCAATGCTGGGCACGGGCCTTTTCTCAATGTGAGAAGGGTTAGGCCATAGTCCACCACGCTGACCCGGTGCGGGTTGACAAACTTCACGTATTCTTGAGAATATTTTGAAGAACTCTCAGACATGTATGTTGGTTTCGTCACGATGTTTTCCTTCATCGTTAAAGCAAGCGATAATTAACTACATAATAAATACGCTCATAACTTAGTAGTTCTTAAACGGCATTGTAAATCGTAAACTTTGGTAATATAGAAATATATTGATGTTTATTATACACTAGAAGTGCCCGCGGTTTTACCCCCGTTTATCGTTACTGCGCTGCCCCCGTGGGTCGTAGCGTGATATAGCCTATAGCCTTCCTCGATAAATAAGCTATCCAACACTAAAATAATTTTTTAAATCGAACCAGTAGTTCCTGAGATTAGCGCGTCCAAACAAACAAACAAACTCTTCAGCTTTATAATATTAGATAGATTCTAGAAAAATCATGTGATACATGACCGAATCAAATCGAAACAAAAACATCTCTTATGTATAATGCATGTATCATAACATAGAAATAAAATAATACATACATACAGTATTATGACAATAGTGTCGTATGCACATAATACACAAATATGACACTATTATTACAAGCGATAAGCCTTATAGCTATCTAAAACTTAGTTATCTTTAACAATAATATGCACAAAACATGGCAGACTATAGTTATATTAATAAGAAAGCGCGGGAAATTCAGTATATTAGCCATACAAAACCGGTTAATACACTCAACATTAGCATACAAACGGTTTTGTACGTACTAAAGAGTAAAGAACGAGTTTATCGGTATTTTACGGTTATCGCGGCATAATGGGTTGTTTGCTTACGATTGGGACGTACGATCGAATGAATTGTCACAATTTAGGGATGTTATTTGAATTTGGAAAACGTTTGTTATCGGTTTTTATGCGATTTGTTTGTAAGGTAGATGTGTAATTGCAAGGATTTGTTTAATGCAGAATGCTTTTTATGCAGCACAGTCAGTGGAATCCTTTAATGGATGGCTATTTAGAATAATAGACAATCCGGCGAAAATCTTCTCTCTAGCCTTTTTATTATTCCCAAGTCACTTGGGGTCGGCTTTCTAGTCTAATCGGATTTGACTGCATATCAGTTTTTACACAGAACGACTGCCATCTGACCTCCGCAACCCGAAGGCTAACGATACCCTAAGGCTAGATTAGTGTCAGGATATTAGAGGGCACTGACTTCCCAATAACGACTGCCATAGATGTTCATGGCAGCCGGGACCGACTGCTTAACGTGCTCTCCGAGGCACGGAGCAGGCGATAATTGTCAATCAAATATCCAATGAATCAATCAAATATAATAATCTGGCGAAAATATTAAGTAGTTAATCTTATCTTCTTCAGCCTTGGATAAATGATAAAATTGCTTTTAAAGTTAAAGAACTACTTTTCCGATTACATAAAATGGTGACTGTTAAAAAAGAAAGCGCCACATTTACTATCTGCTTTTGCCCAGTGGTCATTACGATCATCTATTTATGTTTTTAATTGCAACATATACATAATCTATAAAAAACTTTAGTTTTTCAGCCTAGAGCAGTAAGTGAAATGCCGTAGTAAAAACTGTTTCCCAGGGAGGTGTGCTTCCGTTCAATATGCTTAATATGCCTAAATAAGCGTGAGTCTATTATCTTTGTCGTAACCGCGGTAGAGTTTATAATATTTGAAAACATTTCTGTCTAGGATATTACGCTTTTAATGCCCACTTTTTACCGATAGCGTGCAGACTTTGGAATGAACTACTAGCTGCGGTATTTACCGTGAGCTACGAATAGTTCTTTTTAAACGAGGTTCAACCTGTCAGCCATTTCATTTTGAAGAATTGAGTCTGGACGCCGTCGTCTGAAGGATAGTTAATGTGGTAAAAGAAAGAATTTTTATTGTGATACGTTACGTTATGTACATCCTTGTCATTGGTGAAGTTCATATAAGGTTAAGCAAGACTTCTTAGTAAATTTCTTAAGGGTGACTAGAAAGCTGGACATGACTGCAGTTGATCCAAAGAATTAATATTGCCATTTGCCATCGCTCATATCACATATTCTGCCAGTCTTTTGGGCATATTTCTAGTCGAAATCGATGCTTGAGAAATATAGTTAGCAAAATTATAGGTTAACCTACTAGAACTGCTGTGTAGGTTACGTTACCAAAAATACTTTTTCTGGATGAAAAGTATCCTATTTCCTTTTCTGTATCCCTGACAACCGGTATCTATACGAAATTGGTAAGTATGCTTGTTTGCCACTTTAGCAGTATACAGAAAACAAACAAACAAACTCACAGTCACATGTATGATATTAGTTAGGATTTAAATTCTTAAACATTCACAGTATTACCGCTAAGTTTTACTGTTGAGTACAGACAGACAATTTTAAACAGCCATAAAACATCTATTCTGTTTAACGTTTGTTTAAAATTGTCTGTCTCTATTCAACATTACTGTCGAATAAACAACAGCAATAAATTAAGAGTGTTTAATCCGTATCACCGTTTTGTTTTAACAAGGATATTATATTCCGAACAAACAGACAACGTGGGAAGGTAAGAAGCCACGTAAGAGACCCTTCGTCCCACGACATGAGGTAATCGATCAGCTGATGACCTTGCGGGGTCGACGACCTGTCGAAGTGGGTCGGAGGTCGGATAAGGGCACCGGCTGGATACCCCGGCTCTTATAGCTATGATGTTGACAATTTCTACATATGTTTACTGTACAAATTAAAAGGAAAATATGAAATATGTAGAGTTTTATTTTACATACAGTTTGAAATTGGTCAGAGCTTCTAGTATTAGTGTGAGTGAATGTGACAATGGCTGCTGAAAAGCAATCAAACGTTTAAATATAAGTTTTATTTGTTAATTTAATTTTTTAGATCGTTGTATAGCTTAAAAATAGTAAAAAGGTATTTTCTTAAAATCAACCCAGCATCTATGTCAATGCGGATGTTATTTAAAATTGCGTAATTTTAACTAGTATTTAATTAAATATATAAGACAAAAATGTTTGCTTCCTAAAAATTACCCCTCTGGGCATATTTCAACTGCCAGTATTCCGCTTCAAATGCTTGGACATATTATGATTTTCCTTTAGGCGAGCCATCATTAGAATAGTTTGGGTAATAATAAGCCGAATAAAGTGGACCTTATAATAATTTGACTTTACGGTTGGTATAGTGGTCAGTCGCGTTTCTAAGTCTATGCTAAAAATATAGTTAGACGTTAAGCCTTTGAGGATGTCAGCGTGGTACTGTGTGTTAAGATAGTATAGTATGGTAATCCTAACTAGAAAGGAAGAAAAGAAAAGAAAGAGAAGAAAAGAAAGAAAAGAAAAGAAACGAAAAGAAAAGAAAAGAAAAGAAAGAAAACTAATATTATAAATGCGAATGTAAGTTTGTTTGTTATGCTTTAACACCTTAACTAGTCGAGCGATCATCATGAAATTTAGACATAGTGTACTTTTCAAACAGAAAAAATATTGTATGCGAGGGATGGAAATGTATTGACAATATCTATATTAACGCGAACGAAACCTAGTTAAATCTAATAGTGCATATATTTTTGGAACTACCTTTCATCATACCTTCTTCTCCCTAGCCTTTATTATTCCCAAGTCACTCGGGGTCGGCTTTCTAGTCTAACCGGATTTGACTGGATATCAGTTTTTACACGGAGCGGCTGCCTCCGCAACCCGAAGGCAACGATACCCTAAGGCTAGACCAGTGTCAGGATATTAGAGGCCATTAACTTCCCAATAACGACTGTCATAGATGTTCATGGCTGCCGAGACCGGCGGCTTAACGTGCTCTCCGAGGCACGGAGTAGGCGATTATTGTCAATCAATACGCATATAATTTCGAAAAGTCTTATAACTTCCGAAAGTCAGAGGTGCGCGACATGGGGTCGAACCCGAGACCCTCTGTATTGCAGTCTGTTGGTCTCCCCACTGAGTTATCGCTGCTTGACTTTTCATCATACCTTAAACCCTTGTAAACCAGTCATTGAGTTATCACTCCCCTTGCCATTACATTTACAATGCCAAATCTACCTACAAGCTATTTTTATAACGAATAGCCTCATTTATACATACCCCTTAACTTAAACCATGCTTCTACAAAAATAAAAGCTATAAACTCACCATAGCCGGCACACCCCATGCGTAGGGCACGATAGATCGATGTCACGTCTTATTCCCAACGCCCCATGACCTTTGCAGGAATAGTTTGCACGTGTTTCTTTACCATGGATTACCTAAAAGACCCCACTTCTAAACTTACGCATGTTTTTGGTGTTAAAGTATGTTGTAGCTGACTCAAAAGATGTGTTCATGGATTTAAGGAATTCGAATTTGATGTTCAGAAAATAATTGTCGGCCTCGATGGCGTAGTGATTAGTGTAACCGATTGCCACGCCTGAGGTCGCGAGTTCGATTCCCGCACAAGTCAAACATTTGTGTGCATGAACATGGATGTTTGTCTTGGTCTGGGTGTTTCTATGTATAATATGTATGTATTTACAAAAAAAAAAGTATATATGTATGTTTATCCATTGTCTAGTACCCATAGCACAAGCTCTGCTTAGTATAGACTAGATGGTGTTGTGTGTATGTGATAGAATATTATTATTATATAATGATGGCGAAAGATCCTTAATCTATATTTATACTAATATTATAAAGCTGAAGAGTTTGTTTGAACGCGCTAATCTCAGGAACTACTGGTTCGATTTGAAAAAATATTTTAGCGTTAGATAGCCTTTATCGAAGAAGGCTATATAACATCACGCTACGATTCACGAGGGTGGCGCAGTAACGATAAATGCGGTTGAAACCGCGGGTACATCTAGTAATCATTATAAATGCGAATGTGAGTTTTATGTTGTTTATTCTCATTCTTAATTGTTTTGTTTTATTTCTAAATATAGTGTACCAGTTCTATGACAATATATCGCACTTATTTTTTTTTTTATACATCTAAGGTGGCAAACAAGCATACGACTCACCTGATGGTAAGTGGTCACCGTAGCCTATGGACGCCTGCAACACCAGAGGCATCACTTTCGCGTTGCCGACTCTTTAGGAAAGGATGATTGGGCCTCCGGCACTCTCACTCACCAAAGAAACGCAACAGTAGGAATATTGCTATTTCACGTCGATATTCTGTGAGAGGGTAGCCCTTCCCCGGTCGAGGCGGCCGCTTCATGCTGAAATCATCGAGGCTCTACTACTCAAAAAATTTGCTTATTAAATAGTTTTTTTTAAAACCAATCTTCAGGAACCCGGATAATAGTACGTGCAAACCTGTACTTTAAACTATATTGTTAAAACAAGTCAACGTATGTTTTCAGGTCCAGCTAGTCCAGTTTATTTGTCTTTGCCAGTGGCTCTGTGTTTGCAACCCTTGGGACGCGCTGTGGGTTCATACGATCGATGCATTTTGTGGTATAACGTCCATTGCGGCTAGTTCTGTTCTTTTTAGATATTAGCTAGTCATGCGCTATTAATAATAATAATAATAATATTCAATCACATACACACAACACCATCTAGCCCAAACTAAGCAGAACTTGTACTATGGGTACTAGACAATGTATAAACATACATATATACTTTTTTTTTTGTTAATACATACATGTTATACATAGAAACACCCAGACCAAGACAAACATCCATGTTCATGCACACAAATGTTTGACTTGTGCGGGAATCGAACCCGCGACCTCATGCGTGGCAGTCGGTTACACTAACCACTACGCCATCGAGGCCGACTACCGCTATTATATGTTAAATCTTCTTGTTTTCTTTTCGTGTGGTTAGTGGCCAACCTGTTGTCAAGGATTGTTCGAGTCACCCGTAGGCCTTAAAGATAAAGACAAAGATATTTATTTTGTAAAACATGAGTAACAATTTAGTAGGTACATGGTGGTCAGTTTTAAAATAAAGATCTGCATGTTTTGCCACTTGTGGCGTACAAAAATTATATTTGAATGCACGAGACATCGAAGAAACTAGAAATTAAACGTTATTAAACTTATTATTAGATTAATTATATATAAAATAATTGTTTTTATGCATGAGACAGCCAACTTAAAAATAATTAATTAAATATATTTTAGTGCACGAGATAAAGGCTAAAAAACTACACTACTAACAACATTTTAAATACTCAAACAAAACATAAAAACAAACAACCAAAATAAAACATCAGATAAACAAACATTGACACAAATATAAAAAATAACTATTTGCAATTGTTCAAAAATTCTGATAAGCTGTAGTAACACTTGGCTACAAGAATTTTTTTGAGGTGGAGCTTAAATTGTGAAGTAGGGTATTGTTTAATTGTTTTAGTGATTTTATTATATATTATGGGCGCTAAACAAAATATGCTCTTATGCATTAGAGCCGTATTAGATCGTATCACGCATAATCTATCATTGTCTCGACGACTGCGTATTGTAACGTCAGATAGTTTGTTGAATAGTTTAGGGTTACTGTGCACGAAACAAGCTACTTCGTATATAAACAGAGAAGGCAAACTTAATATTTTATGCTTAATGAAGTAGGGTTTACAGCTATCAATTGTTTTTATACCGAACATGGCCCTAATGCACCTCTTCTGTGATTTAAAAATTATGTCTTTATTGGTAGAATTCTCCCAAAATATGACACCAAAGCTTAAGAGGAGCCTACTATACCGTGATAAGCTGTAAGAAGGGCGTCAGTGTTTAAAACAGGGGCGAGTTTTGAGAGTGCATAAGCAGAACAACTAATCCTTCTATTCAACTTTTCTGTATGCGCTTTCCAGTTCAGATTCTTATCAATTGTTACACCAAGGTATTTCGTTGTGTCTACTTTATTAATAAGTGTTCCTTGATAATTTACGTTAATAGTGGGTGCTGTTAAAAGTTGACTGAAAAACATTAAATTTATTTTAAGAAGATTGATCTTTAAATTATTATTGTTTAACCATTTGACTATTGAATCGATCGTATTATTAATATCATTTTCATATGTGCCTTTGACATGGCTTAACGACTGCTGTCAATTTGACAACAACCGGGACCTACTTTTTACGTGCCCTCCGAAGCACGGAGAAGCTGAGATGAAATACCACTAAGCGGTCACCCATCTATAGACCGACCGCACCCAACGTTGCTTAACCTCGCTAATCGTTTACCGATCAGTGAGTGCAACTGGCTATTAGCGCTTCAATATTTGAAATTATTATTCGACTAGATTTTGCCTGCGGCTCCGCTCGCGTAAATGTACGTTAGGTTATATTAGAAACAGTAGGTACTTTTTGGATTAAAGGTACCCTATGTCCTTTTCTGTCCCCCTAATAACGTGTATGAGAAATTTCCTATTGATTGTTTGAGTAGTTAAGGCGTGAAAGCGTAATAAACACAAACTCATATTCCCCTTTCTAATACATATTAGTTAGGATAATGTGTATACTATGTCTCGCATATGCTTACATAATTATTATGGTACAGTTATGTAAATTCCTGGTAAAAAAGATAAGGCTAACATCCCAATCCTTCTCCTTCCCACTTCCTTTCCTAAAGGGTCAGCAACGCGCAAGTGATGCCTCGGGTGTTGCAAGAGACCATAGGCTACGGTGACCACTTACCATCAGGTGGGCCGTATGCTAGTTTGTCACCATAGTTGTATAAAAAAAAACGAGATTAAATATAATCACCACCAAAAATAGTAATTGCGCAGCAAAATATGCTTACTAAAGTGAATCATAACGAGCACGTATACGCCTCAAATCACTGCATTCCGTCTCGGAAGGGTTAGGTTATGTTAGGTTCCTTCTTAAACCCACCCAAAAATAGGAGCCGTAGGCTCCGTCGACTTATTTTGATCTCTTTAAATATATTTTGCTGTGCAATTTGGTGATTATTTACTATTTTTGACTATTATATTTTACTATATCTGGTTATAAGTTAAACATAAGCCAAAAAACCCATCTTTAACCGAAATAAATTTTAGGCCTAATATAATTTTGTACATTATTCGCGTAGTAATACAAGTTTCCGTGCCTGGCTGTATCCATACAAGTGGGCTTCAAAGGTAAGTTCTCTACAAAGTGTTCTCACACGAAGGTGACCTAACAACTCAACAATCGACGCTATAAACTAAGTGTTGTTACCTAAGATTTGTGATACCTCAAATGTTCAAGGTCTTTATATCGATTTATTATATAATGTATAATTTTGTTTAGTATGGAAATTGCTTTACGTAACAATATTTCAAACTAGCTTTTGCCCGGCTTCACTCGCGTAGAAGTAGGTTAGGTTATGTTAGTTACGGGCACCGGGCACGCCACGATCGTGGCGGTAAGCCCCGTGTTTGAGGAGTGGCTGGAGAGGCGGCATGGCGCGCTCACCTTCCGGCAATGACTGGCCACGGTTGTTTTGTTTGACTAGTCCCACAGTTGGGCATGCGCGTCGTCTCAGGGCGGGTTGGCAGCCATCAAATAATAATATTTTCATGGAGATTACAAGTATCTTTATGAAGATCTCTCAGACATGCAGGAGACTATAAAAAAGAGCGACTATTAATAACTAGATGTTCCCGCGGTTTCACCCGCGTTTATCGTTACTGCGCCACTCTCGTGGGTCTTAGCGTGATGTTATATAGCCTCGATAAATAGGCTATCCAACACCAAAAGAATTTTCAATTCGAACCAGTAGTGCCTGAGATTAGCGCGTTCAAACAAACATACTCTTCAGCTTTATAATATTAGTATATATTTAATAATATGTACCCAACTTTGAAAAGTTAGCGGTGCGTGCTTTAGTGTCGATGTGAAGATCTCGGCGTGGCAGTCCAACGGCCTCATCCTAGGCTTTCGCTGCTTGATGATAATTATAGTCATTCTTATTTTAGCCCCCAAGTCAAACAGAGGTGTTGGCTACAAGTTTAACTTGTGTGTGTCTGTCTGTAGCTTCGTAGCTTCCAAACGGATAGACCGATATTGATTTGATTTTTTTTAATGGCGTCTTGTTCTAGAGTGTGCTTAGCTGTGATTTAAAAAAATCTGTTTCTTATTTATCACTTTATTTAATGGTTCTTGTATTATGTTGGAATTCGACACCAGCAAAGGTTGACCTTCAAAGAACATGATGGCGAAAATGATTAATTAAAAGCGAGTCAACAAAATCTACAGTATTACTGCGTGATTAATGTTCGGCCGCCATATTCTAAATACCTGTAATTTAGTCACAAAGACTCAAAATTTAGATCAATAATGATTTTCATTTAAATTAAAGCTTTTATTAATCATTTTTCGGGTTTGTAAATGACTATATTGTCAAATATTTATACTGCATTGATGGCGTAGAGGTTCGAGTGCTTTTCTAGATACGTGCGCGCTTGATGTGGGTTCGATGTTTACATGTGACAAACATTTAATCCACACACTTCTTTGTGCTCGTTGCTTCAATGATGTGAAGTACCCAGCATCACAAACACTTTGTACGAGAGCGGTATAAAAAAAGGAGCAGATTTACGTTTGTAAAGTGCCATGAGTTTCTATTTATGTTTGCATGCAATGAGACTCGATACCCGGATCAGGTAAAGGCAAATTGTTATCCGGTTTTGTTGAGACAATCTCATTAGCAGTATTTAATTTGGCTTAACGAGTTAGGCATATTTTTTTTTGTTATAAAAATAATTCGACGTACTTAATTGTTTTTTGGTATACTATTTCAGTAGGCATAAATATCATTTTTGCCCTAATTTTGATTGACATAAAGTTATAAGGCATATATACTAATGATAGGCAAATACAACAGAAATAAAACAATAAAGGTTGACTGTGATTATTTATTTATTTATTTATCCAAAATTACACATATCTTTACAGGTTTATACCTAATGCGATAGTGTCTAATACTTAATACAATAAGTTCATTTCAGTTTATAACATATTACAAATAATGCCACTCTTGTAAATTCACTCAGTGCAATACAAAATAGGTCAGTTTCTTCAGCTATAAGGTTGAGAGTGCGCAGTGCGCGCGTCAGCGGTGCCTCCCCCAGTAGGTTGGTGCGGCCGCGCGGCACTGCCAGCAGCCGGGGCCGGCGTCGCCGCCCTACATATCCGTCAGGGACACACATATTCACCTGTCTCAGCATATCTGCGTTATGTATCCTTCCTCTAAATATTTTCAATATATATGAGGTCAATGCTAGTTCCCTCCTAACCCTTAGCTCATTATACCCTACCATACCCAAAACGAATAGAGTGGGATACATTAATGGGTAAAACGGATATACACCGTAGTACCAGTACCACATGTACAAATCTCTTACAAATGTATTCTGTACCCGCTCCAACATGAGACTATATTTAGTCTCATGTGGAGACCAGATGACTGCGTTACTTTCCAGTTGGCTTCTAACCAGTGCGTTATACAAGGATATAATCGTTTCCATGTTTGTAAAATCATGAACTGTTCTAAGAGTAAAACCTAGGTTTCTATATGCCTTTTTACAGCATTTGAGAATATGTTGATGAAACTTTAGCTCTGTGTTAAGGCAAACACCCAAATCCCTAACTTCTGTTACCCTAACCATGGGTATACCGTTGAGCTCATATTTATGAACGATGGGCTTATGAGATCGAGTAAAACTAATTGTCACACACTTAGAAATGATAAACTGTAAGAGGTTATCTTTAGTCCAGGTCATCACTCGGTTTATATCCTTTTGCAACCTCTTACAGTCCTCTTCATTCCTGACAGCGAGGGACAGTTTAAGGTCATCTGCAAATAATAAGCATTTAGCTTCTAGGACCACCCTGGGTAGATCGTTTATCATTATTATGAACTCCAGGGGCCCAAGGTTGCTGCCCTGGCTTACCCCTGATCTCGTAAAATATGGATTCGATGCATGTCCCTCGTATTCAACATACTGCTGTCTATCTGTCATGTAGCTGGCAAAAAACTTTAGCAACTGAGGGGTGAAACCGACGCCTGCTAATTTCTTAAAAGGAGCACGTCATTATTGACCAGGTCAAAAGCCTTTTTGAAATCGAAGTAAGCGGCATCGGCTTGACCGCCCTCATCCACTATTGGAACCACATCAGCCATATGACTGAGCAGATTACTGGTGGTGCTCCTCATCGGCCGAAAGCCGTGCTGTGCATCCGAAAGTTGTGAGCTGACCTGTCCAAGTATACTACTGTGAATAGCGGATTCAAAAATCTTTGCTGGTGTAGAGAGTACAGCCACTGGTCTATAATCCTCTACACTTACGCTTGCCCTACCCTTTGGCACGGGAACGACCCGGGTCAGCCTCCACCGCTCTGAAAAATGACCCGTCCTTAAACATATGTTATAAATATAATGCAACGGCTCTGTTAACACTGACCGACAATCCCTAAATATATAAGGTGGGATGCCATCCGGTCCCACAGACTTCTTTGGCTTAAGTTGTTGTAGTGCCTTTTGTATGTCTTTCACTTGCAGCTGGTCTACGTGGATTCGAGCTGCTCCATTGTAACCCCCTGATTATATATTATATAATACCCCCTGATATTATCTCTGATTTGATCCGTAACGCAGCGAGTTCGTCCACCGAATGTGTCCGCGTACGAGTCTCCGGTGCTTATATAGCGTCAATATGACATTGACAGTTATAACTGTCACTCCAACTGACACATTGGCTCTATGGCAACCTTACTCAAGCTTACGCTTGACGTTCCGAAACAAACCAATAGATGGCGCTTTATTCAACTCCAATTACAGAAATAAATTATATTCCAATGATTATTTTCTTGACGCTCCGACATGCGACATACGAAAAGTATTTTATTAAATGCAAACACATAATTTACAAAACTTCAAATTTATGCTTTAGTATAGTATACCTAATAAATGTTATTGAAATTGAAATTATCCTTAATTTTTGTTTTATTGCGTTCATCGGTAACAGACGAGCCAGCGGCCCACCTGATAGTAAGCGAGAACCGTGGCTCATACACATGGCTGTATTGTCTTAGCATTAAAAAAGCAATGTATGTAATGTAATGCATGCCTTTTTACAGAATAGCACGCCTACATTTTCACATAGTATAAATCTGACATACTTGCTTTATTCATTCTTATCGGTTGCGGGTATTCTGGCCTAACCTGGCCTTATTCCAAAACGTGTTAAGTAAGTAATAAGTTAGAGCACATTCACCTTGCTCTGCAGCTGCCGAATATTCCGTACACATTTACCTTACGTATGCAAGCTTACCTGGACATGATTTTAGTATATGCTCCTATGTATTTACACCGGCGATAGCCTAGCGGGTGACTGCTGGACTGCCACACAGATTTTGAGTTTGATCCCTAGGCACGCATCTCTGTCTTTTCGAAGTTATATGCGTATTAAATAGTTGACTATCGCTCGCTTTAACGGTGAAGGAAAACATCGTGAGGGAACCTGCATGTCTGCGAGTTCTCTATAATTATTTTTATTTTTTTTAGTTATTTATTTAATCAAATTTATACAGGAGAAAACCTAATGCGACAGTACAGCCTACAACAACAATATTACATATAGCTTAGTAATTATACAGTACACTTATTTTTTATTTTTTTATTTTGTTTTGCTCGTCAAAATGACCACACTCCACCTGATGGTAAGCAGTCGTGTGGTCTAAGAGCAGTGGCCTCCACACCGCCCTCATAGCAGCCGAGGCGATGTTGAGGTCTCTACTTTGACGGCCTGAGAAGATGCTTTTTCACGCCCCGCTTAAAGGACTCAGGATTGAAGGAAGAAGGAAACACGTGCCTTGGCAGAGAATTCCATGCCTTGATCGTTCGGCAGAGGTATGAGGACCCAAACTTTTTGATAATAATGCCGTCGTTACGCAAAGAGCACGTCGTTACGCAATAGCCTTCGTATTTTAGCACAGTGAGCAGTTGCAAGGCCTTCATACGATGGTCAACGTACAAAAACTTACTCTGATTGTAAAAAAATTAGAAAAGGTAAAGTTTATGTCACCGATTCTTTGTCAGTAAAATATATAGTGAAAGGTTAAATAGTCGTAGTATAGTGATATGCCCATAGATGCCAAAATTGACGGCCTGAGAATGTGCTTTTTCACGCTGCGCTTAAAGGACCCAGGATTGAAGGAAGAAGTAAAATTAATTATAATAGCAAATAATCGCTAGTGCTACTCTGTTAAATTCACTCAAAGTACAAATGAATAGGTCTGACTTGTGTATGAGATTGAGATGGTATGTGTAGTCTGCCAACCCGCGCTGGGTCAGCGTGCTGCACGATGGCCTCACACTGAGAAGAAGCCCGGATCCAACAGTGGGACAGTTTAATACAGGGCCACTATTATTTATATAGCTATGTATTAAATGTACTCTTGTCCACGGATATAATACCTTTCGGGACATAATTATGCCTCGGCAAGCACGTAAAGCCGTTGGTCCTGCGCCTGAACTCTCTCCGGTCGTGCCGAATTATCCGTCCCATCGGATCATGAGGGTTAGGAACAGAGAGTGCACTTGTGTTTGCGCACATACTTGTGCACTATAATATCTCCTGCGCAGACGGCTAGTCTCCGTTAACATTGGCCGCCATGACCGAAGTTCGGTCTGGAGGACATTATGATAACTGAGAGAGTAATAAAACTGTTAAAGTGTTTATTTTTTATTTAAAGAAGTATTTATGTCGTTGTTTGAAAAGTCTAAGTGATATTCCTGGTATTGTAACTGCCTTTTACTGTTTACCACTGTTACTGTCACCGTCAATAATAATTAAAATAAAATAAACATAAGACGTGAGCAGCGATAGCTCAGTGGGGAGACCAACAGACTGCAGCGCAGAGGGTCTCGGATTCGAACCCACGTCGCGCACCTCTGACTTTTGGAAGTTATATGACTTTTCGTAATTATGTGCGTATTGATTGACAATTATCGCCTGCTCCGTGCCTCGGAGAGCACGTTAAGCCGTTGGTCCCGGCTACCATGAACATCTATGGCAGTCGTTATTGGGAGAGTGTCGACACAAAAGATCCCACTGGGTCGAAATGTCGCTGGTCTGCACTGACTGGCCTTCACATAAGATAAGATAAGACGTAAACTTATAATTATTGTATTGCTAGCTGACCCAACAGATGTTGTCCTGTCAAACTCGAGAGGTTAAGGTAAGTCTTTAAGTTTTCTAAAAACATTCAAATTCCTAAACTTTTCTACCGTAAGAACCTTCTGCAAAGCATACGAAAACATAAAAAAAAGGAGAATGATATCGTTACAGGCGTTTTCAAATTATGGCGTGACCAAGGGAAACAGGGATTAAATTTTATATGTATACTAGCTGTCCTGACAGACGTTGTCCCATACATAAGAGAAAAAAAAAACATTCTTTTATTTTTATTTTATTATAATTGGAAAACAAACAGTATTAACAACTTGAAGATAAAAACAAATAATATAACTAGCTACCAATTACATGTTTTCGCATTTAGATAACAATGAGAGCTTACTTGTTTATTAAAAAAAAGAAAGATATGATTACAATATTACAGTAATAAAAGGATTATTATACAAACTGTAACAGTAACAAAACATCATATACGATAATACATCGTGAAGTGCAATTTAAACAGTTATTGAACCAATTCGTACCAATGTTTGGCAAGTATTTGATTAAATACATGTGGCTTAGTAGTAAGTAAGTCAAGTTCAGAAAAGTCAAACAATTTATTGTAACACTTAGCGGATCTTAAAAAGAAAGAATTTTGTCTGTAATTTGTGCTGCAGCGAGGGACGTTAAGAATAAGAAAAGGTATCCTAACAGATCTAGTAGGAGCACGTAAGTGAATCCTGGAGAGAAGTTGTGGGCGTCAATGTAAGATTGTGCTAAGTTAACGAGAAAAGAGATATCTGATATACTCCTTCTCTCCCTAAGTGGTAATAAATGGTACCTTTTGCACCTCGATTCATAATTACGATCGCGGGTTTTACACTTGTACTAAAGGTATCTTGTAAAGTTTCGCTGGACAGATTCCAATCTAGAAATGTAAACGTCATACATAGGATTCCAAACTTGCGAACAGTATTCTAATGAACTACGGACAAAGGAACAGAACAATATTTTGATATTTTGACATCCGTGAACTGGGAGCAAGATCTTTTTAAAAACATATCTAAACCATTCTCGAATCCACTTGAACACATATAAAAAGTTTCATCAAAATCCGTCCAGCCGTTTAGGAGGAGTTCAGTGTCATACACACGTACAGTAAAATTATATATATAAAGATATGTATATAATGCCAGTTATGTGTTAGTACCTAAGCACATTAAAAACACGACTGTAAAACTGTTTATGAATAAAAGAAATGAAAATAAAATAATCGATGAAGTTTACATTACACACTGAAAACTTTAGACCAATGTTAATATAATAAAAGGATTACAAATATAATTATATTTCATTTATGATACACTGTTACCTTAGTTTAAAGAGTGTATTGAAAACGTTTTAAAAATGAAGCCTTAATAAATTAAGAACATTTAAAAACCGCAAAATATGAAAATTATTGGTTTCAGGTATCGTTTAGAACAGGCCACTAAGCGTAAACGCTCTAAAATATATTTATTCAGGGTATTCAGTTTCTTTATTTAAAACTTACAGCCTCGTGGCTATATGTTTCACAGAGTTTCACAGATATCAGATGTCTCTTTGTGGGGATATACTATGTCAAAGTGCCTTATTCTTTAAAAACTTTGTTGCTGTCGGTAGAATACACGCCACCTTTCTCGATTTACCGCCAATTCCTTGACCTCCCTTATAACACATGACATTCGCCGTTTTCTTTATTTGGTCAGTAAATGTCCTTCTAGGTCTGCCCCTTCCTCTCTTTCCTTCCACTTTTCCTTCTATGATGTTTTTTATGAAGTTATCATGTCTTGTGAGGTGGCCAAACATCCTTCGTCTTCTGTTTTCAGTGTTTCAAGTGCATTACAAAATGTAAAAATAAGTACTATATAGTAATAGAGCGAATGCATATAACACATGAAATCACGTGTCTAGCATATAGACGCAAGCAGACATAATAAACACACATAATACCATTTAAGAACAATGATTAATAGCCAAGTTTAAGGTGGCAGTTTCCAAGGGAGATAGGTCATTGCTCTTTCGCATTTTATTACAGCAACTCTTGAACGTTTTATGATTTAGGTATCCTTAATTAAGCAAAATAACATTGTTCCCTGAGGTCTGGAAAAATATAAAGGTATTTTAGTCCTGTTATAATTTTTGGTTATAATTTTGCCGATGTCGTACATCTTGGAGATGTTTTGTAGGAGAAATATCCAGTTAAGTTTATCGTTAAGTAAATGTTGAGACTCCACGGATGGTGTAGTGGTTTAAGTGATCATTGCCACTTCGCTGAGTGTTGTAAGTTCGATCCCTACACGTGTCAAAAATATTTGTGTACCACAAATGGTTGTCCGTTGTTTGAATGTTTGTAAAGTCCCTTGCGACGCAGGTTTTCTTTTAGTCCGAGAGTTGCCTTTTAAACGTAACATAGTCTAATGCCGATTTACCCGAAAACGAATGTGAAGGATACACCCATATTTTGCGAGGTATAGTTTTATTGAAATTAAACTACTATAAACGGATTATTGCGTTGTTTATTTGACACTTTATTACATAATTTAGAAACTGTTACACTACTATTACTATTAAAATTTACTTAGACTATTCAAACCCAAGAAGAAGTAAACCACAGCTAGACTTCATGATACTTTGAGCTCATTCTGCCTAAATAGAAACACCCATGATTAAATTTGCTTCACGTATTAATATATAGATAGCTGTCCCCCGCGGTTTCACCCACGAGTATGATAGCTGCTTCGCTCCCGTGATGCCTAGCGTGATGTTGTATAGCTTAATGTATATCTTTATATAAATAATTCTTCTGTACGTGTGTTGGCAGTGAACTTCTCCTAAACGGCTGGACCGATTTGAATGAAACTTTTTGTGTGTGTTCAAGTGGATTCGAGGATGGTTTAGATGTGCTTTTTTATTATTTTTCTTTTCTCTTTTGTTCAGGACAACGTCTGTCGGGACAGCTAGTCACTTATAAGTATCAGTTTATATCTTGTATAGACTGTTACTTCTAAGTGAAGTATCTTTCTAATGGTGAAATAATTAATTAATTTTTATTAAATTTTAACAAAAATACGATTATTATTTCCTCGTTTTAATATTGTTATTGATAAAGCTATTGAGTTTGTTTGTTTTTTATTTGAATGTGCAAATCTCTGCAGTTGCCAGGAGCATTTTATTTATAAATTGTTATCCCATTTCTTGAGGAAGGTTATAGGCTAAATAATCTGCGAGCCACAAGAGCGGAGCAGTAATTATAACGCGGGCGAAACCGCAAGGGACAGCTAAATACATAAATATTTTTTCTGTTACCGAATTTTTCCTAAACGGCTGGACCGATTTTGATGCACTTTAGAGGTCGTTTGAGTGGGATGGTGTCCTGTATCACAAGTGGACATGGTAGCGCTGTGATCAGAACGTAGATTTTTGAAGTGAAACTTCTTTAGGCACGTTGAGCACTTCTTGGGTGAACAAAAATCATAGAACTCGCGTCATCGTCACGCTTCGTCATCGTCACGCTTCCATGCTTTCTATTTTTGAATTATTTTAGAATATTTACTATATCTCAGAAATGGTGCGTTCTACTCAAAAAATAACGAAATTTTGACCCCTTTAATACCGCTAAAGGAGTATCAGGAATCCGATCCGGCCTTTTTTTATTTTTTGTTTGTAAAGAAGTGTTTATGATCAAGGATTAAAGTTTTCACTTCTATCGGCAGACCCAAAGACTGCCCCAATTTCTTTTTAAATTTTAAGCCAACATTCGGGCAGGACAACATCTGTCGGGTCAGCTAGTATAATATAAAAAGCGAATATTTATTACTACCGTTTTCACGTTAACAAACGTTTAACCTACTACTTTAAATACCGCATCTTAATGACCTTATTAAAGCAACATTCCCGCAAGCCATAATGTGATGTACGAGTTCATAATAAACTTGTCGACCATGTTCAGTACATAGTTAGAGATATTTGCCTAATAATACGGCGAAGTTTCGCTGCTGTATGCCAACAATTCACATCAAACGACGTCCCTGTCTAACGTTCTGTAGAATGTTATAAAAAAGTTATGACACGATGTCTGGCGGAGCTAATGAATGGAATGGATGGAGCTGTTTTAAAGTTGTCTCTTTCCATCATCATAAAGTCATACATATATGTGATGATGGCCTCGATAGCGTAGTGGTTAGTGTAACCGACTGCCACGCCTGAGGTCGCCGGTTCGATCCCGCACAAGTCAAATATTTGTGTGCATGAATATGGATGTTTGTCTTGGTCTGGGTGTTTCTATGTATAATATGTATGTATTTACAAAAAAAAGTATAGATGTATGTTTATCCATTGTCTAGTACCCATAGTACAAGCTCTGTTTAGTTTGGGCTAGATGGTGTTGTGTGTATGTGATAGAATAGAATAGAATACCTTTTTGCCCGTTTCATGTCTCGTAGATATGTTAAGTCTGCACACCGGGTTAGCGCTAGGATTATGGCGTAGCTCTTCTCATACTGAGACCCCTGGACCACAGTGGGACAGTTTATATACACAGCTAATCCTAATCCTAACTAATATTATAAATGCGAATGTGAGTTTGTTTGTTACGCTTTCACGCCTTAACTACTGGACCGATCATTATGAAATTTCGTATACACGTTGTCAGGGGTACAGAAAAGGATATAGGTTAGCTTTCATCCAGGAAAAGTACTACTCCCGAGGGATAGAAAATTGACATAACCTATATTTATGCGAGCGAAGCCGCGGGCGCAATCTAGTATTATATATGACTTGTTTTCTTAGAGATAATGAGAAATGGGTGTGACTTCATCTGGACTTGCAGTAATTGTATCGGTGTGACATAAATACATAAATATATACATATGTATATAAGGACTAGCTGTCACCCGCGACTTCATCCACGTGGAATTTAACAAAAATGTTTTAATTTATAATATCAGCAATCTGCCAGTAAAGGCCCGTCAAAATCGGTCCAGTTTCAGAGATTGGCCGGCATAAACAGTTTTTTATTTTTATTTATTTGTATAGATGGGGTCGAGGCACAGGGATAAAGGCGAGCACGAGTCAAAGCACGAAGCGCTCTTACCGAAGCGCCATATGTGAAACGTTGCGTTGTTGGTTAGAATGTGCGTTGCATAGTCACGTGTGACACCTGCTACGTGCTGCGTCGTGTCGTAGAGGCGGCGTGCGCTACGTAGCTTAAAGTGTTCGTAGCGTTTTCACGTGGAGTGACATGTGACAGAGCAATACACTATACACGCTTATGTCACTTCCACTCAGAACCATCATTTGTGGATCACACAAATAATTAATCTATGTAAGATTCAAAGCTAGAATACTAAGCGTGGAGTTGAGTCGATCACTTGTCCTGCGGCTGCCATCCTTGCAGTCACTATGACGCATTTTAAAATAAATATACTTATGTTACGTGCTGGTTCGAGGCCGAGCGCTTCCCCACTGTGCCGAGAGATGGCACTGGCTTTAACACTATAGATACGATATACTTATATATAATATATATATATATATATATATATATATATATATATATATATATATATATATATATATATATATATATATATATATTGAAGTGAAAACTTCTTTAGCGGCGTTGTGCACTTTTTGTGATAGGTGAAAAATGTTAAACTCGCGTCAGGACACGTGACCTGATCGAAAATTCGTAAGACGGAGGGTGAATTGTCATGTTTGTGTACGATAGCGCAATTTATTATTTTACCACATAAATGATAGTACCTACTTTTATACTGATAATTAAAGCAATTCGTGCAAAATTATTCCCTAACCACTCCAAAATATCAAAAATGCACAACGTTAATATTCAAGTTTTCACTTCTGCCGGCACTCTCGTAGTGCAACCCGTTGATTTTTTATATAATAATTAGTCTATCCGGAACCGTCGGACTAATTTAGACTTATTCAAAACTGATAAGTTAAAATATTTATATAATTTAGCTGCGAGCAAGGGCGCTACCGGTGTGCCACTGTGACTCGATACGTTAAAAATGACTACTACTTCGTAGAGCTCGTAAAAGATTATATAACTATATATTAATTATATAATCTTATACCAACTTGAACTAAAATTTCAAAATATATTTTCCCTTAAAACACTTGGCAGTGATCATTTGCCAAGCCATTAAGAAACAACTTCCAAGTCTGGATACACTATGGACTTTTTATTTTATGAGTGTATTACTGTTTTCAAAGCGATGTAGCCAAACATATGGCTTTTATAACTTCGACTCGAAGTCACAAATACTGTCCAGATATGGTCGTTAATCATCGGAATAAAAACCAACTTTGGAGTGTATTGTGTTGTCTAATAACAAAGTTGGATGTACACGCCATAGAAAATAGATATCTAGTTGAATACTTTGTGAACTTACTATGGTTGTTATGCTATGGTTAACGATGTGCGATTATTATCGATTAATATTTTCATTATTGCGATTCGATTGCAAACATTGCGTCAAATTATATATACTAGCGGTCGCCTAGTGGTCAAAATTCGACTAAAATTCCTAAGCTTGCTACTTTGTTTTCTGTTTTTCTCTATTACATATAAATAAGATATAGGTAACCATAGTTACAAAAATTGTACGACGTCCGACGAACAATGTCGAAATACTACGAACGCGATTCGACTGTGTGTGTCAAATGCATGTAGTGTTTTTTCATTAATTTAATGTATTTCTAATGCATATTTTATAAAAATATTAGGATTCGCCCCTTCTCCTCCATATAAACTTTACTGTGCGAAATTTCATACTCCTCCGTCCGCGAAATTTTCGTAAAAAGGGGTACAAAGTTTTTGCTTCACGTATTAATATATAGATGATAATAAACGTTTATGAATAATCATACTTTGATTTACAATTATAAATACTGTCACTTAAACTAGGTTTACCTGTGCTATAAGTAACAATATACGTGAACGAATATACAGCCAAATATCGATTTAAATTATGATGACTCAGTCGCTAATATATAGAAGATAAAATGTTTGGGATTGAGTTGCTTCTACTCACAGGTTATTTCTATTCACAATTATTTATTTATTTATTTATCATTTGGAAAACCAACAGCTATAACAATAAAGATAGGTAACTGAAATATGAAGTAGTAAGCCAATTATAACATATATTATATCATATATGGAAAATAATATAACATTGAATTGTATTGATGTAAACATTTGGCGATTGAAAAGAGTGGCCATGAGTTTCTTGCCTGCTTCTTCTCATGAAAGCTCTACTCCTCGAACAGGCTTTTTTCAATGCAACATTTTTATTTCCTTCTGTTTATTTTTATACAATTTTTTTATTAATATAATAGTGAATTAACGTGTCCAAGAATTGTTTGCACATTTTTATGGAATAAAGATTTTTGACTTTGACTTTGACTTTGATAGCATTAAGCTAAAAAAGCGGCTTTTAAATTGTTGATGAGCACTCGAAATTTCTAGGTACAAGAAATTCGCGCAGAGTTACACAAAGTGTTCGCAAAAAATGCCATCATTGATGGACTATACGCAGTATGAGTAGTCGTATGTTCCAGACACGGTTCCAGACGTGTCCACAGCGTTTATTTAAGGCTTTGATGTCCGTTTATTTAGTGTTCTATATGCTCAGCTCGGGCTCGATTCACTTAGAGAAGATAGATGCACTTTTATTCTACTGGACCAAAATATATAGGGAACCAAGAAAACAATCTTAATATCGAGTGAATTTTGTATAACGGAATAGGCCATTTCGGCCTGTCACCATTTTAAAATTACCTTGTAATATTTGAAACTCCAATCTTTTCCTTTAAATTATTCCTTATTTAGACACTTTTCTAAACCACTTTATAGCCGTGGGCCGCTTTATTTTAATTAATAGTCGCAAAATACTTGTATCCAGGCCCAAGAAAGGCGATTAACAAAATTTATTGTAAAAACTGTTCGGTAAAGCCATAATTCATTACAGTACAGTGTCGCGACTGTAATGGGTCCAAATCGATACGGGACCGGAATGGCCTCTCGATAATGATTATACATTACTTAATTTAAAATGTCACTTTTTATATAAAATTATGACAAGGGCTATATATATAATCTATACTAATATTATAAAGGTGAAGAGTTTGTTTGTTTGTTTGAACGCGCTAAACTCAGGAACTACTTGTTCGATTTGAAAAATTCTTTTAGAGTTGGATAGCCAATTTATCGAGGAAGGCTATAGGCTATATAATATCACGCCACGACCTATAGGGGCGGCGCAGTAACGATAAACGCGGGTGGAACCGTGGGAATATCTAGTTAGAAAATAAAAATCTACTTCGTTGTGGCTCAATTAACTCCTAGGCGAAATGTCAAGCTTTGTGTTATATAGTTGCACGTAGACCTGGTTTAATAGCTTTCTTAATATGACAATGCCTTCAGTTCGATTTAATTTTAGCATAATGTGTTTCTCCCAGTCGTTTTTATTGCTTTTGGTGATGGAACCAGCATTCGACCTGAATCATGTTCATTGAATAACAATTGTAATCAGCATAATAGCTCAAAACTATACTTGTCAGTACCTGAAATGGTAAAATGTATGTATAGCAGGAAAATGCACAGCAGAATATCTACTTATGCACACAAGTCAAACATTTGTGTGCATGAACATGGATGTTTGTCTTGGTCTGGGTGTTTCTATGTATAATATGTATGTATTTACAAAAAACAAAAAGTATATATGTATGTTTATCCATTGTCTAGTACCCATAGTACAAGCTCTGCTTAGTTTGGGCTAGATGGTGTTGTGTGTATGTGGTAGAATATTATTATTATTATTATTATATAATAATGTCCTCCAGACCGAATTTCGGTGACGGCGGCCGGTCTTAACGGAGACTGGCCATCTGCGCAAAAGATATTATATTGCACAAGTGTGTGCGCAAACACAAGTGCACTCTCTGTTCCCTAACTCTCATGATCCGATGGGATGGTAATCCGTCACGACCGGAGAGAGACCAGGCGCAGGACCAACGGCTTTACGTGCTTTCCGAGGCACGGGGGTGTCTAACACCGCCAACTTCCTAACTCCAGGCTGATATTGAGCTTTCTTAACAGGAAAACACAATAACTTTTTTGGTGGTCCGACCCGAGATTCGAACCCGAGACCTCATGCACAGCAGTCGCATTCACTACCACTGCATATTAAGCATCGAACTAGGGAGGTAAATTTAGCCAGGGCAAATATATTTAAAGTACTAAAAGACTATATAAACTGGCTATATGAAAAGAGCTAGGTCAAAGCGCGATGAAGTTATGTCACAAGAAACTCAACACAATATGTCAATGCAACACCTTGATAAACTTTCAGCTTTTGCAGGTTTCATAATTAATATAATTCGTGAAACTTTCGTGATATAGCTACAAACTGAAAGAAACTTCAGCTTGATGCAAATTACGAAATCTCTTTTCAACAAGAAAAGGCACAATTAATTTTGACGATTTATTTAAATTTCTTTTGTTCTTTGACTGTGAGTTATTTTTGAAAAATATGTATTTCAGCAATGTGAAAAAGTTAACTGTGAAGAATTGGTAGTAATTAGTTTAAAAGGATCTGGTGAATATTTGAATAATTTCAATTTTTAGAACGATAAACGTAGGTGTGTATAATGATATTTTTGGATAGTCAAATATTTGCGACGATTATGACATAGGTATCCCTTTAGCGTAATTTGCTCTGTTTATATTATTTATATTACATACGCTAATTATATACACCAAACAGTTATATGTATAACCTGCTAGTTATATATATAATCTATGCTAGGTTATGTATAACAAATTCTATGCTAAACCAGGCTCGTATTTACAGGACTGGATGCTGAGATAGCTGAAATGTGAAGTATTTTAGTAAAAATCCCTTTAGAAGCCCGTAACTACAACTTCTTTTGTTTCTGTCTTCTTTCTCCCTTTTCTCATGTACACGGCGCTAAGTAATATTGATGAGGTGTTTTCATAAGCCGTTGTGCCATTCATGTCCTAATTAATATTATAAAAGCGAAAATGAGTTTGTTTGTTTGTTACCTTTTCACGACCACTGAACCGATCATCCTGAAATTTTCATATACGTTATCAGGTGTACAGAAACGGACATAGGCTACCTTTCATCCCGAAAAAAATTACTGTTCCCGAGGAAAACAACAATAACGTTCTTACGATAATAGATGGCGCCACGTATCTTTCGAATCATGATTGAATTATATTATTACAAGCAGAGTACAACCCGAATTGATTGTCAAATTCTAAATTAACGCGAGCGAAGCCGCGGGCATAAGCTAGTATAAAGTACAATCGTACTTTTAATTATAAACGAAGTACAGAGATTTTTCACTGTTGCTAAATAAAATACTCATGTACCTACTAATATTGCTGAAATTAATTTTCTACTAAAAGGCCATTCTCAATTTAATAGTGGGCAGTAAAAGTTTTATGAATGGGCTTTTATAAGGACAGCAGACTCACTGACCAAGAAATAGCAAGAAAATCTGATGGAGGCGGTATTTAACTTTATTATAAAAACGAAACAATGTAAAATTGTAAATAGCGTCACAGAACACAAAGGCGAAGAACGCCGACTCAATATAACGTGCAAAAACGCCTACATAGATGCAAGCAGTATAGTCGGCCAAGAAAGTGGTCTACCAGTTTTGACAAAAGTTTCTGTGAGATCTAATTATCGCTAAGGTTGACTTTTCTTACTTGATACATGGCATGCCGTAAATATAACACATGATAAAGAGATAAACGGTCACTGTCATAATATTATTGCAAGGGACAATCGACCTTGTTGTTTCATGACGTTTAAATGAACCTCAACCGTAGGGTGGTAGACCACATTTTTGGCCGACTATACCTAATAATGGACATAAATAGTTTTTTTTATACTACTAGGGTGGCAAACAAGCATACAGCCCACCTGATGGTAAGTGGTCACCGTAGCCTATGGACGCATGCAACACCAGAGGCATCACCTGCGCGTTGCCGACCCTTTAGGAAAGGAAGTGGGAAGGAGAAGGAACGGGAAAGGGGAAAGGGGGTGATTGGGCCTCCGTCACTCTCACTCACCGAAAGAAACACAACAGTAGGAATACTGGTATTTCACGTCGATATTCTGTGATGGGTAATCTTTCCCCAGTCGAGCCGGCCCATTCATGCTGAAATCAGCGAGGCTCTACTACATTTCGCTGACTTGATTGGAAATCACTGTATGCATGCTTCTATATGTGCGTGCGTGTTTTATTGTAGAGGCATCTGTAACAAAGTAATTTGTGACTGTATGCAGTAAGAAATGCTGCCAAAGGCACATTGCAATAAAATAAAAATTAAAATAGGTCATCATGTTTTGCCAAGGAACAATATTTTTTTATTACAGCCATGAAATCGATTCTTAATTTAAATTACATATTTATGCCTGTATCCCAATGTGTAGTTTGAATTTAATTGGATTTTTTTTAAAGATTTTCGTGTAAGCTTTGTAGTGTAAGATTTTAGTGTAAGCTTTGTAGTGTAAGATTTTAGTATAAGCGATAGCTCAGTAGAGAGATCAACAGTCTGCAATGCAGAGGGTCTCGGGTTCGAACCCACGTCGCGCACCTCTGACTTTCGGAATTTATATGACTTTTCGAAATTATGTGCGTATTGATTGGCAATTATCGCCTGCTCCGTGCCTCGGAGAGCACGTTAAGCCGTCCGTCCCGGCTGCCATGACATCTATGGCAGTCGTTATTGGGAAGTCAGTGCCCTCTAATATCCTGACACTAGTCTAGCCTTAGGGTATCGTTAGCCTTCGGGTTGCGACGGTCAGATGGCAGTCGCTCCGTGTAAAAACTGATATCCAGTAAAATCCGGTTAGATTAGAAATCCGACCCCAAGTGACTTCAGAATAATAAAGGCTAGGGAGAAGAGAGACCAAGATTAATATTTTCTTCTTTAAATAGGATATGATCAATGCACATAATTTTGAAAAGTCATATAATTTCCGAAAGTCAGAGTTGCGCGACGTGGGTTAGAACCCGAGGCCTTCTACATTGCAGTCTGTTGGTCTCCCCACTGAGCTATCGCTGCTTAAAATAGGGTGTTATTTAAATGGTTAGCATTGGTATTTTTGTGAGCAGAAAAATATAATGTGTGAGCAGAAATAGCTAATTGATCAGCAACTCATGGCCAGCAAACTTTAAAGAGATCAAACTAAGTCGACGAAGCCCCGCTTTGCTATTTTTGGGTGGGTTTAAAAAAAAAGGAACCTAACATAACCTAACACTTCCGAGACGGAATGCAGTGATTTGAGGCGTATAGATGCTCGTTATTCTGTGCAATATTTGCTGACCAATTAGTATTTTTGATGATCATTATATTTAATCCCCTTAAAATATTGATCTTGGTCTATCATACATAATTGTGACACGTAGCAACATTATGCCATATCCGTAGTCTTGTGTATTCCATGAGACCGACGATTGCATTCAAATAATAGACGTGTTTGCTGTACAAGTTTTCTTAGCTCGAGTTGAAAAGAAGTTTCCAAACAAATGTAGTTTGTGGAAGGCGTTGAGAATTGTTTTCTTGCGGAAGAATTGTTCTTTATGAGTTCTGTGTGCGCATAATTTATAGTTGAACTCACAATCCTATCTTCTTTTAAAGAAATGAGTTATTCCTTTGTTCTTTACAAACATTTTGTTGGCCTCGATGGCGTAGTAGTTAGTATAACCGACTGCCACGCCTGAGGTCGCGGGTTCGATTCCCGCACGAGTCAAACATTTGTGTGCATGAACATGGATGTTTGTCTTGGTCTGGGTGTTTCTATGTATAATATGTATGTATTTACAAAACAAAAAGTATATATGTATTTTTATTCATTGTCTAGTACCCATAGTACGAGCTCTGCTTAGTTTGGGCTAGATGGTGTTGTGTGTATGTGGTAGAATATTATTATTATTATTATTCAAATAACGGACACAAATCGTTTCCAGAATTTTTTTTTACGTTCATAAATGTTATGTTGTGACATAAAGGAATAAATTATTTTTAATTTTGACTTTGTTTCGAGTCTAGGTACACCTAGACTCAAAACGAAATAATGTATCATTCAAATTTCTGTTCCATGTGGGTTTGGAAACCAGAATATTTAATGTGGTGAAGTGAGCGAGGTAATCACTTAAACCAATGCGGCATCTGAGCAGTTAGAGATCTTTTTATGTAGTGGTTTGGAGATGTAACATTTTAAAATATTTTAATCACTGATGTGTATTGATTATTAACACGGTTTTATTAGCTTGGTATGTATGTATCTATGACTGTGTCTATGACTCTATGTAACGGAATCTTTGAACGTGATTTTCCCTCCTTTCAAACCGACAGATTGCTTTGAAACTTTGCATACTTATCGAGGACCGATGACAATACAATCCTTACTATAATATTATAAATTCGAAAGTAATTCCGTCTGTCTATCTGTCTGTCTGTCTGTTACCTTTTCACGGCTAAACCACTCAACCGATTTAGATGAAATTTGGTACAAATATAGCTTACAACCTGGGGAAGGACATAGGCTACTTTTTATTGATGTAGGTACCACGCGGGCGGAGCCGCGCGCAAAAGCTAGTAATAAATATTTTCTACTTACTTTTTAGTATATTTTTTTTAAAGCGTGTATTTTAGTTTTTTTACTATTATTGATTTTATTTATTAATGCACAAAACACATTACAATCATTACTACTACCCTTTTCTTTGAAACGTGGATATACTAACGAACTGTGTTGTAAATATAATATGTATACCACCGGTAAACTAGATATAGGAATGGTTTCCAACTCACTGCAAACCTTGGCTGCTTGCAAAAGGAATAAATAATAACCTATTCGTAAAGACGAACTGCAGTACGAATAATTGACTGCAGTTGGCGCAGTAGTTCATGTAGTTGGTATAAACGAAATCTATACTAATATTATAAAGCTGGAGAGTTTGTTTGAACGCGCTAATCTCAGGAACTACTGGTTCGATTTGAAAATTATTTTAGTGTTGGATAGCCTATTTATCGAAGAAGGCTATAGGCTATATAACATCACGCTACAAACCACGGGGGCGGCGCAGTAACGAAAAACGCGGGTGAAACCGCGGGAACATCTAGTAGTTCATATAGCTAGTATAAGCGAAATGTATACATTTATTGAATCACAAGCACCCGCGGCTTTGCTCGCGTAAAAGTAGGCTTACGTTATGTTAGTCTTCTTCTCCCTAGCCTTTATTATTCCCAAGTCACTTGGGGTCGGCTTACTAGTCTAACCGGATTTGACTGGATATCAGTTTTTACACGGAGCGACTGCCATCTGAACTCCGCAACCCAAAGGCTAACGATGCCTTAAGGCTAGACCAGTGTCTGGATATTAGAGGGCCCTGACTTCCCAATAACGACTGCCATAGATGTTCATGGCAGCCGGGACCGACGGCTTAACGTGCTCTCTGAGGCACGGAGAAGGAGATAATTGCCAATAAATACGCACATAATTCCTAAACACATCTAACTTCCGTAAGTCAGAGGTGCGCGACGTGAGTTCGAACCCGAGACCCTCTGCATTGCAGTCTGTTGGTCTCCCCACTGAGCTATCGTTATACGTTATGTTAGTAACAATATATTTTTTAAATAATATGTAGCCTATGTTTCTCGGTGTTAATATAGATTTCTAATTGTAAAAGAATTTTTAAATCGGTTGAGTAGTTTTTGAGTTAAATTCTTTCAAACATACAAACGAAAATTAAATCTTTCTTCTTTATAATATTAGTATATCTATTCTACATGTAGTATATCTATATACAGCGTGTAACAGAAAGGTGTGGTCGTATTTAAGCGTCATATAATATAACTCCTGTGCTGAAGAATACCGCGACAAATACATCTGTACACATTATATTGACTAAGATGTAGCATTTTCGTTTTTAATCTAAAGACTAATATATCTCGCTGATTTCAGCATGAAATCAGCTCGACCGGGGAAGAACCACCTTCTCACAGAATATAGACGTGAAATAGCAGTATTCCTACTGTTGTGTTTCTTTGGTGAGTGAGAGTGCCGGAGGCCCAATCACCCACTTTCCCCCTTCCCGCTCCTTTTCCTTCCCACTTCCTTTTCTTTTTATTCCTTTCCTAAATGGTCGGCAACGCGCAATTGACACCTCTGGTGTTGCAGGCATCTATAGGTTCCAGTCAGGTGGGCGGTATGCTTGTTTGCCACCTTAGTTGTAAAAAATATCTTGATACGTTATTTAACAGATATTTTGAAAAAAATTATTGATTAACAATTTATAATAATAATAATAATATTCTACCACATTCACACAACACTATCTAGCCCAAACTAAGCAGAGCTTGTACTATGGGTACTAGACAATGGATAAACATACATATACTACGTTTTTTTTTTGTAAATACATACATATTATACATAGAAACACCCAGACCAAGACAAACATCCATGTTCATGCACACAAATGTTTGACTTGTGCGGGAATCGAACCCGCGACCTCAGGCGTGGCAGTCGGTTACACTAACCACTACGCCATCGAGGATACCATTCGAACATTTCATTTATTTATTATTAACCTCTGAGTCTTCTTCAGAGGTTAATGAAAACACTATGTGGGTCTGTGTGTCTGTCTGTTTGTGAGAGGCATAAATCCGGCACCACTGGACCGATTAACTTGTAACTTGGTGTGCAGACACCTTGGGGTCATACCTCGGTCAAGTTTATATATGGTTATATGGGCCCTATGGGTCAAAAGACCCCCGAGATATAGGGGTCACAAGGTCACATGATGTACATATAAGATGAAGAGGTTGAATCCTGGGTTTTTACACCCATCTCGTTTAAATATGAAAACAAATGCATAACATTATACATCACTATCAAAATTGCGCCTGTTCATTTTCGGGTGATCTCTGTAAACCAGAAAATATCGAGTCAGCTGTTAGTGATGTTTAAGTATCAACTAGAATAATAATAATAACAAAGAAACAAATAATAATAATAATATTCTATAACATACACACAACACCATCTAGCCCAAACTAAGCAGAGCTTGTACTATGGGTACTAGACAATGGATAAACATAAATATATACTTTCTTTTTGTTGTAAATACATACGTATTATACATACGAGTAGAAACACTCAGACCAAGACAAATATCCATGTTAATGCACACAAATGTTTGACTTGTGCGGGTATCGAACCCGCGACCTCAGGCGTGGCAGTCGGTTACACTAACCACTACGCCATCGTCGTATATCGTCGATAAAAATGAAACGCTAAATCTTAGTGAAAATAATGTATACGGATTTGTTTGTCGCGGTTTTCTATTGTACAGGCGCTGTATTATGTGACCATCGATCAAATATACCATAGATGCACGATCGTCGCTCGAAAAACGGCCCCAACAAAACTGTGCATAAATCAGTCGTATGCGCTATGTTATGCACCTGTCCCACTCACTCTTGCGTGCGCTGCCCGTAAGCGAGAGCGAATCGACACCACTACTACGGTGGAGACCGTACCATATACTTAGTACGCTTGCGTATCGCGAGTAACACACTTAGGACGCTTTACATTGACGCGTTTTAACTAAACTATTACAAAATGTTTTTCAGTGGGCGTTCAATGGTTATTTCGGTTTATTTCCTGGATTGCATAATAAATGCAGACACTTATAAGTAAGTAGTACTGGTCAGTGCCACATATTGTATATTTGATCGAAGTATGTGACACTTAAATATGACTACAAGTTTCTGTTACACGCTGTACGTCAGATGGGGTTGGCTGTCGTGTATTACATCCATCACAAGCTACTGACCTAGAAGGCCAGCCTATAGCCATTTACCACGCCCATACCCACAATTATTTAAACAAAAATAGGTAAATAGGCAACCTAGTTCTCCCATTAGAAGACTAAATCGATATGGTTACGTAATTCATTACACAAGTAATGGTAACACGGCGAAAATGACTGGCTCTCGACTATAAGGTCAAAGTTCATGGTAAGAAGGCCCTTAGGCCATATCGCTAGTGGACCTGGGCGTGTGGCAATTAAATAAGAGTTATTGGTAGAGCGATTTTTGGTATTTTATTTATTACTAACTTTTGCCCGCGGCTTTGCACGGGTGAAAGTAGTTTATGTTCGTAACAGTACCTTTTTTAAAATAAAATATGGCCTATGTTACTTGGTGATAATATAGCTTCCTAAATGTCAAATAAACTTTAAAATCGGTTGAGTAGCTTTTGAGTTAAATTCTTACAAACAAACAAATAAAAATCTAATCTCTCCATTTTATAATATTAGCAGCCTAATGGAGAAGAGCATTGGATCAAGCGATCGTTCTGACGTGAACCCATTCCTAGTACAAGCATAGCTGAAGACCAATATTTCTAGTAATCCAATATATTTTTTTAAAGCCTCTGTTATCTGCATATGTAATTATAAAAGATTCACAAAACTTGAGGTTTCTTGAAGTCGCAGGTCTATGCGAATAAACCATAATCGACCGATGGCCCAAAGATGAACATAATACAGACTATAGCTTAAATTTTGTCGGATCTTTGCGCAAGATTCATTAAAAATTGAACCACTCGGATACTTACCACTGCAAGAAGCCGAGGCGGGCATTTGAATGATGTCATATTCCACACTTAATGGCATATATGGGCGTCTCAAATAAAACAAAAAATTTGTTAATATCTCACATACAGCTTGTTTTATTTCATTTCAACATCTACCCGCTCTTATTTGGAAAACCGTTTATAAACGAGAAGCATAACTTCGGGTTAGAGAACATTATTATTATAAAAAAAGGGGCAGTCTTTGGGGACAGCCGATAGAAGAGATAACTTCTATCCTTGATCCTTGAAAAAAAAGAAAAGGGGCGTGTCGGATTCCTGATACTCCCTTGGTTGTTATTAAGGGGTCTAACTTTCATTATTTTTGCCTGGGCCGCACCATTTCTGAGATATTGTTAATATTCTAAAATAATTAAAAAATGGAAAGTGTGGAAGCGTGACGATGACGCGAGTTCTATGATTTTTGTTCACCCAAGAAGTGCTCAACGCGTCTAAAGAAGTTTTTACTTCAAAAATATTACTTTGCCCTTTCTACTTGTCAGAGTGGTTCTATAATTGTTCCCGGTAAAGGGCAATAGGGTTGCACTCTAAACATAAGTTCTAAAATATAGCTATGCGAAATATAGGTGTACAAAACACCTCTACCCCTTTTGCTATATAAGTGTAAGTCTACGTACGTGAGCTATCTTCCAAGGATGATACCAATCAAAATTGTAATACCAATACCAATCTGAATTCCAAGACGATACCATTCATAGCAATAGCTACTCACATGAGTTTATGTATGTTCAATATACGAGTCTGCTTTGGACGTAAATCCGACAGCACGGTTCCCCTGAATATGACGTGTTAGTACGTTACAACGCTGTAAGGGACAGGCGTTATATGGGATTGTTTTGACGCCTGTCTTACGGGCATCAGTTTTAGTGATGAGTGTGATGATGCATTGCTTAAAAGGAAGGGATACTTTAGTACGCGTATACAGGTTGATTTTGAAATCGTGTAATTCCTTTTAACCACGCATCCTACTGGTGGTATAGAATAACCCTGACCATAATTCTTTTTATTATAATTATGTTTTTGGAGAAATTAATGTAACGATTTTTTTCGTGAAATGGTTTCAGATAGTCATATGTTAACCACCCGACACAAACTTAATACTTTACTAATTAAAAAAAAAATAACATGACAATAACTGTCGTAAATAATAAGGGATAATAAAAAGGACCGCCCGTTATTATTTACGACATTAATTATTGAAATGTTATATTTTTTTAATTAGTAAAATATTCAAATTACTTTTAAGCGAATGTTATACATTAAAATTAAATTACTGTTGGTTGCGGAATGCGACGTAAAAAAGTTACGTCACGTATCGTCCGATCGAGCGGGTTATAAAAGCGTGCTCGGCGCGCAATGACTCACTTTTGACTTCGAGCGGCGGACGGAACGGACGTGCTATGTGATAGCTGTTGGGTGATATCAATTATCTCTTACTTTATTTGTTAATGCATTTCTTGAATAATACAATTATTATTTAAAGGTAAAAGTGAATCTGTAATTTTTTAAACTGTTTCACTTCTGTTACCTAACACTACGTTATACGGATTCAATCGCGTTGTTTTTGACGTGACAACGTCTAATAAATCGATGAACGCCGGCTGCACGCACGAAAAAGGATGACTCATTGTCCCGTTACGCTCGTTGTTCCGTTACGCTCATTGTCCTGTTACGATCGGAGCGAGAGCGCTACACGAGCGAGTGAAAGGCACGTTATGTTATGACGTTGTCACGTTAAACTATCGTTCGTAAACCGACTTTACAGACAACCAATTTTTTTTTCAATTTATTTATTTTAAATTTATTCATTATATTACATAAATTTGTAACTTTAAATGATTATTGTAAACACTCTTAGTATTTTTTCTTTGCTTCTACTTACTCAAATTATAAAAACTATTTACATTTAATTTTACACTTCTCCCGGCGATTCGGTTGCTTTTCACCAGCCATGTTTACGGGGAGACCTAGGTAACCTTTTCATTTATCCGTAGTTTTCGAAGCTCCACAATAATATTTGATTTGATATGGAGGGGTATCACGCAAGGCTCGTATAAAGCTGAGCGCTCCGGCCGCGCGGGACGTCGTATTTAGGTTATTAGGTGTCAGACGCGCCCATGCCCGCTGTTTACTGTGACGATACATTTGCGATATTGTCACACAAATAGCTGCTATTTTGAAAGCTCCTGCTATCATTGGTTAAGTGAAAGGCTTAATACCTTTAGAAATGAGAATTCTATTGCAAAACCTTGCTACCTTGTGGAGAATTTTATTGAAAAGCGGTGTCCGCACTAGATGTAATTGCTGTATCAGAAGGAACTTGACATGCATTCAAGAATACTACACCTCTAAGATCACCTAGTGCATATTATTTAGTTTAGAGGTGAACCATTTTTAGTTTACATATAGTCTTATTCATAAACTTTTTTGACTGCCTCCGAGGCGCAGCGGTAGTGAATGCGACTGCTGTGCATGAGGCCTCGGGTTTGAATCCCGGGACGGGCAAACAAAAAAAGTTATTCAGTTTTTCAGTTAAGAAATCTCAATAGCAGCGCGGAGTTAGGAAGTTGGAGGTGTTAGACACCCCCGTGCTTCGGAAAGCACGTAAAGCCCTTGGTCCTGCGCCTGATCTCTCTCCGGTCGTGTAGGATTACCGTCCCGTCGGATCATGAGAGTTAGGGAACAGAGAGTGCACTTGTGTTTGCGTACACACTTGTGCACTATAATATCTCCTGCGTAGTTGGACAGTTTCCCTTAAGACAGGCCGTCGTGGCCGAAATTCGATCTGGAGGATATTATTCATAAACATCGATATGTGTATAAATAAGATTTTATGGAGTCTGGAGGAATCAGGAATGGAGAGAGGAGTAAGATTTCTAAAGGCTTAATACGATGGATAGTTAAAATACTTACTATGTTCAATAAATGCATTGTTAAAAACTTTTCATTAATTTTCTGTAAACCTTTATTTTACAGGTTGTGGCGTAAATAATTAAGCAAGCAGCAAGAATCTTTGCTGAACACGTGCCGTGCTAATCAGGAAAGGCCCAGGTCAATACTGTTACTTGCGAGTGATACTTTAAAGAAATAGAGCATTAAACCAAAATGAAATGCTTTTCCCAATCACACGTCAGTATTCAAACAACGCAGAATGCAAATTACTTGAACCATAAACTCGCTCGAAACACTGCGGTGCTGTTTAGCAGTATTTAGTTTTACCTTTTGGCAGCAGACTCGATGCCCCGCCTAACAAAATACCGGCGTGGTCAGATCGCGTGCCAAGCTAAGCGACTTAAGTTTGATTAATTTATCCCGTAAAGGTATTTTCTGTACGGTTTCAGGTAATAGGTTAAGTAGTGTTTTAGGTGTCGTTCAATGTGTGTAATATAATATAGGACAGAACATCTGTTCAATCCTCTTAACTATACATATTTGGCGTAGAGAGGTGTACTACAAATACTACTGTAAATCCAAGACGGTAAGCTTTCAGCGATCATTTCTCGCACGTACGAGCAAGCTCTGGAATGAACTGCCTGCTTCGGTGTTTCCCGAGCGCTATGATATGTCCTTTTTCAAACGAGGTTTAAAGAGAGTTCTTCTTTCACGGTAGGCAGCGGCTTTGCTGAGTCCCGACATTGCTGAAGTCCATGAGCAGCGGTTACCACTTTCCATCAGGTGGGCCACTTACTCGTCTGCTACCAAGGGAAATAAAAAAAACTACATCCATAACGTGGTAGCTAAGTTTTCATGACCCGCGTAACAAGGTATCAGGTATTTTTAGTGACCTTAATCAAAAGCCTAACTGACCCTTGACTCAACCTAAGTATCAAATACAAGCCGCACGAGTGATCAATCTTACTAATGAAAATTTTTGATATTAGGATTATTTTGGTAAGTTCACAAAGCCATTTTTCATATTCTTTTCTGACTATTCATACGTAACCTAACGCCGATATCTTCGAAGTGTAAGCAGAGGTAAGTTTAAGGTTTTACGGTCGTGAGCCTATTGCAGTCTACTGGGTATAGTCTCGAACTCTGTGCTATTGAATTTCTTGACAGAAAACTCGATACAAGGGAATATACCCAATATAATATAACAGTTTAGAATTTCCATCCCCATCATTTAGATGGTTGGCAGTCCACAACTGTGCGTTTTTCCAGAAATTTTTTGCCTCGCACGACTAAACTGTGGAATGAACTGTCGCCTGCGGCATTTCCGGACCAATACGACCTACAAACCTTCAAGAAAAGAGCGTATTCCTTTTTAAAAGGCCGGCAACGCATTTGTAACTCCTCTGGTGTTGCGGGTGTCCATGGGCGGCGGTAATCGCTTACCATCAGGCGATCCGTCTGCTAGTTTGCCCCTATCCCATAAAAAAAAAAGTTTACCCACGTGGGATTCATACCCGAGATCACATGCACAGCAAACACATTCATAATCATTGCTTGTATAATTGTTTTCATGATGTCTACCGAGCATACATTGTACGCATTTTGGTAAACGTCGTAGGTACCCACAGGATAGGCTTGCCTAGTGTAAGGCCCCTGGATTACCAACGAAAGATATTGTTCTCTTTGGTACCTAATAAATATATTTTCATATTACTTACATTCCTTCTTTAACACCGGCTCCTAGGGCCAGTAATGGGTGTTTAATGGTTCCGGTGTTAGCAAGCCTTCATAGGCTACCGTAGCGCTTATCATAACGAGGGCCCTATGCCCCTTTGCTACCATTCTTGTATAATAAAGGTATATTCAAGGAGTTGGAAAATACTATTACTTTATAAGTAGTAGACCCTCGCTGATTTCAGCATAAATTGGTCGGCTCGACCGGGGAAGGACTACCCTCTTACAGAATATCGACGTGAAACAGCAGTATTCCTACTGTTGTTTCGTTCGGTGAGTGAGAGTGCTGAAGGCCCAATCACCCTCTTTCCCCCTTCTCGCTACTTCTCCTTCCCACTTCCTTTCCTAAAGGGTCGGCAACGCGCAAATGATGCCTCTAGTGTTGCAGGCGTCCATATGCTACGGTGACCACTTATCATCAGCTGGGCCGTATGTTTGTTATGGGTAAAAAGAAAAATACTATTATACAAAAAGAAAATACTACTACTCTTTCTCCCTTAGCAAAGTGGGCAGGCAAAGTAAAGAATATTTAGATAAAGCTATAGATAGCAGCGATAGCTCAGTGGGGAGACCAACAGACTGCAATGCAGTGGGTCTCGTATTCGAACCCACGTCGCGCACCTCTGACTTTCGGAAGTTATATGACTTTTCAAAATTATGTGCGTATTGATTGACAATTATCGCCTGCTCCGTGCCTCGGAGAGTACGTTAAGCCGTCGATTCCGGTTGCCATGAACATCTATGGCAGTCGTTATTGGGATGTCAGTGCCCTCTAATATCCTGACACTGGTCTAGCCTTAGGGTATCGTTAGCCTTCGGGTTGCGGAGTTCAGGTGGCAGCCGCTCCGTGCACAAACTGATATCCAGTCAAATCCGGTTAGACTAGAAAGCCGACCCCAAGTGACTTGGAAATAATAAAGGCTAGGGAGAAGATAAAGCCATAGACTCTAAAAGAAATAGGCTTACATAGCCACTCTCTATTCTTATAGCGAAACTAAATTACGTGCAACTAAATATTATAAAAGCACACCAACAGCATTTTCCTACAAAGATGTTATTTTTTTATGACACAGTAGTACAGGCTAAGATTAGTGCGATACATCCTCAGGTCTACGTAAAAATGCAAGAACCAGGTAATACCTTGCATCGTATAAATTGTACAAGCAACACGAATTAATGTCGCTGTAATGGAAAATTTCTGTTGTTATTTTCAAGAGTATTTTTCTTTAACCTTCTACTTAGTTTTATGGTAATTATGGAAGATATATTTAAATGAATATGTAGTTTATAATAATGGGTATTACATTTTGCTGGCAGTTTTACTTATTTAGTTTGTGCTTGTAGTTACATGTGTTTTATATTTCTAAGATAAAACATTGAGGAATGGAATAATGCCTAACATTACGTTTAAAAAGGTCGACTTTGAACACATATTATCCAATATTCTTTGAAGAAATTTATTTATTTATTTAATCTTAGGAAGGCTTACAGACTAATATAATTCTGGAAAGTATACGGGCATTTTGCTTTGCTTGGTAAGCTGTCTGATAGAATTTGTGTAGTTGGTCCTGTAGTATAACTTTACGTTTATCCTCATAGCTGCTCCTGATATGCCGGGTTCAATCCCCAGGTAAGGTGGCAATCTTGGAATTTTCTGTAAAATTGTCATCTGTTATCCTGGAACTGTATAAGTCAGCTCTTTGTATAATATGACCTCTTATATAATATATCTGTTGAAATGTAGGCAGTTTATACATCTGCCTAACCATGCAGACAAACAGTCTTAGGCTGCCTGTCCATTGAAGCAGCGCGAGGCTGCGGAGCGAAGAAACGGAAAAATATTAACCAATACAATTGCATAAAATCTCCGTTTCGCTCCAGTATGCAATCCTATTGGTTAATATTTTTTCCGTTTCTTCGCTCCGCAGCCTCGCTGCACTTCAATGGACAGGCAGCCTTAATGTTACTTATGTAATAATATTACCTGGAACACTTTTTAATTTACTGTTTCAATCCTGTTAGACTTTACATTAGTACGACAATTCTAAACGTAAAATAAAATTCGAAAAGGTTTTTGACGACAGATGCAAAAAAAAGCTCGGTCGATGACTCCGTCTGCACAAAACCGTGTAGATCCTTTATCTAATTTAAACTCTGTACGAACATACAAATAAAAGTCTCCATCTTCATGCCAAGTTACTGAAGGAATAGGCAGACAGCCAACTATCGCGGAAGCTTTTGTTATCTTGCACTCGTAATTCCATTTTTAATTTAGCTTTCTATATAAAATACTGCTTGTGAGCCTTTGCCAGTTTTTAAGGATATTTGAAGACCGCAGCCAAATAACCACTTTTGTATATTGTGAGTTATCCAGAGGTTCTTGAGGAAGCGCTGTTCTGTCAGTAGGAAACCAATGGTCTAAGTCTCCTGCGTCAGCAATGCGGCGGCGTTGGCAGGGTTGGCAACCCAAGAGTGAAAGCTCTGTTGTTGCTAGAGTTAATATGTTTGCAGTTGAGACTTACAGTAGGCAAGTCGTGGTCGCCTAATAAGTTTTAGGTATTATAAAATGGCTTATGTTCAACTTATCACCAGATATAGTAAAATATAACAGTCAAAAATAGTAAATGATCACCAAATTGCACAGCAAAATATTTTTGGGTGGGTTTAAGAAGGAACCTAACATAACCTAAACCTTCCGAGACGGAATGCAGTGATTTGAGGCGTATAGGTGCTCGTTATGATATATTTTAGTGAGCATATTTTGCTGCGCAATTACTATTTTTGGTGGTCATTATATTTAATCCCTTATAAAATAACATTTTCCCCTAGGAAAGCGTCCGAAAGCAAGTAAATTTTTTCATTCATGGCATCTTTCTACCATTTCTGCTACTAAACTGCTAAAACACGGTTTAGATGATTTTAGTCTGTTATTTTACTATATCCTTTTTATTTCGTGTTTTAGTTAAAAATGAAACGTTAAAAATGTATGAATTAGTCTTTAAATGTCGCAGACATTCAAAGCTTTAATATTCTAGTATATTTTTAGGGAAAGAGCAAAAAGGCTTTGCTCGCCGTACTTTTTGACCTAAATTAATAATAAGTGATATGATTCTTGTATGTATATTTAATAGTTTGTATAGGCTGCATTATTAAACAGCGTGAGACAATTTAATATTTCACGTATTATATACATAGTTGTACTATAGTAAATCAATAAATAAATTTGTTTTAGAATATATAATAATAATAATATCATACGTAGCAATAGTCCTACGCCTGCTGCGGCTAGTGCCGCTGTAGGTGTTCCATCCCACCTTTGATTAAAACTGTCGAAGGGCCTCTTCACGTTGGACCCATGTCTCCGTGTAAGCCTCCCAAAGGGCCGGGTATTTTCCTAACGTATTAGGAATATACCCGTGAAAGAGAAACAAATAACAATATTCTATCACATACAAACAACACCATCTAGCCCAAACTAAGCAGAGCTTGTACTATGGGTACTAGACAACGGATAAACATACATATATACTTCTTTTTTTCTTGTGAATACATACATATTATATACATAGAAATACCCAGACCAAGACAAACATCCATGTTCATGCACACAAATGTTTGACTTGTGCGGGAATCGAACTCGCGACCTCATGCGTGGCAGTCGGATACACTAACCACTACGCCATCGAGGCCGACAATATATATTACATATGTATACATATATCCAATACTTTTATATACCTATGTAGGTATATCCAATACTTTTTGTATTTGCGGCTTTTGAGACGATAGATAATTATATCTATCGTCTAAAGTAATAATTATATTACTTTATATTATTTACTGGCGACCCACCCCGACTTCGCACGGGTATTACAAAACCTTAACAAACTATATACCTAACCTACCTCATGAATCACTCAGTCTATTGGTGAACACCGCATGAAAATCCATTCAGTAGTTTTTGAGATTTTTGAGTTTATCGTGAACAGACAGACAGTCGCGGCGGGGGACTTTGTTTTATGATATGTATGTAGTAATTTATTTATCATTTTGGGCAAATAACTCGTCGGCGCAACTGCAATGAATGCGACTACTCTGCAAAACGTCGCCGATTTAATTCTTGTGACAGAAGTGTTAGGCGATTATCACACGGCACCGCCCACCGCCGCGGAGGGCGGTTGTGGTAAAGCGGATTTCGTAGCGGTGCTCCGCGCGGTAAGGCGGTTCACGCGCCTGTCCGCGCGGATGATGTTGACGCAGTTTTGACCAGTTTGATCATTTTTAAATTGCAACACATCCTGCACCAACGATGATCCGCGCAGTTATGCGGCATCCCGTGTGTGAGGCGCCGCCTCTCCGCGCGGACTGCAGCGTGGAAGGGCGGTGGCGGTGAGAGCACCACTCGACCGCGCGGTCGGGCGGTGTACATGTATTAGGCATCTACGGATTTAGTAGAGGCCAATGCGACATGAGATCCGCTTCATGGCCTACCGCAGCGAGCGGTGCGTGTGTTAATCGCCTTAATGCATTTTTGTTTCAAGAAATTCTCTGTAGCAGCATCGAATGTGGAGCTGTGCCTGATAGACAGTAATAATCTCGCCCCGTGTTACGTAGAACCTAAAAACCATAGCTGGAGAATTATGGGTATTTTACCCCTTCGGGAATACAGGGGTAAGATTATCTTCTTCTCCCTAGCCTTTATTATTCCCAAGTCACTTGGGCTCGGCTTTCTAGTTTAACCAGATTTGACTGGATATCAGTTTTAACACGGAGCGACTGCCATCTGTCCTCCGCAACCCGAAGGCTAACGATACCTTAAGGCTAGACCAGTGTCAGGATATTAGAGGGCACTGACTTCCCAATAACGACTGCCATAGATGTTCATGGCAGCCGTGACCGATGGCTTAACGTGCTCTCCGAGGCACGGAGCAGGCGATAATTGTCAATCAATACGCACATAATTTCGAAAAGTCATATGACTTCCGAAAGTCAGAGGTGGGCGACGTGAGTTCGCACCCGAGACCCTCTGCATTGCAGTCTGTTGGTCTCCCCACGGAGCTATCGCTGCTCCACTGCTGCTACAGGGGTAAGACTATACATGTATATATTTATGTAAGCGTCATCTTAATGTTGTTTACGTTTCATTTCCCAGCGGACAAGGCAATAGCTAAGATTGTACGTGCCTCCCGCGCAATGAACTGAATTACATTGTAATGACTCAGGAATATGGATGAACTGAATCTGTTTGTAGTTAGGATTGCTTGTTTATATTTGTTTAATCTAATTATGATGTTTAGGAAGCGGTAGTGTATATACATAGTGTTACGACAGTGTATTTATTTAGGTATTTCCTCCAAGGAATAGAGTCCTCTAATTACTCATGTTTTTACTAAAAGCTTACGAACGAGCATTTAAAAGATGGACATGAAGAATACTGTTGCGTGCTGGGTTTGACGGATAAGAATGTAAATAATATTACCGACTAAAACACGTTTTATTCTAGCACACAATTAAATTTAAAACACAATAACCAATATACCTACTACACTTTTCCACTGTAACTGCTTCAAACTCCGTCGTATTTTCGCTTCCGTTCGCTTCGATGAATACTTGAACGCTTACGATTGTAAACTGACTTGGCGGTGCGCGTGCGCTCTATTTATACGCGGTTAAAGTGTTTACGGAGTTTTCTAGAAACGTCATACCCGGTATGTAGACAGTACGAATATTCGAGAATGTGCCAGGAGTATCTCTACTCTTCTCGTACGAAGTTCCGTAAGATGTCAATAGATGGCGCTGTCGTAAATTATACGACGGAACTGCCGAGTCTTCCACACAATGCCGAGGGATGGCTCTGAACAATCATTTGGCAGAACCAAAAGTAAAACCTTACTTTTTACTATAACCCTGTGGGGTTCGAATCCACAACAATTGGAACACTGACTGTGGTGAGGGGACCACTTTAACCACTACGCCAGTAGTGGCAGCAAGCTTATGCCCGTCTATCGGACACACGAGACTGATAGCAGACATCCACACGCTATAGTAAGGGCGACCATACACGGACTGCTCAATAGTAAGCCAGTGATCAACATACACGGACCGCTGTTACAGTCAAAGTCAACAGCTTGAAGCTGCCATAACTGCTGGAGCAGTCGATAAGAACTGCAGCAGTTGGTATCAACTGCTCAACAAGCCACAATTTCAGTTTCATTAAAATCGAGCGGAATGAAGAGCGCGGGCGGAGGTAACTGCGCGAGAGCCGTCGACAGCTCGGGCAGTCAGTGTACGCCTGGCGACTGCTTGACCGCACGATGAAATTTCAGCGCGCTGCCAACCGCTCGAAGCAGTCACAACTGCTCGAGTGGTCTCGTATATGTGTGTACATAGAAGACTGTAGTTTACTATGCAGTCGGAGCTTGAAGCAGTCGATACTAGCTGCTTCAAGCTGCCCGTGTATGGCCGGCCTAACTGCTCGCCGATAGGTGAGCCGTATGTTTGATCGCCATCTTGGCACGGAATAGGCCACGTAACTTTAGTGCGACAAAAATGCATTGCCAGAATCCATAGCAACTTACAAAACATAGACTAATACAGGGTTTATAAACTGTTTCAAAAATATGTATATGCTGAGTGTTGTTTCACTTACAAGTTGCCACGGCATGATTTGGGTCAGTTTCATACATCTTTATTTTATTAAACTAATGAACATAAAAACTAACAGTAAACTTAATACTAACACAAAACCAAGGAAAAACAAATTATCAAAAATTTTACCGATAACATATGTGAGAAAAACAACATGATAGTTACATTCAAAATACATATTAAGTTTACACAGTCCATATACACATACAAAAAAATACAAATACAAAAAATGATCGAGATTACAGTTCACAGTGACACATTTAGTCTCACGATAAATACATGCATTTAATCTCAATGAGTATTAAATGATGCAATTACTTGCTTTTAAATTTTATTATTATAATATTAATTCACAACTACTGTTTCGATTAAAATTGTATCACTTTCAAGTTTAGCATTTTGTCGTAATTATCCTAGTTCGGACAAATATCTTTAAGTGCACTTTATGTAATTGTTTAGATGCAATTGTAAAATTGAGACAATTTACTAAACTAAATAAATTATTGAAATGAAAACTTCTTTACGCGCGTTAAGCACTTCTTGGGTGAACAAAAATCACGGAACTCGCGTCCTCGTCACAGAGTGCTTTCCCTTTTTGAATAATTTTTGGTTTATAAAAAAGTGTTTATGATCAAGGATTAAAGTTTTTTACTTTTATCGTCAGTCCCCAAAGACAGCCCCAATTTTTTTTAGTATTTATAATATCAACTTATCATCACCAATCAAAATGTAAGACACAAAAACGGATTTAAAATCGAATAATCACCAAAAGAAACCAGAATTCGATCAGCTTATCAGCGTATTTACAAGCATTAGACAAAAGCAAGCTTCGTGCAAGTAGTAAGTAATATTCAGCGGCGGCAGGCAGTTGCATAAGCGACGCATAGCCGACGCTCGGCCGAGACGCCGTGGCGGGGCTCCGTGCCAACTCGCTACCGTGAGTGTACGAGACCCGGTCGATACGTGACGTGACTTCCATCAAGAAAAAATAAAACTCGCGACATTATATTCTACTGGTTCTTGCCTGCGGCTTTACTCGCTTGAGTTATAATAATATCAGCCCTGTATTAAACTGTCCCACGGCTGAGCACGGGCCTTTTCTTAGTGTGAGAAGTTCCTGCCTGTGGCTTCATTCGCTTGGGTTAAACACGGATAAAAAGGATTATGATATCAGCCCATTATAAAACTGTACCACTGCTTGGCACGATCTTCTCAGTGTGAGAAGTTCCTGCCTGTGGCTTCACTGGCTTGAGTTATACCGGGATGAAAAGTATAATAATATTAGTCCTGTATTAACAGTTCCACTGCTTGGCACGATCTTCTTCTCAGTGTGAGAAGTTCCTGTCCACAGCTTCACTCGCTTGGGTTATAGCGGGATAAAAAGTATAATAATATCAGTCCTGTATTAACTGTTCCACTGCTGGGCCCAGGCCTCTTCTCAGTGTGAGAAGGCACCCAGAGCGGGTTGGCAGACTTTGCGTGTATTATCTTCGAGAAAATTATCATTATATTGAACATAATAATATATCCTTATTTATTCATATTCAAAGCTGTTCAACGGTTAACGGTATGATTAAGTAACAAATATTTAAACATCTTCACAAACTTCCACGTTTACAATATTATTATTATTTCGTAATTCAGATTGCATTTTGGTAATGAAATTACCAATTGCAGCAAAACATAGTTCCAGTAACATTAGATGTTGGTCACGTTTGTGTTGAAAAGGAAACACAAGATATAATTTTATTGATGGCGTCGTTAGTCCTGTAGCGTAAGTTTACCCGAGTTTGTTGGGGTAATATCTTTCTGTCAGGAAATTCTCAGCAGCGAAGGCTTCCAGCAATGTGTCCGGCAGACGGCATGTGTATATTATTAGTAAGATTGGTCTTTATTGAAGTAAAAACTTCTTTAGGCGAGTTGATCACTTCTTGGGTGAACAAAAATCATAGAACTCTCGTCATCGTCACGCTTCCACGGTTGCCATTTTTGATTTTATTTTGAATATTAACAATATCTCAGAAATGGTGGGTCCTACTCCTACGCAAAAATAACGAAATGTTGACCCCTTAATAACCCCTAAGAGGGTACCAGGAACTAGTTTTTTTTTTGTTTATAAAGAAGTGTTTATGATCAAGGATTAAAGTTTTCACTTCTATCGGCAGTCCCCAAAGAATGTCTTAATATCTTAATATGATAATTAGATTTTGCACGCGGCTTTGCTTGCGTGAATGTAGGATAAATAAATTTGTTATCTCTCGGGAACAGTACTTTTTCTGGATGAAAGGTACCTTATGTACTATTCTATTACTACTATTTTGACGGCCTCGATGGCGTAGTGGTGAGTGTAACCGACTGCCACGCCTGAGGTCGCGGGTTCGATTCCCGCACAAGTCAAACATTTGTGCGCATGAACATGGATGTTTGTCTTGGTCTGGGTGTTTCTATGTATAATATGTAGGTATGCATTTACAAAAAAAAGTATATATGTATGTTTATCCATTGTCTAGTACCCATAGTACAAGCTTTGCTTAGTTTGGGCTAGATGGTGTTGTGTGTATGTGGTGGAATATTATTATTATTATTCTGTATCCCTGAAAACGTGTATGTGAAATGTCATGATCATCAGTCGAGAAGTTAAGGGGTTAAAGTGTTAAATACAAACAAATTCACATTCGCTGCTACAATATTACTTAAAATTATATTACTTTTGAAGAAAGGCAAGGGAACTCAACACCATCGACCGTGCATGAAGAACTTAAGGAGAGAGAATGAAGAAAGGGAGATATGCCCGGCTCGTAGCAAGTGGAAGTCTATAGGATCCACCCTCCTCTCCGGGAATATGATTCATGCATGTAACTCACTAGTCGCTGGCATAAATAGGACTAGTCTTTGCACCTTGCGTTTGTCGCCCGGTAAGTCCTATTTTGAATTGAACTATAATAATGACAATTACAGCTTACTGTCAGACGTTTTAGGAACTTATTTGTGGTTTTAGTACAACTAGCGGTCGCCTAGTGCTCGAAATTCGACCATAGTTTGTCTGTAAGATATTGCTGATATATGTCATTATATATTGACATTATTATGTCATATATGTAACCATGGTTACGCGCTTCGACTACTTGTGTCAAATGCATGGTTGTGTGCGTGTAGTGGTTTTTCATTAATTTAATGTATTTCTAATGCATATTTTATATAAATATTAGCATTCGTCACTTGTTCTCTGTATAAACTATAAGTGTGCGAAATTTCATACTCCTCCGTCCGCCCAATTTTCGTAAAAACGGATCCAAAGTTTTCGCTTTACGTATTAATATATAGATAATAATGCGTAATATCAGCCTTGTATTTAACTGTCCAGCTGCTGGGCACGAGCCTCGTCTCAGGGTGAGAACAGTTAGGCTATACTCCACCATGCTGGCCCAGTGCGAGTTGGCAGTCTTCACATTTCTTCGAGAACATTATGTAGAACTCTTAACATGTAGGTTTCCTCACGATGTTTTCATTCACCGTTAAAGCGAGCGATAGTTTACTATTTAATACGTACATAACTTCGAAAAGTCAGAGATGTGCGTCTTGGGATCGAACTCGAGACCTCTGCGTGGTAGTCCTACGGTATCCCACAAGGCTATATATTTAAGTACCTAGGCAATAAAAAAGAAATATAGGTCACGTTTATGAACTTTAAAACTGAAAAGTATTTTAGTAATTTTCTGAAACTACAAATATTTTTAATTTAGTTGCGACACAAGACTACGCTAACTCGTCGACACGTACAGCGAAAAAAGAAGGTTAAGAGCGAGATGGGTTTAAGCTTTGGTTTTTGTAAAACATATTTTGTGTAGCAAAGTATCATATTTATGGTATAGACGTTTCGTGTGGTTTATGACTTAATTACGTGGTCTTATTGACGTGGTTGCCGACGTGGTCGCTGACGTTGTCACTGACGTGGTCGCTGACGTGGTCACTGACGTGGTCACTAACATAACCTAACCTACATTTACTCGAGCGAACCCGCGGGCAAAATGTAGTATACAATAATAGTTGTATTCAGCATTCTGTACATTCTAAGTGCACTGTAACACTTCTTTTCTCATAACTATTTGTAAGATAACGTATATCTACTCATTCAGGTCATCTAAAGTAAAACTTTAAAAACCAAACTAAAAATCTGATTTATTTTCATACATTTAGTGAAATATCTCTTTATATTCAATATTGGAATGGTTCTGCACTAGATTTTATTTATAGGCCAATATGTTTTGCATTAGGGACGTCTCGATCATTGAGATGATAGTTTATCGATACTTTTGCGAGTACATTTTAGAAGGGAAAATCTTTTAGACGTTTTTTGTACGGTTTTATATAAGGGTGTAAGTCAAGTGTAGGTACCTTAATGTACATACTCTGACGCCTGGTATGAATGGCAAGTAAAGGAAGACAACCGCAGGCGGCAAAAGTATTAAATACATTATCAATATTGATATTGGAAACTTTTTGAAGTGAAAACTTCTTTAGGCGCGTTCAGCACTTCTTGAGTGAACAAAAATCATAGAACTCGCGTCATCGTCACGTTTCGTCATCGTCACGCTTCGTCATTGTCACGCTTCCACTCTTTCCATTTTTGAATTATTTTAAAATACTAGCGGTCGTCTAGTGCTCGAAATTCGACCAATAATATTGCTGATATAGGTCTTTATATATTGATATAGGTGACCATAATCACGCGCTTCGACTGCGTTTTGAATTATTTTTGGTTTATAATTTCATTTATAAAGAAGTGTTTATGATCAAGTATTAAAGTTTTCACTTCTATCGGCAGTCTCCAAAGACTGCCCCAATTTTTTTAAATTTTAGTATTAATACAGACTTCAAATTTGGCATGTATAATCAAAAGACAGTTATAATTTTTTATTTAGATATTAATAGAGACTTCCAATTTGGCATATATAATCAAAATATAAGCCAGTTATAATTTCTAACTACTAACAATTTGTATAATATTTCGTTATACGCCCGGGATTAAAACTCTGAACAATTGCTGGTTATGAAGTTCGGATCTCGGTTGCTTTGAAAGATAACAAGCAGCAAAGGTGTATAAAATTGCCTATATTTCAACAAATTTGAGGTGCAATTTTGCGGACATATACAGAGAAACGGATTTTATAAAATGACGAAGGTCATCTTCATGGGCTTCTGCTCTGTTATTCATTGTAGCCATAGTATATTTTTTTTTTTGTACAACTAAGGTGGCAAATAATCATACGGCCTCACCTGATAGTAAGTGGTCACCGTAGCCTATGGACGCCTGTAACACCAGAGGCATCACTTGCGCGTTACCGAACCTTTAGGAAAGGAAGTGGGAATGAGAAGGAGCGGGATAGGGGAAAGGGTGTGATTGGGCCTCCGGCACTCTCACTCACCGAACGAAACACAACAGTAGGAATACTGCTATTTCACGTCAATATTATGTGAGAGGGTAGTCCTTCCCTGATCGAGCCGGCCCATTCATGCTGAGATCAGCGAGAATTATATTCATGGATAGGGTGAATAGAATTTACCCTATCCATGAAATCAATATGTAATATAGTTCAAGCCATACAACATCTTAATACGTGGACCGAAGCTCGAAGTTATAGCTAAACTAATTATATAAAGCTCGGTTATTATGCAACACATATACATAATACTGAAGTTATTGTTAAGCGTCAGTCCGTAAGGCAACCCACACACATGACCTCAAGATATAGGCTAGTTACCTACATAATATGTTTTACTAGCTTTTGCCCGCGGCTTCGCTCGCGTTAATTTAGAATTTGACAATCAATTCGGTTTGTACTCTGCTTGTAATATAATAATATAATTCAATCATGATTCAGTCAAACATTTGTGTGCATGAACATGGATGTTTGTCTTGGTCTGGGTGTTTCTATGTATAATATTTATGTATTTACAAAAAAAAGTATATATGTATGTTTATCCATTGTCTAGTACCCATAGTACAAGCTCTGCTTAGTTTGGGCTAGATGGTGTTGTGTGTATGTGGTAGAATATTATTATTATTATTATTATTATTATTCGAAAGACACGTGGCGCCATCTATTATCATAAGAACGTTATTATTGTTTTCTTCGGGAACAGTAATTTTTTTCGGGATGGAAGGTAGTCTATGTCCGTTTCTGTACACCTGTCAACGTATATGCAAAATTTCAGGATGATCGGTTCAATGGTTTAGGCGTGAAATGGTAACAAACAAACAAACTCATTTTCGCTTTTATAATATTAGTTAGGATAGGATAGGATTCTGCACTTTATATCAGACGCTACAGAAAAATCATTCAAAAGAAACGTTTTTTGAAAAACTGCTTTTTAATTGGTTGCAATATATAGGAAAATACAATTCAAATTGCCTTCACATACAAACATAATGTATACTATTATTATAAAGCTGAAGAGTTTGTTTGTTTGGTTGAATGCGCTAATATCAGGAACTACTAGCTCGAATAGGAAAATTTTTTTAGTATTGGACTGCCCATTTATCGAGGCAGACTATAGGCTATATATCATCACGCTACGACTAATAAGAGCAGAGCATCAATGAAAAGTGTTGCAAAATCGGGGAAAATTTTCATATGTGAAGCAGACGAAGTTGCGCGGATCAGCTAGTTTATAATAACTTGCTTTTATGCCTGAAAGGGTGTGTAAAGGTGTATCAAATCCACAATTTATCAGATATGATTATAGGTGCCACGTAATAGGCGACAAGCCTATTATCATCCAATCGTCAATCGCCAAACAGATCTCTACACTTCGTACTGCTACCGAGAATTACCTTTGCCCGACCCAGGAATCGGATCCGAGATCTTATACACACCAGATGCATTCACTACCGCTACCACCAAGCTAGGTTATTAATGAAAACACTATGTGGGTCTGTGTGTCTGTTTGTTAGTGATAGTTTGTTAGTGACAGGCAGAGCTCCGGAACCACTGGACCGATTGACTTGTAACTTGGTGTGCAGACACCTTGGGGTCATCCCTCGGTCGAGTTTGAATATGGACCCTATGGATCAAAAGACTTCCGATATATAGGAGTCACAGGGGCATAAGGTCAGGGGATATCCACCAACAGAGTGATTTGGAAGTCCAAGGAAGAGGCTTTTGCCCAGCAGTGGGACATTACAAAAAGCAGATGAAAAAAAAGAGGTCACATGACGGCAAAGAGGAATCCTGAATCCTGGGTTTTTACACTCGTCTCGTTTTTAATTTGTGTTTGGCAATAGTGAAGGCTTAGTGAGAGTATCTCGCTATCTTTCTCGTAAATATACATAAATAGAGGCTGGACATAAATGGATCCGTCAGTCAGTGAAAAGATTTTCACGATATCTTAAAAATTTTAAATGCTTTCAGTAAAAGGTTTTACTGAAAGAAAAGTCCTACATTTTAAGTACTCTCCGGGGTTTATTTTATTCATAGGCTCTACTATAAACCCTTTAATATAACCACACCTTAATTATCCCCGCTCTAGAAATGGTTCTTTAAAAGCCTTAAAAAGAAAAAAGTTACTTTTGTGGCAGAAAGCTCCGCCAACATTAGGTATAAGTGTATCGTATGCCTAACCGTTAAAGTCTCAGGTAAGTACTTATAATGTATGAAGGCTGCAGCAACCTGAGCTCAGCTACGAGTAGCTACGGGCTACGGCGTAGAATGAAGTCGTAGCCAAGTTTGTGTTAGCATTATATAACAAAGTTTACACTGTGTTTACAATGTGTAAAATCGGTGCCAAACAAGTTTTAAGAATATGTAATAACAGTAAACTTTAGTCGTCATTTAATGAAGACGCTTCAATATTTTTTTGAAGTTATCTTTTGAGTGGATTATTCTGGGTGGTGAGTAGTAATAATCTAGTGAGATATCGTTGGACTGCTACGCAGAGGTCTTCAGTTATATCTCACGGTGCGTTCTTCTGACCTTTGGAAGTTAAGTTCGTGTGAAATAAGTATTTAAGTATGTCTCGCTTCGATCTTAGTGAAGAAACCTGCATGTCTGAGAGTTCTTCATCATGTTCTCGAAGATGTGTGAAGTCTGTTGATGATCGAGGTGGATTATGGCATAACCTATTTCATACTGAAAACAAACTTGTGCCCCGCAGTAGGACTATTATAAGCTGGGGTGATATTATTATTATTATTCTTCCTTAGTCAAGTCATTGTCTTTAATAAGTGATACTGTTTTGCGCTGTTTTTCGTCCTTCGGCTTTACACTTTCAGAGATAGAGCACACTGGAGTGTGTGTCAAATTAAAGCAGTCCGGCTGGGAAAGTACTACGATATCAAAGATCTGAGAAGATCGATCACCTGATGATAAACAGCTAATGTAGTCAATGCACGAATACATGAACAGACATATCATTTGATTATTTATTAGGATTCGAGAAAATCTCTCTTATTTACGCTTTCTCTAACTATCTTTCTGGAATCTACAGCCCAATTTTACTGCAAGCCTTAATACACAAATATACACCCAACCAACTGACAATATAACTTGCTTTCGTTCTTCGGCATTACGCTTTCAATCATCAACTTGGTTCGTACAAAATTTGGACCAATTTAAATGAGACCAATAAAATTCTACATTTTGGGGTGTTAAATATACATTTTGAAGTTTCCAGGCAAAATACTTTAAAATGTGATATCAAATAGAGTATAGATATCAAGAGTTCACTTCAGATTATACACATTAGAGAAGAGTTCGCTCTAGTCTGTACGTATCAAAGTGTTATTACTTTGATCCAACTCCTCGCTTATGTGTTGATCTTGTATCTTTGCTTTTCTAAGTCAAAAGTTTGTACTTAAAGGTAGGTCGAACAAAACCTTTAAATACTTCTTGTGGAGGAGAAAACTTTAAAATAATGAGCGTATAACGCAAGATATTGAGTAAACTATTCAGAGCATACATTTTTAAGGTGAAATTTAATATAGGTAGTTATAATACTGACGTCCCGAGATTCTGATCGAATTGCTTTGAATGTTATGCTGTTCTACTGTTATAATCTAAAAATCACGGAATGTGTGCAAATTTACGTAATATTAATTATTTTAAGTTTCTTACACGGAGTAATTGTAAACACATTCATTGTTATGGTATGTAATGTATATTTAATATTTGTATTAAACAAAAAGTGTTGATTTTATTCACTTAACTGTGACCGCCTGTTTTGGCACAATTCGCTCGACGCAGGCAATTTTATTTTTTATTTTTATGGATTAGGGTGCAAACAGCAGACGGATCGTCTGATGGTAAGCGATTACCGCCGCCCATGGACACCTGCAACACCAGAGGAGTTACAAGTGCGTTGCCGGCCTTTTAAAAAGGAGTACGCTCTTTTGTTGAAGTGTTGAAGGTCGTATTGGTCCGGAAATTCGCTTAAGAGTTGTTAGGTTAGGTTAGTTCACAACATGCAAAGCTCTACTACCAAATAATCGATTAGATATAAAAATATTACTGAAAGCATTGCCACAATGTAAGGTTTTAACACGCGATATAAAAATGTCACATGAATTTATAATCACCCGTGGTTTGTTCATGTGAAATCCTACTAGTATTATAAATGATGTTCAAATTGAATGTTTATCACAATAACATACTAGTCAAAGTCAAGTCAAAAATCATTTATTCATCTAGGTCACAAAGTAACACTTATTAACGTCAAAGTATATAGGTTAGTGAGTTTAGTAAGTTACTGAAGCTACATTTAGGTTAGTTGGTAGGTTCAGGCAAAACGTCGTTAAAACGATATTGATTTTTCAGGAAAAAGTGTCATCATTAGTATTTGTTTCTCCTTTATAACATTTTTTTAACTTCTTGAACGTCTGGAGGAAATAGGATGAGTCATTGTTGCGGACAACGTATGTCCGCTCGACAGTTGACGGGATAAAAATAATTAGTTGATTCATTAACCTACACGTAAATGTAATGTTTTATTCTGGTACCTAATAAAAGTATTTCGATTTTTTGATTTTTGATTTCATCCAAATTGTACATATTCTTTTTATTAGTTAACTAGCTGTTCCGCGTGGTTTGACCTATGTTTATGATGATTGCTTTGCGACCGTGGCTTGTAGCATCATATTATATAGCCTATATTATTTCTAGATAAATTAGCATTTCCGTGGTGAAAGATTATATAAGTAAAAACTGATATCCAGTCAAATCCGGTTAGACTAGAAAGCCGACCCCAAGTGACTTGGGAATAAGAAAGGCTAGGGAGAAGAAGTGGTGAAAGATTTTTTAAATATGTTTTCTAATTTTTGGGTTTATTCATTACAAACGAAAATACAAATCTTTCCTCTTTGTAATAAAAAACTAACAGTTCCCAATTTTTTTTTATATTACTAAAACTTATAAATACCTACAGCATACAAAATAAAATAAAAGGAAGAAAAAAGTTTGGTTAAATTAGAGCAGAATATGGTACTGAACAGTTTTGTCTTTGCCTATTTATACATCTTGCCTATTTATAGATCTTTGAACTTAAACATTATATATCTTATACGATATCCAACTTAAGTACAGCTCATATCAGTTTAAGTGATAGACAGATACTAAAGCACTACTTATGTATACAGAAATACCTTCCTAGTAATGAAAGAGCAAACAACCCTATTGGAGAGCTTAATGCAATCAAGCTTGGCATTAAGTGCGTATAAGGCGAATAGTTTGTGGCTGTATTTTCGCTTAACATCATACTATACGTCTTATCATTGAAATATATGCATATTTTACACCATTTCGTACGCTTGAAATTTATAGAGAGGTATCTATATTTTGATTTCTTAGCGTACCTATAAGGATAAGCTAATCTACTAAACCTCGTCATTTAGGTGGCTTATCAAGATGAAACATGCACCAGATTTAAAGTTAGATCTATTGCAATACCACTGTCTTCTTTTCTTTTCGTGTGGTTAGTGGCCAACCTGTTGTCAAGAGTTGTTCAAGCCGTAGGCCTCTGACATGGCTTAACGACTGCTGTCAAATTGACAACAACCGGGACCGACTTTATACGTATCCTCCGAAGCACGAAGACGCTCAGATGAAATACCACTAAGCGGTCACCCATCTATAGACTGACCACCACTAAATACCGCTGTAAAATACGTAATACATTTTTGCAGTAGTTTGTGGGTGGTGTTCTTTAACCTTGTATTAAATTAAAATTTACTTAAAATATAAATGAATTTAAAACTAATAAAATATTTATTAGAAATGCAAGAAATAAATAGCTTTTAAACAGTACGAGCATAGTACTTTTTCTACACGGAAGGTACCTTATGACGTGTATCCAAAATCGCATGATGATCGCTCGAGTAGTTAAGGTGTGAAGTCGTAACAAACAAACTCACATTTGATGGACATCATTTTAACTAAGATATGAACCGATAATATTGTCTTCTGCTTACGCGAATGTTATTCATTGAAATTAAACTACTGTATACCCCGTGACCATGGCTGCTGAAAAGCAACCGAAAGGTCAGGGAAAGTGCAAACATAAATATAAATACTGTTAGGAATCGGATGTGAAACAGCTTAAAAAAATAACAGCCGCACTTTAACCTTTAAATAATCATTGATTTATTCAAGAAACGCATTAACAAATAAAGTAAGAAATAATTGATATCACCCAACAGCGATCACACAGCACGTCCGTTCCGTCCGCCGCTCGATGTCAAAGTGAGTCATTGCGCGCCGAGCGCGCTTTTATAGCACGCTCGATCGGATGATTCGTGACGTTACTTGCTTACGTCGCATTCCGCAACTAACAATACTATAATAATATAGTAATAGTATAAATAGTTTTAATAGTTTCAATAATTTAAATAGCATAAAAAAATTGTAAAGTTTAATAGTAGTAGTAGTGTAACAGTTTTCAAAATGTTATAATAAAGTGTCAAATAAATAACGCGATAGAATCCGTATATACTAGTTTAATTTCAATATGAACCGATTTCAGAAACACCGAAAAATAAGAAATAAATTTTATCGATTTAGTATTAGCTAACCAAATCGAATCCAGAAACGAAGACGGTGCCAAAACGTAATTCCCAATTGTAAAAATACGCTATCTTTGGCAAAACATTGCCGCTGTAAGTCTGCCAAACGCGTCTAAGTCTTAAATTACTAAGAATAGAGACTCTCAGAGACGCAGAGGGTCTTAAATAATTCCGCTAACAAGATGGGTTCTTATTTAATAAATGGGTAGCTAATCCATATACTCGGACTGTAAGTGGATCCCGATAAGTGGAAAATGGCCAAATTAACTTATTGATGTAGAAGTTGAACTTAGATGAAAATATTGACTTGTATTATCCTCACGCCTATTTGTTCCCGAAAGGCTAGGTAAAGGTGTGTAACACTCATTGTATGTTTAAGTCCCACCTATAATTAGGAGGTATATATAGCCTCATGGGAGACCGTTGGACTGCCACGCAGAGGTCTCGAGTTCGATCCCAAGGCGTGCATCTCTGACTTTTCGAAGTTATGTGTGTATTAAATCCTAATCCTAACTAATATTATAAAAGCGAAAATGAGTTTATAATAATAATAATAATAATAAAGTTTATTGACATTAAAAAGATACATTCATTTGAACACATAAAAAGTATACAAATTACAGTCCACTTGTTAGACACTGGTACCCAAGCTAAGATTGAACTTGTGGTATGGGTACCAGGGCTCTCGTACTTAAATACATTTTATTTATCAATATAGTGTATCTTATATTGGCAACATGAATAGATGACAGCTGTGGGTCATTGTGGGTATGCGACTGTGAGGGTTTGTATGTGTAAGTGTGTGAGTGTTGTGTGTGTGTGGAATGTTTGTTTGTTTGTTACCTTTTCTTTCTCTAAACCACTGAACCGATCATACTGAAATCTTGCATATACGTTGTCAGGTGCACAGAAACGGATATAGGCTACCTTTCGTCCCGAAAAAAATTACTGTTCCCGAGGAAAACAACAATAACTTTCTTATGATAATAGATGGCGCCACGTGTCTTTCGAATCATGATTGAATTATATTATTGCAAGCAGAGAACGACTCATATTGATTGTCAAATGCTAAATTAACGCGAGCGAAGCCGCGGGCAAAAGCTAGTAATCTCGCTTTAACGGTGAAGGAAAATATCGTAAGGAATTCTGAATGTCTGAGAGTTCCCCATAATGTTCTCGAAAATATGTGAAATCTGCCAACCCGCAGTGGGCCAGCGAGGTAGATTATGGCATATCCCTTCTCACACTGAGAAGAGGCCCGAGCCCAGTAGTGGGAAAGTTTAATATAGGGTTGATATTATCATAGGAGTTAAGTATTGTAGTATACTGGGTATATGGTCCAGACTCTGTGTTGTTATTGAGAATTTCTTAGCGGATACTCAGTAACACTTTGTCTGTCAGGGTATCGAACCTGATACGTAACGATTAGTCGCAAACATAAACACAAACTTATGCCTCGAGAACAGCAAGATATTATATATTGAAATTAAACTACTATATACGGATTTTATGGCGTTGTTTATTTGACACTTTATTACAAAATTTTGAAAACTGTTACACTACTATTACTATTAAACTTTACTAATTTTAAGCTAATTAAATTATTGAAACTATTAAAACTATTTATACTATTACTATACTATTATATTATTTATATTTATGTTTACACTTTCCCCGATGTTTCGGTTGCTTTTCAGCAGCCATGGTCACGGGGAGACTAAGATGGTAGTTGTCTCAATGTTCCAGTGTTGTTATTTCAAAGTACCCGAACATAATTTAATCATAGGTGTTTGTATTTACGCAGAATGAGCTCAAAGTATCATGAAGTCTAGCTGTGGTTTGCTTCTTCTTGGGTTTGACTATTTGAATTACTGGATCCCAAGCTGGTGGTAGATTCCAACCATCTTCTCTAAAATCCGTATATAGTAGTTTAATTTCAATGAATAACATTCGCGTAAACAGAAAACAATATTAAGATATTATATAATTTTAGTAATTATACCTGACTAGCGCCCCACCTCAGCTTCGCGCGGGTAGTACATAACCTTTACAAATTATACACTTAAACCTTCCTCATGAATCACTCTGTCTATTGGTAAAACCCGCATGAAAATCCGTTCAGTAGTTTTCGAGTTTATCGCGAACAGACAGACAGACGCGGCAGGGGACTTTGTTTTATAATATGTAATGATGGTAATTATGAAACGAATAGCTTAAACTTCAGATTGACAAATATTAAGTTCTTTTTTGAACTAGGTTTTCTTTATTCTGTATTTAGTTATAAAATTAGCCTGTGTCTTCAAGCTAACTCAAAAAAAAACAACGGGTTGCACTCCGGGAGTGCCGGCAGAAGTGAAAACTTGAATATTAACGGTGTGCATTTTTGATATTTTGGAATGGTTAGGGAATAATTTTGCACGAATTGCTTTAATTATCAGTATAAAAGTAGGTACTATCATTTATGTGGTAAAATACAATATTCATTTATTGTACTATCGTACACAAACATGGCAATTATTCTCCCTCCATCTTACGAAATTTCGATCAGGTCACGTGTCCTGACGCGAATTTGACAATTCTCCCTCCGTCTTACGAATTTTCGATCAGGTCACGTGTCCCAACGCGAGTTTAACATTTTTTACCCATCACAAAAAAGTGCACAACGCCGCTAAAGAAGTTTTCACTTTAATAATAAATTTCACAAAATCGGTGAAGCATTTTCGGAGTGAAAACGTAAGATAAAAACATTGCGATAAGATATTTAGCATAATAAACAACAATCTAAAATCACGAACCGCACCTACATCGCTTGCTATGTCGGCATTCAGTTCCGGAATTGAAGACTTCCCAAAACTGCATGCCACTACGAACCAAAGAGAATACTTGATTTTCATGAATATCTGAAGAGGTGGCCAAAAACGAGTTTCTTTTTACATACATTCATAGACCCACACTGATATCTCTCGTCTGCGTTTGACCTTTACATGGAACAACATATTATGTGATTTTTTTTTTTTTGTTTTTTTTGTTGTTTCAAGTCCAAAGTGTTCTTCGTGTCTGTTTGAATGTCTATAAAGTCACCAGTGGCACAGAAATGATAAATTCTTTACGACTGAGATCAAAACGGCCTAAGTTGCTCCGTGACAATGGTGAAATCCAAGTATAAATAATTTTAAGCAAGTATTTTATTTTTTCGAGCTGCAGCAGCCTGCCACCAGCCTAGCACATTTGTTTTCAATCATGACTGGCTTTCTAGCAACGCTAGAACAGCAAAGGAAAACATCGTGTGGTAACCTGCATGTCTGAGAGCGCTCCATAATCTTCTCGACGATATACGATATTTTTTATATTGTATACAGATGTATTGTTTTGTGATTTTATACTTAAATGGATTGAATTATCTGAGGTTGTGAGTTGGTTGGTTTTAGCTTAGGTACCTAATTCACAAGATGGAAAATATAAATGTATTGTATTTCATACCTTTTCTGCGGCTTTTCTTGGGAATTCTTCTCAGGTTAAGCATTTAATCAAATGCTTGTAAATAGCATTAGCAGGGAACTTTTGGAGCTATTACCACTTTTATCATCGTGCACGAATCAAGTGATCTCATACAACGTTCACAATACACACTTCACAGATCTCTTTATCATATAATTATGTATGATGCCAAGACTACAATATAATATACGGGTATGATGTATCTGCATTTTAGACAAATAAATATATAGTGCCAGAAACATCTTTTCAGACATGAGGCCATCTTATGACGCTCATTGAGTCATGAGTGTCGTTTTTTTTTTTACACAGTTACATAGGTACATATTCATAACTAATATTTATTTACTTTATACTTACTTACCTATTACCTACTTTTTCAATGTATTCTTTTAATAAAATAGTATATATTATGCCATATTTTCTTTCGTGGCTATCTATATATTATGTATTATTTATTTCTTTATTTTGAGTGCACTATTGGCGGACAAAACGTCAATAATTGTAGTGTTCGCTGAAAATCAGCGCTGTGTAGTGCTTGCAGCAATGCAAGTGCCACAGAATTATGCTGAGCGCATCACCGTTGTTTTTGTGCCGTCAGATGGGACGTGCATCTGCACATAAAAATGCATGTTTTTAAAATTTCTTTATACTTCCATATTTTTATTTACTTTTTGTTATACCCGCATTCTATAATAATTGACGATGCATGTCATGATGGTACAAAAATAAAAATCTTTTCATTTCATTTCATTTTCATTTCATATGTGAAGTCTGCCAACACGCACTGCACCAGGGTGGTGAACTATAGCCAACCTCACACTGAGAAGAAGCCCTTGCCCAGCCGTGGGACAGTTTAATACAGGGCTGATATTATTATAACTCAGCGAGTGAAGCCGCAGGCAGGAACCAGTAGAATATAATGTCGCGTGTGAATATAATCGCTATAAATTTGTTTAAATACAACATTCGCGTAAAGACAAAATAGTTTAATAACATAAATTGTCTTTAAAATGTAACTTAGTAGCTCAGAACATTTTAATCATGAAGATTTTTCGATGCAGAGCTTTGAATACTCGTTGGGGTGAGGCGCTCGGAGGACCGAATGGACCGCGGTCACATCCTTTATAGTATGGTCTACCGCCATTAAAATACCTAAACCTAGATTGTTGCAATTGAATACGGCGCGAAAATTAACGCATAAATCATTAACATAATGAGGGGCTATTAAAAAGCCAATATTGGAAACTAAATATATTTGTTTACACATACATTCATCTCTGCTTTCTCTAATGGAGAAATGTATTACACCCTAAATTTGCCAGTTATTGTATATTATAATGTGCTCCAGACCGAATTTCGGTCGCGGCGGCTAGTCTTAACGGAGACTGTCATCTGCGCAGGAGATATTATAGTGCACAAGTGTGTGCGCAAACACAAGTGCACTTTCTGTTCCTTAACTCTCATGATCCAATAGGACGGTAATCCAACACGACCGGAGAGAGATCAGGCGCAGAACTAATTGTTTTACGCGCTTTCCGATAAAGGAGGTGTCTAACACCGCCAACTTCCTAACTCCGGTCTGTTATTGAGATTTCTTAACAGAAAAACTCAATAACTTTTTTGTTTGCACGTCCCGGGATTCAAACCCGAGACCTCATGCGCAGCAGTCGCATTCACTACTGCGCTACGGAGGCAGGTTGATAAAACTTTATACACATGATCTGCAGCGATCTTGTGTGTAATGTTTTAATACTAAATTGAACAATACTAAAATTCCGGTATCGCTCCGCCTCCGCAGTCTGTGTGTGGTGAGCTAAAAGCGTGTTCTGTGAAGTTTTCCTCATACAATTATACACATAAAACTGTATATCGTAATTACCAAATTCTAAAAAAGACATGTTAAAAGCCTACCTCATACAGAGAGCGGAGGCGGTGCGGGACCAGTAGCGGTTTTGTTGTATGGATACATTTCTCACACCATTCGGAGCGGTCGTTGTGTGTAATGTTTCATACTACTTCAATATAATAAAATTCCGCTACCGGTACCGCTTCGCTTCCGCTGTCTGAGTGTGATAGCTAAAGGCTTGTTCTGTGATTCTGCGTGGCAATCCAACAATCTCCCATTAGGCTATAGCTACTAATTTCGTAATATTAAAATAGACAAATGTAATTAAAAGATACGTATACAGATAGCGGAGGCGTAGCGCTATCGGTTGCGTTTTTGTTGTATTGTTCGAACGAGTATGAAACACAATCATCCGGAGCAATCGTGTAATGTTTAAAAGATAGAAATATATTTTAATTTGTGTCTCCCTAACACGATACAATAAACAGAACAGTCTGTTAATGGAAACCAAATTCAAATATTGTTTTTGCAGTTGAAATTGTAACGCTTGTATTCTCGCAGGACCTGTACAGTATGTGAGCAATCACCACAGGTAAACAGCAAACGCAAGATACTATATCACCAACAAAACTTGTTTTAGTTTTATTGGGTTTTTCATACTAATTCGAACAATAAAAAATTTTCCCCACCGGTACCGCTCCGCTACCGGCATCGCTCCGCCACCGCTGTCTGTGTGTGGAGGCCTAAAGGCGTGTTCTGTAAAGTTTTCTCATACAACTACACACATAAAGTTGTATATTACACACTGTGTACCCACTTCCGTCAGTCTGGAGAACCTTTAATGTGTTTGTTGTCGTCTGACACCGTCATGTGTTCGCTCCCACGGAACGCTCTTATTCCGATCGAATTTCGTTCAGAGCTGTTGACAGGGGATGAGCAGGGATGTGTCTACTTTCTGAATTGACGGGCGTCGAAGCTTTTTGGTTGAATGCTTTTTCTATTGGCATTATTGTTCGGCCAAGCGAGAGAAGGTGCCGATAGCGTAGTGGTTTGAATGATGATTTTATTACTGACTTGAGTGTTGTCCGTTAGATGCTTGTTTGGGACACTGATTATTTTTTAATACAAATGTTATTACGCTGATAAAAAAGATACGTATATGTAATGATGTGTGATAGCCTAGAAAGCCAATTTTACAAATAAAGTTGAATTTCAGTCATGGCGGTCAATCTGAATAGAGATTGGCTATCTGCGCAGATGATATTATAGAGTGAAGAAATGGGGAGCGCACATGTATATGTACACAATAATGGTAATTTCTTATCTGTTCTGGTTTTGTATGATAAATAAACTGATAGAATTAAAAATAATTATATTGCATGAAAGTGTTGTGATAGCTTAAGACTGCGCCGAGCATAAGACAGATAATGACAGAGCTTGTGCGGCGCATATTCAAAACGGCGCGCGGCCGCCATAGTAAAGTTGTATGAAGGATTTGAAGTGCTTTTTTGATAGATATGTATCTTTATTGTCAACCAATACCTTAAATATTTGGGACGGACAAATTGTAATATAACTATTTATGTTTCGTTTATGCTATAAATAGGATAGATTTCTACTGTTATAATCTAAAAATCACGTAACACGAGTTTGCGCAAATTTACGTAATTTTGTAGCCGAAAATAATAATTATTTAAAGTTTTTTACACGGAGTAATTGTAAACACATTCATTGTTATGGTAAATGTATATTTTATATTTGTACTAAACAAAAAGTGTTGATTTTATTCACTTAACTGTGACCGCCTGTTTTGGCACATTTCGCGCAGGCGCAGTCTTAAAATTATGCGATAGATCGCCAGGAGAGCTGTTAGCAACTACTACTGTTGTATTGTTGATGTATGTATTAATTTATATCGAATATGTGTTTCGCTGCGTGTTGATGTCAGCATAAAATTGTAACTTTTCGCCCTCCGACTAGGTGGGATGACGATCTGCGAAAGACTGCAGGCAGATGCTGGATGCGGCAAGCTGAAGACAGGGCGCTATGGCGCTCTTTGGGGGAGGGCTATGTCCAGCAGTGGACTATTATAGCCTGATGATGATGATGATATGTACGGGTTTGCGCGTACATTATCTTTTACTGCAGTAACAGTTCAAAAATAGTAATTACAGTTATTCTTATGGCAATTAATTACTTTGGAACAATAATAACTAAACTGGTGTAAGTGGTCGCCTCACCATTGCTATGCGCCGAGTGTTTGCTCCCCACACGGGACAATATGGCCTCGATGGCGTAGTGGTCAGTATAACCGACTGCCACGCCTGAGGTCGCGGGTTCGATTCCCGCACAAGTCAAACATTTGTGTGCATGAACGTGGATGTTTGTCTTGGTCTGGGTGTTTCTATGTATAACATGTATGTATTTACAAAAAAAAGTATATATGTATGTTTATCCATTGTCTAGTACCCATAGTACAAGCTTTGCTTAGTTTGGGCTAGATCGTGTTGTGTGTATGTGGTAGAATATTATTATTATTAATATGTGTGTGTGTTTGTGTTCGTTGTTTGAATATTTGTACTAATCCCTACGACAAAGGATTCATTCGTAACGCAAGAGTTCTTTTTTAATCGCCAAATATATATGTGTATATACATATGGCGGCCTCGATGGCGTAGTAGTTAGTGTAACTGAATGCCGTGCCTGAGGTCGCAGGTTCGATTCTCGCACAAGTCAAACATTTGTGTCATGCACACCAATCTTTGACTTGGTCTGGGTGTTTCTATGTATATATTATACATAGAAACACCCAGATGTATTTACAAAAAAAAGTATATATTATTATGTATGTTTATCAATTGTCTAATATCCATTATACAAGTTCTGTTTAGTTTGGACTAGATGATGTTGTGTGTATCTTATCTCTAGCCTTTATTATTCCCAAGCCACTTGGGTTCGGCTTTCTAGTCTAACCGGATTTGACTGGACATCAGTTTTTACACGGAGCGGCTGCCACCTGACCTCCGCAACCCGAAGGCTAGACCAGTGTCAGGATATTAGAGGGCAGTGACTTCCCAATAACGACTGCCATAGATGTTACCGACGGCTTAACGTGCTCTCCGAGGCACGGAGCAGGCGATAATTATTGTCAATCAATACGCACATAATTTCGAAAAGTCATATAACTTTTGAAAGTCAGAGGTGCGCGACGTGGGTTCGAACCCGAGACCCTCTGCATTGCAGTCTGTTGGTCTCCCCACTGAGCTATCGCTGCTGCGTGTTGTGTGTATGTGATAGAATATTTATATGAATTATGTGCGTACTCATCACATATAAACAATTACTCTTCTTCGTGTCACAAACGTGATTCTGAAGCCCATGAGCCGCGTTTTAACTTTACATCGTGCGTAGATCGTCGGGATAATCTACTCACTTGGATCTACTTAAGTGTGTAGCTGTACAAGGACGGCCTTGACTCTGGCTTCTGTACCTATTTAAGGCTAAAATGCCAACCTTGGGACATAATCTGGACCTAGACTTAATGTTCTAGGTCTTTACACATAAACGTGCTGTTTTATATCTAATTTTGTAACACTGACAAACTACAATAGTTATTAAAAAATATGGCTCCCCATTCCCCGCGAAAAAGCGAACGATAATGGATTACTTAATACTGTAAAATATGAAGGAATTTGAGTTCGAGCTTGTTGTTACAAAAATATTTATGAAATAATTTATATTATGAAAAACAACTTCAACGATTTCACGATGTTCGGACAAAACGGTAATTTCATTGGTAAAGACCAAATATCATTGTCAAAGTGGACATCTGTTAGTTTCGAGTCTTAAAATAATAGGAGCTAATAAAAATTTAATTAAATTTTGTAATATTATCTATTTCTATACTAATATTATAAAGCTGAAGAGTTTGTTTGTTTGTTTACTTGAACGCGCTAATCTCAGGAACTACTGGTTCGATTTAAAAAAATATTTTAGTGTTGCATAGCCTATTTGTCGGGGAAGGCTATAGGCTATATAACATCACGCTACGACCTACGGGGACCGCGAGAACATCTAGTTAATATTATAAAGCTGAAGAGTTTGTTTGTTTGAACGCGTTAATCTCAGGAACTACTGGCCATAATTGAAAGATTATTTTAGTGTTGGATAGCTCATTTATCGAGGAAGACTATAGGCTGTATACCATCACGCTACGGCCCACAGGGGTGGCGCAGTAATATATAAACGCGGGTAAAACCGCGGGCACATCTAGTTATATAATATGTTGTAATGTGACGAGAGGCTTGGCGATATAGACGATCATTTTTATTGCTCTTGGTTGCGGAACTGAATACACCGGTGGTGCAATGATAGCAAATGCGACTGCTGTGCATGAGGGTTCGCTTCCTGAGCTAGGTAAAGTGCTATTAGATTTTGCTGATACAAAATTAATAAGTTTGCTAATACTCCTCAAGCATAGTTGGTACATAGTGGGTATCATACAACTCTACGTCTTCGCCTATACCTCTCTCTTACCTAAACCTGGTATAAGTAAGTATATGGCGTAATATGAGATTCTTGAAACAATTGAGATGGTGAATGGATCTAACAGATGGATATTTTGTTGTCTTTTTTTTTGACGTGACAACGTGTAATAAATCGATGAACGCCGGCTGCACGCACGAAAAAGGATGACTCATTGTCCCGTTACGCTCATTGTAACGTTACGGGAAAGAAATTTTGTTATGACGTTGTCACGTTAAACTATCGTCCGTAAACCAACTTTACAGACAACCAATTTTTTTTGGGAAACCAGCATTTGACTTAAAGTCGTAGCCGACTTATACAATACCGCTCCAACACCACTCTCGCACAGCTAAGCCAAACGGAGAGGCCATTACCAGCTGTCCACGCACCGACAGCTAGCAGGCAACCAGCTGTCCACGCGCTTACAGCTAGCAGTCGACTAGCTGTCCCCTCGCATGTATTGTATGTGTCAAGCGAGCAGTCTGCGTGCGTACATCGCGCAGGCCGCCCGCTTGAAGCGCGCGGTAAACGTTCCTTCAACTATCGAGTGGTATAATATAATATAATAATAATAAAGATATTTATTTCCTCTTTCACAAAGGTAAGTACTTATTATCTAATACAATACATGTTAAAAAAAAAAATATGATGGCGGTAAGCTCGCTTACAGCGAGCTGTTTGCTAATTTGTGATATCAATATAAATTATGTCTACAGAGGACGCCCTAAAGCTCAAATTTCTATTAACATTATTTTGCCGTGTGGAAGCGGTGTTGTATAAGTCGGCTGCGGCCTTTATCTTTGAGACGTGGTATGATATTACATAATAACCAGCTTCAATGAACCGGTTATCTAACGTATCAATATTTATTTCATATCGGCTTTACAGTTCTTAAGATCACCGGTCAGAAACTTATAAACTAACTAATTACTAAATATCAAGTTAGTATTTCTAAGCAGTCTCGTGCTTCATCATACAAGTTTAGGGTAAGATGTATAACACCATAGTTGTTTTTTGTCCTTGTTGCTACTGAGAACTTCACAGAACCTCACCCTCAGAATAAGAAATCGAAAATGTTGCTTAAAATTTGCACTTACTAGTAATTTTATACTAGATCTTCTTCTTCTCCCCTAGCCTTTATTATTCCCAAGTCACTCGGGGTCGCCTTTCTAGTCTAACCGGATTTGCCTGGATATCAGTTTTTACACGGAGCGACTGCCATCTGACCTCCGCAACCCGAAGGCTAACGATACCCTAAGGCTAGACCAGTGTCAGAATATTAGAGGGCATTGACTTCCCAATAACGACTGCCATAGATGTTCATGGCAGCCGGGACCGACGGCTTAACGTGCTCTCCGAGGCACGGAGCAGGCGATAATTGTCAATCAATACGCACATAATTTCGAAAAGTCATATAACTTCCGAAACTCAGAGGTGCGCGACGTGTGTTTGAACCCGAGACCATCGGCATTGCAGTCTGTTGGTCACCCCACTGAGCTATCGCTGCTCATTACTCAATTTTATACTAGATATTCAGACAAAAATATGAAGCGATATTAGCTAACTCGGAACTGATTCATCAAAACAACACCAACCATTTTTATCCCCGATCTGTTTATGACAAATAGCCTATTACTACGGATACCACTCAACGCTCACAACCGTGAAAAGCTGTGTTTAGAAAGCTCTAGAATTTTCCAGAATGTTTGACGTCTATCGTAGCATCGGTAGATTTATGTGGACCCTCGTAAGTGGGCGTTGAGATATCTTTTACCGAGGACACGCATCATTACACAGACACAACAGTCTTCAAGCATTGGAGATATGGACAGACATATGTTAGTGGTGAAGGATAGAGGCTTGTCTCGAATTTTCAATCATAAACAGTAGGTAGTACCATCTACACTAATATTATAAAGCTAAAGAGTTTGTTTGTTTGAATGCGCTAATCTTAGGAACTGTTTCGAATTAAAAAAATATTTTAGTGTTGGATAGCGTATTTATCGAGGAAGGCTATAGGCTATATAACATCACGCTACGACCAATAGGAGCGGAGCATCAATGAAACATGTTGCAAAATCGGGGAAAATTCTCTTATGTGATGCAGACGAAGTTGCGCAGGTCAGCTGGTAAATCATGAACCAGGTAATTAAATAAACAAACTCACAACAACAAACATTCGTACTTATAATAGTAGGATATGGATATTCGAGATAGTGATGTATGATTTCAACATTAGTTATTACAACCACCATTAAAATTATATAGACTACAGAAGTCAAAAGACCCTGAACCGCAGGCGCCATACTTAAACAACTAAAGTAACCAGACAATTAACTTTGAAATGTACAAAAATATAAAAGAACTAGCTGTTACCTGCGACTTCGTCCGCTAAGATTTTAACTAAAAAGTGTTTGTCTCCGCGGAACCCTATTTTTTCTAAAATCAAAGTAGCCTAAGTTACTCCTTATTACATCAGCTATCTGCCAGTGAAAGTCCCGTCAAAATCGGTTCAGCCGTTTCGGAGATTAGCTGGAACAAACAGACAGACACACAGACAAAAATTTAAAAAATAGACGATTTCGTATTGGTACCTTATATACTTTCATATACATTAGATAAAAGGCTGTTATTTTGACATTACAAACAGACATTTGAATTTTATTTATTTGTATAGATCTATAGATTATATAATTGGATATAACAAGAGCTCCTAAAAGTTAAAAAGGCCCGTACATCTATCGCTACTATTACAAATGTTCAGGTTTAGTTACAGAGGACGTACCGTTGGCAAAATAACATTAGTTTAAAAAGATATACGAATTTTATCATCACCATCATCATCTCAGACGAAAGACGTCCACCGCTGGACATAGGCCTCCCCCAAAGTTTTCCACACATACTGGAATATTTACACATAATTTTATCATGGTTCGGTATGTATAGACACGCCACGGTTATGAGATTTTATTTTAGGCTAATGCCGTAACGTAATAAAGTGCTAGTTTTTGATTTTAATTAAAAAAAATATTTTGCGAATTTGATATCAAACTAAAGTTATCCATGAATATTAACTAATTTGTTTAAGATACATTTCTTAAATTGTGCAGGTGACAAAGCGAATATATCTGTGAGAGTGTGATCTTTGTCAATCAAACACCGGAACCCAAGAACACGCTTTTATTTCTTCCCAACAATAATCTTTTGCCAAATTACACATAAAAAATCCTTCTTTGCAACAAAACCACGTCCGCCATCACACACCTCACAGTTACATTCTCTCACTCACTCACTCCTTCGTCTATCCGTCCCTTTCACTCAGTTACGTTCAAAAATCAGCTTACATTCTTCACGTTCAATAATTCATTTCATCCCACATATCGGTTTCAGGCAAATTATCATTATAACTTTTCATTTTCTTTTAGAAGACATCGGTTTAGAGATCAATCGCAGCCTCGAGATTTTACAAACATACAATTAATAGACACAAAGTACGCCCAGTCTCCAAACAATGACTTGTAGATTACACAAATAATTTTGCTGTCAGGGATTTAAAAACACACACCGCTAGGACGTTACGCCGTCTAAATTTAATTCTTTATATGCAACTGGCTATTTAGTCGTAGGTAACGTAAGTATATGTAACGTAGTTTCTGTAACAATGTTTGCAAAATAAGTATTTAGTTACAAAAATTGTTACAGAAAATATAATAACAAACGCCACTAAAGGTTAAAAAGGCGTGGAGTCGTCTCGCTGTTGATATTTAGTTACCGAGTAGCGTCAGCATCAACATAGTTTGCTAATTTATATTTGCTTTGTTCGTGTTTTATTGTTGAGAGCTGAGATTAAAGGGAAACATAATTATTGCTTGTGTTTGTTTAATTAATAGTTTGAGTGAATGAAATACGGTACCAGTGAAATGGATATTCTCTATTTTTGAACTGTTGAAGTGACAGACAAACGTACGATCCGTTTGATGGTAAGCAGTTAACGACACTGAATCTTACAAAAAGAAATACGATGCGAAGTGAGGCGTTTTGCAAATCTTAAAGTTCTTATCTTTTTCTTTTTTAAATGGCATCACTCGCTCTAGGAATAATTCTTGTGTAATGGGTTTCCGAATAGAAGAGCCTCGCTGATTTCAGCATGCATAGGTGGGCTCGACTGGGGAAGGAATACCCTCTCACAGAATATCGACGTGAAATAGCAGTATTGCTACTTTCGTTCGGCGAGTGAGGGTGCCGGAGGCCCAATCACCCCCTTTCCTCCATCCGGTTCCTTCTCCTTCCCACTTCCTTTCCTAAAGGGTCGGCAACGCGCATGTGAATCCTCTGGTGTTGCAGGCGTCCATAGGCTACGGTGACCACTTACCATCAGGAGGTCATGTTTGCCACTTTACTTGTACAAAAAAAATATATATTGCCTTATTGTTTTTCTTTTAAAGAAATATTACTAGTAACTTTGTGATGTTGGTAGTGCAAAACCTGGGGATCGAACCATCGCATATCCTACTGAAAGCACTAGGCTATCGCCGCTTTATTGCCCTGACACGTCTTTGATACTACACTGGGGTATAATAGAGCATGACTTTCAATCTAAACCATGTTCGTAGTAAGTTTTCATACACTAGGCATGGAAATCATACTCCTGGGTACGTGTAAGTACGTTTTCAGTATGTCTAACGTTGAATTTATCGCCGCATATAAAAACGTGAAACTCGCGTACTGTAAGCGCTTTTTGAGAACGCATAATATCATTGTGCTGAGTCCCATGAGGGTTGTAAGTAAGAGGGGGAGGAAACTTAAGAGAAAAGTCAAAGCGGTGCACAACTGAAGATTGAGGTCCTGAGTTTTATTTTTTGTAGTGAACCGGTATAGTAGGTATGTTAGGGAAGAAAATTGTATCGGTTATACCGCTTTACCACCACCGCCCTCCGCGGCGGTGCGCGGTGCCGGTAAAGCGGATTTCGTAGCGGTGCCCCGCGCGGTAAGGCGGTTTACTTGCCTGTCCGCGCGGATGGATTTAACGCGGTTTTGACCAGTTTGATAATTTTTAAATTGCATCACGTCCTGCACCAACGATGATCTGCGCAGTTATGCGACGTCCCGTGTGTGAGGCGCCGCCCCTCTGCGCGGACGGCAGCGCGGAGGGGCGGTGGCCGTGCGAGCACCGCTCGACCGCGCGGTGGGGCGGTGTACGTGTTTTAGGCATCAACGGATTTATTAGAGGCCAATGCGACATGAGATCCGCTTCACCGCCTACCGCGGTGGCGCGCGGTGCCGTGTGTTAATCGCCTATAGGTTTTTCTATGCATCGATGTAGAACTATTCTGAGACGGATGAAGAGAGATACACAGGGAGTATCTAAGGTATGTTTGTACGAACACCATCTAATTAAACCCCAAGTGCGGTTGTCAGTCGTTGCTAATTATTTGGTGATATTCAGGGAAGTATCACTTCCTTACAGGTAGCCGGTGTAAATGTCTACTGAGTTTTGGCCAGTAAGTCCTCCTCTATCGTTTGATTTCCTTTTATCCCAACTTTAATTCCTTTTCCTAAGGGTTAGCAAAGCACTAGAGATATCCCTGGTATATCAGTGTAACCAAAAGAAAAAGAAAGCCTCACATTAGTTATAATTCATGCAGGACTATACATACATTGAAACAAAGGACACAAGTAACACGCAGATGGCGCATAACTATACATACATTGAAACAAAGGACACAAGTAACACGCAGATTGCGCATAACTATACATACATTGACACAAAGGACACAAGTAACACGCAGATGGCGCATAAATATACATACATTGACACAAAGGACACAAGTAACACGCAGATGGCGCATAACTATACATACATTGACACAAAGGACACAAGTAACACGCAGATGGCGCATAAATATACATACATTGACACAAAGGACACAAGTAACACGCAGATGGCGCATAACTATACATACATTGACACAAAGGACACAAGTAACACGCTGATGGCGCATAACTATACATACATTGACACAAAGGACACAAGTAACACGCTGATGGCGCATAACTATACATACATTGACACAAAGGACACAAGTAACACGCTGATGGCGCATAACTATACATACATTGACACAAAGGACACAAGTAACACGCAGATGGCGCATAACTATACATACATTGACACAAAGGACACAAGTAACACGCAGATGGCGCATAACTATACATACATTGACACAAAGGACACAAGTAACACGCTGATGGCGCATAACTATACATACATTGACACAAAGGACACAAGTAACACGCAGATGGCGCATAACTATACATACATTGACACAAAGGACACAAGTAACACGCTGATGGCGCATAACTATACATACATTGACACAAAGGACACAAGTAACACGCTGATGGCGCATAACTATACATACATTGACACAAAGGACACAAGTAACACGCAGATGGCGCATAACTATACATACATTGACACAAAGGACACAAGTAACACGCTGATGGCGCATAACTATACATACATTGACACAAAGGACACAAGTAACACGCAGATGGCGCATAACTATACATACATTGAACAAAGGACACAAGTAACACGCAGATGGCGCATAACTATACATACATTGACACAAAGGACACAAGTAACACGCAGATGGCGCATAAATATACATACATTGACACAAAGGACACAAGTAACACGCAGATGGCGCATAACTATACATACATTGACACAAAGGACACAAGTAACACGCTGATGGCGCATAACTATACATACATTGACACAAAGGACACAAGTAACACGCTGATGGCGCATAACTATACATACATTGACACAAAGGACACAAGTAACACGCTGATGGCGCATAACTATACATACATTGACACAAAGGACACAAGTAACACGCAGATGGCGCATAACTATTGCTGATCAATCAATTTATGTCTAGTTTGCCAATTTGCATATATTTTGCGATCACTACAAACATTAGTCCAGTCATGCAATTGCAATAATAATGATCCCAGTCATTTAAGGTGTGAACCATTACTTTTATCATACGATAATACTCTAATCCTTGACCAGTCCACGGGATCTTGTTATTTATGAGATTCCCTTTATATTGGTACGAGAGACCGTAAGTGGGTCGTTGCGCATTAATACCGTTTAAGTGATAATCCTAGAATATTAAGCTATAAATTGCGGAACTAAGACGGTACAAGTTTATCTCGGATATGTATGTGGAAGGTTGCCGGAATTGCTTTGTAGAGAGATCATGGACTACCAAGTTAGAAATCTGGGAATCGTGACGACTATTCATGCATGCACAGATGGCATAGCGGTTTAAATGGTTGCCTCGTCGAGCGTTTTGGTTTCGATCCCCAGACGGTATAAAAAAAGTTGTGATTTTTAAATGGTTCTGAACATCCTCGTGGCATAGGCCACAATCCTAGAGTAGAAGTTATATTTAAAAGAAAAAAAGAAAATAAAGAATATATGCCCCGTACCACCATTTATATTTTGCCAGTTATGTTTTTAGGTTCCACCATTGAAATTTGGGTGCTGTTAGCAGAAGAAAAAGCTTTCGAAGAGTCGGCAACGGGTTAATGATATTCTTAGTATAGTTCTTGCTAGCACTTACCAAGAGTTGACCATCAGAGTACCGTGTGATTGGATGCCACCTTTATAATAATTATTTTTTACCATGATTCCAAGTCAAGTAGGCGTAGTATTCTTCTTTCTTCAAATAACCTTAACCTTCGTCATCTCATCATTGCGTGACTTCTTTTTTCTTTTATATTATTCCTCACATACTCCATGCATCTTTTCTTTCACCTATTTCTACCTTTCTGTCCATTTTCATACTCTTATCATTTGTTTTCTTTTTCTTCAATATCTGTAGTAGCACAAATTATTCCCTTCCAATATTTTCACCACTGTGCACTGTTGCTAATTTAAAGTTCCTGTAAGATACTCATTCCTGGTCTTGTCTATTTTTGTCAGACACAGAATAGAACGCCAAATTAGTTATATGAAAACCTGAGGTACACTGTTTCATACATTTGTCGGCCTCGATGGCGTAGTGGTTAGTGTAACCGACTGCCACGCCTGAGGTCGCGGGTTCGATTCCTGCACAAGTCAAACATTTGTGGGCATGAACATGGATGTGTGTCTTGGTCTGGGTGTTTCTATGTATAAAATGTATGTATTTACAAAAAAAAAGTATATATGTATGTTTATCCATTGTCTAGTACCCATACTACAAGCTCTGCTTAGTTTGGGCTAGATGGTGTTGTGTGTATGTGATAGAATATTATATTATATTATTATCACTTCACAGACAATATTTACGTAATATAACCTATTCTATTTTATTAATCCTGAACCCTTTTCCTAAATTACTTTTTTCTAGAAAGGAGACAAATTAGAACATATTCATTAGAGCCAGTATGTCCTAATTGCGACGGTGCGAAATTAGACGATAGTGTTTCAGGCAATTTGTGCTTTGATGTAACTGGAGATTCGTTTTTGCTCCATAGCCTTCGGTGCTTAGATATTTTCGATATTTTTGTGAAGGCTATATGTTCATTAATATAAAATTCTGTATTTTGCAAATTATATGGTACTAGCTTTTGCCCGCAGCTTCGCTCGCGTTAATTTAGAATTTGACAATCAATTCGGTTTGTACTCTGCTTGCAATAATATAATTCAATAATGATTCGAAAGACACGTGGCGCCATCTATAAGAACGTTATTATTGTTTTCCTCGGAAACAGTAATTTATTTCGGGATGAAAGGTAGCCTATGTCCGTTTCTATACACCTGTCAACGTATATGCAAAATTTCAGGATGATCGGTTCAGTGTTTTAGGCGTGAAAAGGTAACAAACAAATAAACAAACAAACTCATTTTCGCTTTTATAATATTAGTTACGATTGGCGATACTTGGGTGGTCCCTACGCATTTGTGGCTGAACGATGATGATGTGATATCTCGTAAGATAGATTACAACCACATTTCAAAAGCTATTAGCGTTTTAGGTACCTATGTATAGGAAGGTGTTCTATAATTGTTCGCCGCATACCCATACTACTTGATGTCACTAGAAAAATTAAGTAAATATTCTTATAACACATTTCCCGACCCAGAAATCGCACTCAAGATCGCACGAAGCAGCCGCAAGCATAAGCTTAAAAGCCACGAGGCCAAAAAGTAATCTCAATGAATAACTAAAATAAGCATAATATCTTACTACTACTCTAGGCTGACACTAGGAGGAAGTCAGTTAATTATCATGGTAACAGCTTTAATACTAAAGTCTAATCGAATGTTGTAAATACGAATGTAAGTTTGTTTGTTTGTTACGTTTTCACTCCTTAACTACTCGACCGGTCAACATGAAGTTTCGCATACACGATACCAGGAGTAAAGAAGGGTACCTTACATCCAGAAAAAGTACGTTACTAATCTTTTATTACATTTACGCGACCGAATCTGCGGGCTAATTTAGTAATGTATATGTCAAGATTTTTAAGCATTATCTTTATGATTTACTAGATGTTCCCGCGGTTTCACCCGCGTTTATCGTTACTGCGACGCCCCCGTGGGTTGTAGCGTGATGTTATATACCTATAGCCTTCCTCGATAAATAGGCTATCCAACACTAAAATAATTTTGCAAATTGAACCAGTAGTTCTTGAGATTAGCGCATTCAAACAAATAAACAAACAAACTCTTCAGTTTTATAATATCTATATATTAATACGTGAAGCGAAAACTTTGGATACCTTTTTACGAAAATTGCGCGGACGGAGGAGTATGAAATTTCGCACACTTATAGTTTATACAGAGAAGAAGTGACGAATGCTAATATTTATATAAAATATGCATTAGAAATACATTAAATTAAAGAAAAAACACTACACGCACACAACCATGCATTTGACACGCAGTCGAAGCGCGTAACTATGGTTACACATATCAATATATAATGACATATGTCAGCAATATCTTACAGGCAAACTTTGGTCGAATTTCGAGCACTAGGCGACCGCTAGTTAGTATAGATATGTTATATCGATTACTTAAAATGCGCTAGCCGATGTGTTACTTTTCTAAAATGACTATCCATCAAAATCGTGGTCGCGGTAAGATTGCTTGCCCTCCATTACCAATCGATCTCTGCGGATGCCGCTGCGTCAAGGTTTGTTCACCCAGATTGTTTGTCCACTTCTATTTTTATGAACACGTTTCGTTCCTGTACCGCAGTGCCGGTAAGCTTGCAAAATCTAGGAGGCCCACTAAGCTATGACTGAAAATCTTTAATGTTTTACTACAGCTTACTGCGGCTTTATGCGGAATCTTTTTTGCAAAGACTGGCTTTGGAAAATATAAAATAGAATTCTCAAGAATGGTTCAATGCAGGAGTTAATACGTTAGTCTTGTATCAGTTAAAATATATTTGTCAGAATTAAAATACGTTATTTATAAAAGAGTAGGTAAAGGTTAATCCTGTCAGTTTGTTTGTTTTGTTATTTATTTGTTTGTTATGCTTTTAAGTTTTTACATTACTTGACCGATCATCATGGAATTTCGCATAGCATCAGGGGTACAGAATAATACATTGGGTAGGATACATGCTGAATAGGATAGAAATTTGTTGTCAAAATCTAAATGTAGTTACATATACATTCTAATGGGTAGTTATATTTCAAGTTCAAAGTGAGAAGAGAATTAATCTTTTAACCGCTTACGTCGGATTAATCCGACAAATATTTTCGTGACCATTTCGCCAGCGTCGCGTATATTTCCGACCAGATACCACAGCTCGTTTAATCTGCTTTTTTATTTAATTACAGTGTTTTCTATCAAAAAAATGTTTAAATTGTGTAAATGGATAATTAAGTAATCATTTACAATTTAATTAAGGACCGACCAAAGGTTCGGTTTCGGTTTCGGCTAGTTTCGGCCAAAAAATCTAGTTTCGGCCACAGTTTCGGTTTCGGCCAATAAATGGCCGAACCTTCGGCCCTGCCGAAACTAAGTGTTCGTGAATTGTCGCGCATCATTCGGCTAACTTCAAGTGAGTGAACGTGATTGCCAGTTGAGTTCGCTATAGCCTGCGCGATCGTGAAGATTTGAGGTTATGTGGTTTTTCTCGCGCAAACATTATTAGGTAAGTATTTGTTTTTACTTATGATTAATAATGATGTATTTTTATGGCATGCATTAGAGTCTTGTCTTACAGTGGAAAATAAATAGGTTGTAAGTTGTAATAGAATAGAATTTATTAGATACTTTACTTGGTTCTGTTGAGTTATTCCCTAGAACTTATACAATATGAATTTATGTAGAAATTAATGTAACACTTAAAATATGTGTGAAGATACCTGTGATGTTTTTTTCAAACATTACTATATTTGTTTGTAATTGTTGTTGGATTAAATTTTGTACCCATATTCGAACTGCCCCGTAAATCCGATACACAACAACCTCCGGTGATTTAACTATTACCGTGAATGACATGTCGCATTTTTTACCTTTAGTACGCGAGGTGCTTAGTCAATTCGGACGCGTAGTATAATAGTACGTGAAAGTTTTCTAGTTAAACTTCATTATTTACTTGAATTAATTTTCCTATTAATAATGACTGCCATAGGTATGTTTACCTTAGTGGTTTTATTGTATTTTAACCTGTGAGATATTATTTATTTATCATAGCCTGATTTCTTTCAGGTAAAAAATGTGACAAAAAGAAGAGAATCCTATTTGGCAATATTTGAAAAAAGCAATATCGATACAGCTAAGGCTATTTGTAAAATTTGCAATAAAGCATTATCATTGGGAAGTCACGAACCGAAAAAACAAACGTTACACGGAGTTAAACAGCATTTACTATTGTAAACATAAGTAATTAATGTTGATTTATGAAAAAGTTTGACAAATATGTTGATTATGTTTTTTTTTATTTAAATTGTTAATTTTACATATAAAGAACTATCTTTGTTACATACTTTAATCGTTGTATTTTATTTTTTTACACCTGTTAGCTGTCTATATGTGCGTAAAAATACAATAGATTTAACATGCTATAAAAATTCAAATAAGTTTCGGTTTCGGCCGAAACTGGGACCAAGACCGAAGGTTCGGTTTCGGTTTTGGCTGAAAATCCTGTTTCGGTCGGGCACTAAATTTAATACACTTTAGTCTCATAATTAGAAGTCCTAAAATAAGTATTTATTTTTGTAAGTATTTATTTTCGATTCACTGTGCCGGTCGCTGGGGGCACGACAACTGTTATGAAGTGGGGCGCTTAAAAGGTTAAAGATTTTTTATTATGCTCGTCAACATGACCACACCCCACCTTATGGTAAGCAGTCGTGTGGTCTAAGAGCAGTGGCCTCCACACCGCCCTCATAGCAGCCGAGGCGATGTTGAGGTCTCTACTTTGACGGCCTGAAAAGGTGCTTTTTCACGCCCCACTTAAAGGACCCAGGATTGAAGGAAGAAGGAAACACGTGCCTTGGCAGAGAATTCCATGCCTTGGTCGTTCGGCAGAGGTATGAGGACCCAAACTTGTTGGTACGCGCTCTAATTGACTCTACCGTGTAAGGATGGCATCTGAGCCCAGCACACGTTGTTCTGGATAGGAAAGGGGAGGGCGGGATAAGGTGGAATAACTCTTCAGAGCACTCCTCGTGGTATATTCTGTAGAAACATGCCAATAATTATTTGCATTATGAGAAGCAGGGCCGATGGCAGTACGCTGGCCTTCAGTTGCGTGGGACGTGGGTCATAAAACATAGCCAGCGATATGTGGGTGTTATACTTCTCTGCCTACCCTCCCGAGTAACGTATGTTTTTTAACTAGGAATAAAGCCTATGTCGTGGATGATGTTACAAACTGTACAACAACCATATGTGACTGCACGGATGGCGTAGTGGTTGAAGTGGTCACCATTGTCACTACGTCAAATGTTGTGGGTTCGAATCTCCCACGGGATAAAAGAGTCTGTGATACGCAAATGGTTGTTCAGAGTCTGGGTATTCTGTGCGTCCGTTGTTTGAATGTTTGTAAAGTCTCCCGCGATGCAGGAGTAATACCTATTATACCTAATATGGTACTTGCCTTTCTAACCGACTTCAAAAAAAGTAGGAGGTACTCAATTCGCCCATATTTAAAAAAAAAAATTATGTTTGTTACCTCCTTACTTTCGACTGGGTGAACCGATTTTGATGATTATTTTTTTATTTGAAAGCTGGTGCTTCCAGTGTAGTCCTATTTAATTTTGATCAAGATTTGACCATTCGTTTTCGAGTTATCCTTAATAATGCGTATTTGGCTACATTGTTGATGTTCTTATATTTGGCAAAGTTCACTAAAAACCGAGAAATAAACAAAATTTTAACAAAAAAGAAAAGCGACTTCCATAAAGAATATTCTAAAACTTCAAATGCACTAAAAAGTTAATAAATAATTGCATATTCTTGTGAATAATTAAATTATTGTTATTATTGGAGTCGGTGTCAGCCAAGGTAGGTTTGTAACTAATTAAATTGGCATGTACAATTACACACATAGACGCAGCACGCGGCGCGGGCGGCTGACACTGACTCCAAAAATAACAATAATTTAAGTATTCACAAGAATATGCAATTATTTATTAACTTTTTAGTGCATTTTAAGTTTTAGAATATTCTTTTTTGAAGTCGGTTTACTTTTTTATTAAAAATTTGTTTATTACAAATAAAAAATAATTATTGTTCCATGTTGGATTCGAACTCATAACACTTGGCATAAAGGCAGTACCAAGGCAATTGCTTGTAATCCACAAGCTAAACAATAATCAAACAAACTGTAGCATTTATAATATTAGTTAACATAACATCATCTCAAGATTAGTGGACCAAACTTGGCAGATTTGGATGACATATTAAACTAAATCCAACATGACGTATAGAGGTCTCACAGACTCCAATTTTGCACAAACTTAATTAATCCTGCCGATAACATCTCACAGCCCTTAGTGTCTAACTTCGGTCTAGGTTCAGGCTCGTAATTTTCAAGGGGAACTTTAGGTCTAGATTATTTTCAATAAGACGTAACAAAACTTTGTATATTATGTTTTATCTCTGTTATTTTAAGTGTAACTTCAATTAAATATGTTTAAAACTTAGGTGCCCAACAAGATGGCGGCTTTTCTAATGATAAGTAGGCTCTATTGCCATGTGAGTCTTACGGCCCAGCCACGACTTCGGTCTTAGCGGTGAGCGGCGCGGCGAGCGGGGCGGCGAGCGGGGCGGCGGAGCGTTGTGCACGCCACGTACCTCAGTAGCGGTTAGCGGCAGCGGCCCTCCTACACCGCTGTCCGCGCCGCTTTGTGTCGTGGCGTCGCACTCATTCGCTTGTACTTTTGTTTCGCTCCTCACACCGCGCGCCGCTGTAGCGATTCGCTCGGAGAAAACCGCGCGCGTTTTCGCTATGAGCGGCATCTCGTGGCGTGCTTCAAACATTTTAATACATTTGATCTTAACGCTCGCCGCCGGCGAGGTCGTGAACGGGCCGATAGGCTTTTCTTTCATACTAGAGAAGCACGGCTGGGGCAGTTTCTCTACCTCACCTTTCACCCGTTGACAACTTTGTAAAAACTATGCTAACAGCATATAACTATATATATAAACTATAATTCCATATTTTCTTTTACACCAGAAGTGCAGTTATTTTATTTGGGTGACTTGAGACCCAGTGGATCTTCATCCACTAAGCCCCAAGCTAACTAACAGTGCAGCTTCTCCATAAGGAGGAATCGGTACATTGCAAAAACTAAACATTGTGTATATGGCTGCCATCTTTATGGTTAGGGTCACCATCCCACAGAAGTATTTCACTAATCTTTACAAACCAAAAACAAAAAAGAAATCATATAGGGGGCGGGTCGGATACTAGCTCCTGATACTCTATTAAGGCTTATTAAGTCAAAATTTCGTTATTTTTTGCGTAGGGTGCACCATTTCTGAGATATTGTTAATATTCTAAAATAATTCAAAAATCTTTTTTCTTTTCGTGTGGTTAGTGGTCAACCTGTTATCAAGAATTGTTCAAGCCGCCCGTAGGCCTCTGACATGGCTTAACGACTGCTATCAATTTGACAACAACCGGGACCGACTTTTACGTGCCCTCCGAAGCACGGAAACGCTCAGATGAAATACCACTAAGCGGTCACCCATCTATAGACTGACCGCACCCAACGTTGCTTAACCTCGCTAATCGTTTACCGATCAGTGAGTGCAACTGGCTATGAGCGCCTCAGAAATGGAAATTGTGGAAGCATGACGATGACGCAAGTTCTATGATTTTTGTTCACCCAAGAAGTGCTCAACGCGCCTAAAGAAGTTCAACTTCAAAATATTCCACAACACAGCGCAGTCCATTAACACTTCATTACATAGCTGCAAAATACCAACAGCAATTTTGAGTCCCTTGGAAGATATGACCTCTAAAACGCCGTCGGAAGGGGCTGCGCATCTTTTAGTAGTACCCTTGAACCCTTTTGTTAAATCGCAGGGATAAGTGTTTACGATTATGCTTGTCAATGTGTACGTAAAATACATAAAGGGCATTTGTGTTTGCTAGATTACCTGAAACGTGATGTAATATACATCACAGACAACTTAGAGGGCAATTAAAGATATATACTTAGTAATGGTTAGACACAAAAGATTCTATTCAGCATTTTTAGTTTTTTTTTATACAACTAAGGTGGCAAACAAGCATACAGCCCACCTGATGGTAAGTGGTCACCGTAGCCTATGGACGCCTGCAACACCAGAGGCATCACTTACGCGTTGCCAATCCTTTAGGAAAGGAAGTGGGAAGGAGAAAGAGCGGGAATGGGGAAAGAGGGTGATGGGGCCTCCGGCACTCTTACTCACCGAACGAAATACAACAGTAGGAATACTGCTATTTCACGTCGATATTCTGTGAGAGGGTAGTCCTTACCCGGTCGAGCCGGCCCATTCATGCTGAAATCAGCGAGGCTCTACTACTCATTAAATATCGTATTAGCAATATGTCAATAAGAATACGATACCGCCATTTGTTTTACGTCTCGATATCATAGGGCTAGGAAATATTATAATCATACAAATGTCTATTTATGGACTGGCATGAACCTTGATTGGTTAAAAGTCCCTAATTAAATAAAGAGAAAAAAAAATCATACAAATTTTTAATATTTTATTTACTTTGTCCTTGTAATTACTTATCGCTGTAACACAACAAAAGGTTGTTTGACCGAGGTACATCTTCAAGTAGGCTAGCTAGCAGTCTTTAGCCTAAATCACGATTTACTTTTAGCTGGCTAGCTAGTCGAGTGATTTAGGCTAAGGACTCGTTTTAAACAACATAATAAACTCTCTTAAATCTATACAAATAAATAAAATTGAAGTGTCTGTTTGTAATGTCAAAATAACAGCTTTTTATCTAATGCATATGAAAGTATATAAGGTACCTATACGAAAAGATCTATTTTTAAAATTGTTGTCTGTCGGTCTATCTGTCTATCTGTCTGTTAGTTCCGGGTAATCTCCGAAACGGCTGAACCGATTTTGATGGGACTTTCACTGGCAGATAGCTGATGTTATAAGGAGTAACATAGACTACTTTGATTTTATAAAAATAATAGGGTTCCGCGGAGACAAACACTTTTTAGTTAAAATCTACGCGGACGAAGTCGCAGGTAACAGCTAGTCTCTCCTATAAAAAATACAGCATTTCAAAAACGTCACCCTTGTTAAATAATTTTACATAATAAATTAAAGTAGGTTAAACGTATACACATAAATGCTTAAATATAATAATTCAATATGGCTGTTCGAAATAATTTCGTTGATGTTTAATGTGATGATGTTCCGTTTGCGTACAGTACACTCTTACTTGAGTGCTAAATTCTCCCCAGGCTCTATGTGTTGGTCCAATTATTAAGAGACAGGGAAATAGGGTAGATGATTCACATCTTTTTATTTGTATGTAACTAGATTTGCCGCTTCTTCGTTCGTAAGGGGGGACAGTAGGGCTTAAATCTGGTGGTGACCAAAGCCTAGTCTTGTTGTGTAGTAGCCTGCCGTTTCATACGACAGGCCAAAACCTCGGCGGGATCGCGACCGCATGTGCAAGTGAATCGCGCGTCCCCGCCGATTGCGGTTTTGTCGAGGAACACCATGGTAGGTTTAGTCGGTATTCCGGGAGGTACATTATTATTATCATTACTATCTTTCTCTTTCACCCCGGTGAGTCCAACATAACCCCTCCGCCCGACCCCGCGGAGGGGTATGCGTCAATGCTTTCCCCCACGTAAAAAAATGATAATTAAAATTAGTTAGCCTTACATACATCTGACATAGACATCCACCCTATTGTGGATAATACGCTTACGGCTCGCTTGTTCGTAAGCGGTTACTATTGGTGTATAGTCGATTGCAATAGTCGTTACGAAGCCTAGTAAACTATCGGTCGGTCAAAGTGTTAGTGACTTTAACTATTAAGAAATTCTGAGTAGCGGCACAGCTCGCCCGGTCGACAACAATAGGCTTGCTCTATTTTACGTGGGAACTCAAACAACAGTTGGCGAAATGCATTTCTGCCCAATTTTACGTAAGTATAGCCGTTAGATAATAATCTATACTAATATTATAAAGTGGAAAGATTTGATTGTTCATTAGTAGGTGTAGAAAAGAATGTTATAATCGGTTCAGTTGTTTTATAGTTAAATCCTTACGTTGTTTGAACCGATTTTAAAATTCTTTTCACATTAGATAGCTGCATCATCATCGAGTAACATATATTTTATTTAAAAAGTACTGTTGCTAACATAATGTATTCTGCTTTTACGCGGACAAAGCTGCGGACAAAAGCTGGTATCTAAGTGTATAATATGTTGGCACGTTACTTTAAAACTAGCCACTAATATATCGGTGACGCAGTAGTTTAACTCGTCGCCTTACCATTACCGCTACGTTGAGTGTTGTGGGTTCGATCACAGGACAAACGTTTGTCCGAGTCGCAAATAGTCGTTCCGAGTCTGGATGTGCTTTGTGGTCGTTGTTTGAATGTTTGTAAAGTCTCCCACGACACATGTCTAGTATGGACGTTGACTTTTAAAAAGAAAATCTTTTGAGGTCTTACTGATTGATACTTTGACATCCATAAATGGTACTTTGTGACCTAAATGAATAATTGAATTTTGCCTGCAACTATCTATTTATATTAATAACACAATATATTTGTAGCAGCCTCACTAATATTATAAATACGAATGTGAGTTTATTTGTTACGCTTTCACACCTTAACTACTCGATCGATCATCGTGCAATTTCCCATACACGTTGTCAAGGGAAATGAGAAGGACATAAGGTATTTTTCTTCCAAATATAAGTACTGCTCCCAAGGGAGTGAAGCCGCGGGCAAAAGCTAGTTATATGTGTAAAGACTAAGTGTTCCATACGGTTTCGGGTTGAGGTGTAGAAAATTAACATAACCTACTTTTATACGAGCGAAGCTGCGAGTAAAATTTAGTAATATATTATTATATCAGCATTAATTTGAAATCAAAAACATAGTTAATTATATTATTATCTTTTCGTTTATATCTTGGGCTTTAGGTGAAGGTTCGCTAGGCGTCTAAGTAATACGCAAAAGTAAAATGTCGTTGGATTAAAAGGGATGGCTCGGTTAATTATAATTTGACGCGTATATTTTTGTTGCCAGCCTAAAAATGTTACTGTGCTTAGGGTAACCTGCGACGGGATCTTTGGTAGAATTTTATCAGTACGTGCGCGTTTAAGCACCTGTAGGTAACAAAGCTTATTTAAATTGAAACATAATTAAATAGTTTAAGAATATCCTCGTCACTCTAAGGCAGTGGTCCGACCGCCGACGATGAACGAGAAACGAGTAGAACTAGAAACTATAAACGAGTTGACGATCAGCGGGAAGCCAGTGTGTAGTTTTGATAGTTTTGTCGCCGGGCTATAAGCGAGTGTGCAAGTGCGACGAGCGATTACTCGCGCCACTCGCCTGCGGTCGCTCAGTCCTGTGCAAACCTGCTCGCGCGACCACAAATTTCATCGCTGAACGAGTATCGCTGAGCGCGTTTATTTTTGAAAGCTCTTGTCGCTCAGCGACAACACTAGTAAAGCGAGTCGTCGCCGGCAGTGTGAACAGTCAGAGAGCAACTTTTAATATATGCATCTCTTTCGTTTACACGGAATGTATATTATTTGTGCGTTTCTTGCGAGAGAAAATGGCCAATAGTTAGTCGTTTTCTCGCCGGCGGTCGGACCACTGCATAACAATGGTATTTGTCAAGGTTAATAATCAGTGCTTTTATATGCTTTTACAGTCGAGTTCATTAATATGATGATGAGCTCGATGGCGTAGTGGTTAGTATAACCGACTGCTACGCTTGAGGTCGCGGGTTCTATACCCGCACAAGTCAAACATTTGTGTGCATGAACATGGATGTTTGTCTTAGTCTGGGTGTTTCTATGTATAATATGCATGTATTTACAAAAAAATATTATATATGTATGTTTATCCATTATCTAGTACCCATAGTACAAGCTAATATACGCCGCACGCGCTCTGTCATTATCTGTCTTACGCTCAGCGCAGTCTTAAACCAGGAGACCATCAAAAGGACATGTATTACAAATGAAAAAACACGTCATTTAACAGTGAGGGCAAATACACACAACATATTTTATTTCAAAGTAGGGTTCCAATGAATTGCCAGAAACATTGTCAGTAATATGTAACGAGAAATAACAGTATATTTTTATTATAGTCCAGTAATAAAGGTAAAGTATTAAGTGTTGCCGTAATTAAAAATACTGCAATGTTCCGCGGCCATTTTTTGCTGTTTCACTTTCCTGCGTAATTCTTTTTACTTCTGACATCAGTCTTTATTACGACCGAGATTAAAGACGACGACGAATGAGAGCTTGTAAAATTTTAACAGCGCGGTTGGCGTTAGTGGCTACCTCGTCTAGGTCTGGGTGTTAGTGGTTACCTCGTCTAGGTCTGGGTGTTAGTGGTTACCTCGTCTAGGTCTGGGTGTTAGTGGTTACCTCGTCTAGGTCTGGGTGTTAGTGGTTACCTCGTCTAGGTCTGGGTGTTAGTGGTTACCTCGTCTAGGTGTGGGTGTTGGTTGCGTCCGTTGTTTAAATTTTTGTGAAGTCCTCCGCGACACTGGGGTTATTCATAACGCGGGAGCTGAAACTAAGACAAAGTTATACGCTCTGGAACGCACAGTCTTTATACCGAACATGCAATAACATATTCTGCGCAACAACAAGGCTTTCAGGTCAAAATCAAAATCGAAAATAAATTTATTCAAGTTAGGTTACAAGGTAACACTTATGAATGTCAAAGTTATACAATTTTTTTCTGTGAATTTACATTTACTGCCACGTTCAGCAAAGCAAGGGTGTAGGGCTCATGAGAAGAACGGGCAAGAAACTCATGGCCACTCTTTTTAATCGCCAAGTTTACAATAAAATTTTGTTTACAAATCATAACTGTAAGGTGCTGCAACCATTTCTCCATGAATTACTACTGAACATACTTAAGCATTTAATAAAATTTGATGGTAGCCTCTAAAGCAGCAGTAAGGTTAGAAGTTATAAGTTCACTGATATTTTACAGGTAACAATTCTGTAGGTACAGTAGGTAAGAACTTTACAAATATTATATAGCATCGAGTTTACGATAAGCTATCGGTTTACAAGCAACTTGAGGGTGCAATGGAGAGAAACGTATTGGTTAATGATGCGTAGCGATCAATTCACTAACATTTAACTATGGAGGCCTTCGATCAAATATACCATAGATGCACATTCTCATACAAAAACCGCGTCAATATGTGGCACTGACCAATACTACTTACTTATAATTGTCTGCATTTATTATGCAATCCAGGAAATAAACCGGAATAACCATTGAACGCCCACTGAGAAACATTTTGTAATAGTTTAGTTAAAACGCGTCAATGTAAAGCGTCCTAAGTATGTTACTCGCGATACGCAAGCGTACTAAGTATATGGTACGGTCTCCACCGTAGTAGTGGTGTCGATTCGCTCTCGCTTACGGGCAGCGCACGCAAGAGTGAGTGGGACACGTGCATAATATAGCGCATACGACTGATTTATGCACAGTTTTGTTGGGGCCGTTTTTCGAGCGACGATCGTGCATCTATGGTATATTTGATCGATGATGGAGGCCTTTAATATTATTATAAATATTTTTACTTTTTCATCAGGGGTTCCTCTCGTAGACCCGTACAGGGTCTCGGGGCAACCAGACCAGGCCGTGGGCCTGTCTTGGTGGTGGTCGTCACCGCCTGCTAATACAGGCGGGTCACTTAGGTGGGCCCGTGCGGGCCCGTTGGTCAGTCCGGGCCGTCATAGCCGGTGGTTGGCCCAGCTAGCGTGGCGTCTGTGGTGGAACTGGTAATTGCCGTTGTGTGAAGTTGTGTTGATCCATCGTGGTATGAGGATTAGTCACCTAGACTCTGCGTTACCGAGTGCTAGGTAAAGGAGCTAAGAACTATGCTTCAATCTCTTGAAATGCGTATGATGGATGTTGGCGCCTTCATAAGTATTTTAGCTGAGCCCCTGTCTAAAGCAGCTATTTCAGTTTATAAGATAATAAATAAGGTTGACTTAAGGTAGAATATGAATAGTTATTAAGTTTAGGGTATAATGGAGTTGACATGGCTGTGTGTGGCTAAAAGCTCCCAAACAAAATTAGAATAAAAAAAAAATAAGAAAAGAGTGCTAGGTGTCCAGGGTGCGCCCGACGGTGGGGCTCTTGTTCGCTTTTACGTCGCTCGGGGAGGCTTCTCTCATGCACCCTACAGACAATGGGTCATTTGCTGACGTGCCCCACAAGCCCAGAATTGTGCACACTTGATGAAATATACCAAGCAATGCCTAATGCGATTCGCGTTGCCGAGCACTGTGCTAAAATCATTTAAAAACTGTTCCCATCGAAACGATAAGAAGAATAAGTATTTTAAATAGAATATTGTATTGATATGAAATTAAATTTGCTGGGCATACATGTTACAGCTGTTGATATATGTACAAATGTACATGTAGTTTAATTTAGTGCCTCAAGAAAGATAATTAATAAATTAATAAAGCTTATTAACAATAAAATACATCATTACAAAGTTTAAACAGTTACGAGATGCTTGTAAAACCCAGGATTCAACCTCTTCGTCTTAAATGTAAAAGTAATTAAAAGAAATGACACCTTTATCTCAGGAGTCTTTTGACCCACAGGGCGCATATTCAGACCCCAAGGTGTCTGCACACCAAGTTACAAGTCAAGCGGTCCAGTGGTTCCGGAGTTATGCCTGTCACACACAGACCCACACAGTGTTTTCATTAACCTCTTCGAAGAAGACTCAGAGGTTAATAAACGATGACTTTAAGGGTGGATTAGTTTAAAAACAGCAGACAATATTGTGTTATTATAAGCACTAATATTAACACACAAAAATCACCAATTTCTAAGAAGGAATCCTAGAGAAAAATCAACGGGTTGCACTCCGGGAGTGCCGGCAGAAGTGAAAACTTGAATATTAACGTTGTGCATTTTTGATATTTTGGAATGTTTAGGGAATAATTTTGCACGAATTGCTTTAATTATCAGTATAAAAGTATTATCATCTATTTGGTAAAATACAATATTCATTTATTGCGCTATCGTACGCAAACATGACAATAATTCTCCCTCCGTCTTACGAATTTTCGATCAGGTCACGTGTCCTGACGCGAGTTTGACATTTTTTACCCGTCACAAAAAAAGTGCACAACGCCGCTAAAGAAGATTTCACTTCAAAAAAAGTGTAATGTACCACCAGCTTAGGATCCAATAATAAATTTACTCAAACCGAAGAAAAACACAGCAAGACTTTATGATATTTTAAACTCATTCTGTGTTAATAGAAACACCAAAAAATTTAATTATCTTCGGGTACTTTAAAATAACTCCACTTGAAGATGACCGCCGTGCCATCTTATTAGTCTCCCCGTGACCATGGCTGCTGTAAAGCAACCAAACGGCGGTGGAAGTGTAAATATAAATCGTTTATTCGTTTAGAAATATAGTTAAAAGTGCTTTCAAATAAATATGTATACAGTTCTTTAATTTCATACATACATAGATTCACGCCTGTTTCCCAGAGGCGTAGGCAGAGACTAAGGATTTCCATTTGCTACGATCCTAACACTTCTCTGGCATCATTTAATTCCATATCATGTGTTAATTTCGCGTGACCGTTAGAAATAATTAGAAAATTTTAGTATTCTTTTATTTGTGTCTACGTGACATACATACAGAATTCTAACATAAGTATTTTTTAAGTTAATATCAATCAGTTTTTGTTTTACTGTTTTATAGGCACTAATAAAATATAATAACCGAAATCTACAAAGTAAAAAGAACTCCAGTCTATATCCGTATTATACACATAGATTGAAACCTTTTTTTTATATACAACTAAGATGGTAAACAAGTATACCGCCCACCTGATGGTAAGTGGTCACCGTAGCCTATAGACGCCTGCAACACCAGAGGCATCACTTGCGCGTTGCCGACCCTTTAGGAAAGGACGTGGACAGGAAAGGGAGCGGGATGGGGGAAAGGGGGCGATTGGGCCTCCGGTACTCAAACTCACCGAACGAAACACAACAGTAGGACTACTGCTATTCCACGTCGATATTCTGTGAGAGGGTAGTCCTTACCCGGTCGAGCCGGCCCATTCATGCTGAAATCAGCGAGGCTCTCTTTATCTTTTATTGCGCTTCTTTCTTCACATACAGTTCTCATTTTTCCAATGTACATGGCAATAACAATTAAAAGGAATCTATCTAAAAGCCCTAAGCTCACGTTACTTTCCCTTCAGCTAGCAGAACTACCTTCAAACTACAAATTATCCTTAATGTTACAAACTATTAGTGTTGCCGACAGTTTGGTGAATACGAAACGCTATCAGTTTTTGTGTGCCTCAAGCGTTTTGTGGTAAAAAGCTGTGCTTAAAGCCGTGGTACTATCGACGGCGATTGGCGGAAAGCAAGTACTAGAAACGACCCTTCAATACTGCTAATTGTTAGTACCGAATTGATATCAGAGTCAGCTGTTGTAATTTGAGCTTTAATAGTCTTTTCTTTTCGTGTGATTAGTGGCCAACCTGTTGTCAAGAGTTGTTCAAGCCGCCTGTAGGCCTCTGACATGGCTTAACGACTGCTGTCAATTTGACAACAACCGGGACCGACATTTTACGTGCCCTCCGAAGCACGAAGACGCTCAGATGAAATACCACTAAGCAGTCACCCATCTATAGTCTGACCGCACCCAACGTTGCTTAACCTCGCTAATCGTTTACCGATCAGTGAGTGCAACTGGCTATGAGCACCTCATTCGCTTTTTATAGGACAATAACAGTTGGTTGTTATGGGTACTGACGAGACCACGAGGGAGTGCGAGATGAGATTTTAGCAGATATTTTAAGGACACTTTTGCGCTAGTTATTTTATTTTATTTTATTATTCAGTGGAAAGCTTACAGCTATACGATACAAATAATAAAAAGTTAACGACATAAATAAGGCCAATGACAAGTTTTCACAAACAGCTAGACATAAATAAAATCACTCATACGTAGATAGGTAGATTCTAAAACAAACAACCGACTGCCACGCATGAGGTCGCGGGTTCGATTCCCGCACAAGTCAAACATTTGTGTGCATGAACATGGATGTTTGTTTCGGTATGGGTGTTTCTATGTATAATATGCAAGGATTTACAAAAAAAAGTAGGTATATATGTATGTTTATCCATTGTCTAGTACCCATAGTACAAGCTCTGCTTAGTTTGGGCTAGATGGTGTTGTGTATGTGGTAGAATATTATTATATTATATTAAACACATTTGTTAACAAAGAAATTATCAAGTTATCACACAATGTTTTCTTTAATGTAACTTTGGTGTTAAAAAGATCGATGTCTGCATTCCGGCATGTCACGATGTACGTGCGACATGACCTCATTAAATAGGAATTCTGCCTATAATTTGTACTTCAAACGGTACATGTAGCAGGTTTGAGTTGCGCAATAATGCAGATGGTACACCGAGGACAATTTTGCTCATCAACTCTGTTACATTAATCGAATTTATAAATTATTACTAAAATAATTTATAATAATAATAATAATATATAATATATAAATTATTACTAAACTATCCTTCTTCCTTCAATCCTGGGTTCTTTAAGCGGGGCGTGAAAAAGCATCTTCTCAGGCCATCAAAGTAGAGACCTCAACATCGCCTCGGCTACTGTGGGGGCGATGTGGAGGCCACTGCTCTTAGACCACACGACTGCTTACCATCAGGTGGAGTGTGGTCATTTTGACGAGCAAAATATAAAAAATAAAATAAAATAAAAAAAATGTGTCTTAAAAGTGTGTATACATAATTTTAATTTGTTAAATGAGTGCAGTGTTCGCCAACAAACTGTTACACAGTTTGGCGAAGTTATGTAAAAGGATAAATGTAGCACATTTTCTTTGAGTTAAATAAAAAAAAAAAAAAGCCCATTAACTACATTGAATAAAAACGAAATGTCAGCAATTCTGCGTCGTTCAATGTCGTGCGTTATGATGTATATATCGGGGAATCATTACAAATATTTACACTACGGACACCCTGACGCGGAACAACCTTTTGTGAATCACACAATTTTAGGTGCCGTCGATTAGAATTGACCTGCTCGTAACAAGGTGGCGAGCAACGAAAGGAGCGTGTGTAGTTGGAAAGTATGATAGTTTTGCTGCTGACCTTTGAGCGAGATTATGAGTGGATGATTACAAGCACCGGTTTTAAACTATCAAATAGTTTGTATGTGTAGTGTATATGTACTAAGGAAGAGCCAACAATCAAGCAGCTGTAGTGTATGCCGACGTGTGCGAGAGGTCTCAAATTCGGTTCAATATTTCTTTATTTCTTATTAAAGACAATTACATGTCGCTTACATAAGAACAAACAAATGCATTACACTAATTAGTCCGTTAACACAATACATATTATATTATGTAGGCATCAAAACAAAAACACAGAACAAAAGGTAATATTATAACTATGTGATACCCACAACTATGAATAATTTGTGCGGTGGTCCAAGTTAAACGCTTGGAATGTTTTAAAAGAAAAAAAATACCAACTATAAAAAATCAAGCCAAAATGGAATGGTCGTCATTAATAAGCTCAAGCACCCTTCTTTTGAAGACAAATTCGAAAGCATTACTAAGGTTTTTGTCAAATTATTCTCAGTAGCAGTGCGGCATCTGGACCTGTGTCAGGTAGACGACAATAGATCCATGTCCTATTATGTAATTAAATTCGATTATTAGAGATCTAAAACTATAATTGACAAAATGTGTAGGTAATATCTGCCCTACTTCGGAGATAATAATAATAATATTAATGTCCTCCAGACCGAATTTCGGTCACGACCAATCTGAACAGAGACTGGCCATCTGCGCAGGAGATTTTATAGTTCACAAGCGTGTGCGCAAACACAAGTGCACTCTCTATTCCTTAACTCTCATAATCCGATGGGACGGTAATCCGACACGACCGGAGAGAGATCAGGCGCAAGACCAACGGCTTTACGTACTTGCCGAGGCACGGGGGTGTCTAACACCGCCAACTTCCTAACTTTGGGTTGCTATTGAGATTTCTTAATAGAAAAACGCAATAAGTTTTTGTTGGCCCGACCCGGTATTTGAACCCGAGACCTCATGCATAGCTGCACCATGGAGATAGTGAATGTTCAAACAGCCATCGACTTGAGCTGAGCGGTCGGTTTTTTTAATGACTCTTTTTTTTGCGTCTAAATTAAAGCGAGTAAAAGGTTTGCGTTCTCCTATTAGTATATATATCTCTCTTTTAATTACATCAAATTTTTCATAATTTGTAACGTTTCTTAGCGAGAAAATAGTCGATCTTCAGTCGCTGCTTTGTCGGCAGTAGGACAAGGGTCTAAGCGTCGGCACGTCGTTAGTATATGTTCACTGGTTGAAGCTCTAGACTGGTAAGATGGTATTACTTGAATAAAAATGTCCTTGTTTTCAAATACATACTTTACTACATACATACATAGACAAAAACTTTGTTATCTATACAATTTCTACAGTTTCTAAACTAAATGTGTAATGAAGATTAAATACTTCAAATAACTTTCAAATATAATATTAATGTTTTAATAGTCGATTAAGAAAATTAAACTTATTTCAAATAAAATGAAAAAATCATAGGTACAATCTTGACGAACGTCTAAAGAATTAACTATTAAGTTATGTTCCCATAATAAATAATTAGGTATATTCCTAAAATGAAAAACATACCTATATAATATACATACATAGATTCACGCCTGTTTCCCAGAGGGGTAGGCAGAGACTACGTATTTCCATTTGCTACGATCTTGACACACTTCTCTGGCTTCATTCACTTTCATCACATTCCTCATACACGCCCGTCGGTTCAAGGTGCTCTTAACCTGGCCTTTGTCCAGAACGCCTCCGATCTGATCGAGAAACGTTTGCCTAGGTTTTCCCCTTGTGACTGTTCCATTCACTTAACTAAAATAAGTGTTAGCGCGATAACGCATCGCATTTCAAGATGCCAGGCTTGTAGACTACTACTGGCTGTCTATCACTTGACGACTCTAAGGGCTTGTCTTACCACTTTCAGATAGCATTTATCTATAAGATAAAAGTCTCACCATCTCTCTTTTTTAATCTAACATGGGTGAGACAGCATGCTATTTATCTTTCGGATATCTTATGTGGGGGCCAGTCAGTGCAGACCGGCGACACTTCGACCCAGTGGGATCTTTTGTGTCGACACTCTCCCAATAACGACTGGTTCACGGACGTTCATGGCAGCCGGGGCCAACGGCTTAACGTGCTCTCCGAGGCACGGAGCAGGCGATAATTGTCAATCAATAAGCATATAATTTCGAAAAGTCATATAACTTCCGAAAGTCTGAGGTGCGCGACGTGGGTTCGAACCCGAGACCTTCAGCATTGCAGTCTGTTGGTCTCCCCACTGAGCTATCGCTGCTCTATCTTTCGGATAACTTTTACTTGCGGAAGATAGTCTGGTAATTATTTAGATATTGATGTGTTTCAGCATCGATTGTCCTTTGTACCTACTTACGTTTTTGTGTGAGATGATATTATCGATGGCTGACAATCGATTAACTTTAAATTATTTAATTCTTTAAAGAAATCGAAATATTCAAATAAGGCGATGATCTATTATAAATGCCACGCCTGAGGTTGCGTGTTCTATTCCCGCACAAGTCAAATATTTGTGTGCATGAACGTGGATGTTTGTCTTGATCTGGGTGTTTCTATATAATATGTATATATATACAAAAAAAGTATATATGTGTGTTTATCCATTGTCTAGTACCCATAGTACAACCTCTGCTTAGTTTGGGCTAGATGATGTTGTGTGTATGTGATAGAATATTATTATTATTAGGTATAAATATTTAACGGCAATTTGTAAAGAACAGCCAAATTGCCGCTCTAGTTCGTTTAAACCGGTCCTTAAACTTATGATTAGTGGCTCCACCTGTCGCAATTCCGTGACATTACACACGATTTTTACATGGAAAGAGAAGGAAAATCAGCCGCGTCTAATAGGGTGTAATCGTAGATTTTGGTAAGTTATTGGCTATTAAATTATTGTTTGTGGCGTGGGTCACTTATTAATCTTTCTATGACCATGAACTATGTTTTTTATGGCCTGTGGTAGTGAGTGAACAGACCTAGTTGATGGTAATCAATTAGGTCACTCTTAGAACAGGAGCTGCTTGGTCGCGTTCAGAACAAACATGGCTTGTTCTGAACGCGATGAAGCAGTACCTGCTCTAAAAGACGGAAGGGTTAAGTCATTCAGTCTAATGGTCGATTAGTCTAATACAAAATAACATTATAAAAACAGGCAAACACAGATAGGATACATCATTAACAATAATTGCTGCGTATTTATTGAAATACTAGATGTGCCCGCGGTTTTACCCGCGTTTATCGTTACTGCGCCGCCCCCGTGGGTCGTAGCGTGATGTTATACAGCCCATAGCCTTCCTCGATAAATGAGCTATCTAACACAAAAAGAATTTTTCAATTCGGACCGGTAGTTTCTGAAATTAGCGCGTTCAAACAAACAAACAAGTTCTTCAGCTTTATAATATTAGTATAGATGTGTACCAAGAAAATATTAGCAAACAAGCAGTGCAGGTAAGGTATGGCAAATTGACATAATCTTACCTTAACATAAAATTCACACGAGTGAAGTCGCAGACAGAACCTAGTTAATAATCCTAACTATCCTAATCCTATCCTAATCCTAACTAATATTATAAAAGCGAAAATGAGTTTGTTTGTTTGTTACATCCTAATCCTATCCTAATCCTAGCTAATATTATAAAAGCGAAAATGAGTTTGTTGTTGTTTTCACGCCTAAACCACTGAACCGATCATTCTGAAATTTTGCATATACATAGGCAGGTGTACAGAAACGGACATAGGCTACCTTTCATCCCGAAAAATTTACTGTTCCCGAGGAAAACAACAATAACGTTCTTATGATAATAGATGGCGCCACGTGTCTTTCGAATCATGATTGAATTATATTATTACAAGCAGAGTACAACCCGAATTGATTGTCAAATTCTAAATTAACGCGAGCGAAGCCGCGGGCAAAAGCTAGTAAATAAATAAATCTCAGACTATCATTAGCTATTTCAGTAGACTGCCAACTGCCGTCGATCCCTGGAATGTAAATATTAGTATGTAGACAAATATAGTTAAACAACAAAGACGAGACTCTCTCTCTCTATGGTCGGTTCCTCATGTCTGAGGATCGTGATCATCGTTGGATAATCCACACTTGGATCGAACGATTTGCCTCCATCGGTTTCTGTTCATGGCACTTCTGACCACCGAGCTGAGTTTGGTTAAAGATGAGTGCTTTACTTGATCGGTCCATCTGGTTGGGGACCGTCCTCGAGCTCTCTTACCCTAGACGAGACTACTAGCAAGAACTACTACGAGAAAGTTGAAGATATTCGGCACCGAACCTACTATAGTCTACCTAGATCTCGCTTAATTACGGATACGTAACAAAATTATCCGAGGCCTTACCTAGACTTAAATGAGTTATAGGAAGGTGAGCCTGAGGGAAAATTATCCCTCTCGATTAATCAGTTTAGTGTCTTAGTTCAGCTTCAGGTCAGCATCCAAATCCAATGCCTTACAGCCCGTTCCTGACTTCGGTCTTAGCGGCGAGCGGTGCGGCGAGCGGGGCGGCGGAGCGTTGTGCACGCCACTTACCCTCAGTAGCGGTTAGCGTCAGCGGCCCTCCTACACCGCTGTCCGCGCCGCTTTGTGTCGTGGCGTCGCACTCATTCGCTTGTACTTTTGTTCCCGCCGCTCCTCACTCCGCGCGCCGCTGTAGCGATTCGCTCGGAGAAAACCGCGCGCAATTTCGCTTTGAGCGGCGTCTCGTGGCGTACTTCAAACATTTTAATACATTTGATCTTACCGCTCGTCGCCCCGCGCTAAGCTGCCGCTCACAGCGGCGAGGTCGTGAACGGGCCGTTAGCAATAGTGATACCAAAGGTCCCGGTTACGAAACCTACCCCTAATACGATCGACGTGACTTACTGACGACCTCGATGGCGTAGTGGTTAGTGTAGCCGACTGCCACGTCTGAGGTCGCGGGTTCGATTCCCGCACAAGTCAAACATTTGTGTGCATGCACATGGATGTTTGTCTTGGTCTGGGTGTTTCTATGTATAATATGTATGTATTTACAAAAAAGAAGAATATATGTATGTTTATCCATTGTCTAGTACCCATAGTACCAGCTCTGCTTAGTTTGGGCTAGATGGTGTTGTGTGTATGTGGTAGAATATTATTATAATTATTACTATTACTGCTAAACTTATAAGCTTAGGGGTTCCTAATTGTAAACATAAGTAGTATAATATGAGTGCACGGATGGCGTAGTGGTTTAAGTGGTCATCTCGCCGCTGACACTGCGCCGAGTGTAGTAGGGTCGAATCCCACACGGGACAAAACTGTGTGAACCACAAATGTTTGTTCCGAGTTTGAGTGTTCTTTGTGTCCGTTGTTTGAAGTTTTGTTAAGACCCCCGCGACACAGAATTTGTGTCAAGTGTGGGAGTTGTCTTTTCAAAACAAAAAAAAACAGACTAAAACAATAGTAATAATTTGTAACCCAAATAGCTAACAAAAGTTAAAAAAAAAACAACGGGTTGCACTACGGGAGCGTCGGCAGAAGTGAAAACTTGAATATTAACATTGTGCATTATTGATATTTTGGAATGGTTAGGGAATAATTTTGCACGAATTGCTTTAATTATCAGTATAAAAGTACTATCATTTATGTGGTAAAATACAATATTCATTTATTGCGCTATCGTACACAACATGACAATTCTCCCTCCGTCTTACGAATTTTCGATCAGGTCACGTGTCGTGACGCGAGTTTAACATTTTTTACCCATCACAATAAGTGCACAACGCCGCTAAAGAAGATTTCCCTTCAAAAAATTAGGGAAGTCTTTGGGGACTGGAAACTTTAAATATTAATCATAAGTACTTCATTATAAACAAAAAAAGGGGCGGGTCGGATTCCTGATACTCTCTTAGAGATTATAAAGGGGGTCAAAATTTCGTAATTTTCAGTGTAGGACGCACCATTTGTGAGATATTGTTAATATTCTAAAATAATTCAAAAATGGAATGCGTGGAAGCGTGACGATGACGCGAGTTCCATGATTTTTGTTCACGCAAGAAGTGCTCAACGCGCCTAAAGAAGTTTTCACTTCAAAAATCTTCTTTCTTTACACCTTATTATTTGCGTAATCTAGGCACTGAATGCTTATCCTCTTTGATTCAGTAACGCATATGTGAGTGCTTATACACACTGAGAACACTATATTACGAGTATATTCCACCAAAACCAAAAACTTAACAGAATAAAAACATATTCAAATAAAAGAAACAGGCGAACACATTTCATTTCTTTTGAAAGCTCGACATGTTTTTGAAATGTATGCATTGTGAATGCATTTTATACGTACACGTTTTATTTTTCCGCTTTTATATTACGTAGAAATTTCTCCTGTGGCTAAATAAAACGGATTTCAAGTTGACTGCTTTGTTAATCTTGTAGGAGCTTGTGCAAATGCTTACTGGCCGGTGACATCTTAAGTTTGATTGGTGAATTGGACAAAATGCTATTGAAGTTTTCTGTACGGCAATTATCAATAGCTAATTTTATGATTGTTATCTTTATCCTAGTATCGAAGTATTGTATTATAATGTGTTCGGTTACTTCGATATAATTACACTTTAGAACATTGAGACAACTGCCCCACAACAATCTTAGTCTCCCCGTGAACATGGTTGCTGAAAAGTGAGCGAAAGGTCGAGGAAAGTGTAAAATTAAAGCTACATCTAAATAGCTTAAATAGAAGTAAACAGTAACTAGTAAATGTGTTTAACAATAGTAGTTTAAAGTTTCAAAATTATGTAATAATAGTGTTTTATAAAAAAGCGATAGTCTCGGGTTCAAACCCACGACGCGCACTACTGACTTTTGGAAGTTATATGACTTTTCGAAATGATGTGCGTATTGATTGACAATTATCGCCTGCTCCGTGTCTCGGAGAGCACGTTAAGCCGTCGGTCCCGGCTGCCATGAACATCTATAGCAGTCGTTATTGGGAAGTCAGTGCCCTCTAATATCCTGACACTGGTCTAGCCTTAGGGTATCGTTAGCCTTCGGGTTGCGGAGGTCAGATGGCAGTCGCTCCGTGTAAAAACTGATATCCAGTCAAATCCGGTTAGACTAGAAGGCCGACCCCAAGTGACTTGGGAATAATAACTGACTGTTGGTCTCTCCACTGAGCTATGGCTGCTTTTTTATGTATAATATACTAGCATTGCCCGCGGCTTCGCTCGCGCTAATTTAGAATTTGCCAAACAATTCGGGTTGTACTCTGCTTGTAATAATATAATTCAATCATGATTCGAAAGACACGTGGCGCCATCTATTATCATAAGAACGTTATTATTGTTTTCCTCGGGAACAGTAATTTACGGGGTGAAAAGTAGCCTATGTCCGTTTCTGTACACCTGTCATATGCAAAATTTCAGGATGATCGGTTCAGTGGTTTAGGCGTGAAAAGGTAACAAACAAACAAACTCATTTTCGCTTTTATAATATTAGTTAGGATTGTATGTAATTACTTACAGAACATTGTTTCTTAATTAAACATTGTTTCTTATCTATCAGTTTTTAGTTTGTGAATGTTGTGTTTACCGCTTGATTGTGTACGCTCAAATAGTATATAGTAAGTATTTTTGAACATGTACAAGTTTAACAATTGTTGGTAAACCGTACCAAAATATATTTATTGTATATAAATAAATATCTTGTAATAGGAAAGGTTAGGGTCGTAAAGTAGTGACGGTAAATAGCGTCGTAAATAAAACATATTTTTCTTATCTTAATAAGTAAGTAATTGCCAAAAACAAAATTTTTCCAATTTTGTTTCCCACTGTGAAACAGAAATTTAAACATAACTTATTAAGTTTGCATGTCCATATCAATGATTTAGGTTGTTATATTTTTACTCGGTAATTACTGGACTAATTCGGATATGACATCAGCGCTCTCGAGAGCCAATTTCATAATTTTCAAGTCTATATTACAATAAAATTTGTTTTTTTTTGTATTCAGTATGAGCGTTAGGATTATCCATAAAATGTTAATAATTTTATAAAAATATACAGAGCCTATAGTTACTCACTGCATATTTACTTACCAATATAAAAATTTTGTTATCTATACAATTTCTACAGTTTCAAAGCTAAATGTGTAATGAAGATTAAATACTTAAAATAACTTTCAAATATAATATTAATGTTTTAATAGTCGATTAAGAAAATGAAACTTATTTCAAACAAAATTAAAAAATAATACAATCTTGGCGAACGTCTAACGAATTAACTATTAAGTTATGTTCCCATAATTAATAATTATATTCCTAAAATTAAAAATATACCTATATAATATACATACATACATAGATTCACGCCTGTTTCGCAGAGGGGTAGGCAGAGACTCCGGATTTCCATTTGCTACGATCCTGACACACTTCTCTGGCTTCATTCACTTTCATCACATTTCTCATACACGCCCGTCGGTTCAAGGAGCTCTTAAACTGGCCTTTGTCCAGAACGCCTCCGATCTGATTGAGAAACCTTCGCCTAGGTTTTCCTCATGCGACTGTTCCATTTACATTAGCCTTATAAACTTTCTTAGTCAGTCTTTCCTCGTCCATTCTTTCTACATGTCCAAACCAGCTTAACATACCCTTTTCTATTCTTGTCACTATATCCACTTCCATGCCGCATCTCTTTCTAATCACACTATTCCTTATTCTATCTTTCAGAGTCACACCACATATACTTCTCAGCGCTCTCATTTCTACAGCATTTATTCTGCTCTCATGCATCTTTTGCCATACTCAACTTTCTCTTCCATACATATAATATATAGTTATAAATAATAAAATAATCAAATAAAAGCAAATATAATAAAATCCCCTCATGTTTATAATGTTACTTTTTTTACTGTAATAGACTTGCGTTTGACCACGATCTCACCTGATCTTAAGTGAAGATGGAGTCGACGATGGAGCACGGTTGTCTAAAAGATACCTATTCACTCGCGACTTGAACACACCCAGATTGCACTCATCGGGAAACACAGACTTAGGTAGTGAGTTCCACTCCTTTGCGGTAGGCATTATAAAAGTGGAAGCAAAGCGCTTCGCGCGTAAATGTGGTATATTTACCAGGAACCTGTGCCGCTGGTCTGATTGTCTGGTCGTCCGATGGTAAAAAGGGGAAGGAGGAATCAAATTATGCAGTTCCTCTGCACACTCTCCGAAATGTATCGGATAGAAAACCGAACGACTGGCAACCTTACTACGATGCTCCAAAACTAATAATACTTAATACGCCACCAAAAATTCAAAAATCGAATATACTGCGTGCGTTCATATTATTTAAAAAAAATGCCAGCAGATAAAAAATAAAACACCTCTTCACAAAACAGCAATTAATTCATGAATCGAATAAACTGTGTCAATCTTTTCATATTCCGAAAAATAAAAAAAAAGGAATCCATCCACAAATTGCATTATAATGGAGGTGGTTCATAAACCGGCCAATGAGCGTGTTTCAAAATCAGCTGTTAAGGAAATCGCGTGCTGCCGCAGTGCGACTACCGATCGATACGACCGCGGTCGCTTGCACGCACTCCCTATCGCAGACCGTACGCGATAGCCACCTTCTTAATTTAGTTGGGTTATACGAATTCAAATTTAGGCGCTTTGAAATGGCGACTTGGCGTTGGAAGTTAATTGGGTTCTTTGTATGGGAACGATTGTTCCAAGTTTGTTTTTGGTTGTCATTTATTCTCGTCTTGTTTTTGGCTGCTGTTTTACTTAGGTATTATGTTTAGTTCGTGTTTAGTATTTAGACAATGCGTATAATATTATATAAAATTATATATTTTATGTATTTGGTAATATAAAGTCTACTTCACTGCGGATGTTATGCCAGCTCACACTTATTTTATGTATATTCAAATTCAAAACATATTCAGACTAATTCGGTCCAGAGAGTGTTAGCAGTACAACAGAATAATTATGATAACTTAAAACTATGTTAGTATTTTCACACACATACAACAGAAAAATAAAAAGATGAGAGGCGGCGTGCGTGTTCCCACGAGCGCCTCTGTGTCGTGTCCGTCTCCCCTCTAGGGGGGAGACAGTAGGGATTTCTCTTGGTGGTGACCTTAGGGTAGGTCTTGTCGTGTAGTGGCCTGTCGTTTCATACGGCGGGCCGAAACCTCGTCGGGGTCGCGACCGCATGTGCAAGTGATTCGCGCGGCCCCGCCGATAGCGGTTTTGTCGAGGAACACCGTGGTAAGTTTAGTCGGTATTGCGGGAGGTACATTATTTCTTTTCCATCTTTCCCTTTTACCCCGGCGAGTCCGACATAACCCCTCCACCCGCCCCCGCGAAGGGGTATGCGTCAATGCAAAAAAAAAAGATAAAATACAATAAAAATAAAAACAAGTGTCCTACAGAGTATACATCCTTATCCAGTGCCTCCAAATAGGACTATGGATGCATTCAGCAATAACTTTCAGGTAGCTGTTGGGACTGTCCCTCACCCTTCGCATCAGCGATGCTGCTCTCTTACGTATAATGGCGTGAAAGCCGTCTTGAGCTTCAGCGAACATCGCTGACGCACTGCAGAAGCGAGGCAATCCCATCAGCAACCTGAAAGCATTATTATATATGCAACTCCTACAATAGGAGTAATACCTATATCGCGGCAGACTTTACAAACACTCAAACAATGGACACAAATAACATCCAGACTCGGAACAATAATTTGTGAATCACACAATTTTTGAAGGGAAAACTTCTTTAGCGGCGTGGTGCACTTTTTTGTGATGGGTAAAAATGTTAAACTCGTGTCACGACACGTGACCTGATCGAAAATTCGTAAGACGGAGGGAGAATTATCATGTTTGTGTAAGATAGCGCAATAAATGAATATTGTATTTTATCACATAAATGATAGTACTTTTATACTGATAATTAAAGCAATTCGTGCAAAATTATTCCAAAATATCAAAAATGCACAACGTTAATATTCAAGTTTCCACTTCTGCCGGCACTCCCGGAGTGCAACCCATTGTTTTTTGTTTATCGCGTGTGTGATTCGGACCCACAATACTCGGCCAATCAATCTAAAGTTAGCAAAAGCGTGCTAAAGAACTGTTTACCTTCTTAAAGGGCGTGCTGTCTATGTTGTCTGTGGTTTTAAGGCTAATTTTACGGTCTGTGGTGTTCGGCTCACCTTGAACCGCGAAAGTCATTGCGAGAACGATTGTTTCGTAACTATCGTAATTTTCATACACACTTTTTACTCCTGCCTAAAACGCAAACGCAAAAAGTCTTATGACATAATATTGTCTTGTGTTTACACAAATGCTATACATCGAGTTAAATTACCGTTGCTTTTCAGCAGCCTTAGTCACGGAGAGACTAAAATTGTAGTCGTCTTAAAGTCTTGAAGTGCAGTTATTTCAATAAAACTAAGTGCAGTGATTTCAAGTGACGACCTCGATGGCGTAGTGGTTAGTGTAACCGACTGCCACGCCTGAGGTCGCGGATTAAATTCCCGCACAAGCCAAACATTCGTGTGCATGAACATGGATGTTTGTCTGGCCTACAAAAAAAAAAATGAAAAAAAAATGCTGTGGAGATCGAACCAACGGCAATTGGCGTAGTACCAGTGGTGAGGTTAGTTCTTTTACCTCGTCGTTATGCCTGCAGTCAGATTGATCGAGCCAAATTATCTCCTAAATGGAAACAAGGAGTCACACCCTTCAATACGTAAAGGCGTGATCCCCAGCTGTCATGAACTTCTATATATATGTACATGTAAGTGGATGCTCCTATTTACCATACTTACTGCTGCTTTAGAGGCTACCATCAAATTTTATTAAATGCTTGTGTATGTTCAGTAGTAATTCAAAGAGAAATGGTTGCAGCACCTTACAGTTATGATTTGTAAACAAAATTTTAGTGTAAACTTGGTGATTAAAAAGAGTGGCCATGAGTTTCTTGCCCGTTCTTCTCTTCTAAATTGCGATCTACGGGGCTACGCCCGCAATTCTAAGTCCAGCAAATTTAAGTATCTGCATCCCCATGCAGATATTTAGGTACTTAGAATTATTACTGGATATAACAATCCAATAACAATAAAATGTGTAGATAAATTAACTTTGTCTATGTTTTCCATAGATATAAAAATGTACTAGCATTTTCATACTCATAGATATTGATGAAAACATTGTAAAGAGGATCAAGCAGAAAAATAAAGGAAAACGATCTGTCATTACTTTTACAAGATAATATATGTCTATTAACATTCTGTTTGATCACATTTCTAAACTACAGCAACTTGAAAACAGCAGATTATTTAAATCACTAGCGCAAATCTTCGTATTTTGCATCGCTCGCTCGGCCATGACGCGTGCTTAATTATCTGTATAGCTCTAGAACAGATTACAGAGAATTTTATCGGATGAAAATATCCGATATAGTCTGTAGTCGTACATCATTCGCTTGACAGCGCGGGAATTCCAATTAGGTTTCAAATATTTGAAATTTGAATATCAATTTTTATTGATGATGTGGTACGTACTTAGCACGATTTTGTTGTAATTATCTCTTTTGTTCACCTGTGTACGTGTACCAGACGAAAGTCTGGCGTTGGTTTTCAACTGGGTCAAGATAGATATCTTCACTAATACAGAGCCCAGTTGAAAACCAGGGCCAGATTTTCGTCTGGCATAATATGCTCAACTGGATATTGACACTACTAGACTACTGCCTACCCCTCTGGGAAACAGGCGTGAATCTATGTATGTATGTATGTAGACTACTAGACACTCAGTAGTAGAACCTCGCTGATTTCAGCATGAATGGGCCGGCTCGACCGGGGAAGGACTACCCTCTCACAGAATATCGACGTGAAATACCAGTATTCCTACTGTTGTGTTTCGTTCGGTGATTGAGAGTGCCGGAGGCCCAATCACCCTCTTTCCCTCTTCCCGTTCCTTCTCATTCCCACTTCTTTTCCTAAAGGGCCGGCAACGCGCAAGTGATGCCTCTGGTGTCGCAGGCGTCCATAGGCTACGGTGACCACTTACCATCAGGTATGCTTCTTTGCCAACAAGTCATATAAAAAAAAAATTGTTCTTTTTTCATTTTAGTTTCGTTCTTAAGTTTATTTTAATTTTTGTATAGGTACTTATTTATTTTTATTTTATACTTGTATTGTGTTTGTGGTATGTGTCAAATAAATAAATTTAATACATTTTATTTTGTATATCAGTTTATACATAATAGAGAGAGTTCTTTGTTACCGTTTATGTTTGTTCCATATAGATTACCGGGAAAATAACATTATAAAGATTTAAATCATATAGATTTGCCCTCGTCGCATTTAGATCGCTCGAAAAATGTCAAATATAAAGCATGATAGTATACAATTTTCATTATGAGTGACCATCATAATGCTTTTTCATTATTCAAATGTCATGATTACATTGTGCGTTTGAACGTAATACGGCGCATATATGCATTACTAAATCTTTACATTAGTATGTCAATTCTGAAAATACGTCACATAATTAATAATCTATTGTATCTGGTCACCGGTGTGCCACCGCGGTTTAAAAGGTTAACTGCCTCTACTGGGATTAAAAAGAGCACTGTTTTGGCCTCCTCTATGGTAATATATTTACGAAATTTAAAACACAGAACATCTAGACTTAGTACAGCTATGTAAGATACTCATAAATTGTGCTATTTATGGAGTGGACAAATCAATTTACGCAAATATGCAAAATATGCCGTTGCGTGTTGCTTTGACGCAAAAAATATCGCTGCATGCATCACCATGCACCATCGTTAGGCTTACGCAGCGTTAAATATGTGTTACAAAAATTATAAATGGTTAAACACATGGTATACTCACCACCTGCTCCAGAGTATTTTATGAATATAGATTTTGCCTATGGCTCCGCTTGCTTAAATGTCAATCTCAATTTTGTATCCCTCAGGAATTGTAGTTTGTTTTGATGAATCCTATATCCTTTTCTGTAACCTTGACAACGTATATGCTAAATGACATGATAATCGGTTAAGTTGTTAAGTCTGTGTTATTATGTGCGTATTTATTGACAATTATCGCCTGCTCCGTGCCCTAGAGAGCACGTTAAGCCGTCGGTCCCGGCTGCCATGAACATCTATGGCAGTCGTTATTGGAAGAATGTCGACACAAAAGATCCCACTGGGTCGAAGTGTCGCCGGTCTGCACTGACTGGCCCCCACATAAGATAAGATAAGTCTTGAAGGTGTAACAAACTCACTTTTTTTTTTGTCCCGTGTTTGGGGATTGAACCCACAACACTCGGTGCAGTGCTAATGGCGAGGCGAGCACTTTAACCACTACACCTTCCGTGCAATCAAAACAATACATACAACAATTGTTTTATTATGGGGTCTCCTAACACAGGTAATGTTTACTTAAAAGGAGTACCCCAACTACTGATTATAAAATAGCTTATAAGAAAACGATAATAAACAATTTTTAATTTTAATTTAATTTTAACAATGACATATTTAATATTTTTAGCAAGAGTAGGAAACATATTTATGCTATACGAAAATGAAAAAAAGTTACAACCCAACGGACTAAAATTATACATTTTATAACTCGTTGACATCTCGGGAGATTTATGTAGGTAACTCTGAAACCACAACAAGAATTTTATTTCATTGGACAAACTCCTGAAACTAATTTGCAGGTTTAATCATTCTTTTCTATGCTTTGTATCTCGGTAAGAGGTTTTGTGGCTCCTTGTAAAATATTGCCTACTTGATTTGTTTACAAATCCAACTATAGCTGTAGTAGAGCCTCGCTGATTTCAGCATAGATGGGCCGGCTCGACCGGGGAAGGACTACCCCTTATAGAATATCGACGTGAAATACCAGTATTCCTACTGTTGTGTTTCGTTCGGTTAGTGATAGTGCCGGAGGCCCAATCACCCTCTTTCCCCCTTCCCGCTTCTTCTATATAGATATAGATTTTATTTTTTTAAATATGTTTTCTTTTATATATTTAAAATGTAATTATTATTGAAAAATGTATCAATAAAGAGAATAATAATAATAACTTTATTTCAGATAAAATCTATATAAAAAGATACAATTATTACATAAAAATTAAATAAAATTTAAAACTTACGCAGTCAAGATAGTAAAGCATAAACTGAATGTCTAGATATAATACGTCAAGGAATGTCTGCGCGATGAGGCCCAAGTGCTGAAGTATTCATAAAGCGTGAGAAAAACCAGCCACAGTTAAGCACCAGCTTGTGTTACTGTAAGTTAAAGCACTCTTTGAGAATAACAAGAAATATTACAAGTGACCAACCAAGTTCAATTATTGTTACCATCTGTTAAATATTGAACTGCTAACAAAATAACTATATGTAGGGACACTGCTGACGCTTTAGTTTTGTATAGTCAGGCGCAAATATACAGTAGCGCCGAGCGGCAGTCGTCTCCCCGCAACCACTGAGTGAGGTCGTAGCTCAATATGTATTTATTTTCTATATAACTGGTACCAGCGAATATACACCCATATCTACAATGAAGCATTTCATTTGTACACCTACAACAACACATCATTAACGCCTACGCTGTATAAGATCATTTGGCTGAGGGCACATGCAACCAGACTTTTTTCTATAAGATGTAAAATTAAAATGTATTTACTTTGTATTTTTTCCTATTGTCTGTACTCATATTATAAACTAGATGTGCCCGCGGTTTCACCCGTGTTTATGATTACTGCGCCGCCCCCGTGGGTCGTAGCGTGATGTTTTATAGCCTATAGTCTTCCTCGATAAATAAGCTATCCAACAAAAAAAGATTTTTTCAATTCAAACCAGTAGTTCCTGAGCTTAGCGCGTTCAAACAAACAAACAAAGAAACTCTTCAGCTTTATAATGTTAGTATAGATAGGAAAGATTTGATTATGTTTGCAAGGATTTAACTCTTAAACTACAAAACCGATTTTAAGAATGATATCGCTATTAGAAAGCTATATTATCACCGAGTAAGATATGCTACTCTTATTTTTTTTAAAGTACTGTTTCTAACCTCACCTACTTTTACGCGAGTGAAACCGCGGGAAAGCTAGTTCAATATATTTCCGTTCATTCCTACAATTTCATAAAGAAATTAATTAAGCGTTAAAAACGCCGAATAAATTCGCACAAAAATCACATGCTCATTTCATTGGTAGATTATTTTAGTATATTTTAGTATATTAATAGTAGAGTCAACGGACTTGAGTGCTTGTCTAAAGTTCAGAATAACTGCTCCACGAGCGCTGACCCAGAAGTGTCTGTGAAGTGCAACTATAGGCGCATTACGCGAATGTAATCGAGATCTCATAATGGCAAACGAGAATCCGCTTGCTTTTCTTTATAACGAAATGGGTCGACGAATAATAAAACTTTTTGTTTTATATTGGGTCTGCATTGCCGACCAGGCAATGGTAGATGAATAGCTAAACTATAAAGTTGTTGTAATCCTAACTAAATATTATAAATGCGAATGTGAGTTTGTTTGTTTGTTACGCCGTAACTACTCTACCGATCAACATAAAAGAACAATGGCAGGTTTCTATAGAACGGTTAACCTGACATAGATTTGCGGCGTCTTGAAATGAAAAAATGTTAGAATGATAGGGGTTACACAGTATAATCATAACCAGAAAGTTTTTTTTTATTACGAAGCCACAAAAAAAGATATTGTCATTTTTATATTCAGAGGTTATATCTATCCAACATTGTAACAGGCCCTTTAAATACTTTTATGTATGATATGTTGTCCACCGACGATTATCCCTGAATGCACCATCGATCCACTCAAGGATAATCCTTGGTTAGTCTCGGCCCTTCTGGCCGGCCGACCAACGCAAGTCAGTCCCAACTCTGGCTTGCGTTGAGCCGGACCCAAGAGCGCCCTCAGGACTCATACCGAGAGCGCTCATGGGTTTCCACTCCAGCTAGACAGTGAAGGCGAGCCATTATTATTATTAATTAACGCATTCATTCATTTACGTTATTATAATGTCAAGCACACTGTCACCTACTGTGTTGTCATTGCTATTCTTATAATTACCGTATATTTACATGCTTGCAGTCTGACATAAACGGCAAACGTAGATATAATTAATTATGTCATTACTAATTGGTTATTTTGAATAATAATATTGGAATGCATTATTATTTTTGCCACTTTTAATAAGGTACGTTTAGTTAAATAAATCATCTAGTTGTATTTTTTTTTAAAGTTGCAACACTTATGGCACCTTTTACATGGAACAAAACCGGAAGCAATTAAGAGCCTCTTAAGTAAAACTATTTTTTGTGGCTTTGACAGCTTAAATTAAAATCGTAAAAATAAAGAACAAATAAAATTATTGAGTTTTGTATATGTCGGAATCTTAGACGCCGTCTAAAACATTCAGGTAAAAACTTGCCATGATGCTTTAGCATGCACGTTGTCAGGGGTACGGAGAAGGACATAGGGTGTATAGGGTACCTATCTAACTAGTATATGTAAAAAGAAGTCACTGAATTCACAAAACTGCAACTTACATAACTTCAACTTAAATCAGATACCCTGTAGAAGTCACTTGTACGGCTCATCAATAAGCTTAATCAAATAAACTTTATAATATGAATACCAAACACATACGTAACTCGTCGACGCAAACATGAACTTGTTTTCCATACATAAGTATGGGTTGTATAGTTTGCACTGGCCATGTTCTTTTGCTGTCTAACATTGTAGCATTTTCTATCGAAAAATCCGTCAACGGTTTTACTGCTCGTTAAAGAGCACGTCCCCATTCAGCACAAACGTATCGCCATAAGACCGAGGAGACAAAATATTAAATAACGGCCATGATCAGTGTGGTTCTTGACATAATTTTTCTTAAATATTCATCTAAAAAGTTCAGAATTTAAAAGTTATGATCCGCAATATAGGAAAGTTGGAACATCGTAATCGTAAAAGTTAATGGTTTTACGCGTTATATTCTTTATTTACTACGTGTTGGTTCACATATTTGATTTTTATGCTTATGTATGGAATTTTTAAGACTTCAATCTAGTATTGAAATGCCCTCCGTAGCATATTCTTAGTAACGGTACGAATTAAATAAACTGCATAAACTTGTACATACATCTGGTGTAGTAACACAGTTACTGCGTTTCCCGGTGAATAAGAATTCCGGGCTATACGTACTTCTCCCTTTCCCTGCTTTTATTTAAAGTCAAGGTCAAATCATTTATTCATTTAGGTTACACTTAGTAAGTATTTTATTTTTCAAAATACCTATAGGTACACGTTCTTATACAAATATTATAACACAGCAAAAAAAAAGTACATATATAATGAAAAACGAGGTTACCACTCAGGTTTGTTGTTGGTTTGCGGTTAATACCTCAAACCAACCCTGATGTTATGTGGTAACCCCAAGTGACGCCCGGACATACATCAGCTACTCTTTAATATTTTACAAATTCAAAAAATTAAAAAAGTACATACGTAAGATATATAAATGATAATTGATGAGCAAAGGTATATTATTAATATATATAAAATATAAATTAAATAAATTGGCGCAATAGTATGATGTATATGAGTATATTATTCAAACGTCAAACGGGTTAGTGAGTTGACTTGACTGAATTCTATGTTAGTTGCTAGGTTCTGGCAAATTGTAATTTCATGTGTACTAGTAGACACATTAAGTTAAGGTACTTTCAACAGGATCGACACGCAATGGTCATCCAAAAGCTTACCCACATCGGTTTTATAATTTCCATAGGAATATATACATATTTTTTAAGTGAAAGAAGTTCTTTAGGCGCGTTGAGCACTTCTTGGGTGAACAAAATTCATGGAACTCACGTCTTCGTCACGCTTTCACGCTTTATTATATTTTTTTGAATATTAACAATATCTCAGAAATGGTGCGTCCTACGCAAAAAATAACAAAATTTTGACCCCCTTAATAAAACCTAAGAGATTATCAGGAACTAACATACGACTTTCTTTTTCGTTTATAAGGAAGTGTTTATTTTCACTTCTATCGGCAGTCCCCAAAGACAGCCCCAAATTTTTTAATAAATAAACAAATCAAACCCGGAAATAATAATAAAATAGCCCAGTTTTAAGAGTAGCTCTGATTAGAAGAATCATTCTTTCTTTGTTAAGTTGTCTTGTGAATGTGATGTCGTTAACACTTCTCAATACTTATCATTAATTTTCGAATTAGAACCTAACTAAACTTACCTAATTCGAAAGTAAATAGTAATGTCGCTTGGAGTAATTCGATTTAGATATTTGAGGGTAGCTACAAGTACTCCTAGGTAAATGAGAGAGCAGTCGTTTCGTGGGAAAACTAATATTTAGCCAGTATCTGGTTGGACTCTAAGCCGATCCCAATATGCTTGGAGATAATTAGTCTAGGAAGAACAAGTATCGCTCTTCAGATATAGGTTTTGGGATTCCTTAGGCGGGCGGACTGATTTAGTTGAACTAGCCGTCGCCTAGTGCTCGAAATTCGACCAAAGTTAGCCTGTAAGATATTGCTGAAATATGTCATTATACTCGTATATTGATATATGTAAGCATATTTACGTGCTTCAACTGCGTGTGTCAAATGCATGGTTGTGTGCGTGTAGTGTTTTTTCATTAACTTAATGTATTTTTAAGCATAATTTAAAAATATATTAGCATTCGTCACTTCTTCTCTGTATAAACTATAAGTGTGCGAAATTTCATACTCCTCCGTCCGCCCAATTTTCGTAAAAAGGGATCCAAAGTTTTCGCTTCACGTATTAATATATAGATAAATTGGGTGGTTTTGTACTTAGAAAAATTATTTAGTTTTCTGGTAAACCACTTCATATTATAAAATAAAGTCTCCCGCCGCGCCTGTCTATCTGTTCGCGATAAACTCAAATATTCTCCTAAAGGCTTAGACGAACGAATATTACTCACATATTTAGCCAGCTGTTTTTAAGTTACTATTGCCGTTTATCGGGCACATTGCCGAATTTATCGCTGCTACTCAAAATTCACTTACAGAAATAACCCTAATGTGAGTTTGTTTTTTACGCTTTCACGCCCTAACTACTCGACCGATCATGACGAAGTTTCGCATACACGTTGTCAGGAGAACAAAAAAGGACATAGGGTACCTTTTATCCAGAAAAGCGTATTGTAACTAACCGAATCTAGCCTACATTTACGCGAGCGAAGCCACGGAAAAAATCTAGTATGGAAATACTAATTCCGATCCAGAAATCCTACTCATGTCTCTACTTGCTTTTCGAGGCAATAACCGTAAAAAGAGTTAGGTACATTTATTAGTTATACTTTTTGGTACAAAAACGGACGTATAACCAGGCGGAGCGCAGGGCAAAAGGTAGTACAAAAGTCCTCAGGTATGACAAATATGCTACTCGAAATGGGAATAAATGATCCAAATGCCGTATTTAATGACCTAAGGCTCGAATAATTTGGTGGAGTACTCGAAAGGAACTCACTTCTATAATACTGGATCTCGAATGTTACTCACTTTAGTGAGAAGTAAGAAAATCATAGTATATTTCATCGAGTGTACTGGCCTTAATAGTTTTGCTGGTATATTTTTTGCTGTGCAACATGTCACTGACAGGATTAGAGGCGTGGACAAGTGTCATACGTTTAGTTTGGATGTGGACTTTTTGTGACGAAGTTTGATATAGTTTTTAGGTGTCATAGTCGAGAGAACGTGATGATAATATGAGAGTTGTTCTTGTGCTTCGAGATGGTTAAAGATCTTTTTTGTATATGTTTATCTTTACGCCTGTATACTCCTAAAGGGTTAAGCAGATAAGGTTATAAACTGCAGTTTTGTTTTTGTAGAATTTGTAATGTTGGTATTATTAACTTTTGGACAGTTAAAGAATTTCTATCGAATAGTCTTTGTTATTGTTTGGCCGAAATCTGAATAGATAAATATATAAGAATTTAGCCCACATATGCTATGACAGGGTGATATGGCGCTCTTAAGGGGAAGGCTATGTCCAGCAGTGGACTATTATAGCCTGATGAATGAATGAATGAAATGCTTGACGTTTCAAATGGCGTATGCTTCTACTGATAGTACCTACTTCCAGAACTTTTATTTAATGAACCAAACAAACAGTACGAACACTAATATTGAGTTAGGGTACGATAGGGTTGTGTCCAGTCCTCGCATAGGAGTTTTGGTTTTCATTGATTAGTGCAGACTACTGAGGTATTACTAGTTCCAGCGGTCCACCTTCCATTCAAGGCAGAGAGTTGTCACAGCGTGGTAGGTTTAGTCGGTAGGACCAGGGACTTCCCCCTGGTGAGTTCGATTTACCCTCTCCACCACCCTTTTCCCGCGATGTGATATGGTAGATACTTTTATTAATCTATACCTACTAATATTATAAAGCTGAAGAGTTTGTTTGTTTATTTGTTTGTTTGGTTGAACGCGCTAATCTCAGGAAATACTGCTTCGAAATGAAAAAATATTTCAGTGTTAGATAGCCCATTTATTGAGGAAGGCTATAGGCTATATAACATCACGCTATTACTATTAAACTATTAAAACTATTTATACTATTACTATACTATTGTACTATTTATATTTGTGTTTACACTTTCCCCGACGTTTCGGTTGCTTTTCAGCAGCCATGGTCACGGGGAGACTAAGATGGCAGTTGTCTCAATGTTTCAGTGTAGTTATTTCAAAGTACCCGAACATAATTTAATCATGGGTGTTTCTATTTACACAGAATGAGCTCAAAGTATCATGAAGTCTAGCTGTGGTTTGCTTCCTCTTGGGTTTGACTATTTGAATTACTGGATCCCAAGCTGGTGGTACATTCCAACCATCTTCTCTATTGAAATTAGGGTGTTTTTTGATTTCGATAGCCTCGCGAAGCATCCTTGGTAGGAATCGGTGTTCTTTAGCGAGCATCTGTGATTTGTCAAATCTCAGGTAGTGGTTGGTCTCCTGTTGCACATGTTCACACACAGCAGACTTCAACGAGCGTTTGTGTTTTACATCAGCTATGTGTTCTTTTATGCGGGTACCTATGCTTCTCTTGGTTTAACCAATGTATGAGAGTCCGCAGTCACAATCTATTTTATAGACCCCTGCATCTTGTAAAGGTAGTTAGCACTTGACGGATGGTAAAAACTGACTTATCTTCGTTGGCGGCTTGAAGTATGTGTTGATTGAAGCTCGCTTCAAGATATAGCCAATCTTGTCAGTGACACCCTTTACATAAGGCAGTATGGCAGGCTGGCGCTCGACTGTGGCTGGCTTTTATCGGGATCTGTGACAGCGACGCGGCTAAATAGTGTAACAGTTTTGAAAAATTTTGTAATAAAGTGTCAAATAAAGAACGCGATAAAATCCGTATATAGTAGTTTAATTTCTTGGTTATCAGTCAAATCATTACACTAAAATTTGATTCGAGATTCGATTTACGAGTCAATAAATAGTCAATTAAACACACCCATACACAACCTAACGTATATTCGATGAACACTTATCGAATAACGTTCAATTTCATTCGAATATAATCGAATGTTTTTCGAATATCACACATCACTAAATTATTATGATGGTAGTACATTAAGTTCGTGTTAATAGGTTAGCGTAACAGATGAAGTTGGCTCGCAGCCAAGTCCTGGGGTCCAGTTCGTGAGTAATAGAGAGATAACCGGTCTGACTAATGTGGGTCAGTAGGACCCCCAATTATTCAAATGTTTCGGATTCCTTTCAAAACAACGCATAACAAAATAGTATTGTTACATAAATAAGTTATAGCACTTAAAAGTGCATGGCTTTTTACGTAATAAAACCCTAACTTTAATAGTGAAGAAAGTCATTTAGTATTTTCTAATACCATCGGCACCTGTGCGATCAGGGACAAACTGTTTTACTAGTTTTCTAAGCTGACATGACTTAAATAAACATGTTATATATCACGAACTGAGATCATTATGTGAGATGTTATGTATTATATGCAATTATGCATAATGTTCGCATGGTTTCTGGCGGCGTAGGCGACGACTACAAAGAGATATAGAGCCAAAATTATACCACGAAGAAAATCTGCGATTTCCATTTGCTACATTCCTGGCATATCTCTCTCGGTTCATTGTGATAGATCCTTTATAAGCTTAGAATAAACTAACCTTTCTCTATAATGCCTCCGATCGCATTTGTTTGGTCAGACATCTGTATTTCCGACTCGATAGCGAATAAAATCATATTCGAGGATGAAATATTAAAATCAAATTAAAAAAAATTTTTTCGTAGCCCGTAATATGATATGACATTATACAAGGTTATTCTTAGTATAGTGAAAACCTCTCAGGGGGTAATTATACTTGTTATTATGAACATCTTTTGTTCTGAGACATTGCCGAAATCGCGAAAAAATAATCAGCTGTTCCATACATTTTGCCGAGGTCAAAGTCCAATTTTGTATGGAACAGCTGATATTTTTTTCGCGATTTCGGCAATGTCCCAGAACAAAAGTTGTTTATAATAACAAGTACAATCACCCCCTGAGGGGTTTTCACTTTACTAAGAATAACCTTGTATAAAAAAGGACCACCTTGTTGGTGCCATGCCATATTAGCATGCGAGTATAAGGGAAATAAATAAAAAAATAACAAAATCACCACTTCTATGGTGCCATTGATCATATTTGCATGCGACTACGAGGTCCTGGGTTTGGCATCCAACTTAGGCAAAGTGTTATTGGGTTATTATTTTTGACAAATCTATCAGCAGCACGCAGTCGGGAAATGTAATTATAAAATGCCTATTACGTAGGGTCCTAGAAGCTGGCGAAATGGGGGTGAAATACAACGCTAGCTACCCATTCAAGGATACAGTCGGTCTTTGCACGTAATGCATGAAATAAAGCGTACTTTTTGAGTAGGTATGTATTGCAAATCCATCCAGCCTGTAAATTCACGTACATTTCTCCCTCAAAAATTGTAACACACGTTTGAGCCGGGGTGGCATATAACGCATGCGTTTTTTCTTTGTGACTACGTTTTTCACGGCACCTACTGCATTTTACAGCGGAATACCATTCGTGCCTGTGATATTTTGTGCAAAAAGAAATTCCAAACTGAATTTTGGCCATCGCTTTTTAAAATATTATTATATTGTATCGGTAATGTTGTGGCTGCCATGTTGATTTCTGTCACTAGTCGGAGTTTATACTTGGGCTATAGTTTGAATTCGATACCCGGAGCAAGTAAAGTGTTATTGGGACTTTTTTAGTTTATTATCTCGCCCTATTACGTGAGTTAGGTTGTGGCCGCGGCCGAAGGCTTTTTAAAAAGAAACCACAAGGTGTGTTCCGCTTGAAGAGCAGATCAAGACTAACTTTATTTCTAAATAAAAGCTTGCGGCTAAATTACATTAACAAAGGATGTCTCACATTAATAAGAATCGTTTCTAATTACTCTTATCTCATAACGATAGGGCTGTTATGTACGGGCTAGTTATCTCTATATAACTCGTGGCACCTACACTTTAGCTGGTAAAATGTACTGTAAAGATCTTTTTTTTTAATTTTATTTTGCTCGTCAAAATGACCGCACTGCACCTGATGGTAAGCAGTCGTGTGGTCTAAGAGCAGTGGCCTCCACACCGCCCTCAGTGCATTTTCACGCCCCGCTTAAGGGACCCAGGATTGAAGGAAGAAGGAAACACGTGCCTTGGCAGAGAACTCCATGCCTTGGTCGTTCGGCAGAGGTATGAGGTATGAGAGGTATCTATAGCTTAAGGGAAATACAGGTGTGAGTTATTAGAGATTTTCAGTTACATTAAATACTATTTTATCTTTCTTACTTTCTAACTTACTATTTACGGCTTACAAAAAATGAAGTATTGCGTGAGGGTCAAACCCAGCGTACTAAAACTTGGAGAAGTAAAATGGCTAAATGACATCTTGAACTACTAGGTATGCTATTCATGCAGTGTAGATTTACAACGAAACAAAAAATACGAAATTATTAAAAATACAAGAAATGTATATTGTTGTTTGAAGCTATGGTGCTCGGTAGGGACTGTCATTGGGTATGAGGTCCCGGGTTTGTTGTCTGGGACCGGCAATATGTTATTAAGTTTTTCTATTAAAAGGTTCTCAGTAGCAATAGGCTCACCTTCTCTCATGGGACCTATGAGCATTGCTGGCGAAATGAGGTTATGATACTCCTCTACCTATCCCGTCGAGAATATACACTTGAGACTATGCAAGTAAAAATATGTATGTCGGCCACGATGGAGTAGTGGTTAGTGTAACTGACTGCCACGCCTGAGGTCGCGGGTTCGATTCCCTCACATTTGTGTGCAAGAACATGGGTGTTTGTCTTGTTCTGGGTGTTTCTATGTATATGAATGTATTTACAAAAAAATATATATATGTATGTTTATCCATTGTCTAGTACCTATAGTACAAGCTCTGCTTAGTTTGGGCTAGATGGTGTTGTGTGTATGTGATAGAATATTATTATTTACATACATACATACTTAGATTCACGCCTGTGTCCCAGAGGGGTAGGCAGAGACTACGGATTTCCATTTGCTACGATCCTGACACACTTCTCTGGCGTCATTCACTTTCATCACATTCCTCATACGCGCCCGTCGGTTCAATATGCTCTTCTCATCATTATTTATTATACCATTATATTTCTTAACGTTTTAGATCCGTACTTTTAGATTATATCACTGTCCAAACACGATAACGTTATATAATCTAGGTAATAAGGTTAAAACACTAGGTGTGACGTCATAGCTATATACATGCATATATATTATGAGCATTGCTAATTAAACTAAATTCATAATAGTATACTATAAATGTTCATCAGAGGAAATGCGGGTGGCGCTTAGTCCATAAAAACGTATTACTGTAACATTGTCTTATTAACGCGAATGTTATACTTCTTTTCCCTAGCCTTTATTGTTCCCAAGTCACTTGGGGTCGGCTTTCTAGTCTAACCGAATTTGACTGAATATCAGTTTTTACACGGAGCGACTGCCATCTGACCTCCGCAACCCGAAGGCTAACTATACCCTAAGGCTAGACCAGTGTCAGGATATTAGAGGGCTCTGACTTCCCAATAACGGCTGCCGTAGATGTTCATGGCAGCCGGGACCGATGGTTTAACATGCTCTTCGAGACACGGAGCAGGCGATAATTATTGTCAATCAATACGCATATAATTTCGAAAATTCATATGACTTCCGATAGTCAGAGTTGCGCGACGTGGGTTCGAACTCAGAACCTCTGCATTGCAGTCTGTTGGTCTCCCCACTGAGCTATCGCTGCCCTATATCCTATTCTGTGACCCTAAAAACGTGTATGCAAAATTTCACCATAATCGGTCGAGTAGTAAAGGCGTGCAAGCAACAAAAAGAAACAAACTCACATACACATTTATAACGAGTACTTCAAAGGAGTGGAACTCGCTACCTAAGTTTTTTTTATTATACAACTAAGGTGGCAAACAAGCATACGGCCCACCTGATGGTAAGTGGTCACCGTAGCCTATGGATGCCTACAACACCAGAGGCATCACTTGCGCGTTGCCGACACATTAGGAAAGGTAGTGGGAAGGAGAAGGAGCGGCATGGGGGAAAGGGTGTGATTGGGCCTCCGGCACTCTCACTCACCGAACGAAACACAACAGTAGGAATACTGCTATTTCACGTCGATATTCTGTGAGAGGGTAGTCCTTCCCCTGTCGAGCCGGCCCATTCATGCTGAAATCAGCGAGGCTCTACTACTTATAAAAGTCTGTTTCCCGATGAGTACAATCTGGGTGATTTCAAGTCGCGAGTGAATAGGTATCTTCTAGGCAAGCGTGCTCCATCGTCGACTGCATCGTCACTTTACCACAGGTGAGATCGCAGTCAAACGCAAGCCTATATTGTAACAAAAAGGAATATATCTACACTAATATTATAAAGCTGAAGAGTTTGTTTGTTTGTTTGTTTGAACAGCGCGTTCATCTCAGTCTCAATCTCAGGAACTACTGGCTGGATTTGAAAAATTATTTTAGTGTTAGATAGCCTATTTATCGAGGAAGGCTATAAGCTATATAAAATCACGCTACAACTCACAGGGGAGGCGCAGTAACGATAAACACGGGTGAAACCGCGGGTCTATAGTAATATTATAAAGCTGAAGAGTTTGTTTGTTTGAACGCGCTTATCTCAGGAACTACTGACTCGATTTGAAAAATTCTTTTAGTGTTAGATAGCCTATTTATCGAGGAAGGCTATAAGCTATATAAACTCAGGCTACAACTCACGGGGGTGGCGCAGTAACGATAAACACGGGTGAAACCGCGGGAACATCTAGTCTTTAGTAATATTATAAAGCTGAAGAGTATGTTTGTTTGAACGCGCTAATCTCAGGAACTTCTGGTTGGATTTGAAAAAATGTTTTAGCGTTGGATAACCTATTTATCGAGGAAGACTATAGGCTATATAACATTACCGTACGACCCATAGGGGCGGCGCAGTAACGATAAACGCGGGTGAAACCGCTAGAAATCTAGTGTTAGATAGGATTATAGAAGTAGTAGATAATATTATACCCTATTTATCCTTGAAGCGGAGACTATGTAGGTTTTATATATGTATAGATAATACGGGTCAGGTTTTGGCGCAGGAACTTTGCATTTGTTATCTGTTCTCTGACGTCACGTAAATGCAGTCTATGCTTATACAACCGAAACGATTTCTCATTCAGATTTGAACTATTCTTGTAGCTTTTACGAGTTCTGTGAGATTAAGTTTTCTGCATCTATATATATACATAATCTTATACTTATATTCCTGATGGGGTAAGCAAGGGGGTATTGCAGCTACCCTAACTAATATTATAAATGCGAATGTGAGTTTGTTTGTTACGCTTTCACGCCTTAATTACTCGACCGATCATCATGAAATTTCGCATATACGTTGTCAGGGGTATAGAAAAGGCTATAGAGTAGCTATCATATAGAAAAAAAGATGCTGTGCCCGAAGGATAGACATTTATTCACAAAATTTTCGTTAACGCGAGTGGCGCGGGTAACATCTATTGTTTATAAACATCGATCAAATATACCACGAGGTTTATAAATAAAACTATTTGCAAAAGTGAGCAATTGCTATAAAAATTTTAGCTATGAGAAAAAGTGAGGATTAATGAGATATCTCGGTATTTCCCTCACATGACATTTATTACGCATATAATAGTATCGTAGGTTTTATTTCACATTTTTAACATTATTTAACTAATTACTCTTTGTTCAAGAGTACTATATCCGCGTTCTTAATAAAACAGAGAATTCTACGAGTATTTTGGATTTAATAAATTTAAACTCTATTGCAATTACAACAAATATTATTTTACGCTTCATAGTCACACATACAATTAGAGTTCAAATTGCCTTACTTTTAAATGTAGACTTAGGTTGTTGTATTAATAACAGCGATATGATCTTATTTATTTCGTACTTTCGTCAGCTATGGTAGTAGGATCCTACAGAACACCAGCCAATCACCTTTTAACAGACCTAGTTCCAGCTGATACAGAATTTCTCGCCATTAAAACGCAATAACACTTTGCACAACGTAGGAATCGAACGCGAAACCTCACACACAACAGTCCCATAAACCACCACTAGCCAAACAAAGTCAGCATTTAATTAAAATTGCAATAATTAATTATTCCTTAATCAAATCTGTGTACTTGAAAAGCTAACATCAAATAACGGAATCTACCCTCGTACGTCGAATTAAAATGCCTTCAAATAAGGCTCTATCTGATGGGGTTGTTTCGCTCGGACACGAGCGCTCCGCCGACCGCATACTAATATCTGATAGGCCAAGCACAACCTCCATATAGTAAACGGAAAGATAATTTGTACTACAATCACAGACTGATTGCAATTCAATGTTGATTCTTATGATAAAGTTAAGCATGAAAACAAAAAGATGTATGTTGTGGAAGACAAGTTATACTAGCAGTAGGAATGATTCCTGTGTCGCGGGGGACTTAGGAAACTATTTATTTTTGGTCTCGTAAGAGGGTCGAACCCACAACACTTGTCCCAGTGGTAGCAAGGCGACAACTTCCACCGTTACGCAAACGAAGTCTTTAACGTATTACACCTTACGTTTACGCAGACATTATACATTGAAATTAAACTATTTTATACGGATTTTATAGAAGTTAATTTTCAAAACGCTAACTTGGTGCCATTTTCAAAACTATTTAAAAATTTATATTTATACAATCCTTGAAGTTTCGGTTGCTCTTCGACTGAAAAGCTACCACCATCTTAGTCTCCCCATGACCCGTCGGTCACGGGAAGACTAAGATGGTGGTCGTCTCATTATTATGAAGCGTAGTTTTAATAAAGAACCCGGACATAATTTAATCTTTGGTGTTACTTTTTATGGAGAATGTGCTGAAAATATCATAAAGTCTTGCTGTCTTATCTTTTAAATATAATATCACAGCTTGCTGTGTTTTTTACTTAGATTTGAGTAAATGAGTTACTGTATCCTAAACTAGTGGTAGATTGCAATCTCTCTCTAACTAAATTCTCTATTAAATTAAGATATTTTTTATCCCATCAGATATTTGTTAGACAATCCTAAAAGTGATAAATGCGAATATAAGTTTTTTTATTTGTTACGCTCACTCCTTAACTACTCGACCGATAATCATGAAATTTCGCATATACGTTGTCAGGGGTATAGAAAATGACATAGGGTACCTTTCATCCAGAAAAAATAACTGTTCCTGGAGGAAAGAACAGGCAATCCACAACTGTGCGTTTTACCAGAATTTTTTTGCCTCGCACGACTAAACTGTGGAATGAACTGTCGCCTGCGGGATTTCCGGACCAATATGACCCACAAACCTTCAAGAAAAGAGCGTACTCCTTTTTAAAAGGCCGGCAACGCACTTGTAACTCCTCTGGTGTTGCGGGTATCCATGGGCGGCGGTAATCGCTTACCATCAGGCGATCCGTCTGCTCGTTTGCCTCTTATCTCATAAAAAAAAAAACTTAACCTACATCTACGCGAGCCGAGCCGTGGCTAAAATTTAGTATACTTACGTATAGAGTCATTAGAACTCACAAAACTGCAGCTTACATAACTTCATATTTACTCAGATGTCGGAGCTACTTCTACGGCTAATCAATAAGCTTAATCAAATAAACTTTATCATATGAATACCAAACACATACGTAACTCGTCGACGCAAACATGAACTTGTTTTCCATATCCAAATACACTTGGAAATTGTGTGCAAATCTAACAAACTTTCCTCTTACTCATAGGAATATCTTATGAAATATTTGCGAGATAAATGGCCAATTTTATTCCTATCCAACGGAAAGGCTCATATTTTAGACGGAAGCCTATTTAAATTTAATTCTCTAGAATTTTTCTTAGGCTAAAAGCCTGGCTGGTTCTGTAATATAAGTTTATATTTATAGTTCATGTTTAAAGTGTACTGAGTTTGATTCATGGCTAGCCATGATTGAGATTATAATATGATAGATAATAATAATAAATTGTCAATGTAAACGGGTTGAGGGCTGGATCCCTATGATGAAAAGTGCTGATTTAAAACTTTGCTTACTTTGTCGAGAATATCACATCCACATGTTAGTAGCGGCGCGCGTCGTCGTCTTACTTAATAGGGAGCGAGTCTAATGTCGTTTACTGAATACATTGCCCGATTGTGTGTTACTAAGAGCACTCTCACACAAAAACTCAAAACAATATTACTCAGCCTGGGTATTGAACTTATGTTCACTTGATCTTAAGCCCAAGCTTGGGTATAAATGGAGCCAATGAAGATTTACTGCATGAATGGCGTTGCAGATCATCGATCGCCTTGTCGTCACCGCCGCGCTGAGTGTAGTAGGTTCAAATACCATACGAGACAAAACACCTAAAATAAGTATTAATACTCTCAAGAAAAGACTAATGGATGTATTGCTGGATGGTGTATGTGTCGTCTAGCAGTGCAACTATCAGTCAGTATATATAAAAATATATAAATTGTATGTAAAGTATGTCATATGTTATTTTGTTTTTAACTTTAAATATTGTTTCCTTTTTTTTAAAACTATTGTGAGCTGAGCTATTTTTAATGTATGGTGATAATTTGTACTAGAATTTAAGAGCGTGGCTCGCCGTTAAACTTAACGTTTGGCGAGTATTATGTATAATGTTACTGAATTACCACTGTATTGTATCTAAATAAAAAAAGAAAAAAAAAAGACAAATATTAGTGTGTATTGATTGTTCTCGAAGTCGGGATGTATTTTGTGTACGTTAATTGAATGTTTGTAAAGTGCTGTCACATGGTTTTTATGATCCACAAATAATTGTTCCAAGTCTGGGTTTTCTTTATGTCTGTTGCTAGAATATGTGTAAAGTTATCCGCGACACAGGAAATAAACATAAAAATAAAAGAGATAAATTTACGGAAGCAGCTAGAATATTTGTAAGAGCTAGTTAAGAACTTACACTATATTGCTTGTGTTAACAGTTGGTTGATAGGGTTTTGTTGCTTGTTTGAGTACACATGAAAACACTTCACCGTAATAGATAAAATAGTTTAATGTTACGTGTTCAAGTTATAGAAAATATATAAAATAGTGGCGAGTCTTTCACTAGTTGGCAGTAAACTGTGTACTAGCGTAATAATTAAAAGTATTAATATCTATACTAATATTATATTCTATACTGCTATTTCACGTCGATATTCTGTGAGAGGGTAGTCCTTCCCCGGTCGAGCCGGACCATTCATGCTGATATCAGCGAGGGTCTACTACTTATAAAGTCTGTTTCCCGATGAGTGCAATCTGGGTGTCTTTAAGTCGCGAGTGAATAGGTATCTTTTAGGCAAGCGTGCTCCATCGTCGACTGCATCGTCACTTTACGACAGGTGAGATCGCGGTCAAACACAAGCCTATACGTAACAAAAATAAATATATCTATACTAATATTATAAAGCTGAAGAGTTTGTTTGTTTGTTGAACGCGCTAATCTCAGGAACTACTGGTTCGACTTGAAAAATTTTTGTATTGGATAACCTATTTATCGAGGAAGGCTATAGGCTATAATAATATGACATCACGCTACGACCCACAGGGGCGGCGCAGTACCGATTAACGCGGATGAACCGCGGACACATCTAGTTTTTTTATATTTATTAAACGTCAAATCCCGCACTAGGAACCCATTGATGAGTCAATTGAGATTTGTGAACTTTATGTCCATAAATCCCCATTGCGATGTTGATTATTAGTCAATGGGGATTTGTGGACAAAAAGTTCCTAGATCCCCTGTGATGGGGATTCTCAATGAGGAATAACCCGAATAATTCCTGTGTCGCGGCACAACTTTACAAACATTAACAACGGACACTCTAATTAGGTATGTTGAGTAGAAAAGGTGATATCCTAATCCTAACTTCCTAACTAATATTATAAAAGCGAAAATGAGTTTGTTTATATGTTTGTTTGTTACCTTTTCACGCCTAAACCACTGAACCGATCATTCTGAAACTTTGCATATACGTTGTCAGGTGTACAGAAACGGACATAGGCTACCTTTCATCCCGAAAAAAATTACTGTTCCTGAGGAAAACAACAATAATGTTCTTATGATAATAGATGGCGCCACGTGTCTTTCGAATCATGATTGAATTATATTATTACAAGCAGAGTACAACCCGAATTGATTGTCAAATTCTAAATTAACACGAGCGATGCCGATGGCAAAAGCTAGTAGTTTATAAGGATTTACGCAAATAAAATGCCGGGCGAAGCAAAAGAAATTGCGGGCAAATACTACTAGATAATAATAATTGAAAAATTACTCTTGTTAAAAGTTTAAATCCATTCAGATTGATATTAAAGATAAAATTGTCTGTTCTTTTACTGAAGAAAGTAGATCTAGATACTATATAAGTTTTTGTTCTTTGTTTTAAAGCTAGACTGAATTGTCAATGGCCATTTAAAGGGAAGTTACAGCATACCTCACTGGCGCAGTTTTTTAAAAGCGACTACAGAGCATGAGGATTCAGGTCAAATTGCCGGGCCGCACAAAGTGTAGTTGTTTTTTTGAAGTGAAAACTTCTTTAGGCGCGTCGAGCACTTCTTCGGTGAACAAAAATCATGGAACTCACGTCATCGTCACCGAACGCTTTCTATTTTTGAATTATTTTTGGTTTATAAAGAAGTGTTTATGATCAAGGATTAAAGTTTTCACTTCTATCGGCAGTCCCCAAAGACCCATTTTTTTAAGTGAAAACTTCTTTAGCGGCGTTGTGCACTTTTTTGTGATGGGTAAAAAATGTTAAACTCGCATCAGGACACGTGACCTGATCGAAAATTCGTAAGACGGAGGGAGAATTGTCATGTTTGTGTACGATAACGCAATAAACGAATATTGTATTTTACCACATAAATCATAGTACTTTTATAATGATAATTAAAGCAATTCGTGCAAAATTATTCCCTAACCATTCCAAAATATCAAAAATGCACAACGTTAATATTCAAGTTTTCACTTCTGCCGGCACTCCCGGAGTGCAACCCGTTGTTTTTTTTTGTCAAGAACATCTTAGCGGCGGCACGGGATCTGAAACTGTGTCCAGTAGAGTCCAATACATTTGACTGTGGTAGCTAAAACCATAGCTGGCAAAATGCAGTTGTAATACAACGGCCTACCATGAAAATTTATATACGGAAGTTCTGGTTGAAAGTAAAAATACTTACCCCGCAGTATCTTCGGTATTCTTTCTTTCAAAATTACATTACTCCCTTGTTCGGTCTAGTACATGGAAGGGTTTAATACAACCACGAGGTGACGTACCGGAATGACTGTGTTTCACGTTAGTAACAGTCGGCCTGAAATTTCAGCGTTTGCGTTTAAGGTAGTACTTGTCTGCTTACCCTTTTTGAAATGTAGACGTAGGACAATGGAAATTTTAAATTTAGTTTTATAGTCAAAGTCAAAGCCAAAGTCAAACATCATTTATTCATCTAGGTCACAAAGTAACACTTATGAACGTTAAAGTATGTAGGTTAGTGAGTTTACTAAGTTACTGAAGCTACATTTAGGTTAGTTGCTATAAAATTACTCCCGCACTAGGAGTGAATCCTGTGTCGCGGGAGACTTTACAAACATTCAAATAACGGACACAAAGAACACCCAAATCCCGAGCAATCATTTATGAATCACACAAAGTTTTGTCCCGTGTGGGATTCGAACCCACAACACTCGACGAAATGGCAGTGGCGAGGCGACCATTTAAACCACTACACCATCCACGCTGTCAAAATAAGTAACTATCCGTGAATGATATAGATGTCTATTTCGTGCAGGAGTCGAACTTGCAACACGCCGAGTCGGTGAGGCAACCACTTTCCCAATGCACCAAACGCGCAATCAATTACTCATACGTTAAGTTTACATAAAGGTGCGCATAAACTGAGGCGTTCACTTCTAACAGAACATTTTATAAATTTAAATTAAATTAACTACTTTACACGGATTTTATTGCGTTGTTTATTTTAAAACTATTATTATGTTACATTAGAAAAATCTGTATAAAGTAGTTTATTTTCAATGTATTACATTCGCGTAACCTTAAGACAATATTAAGGACATTTATATGTTACTAGATGTTCCCGCGGTTTCACCCGCGTTTATCGTTACTGCGCCGCCCCCGTGGGTTGTAGCGTGATGTTATATAGCCTATAGCCTTCCGCGATAAATAGGCTATCCAACACTAAAATAATTTTCCAAATCAAACTAGTAGTAATCACGCAGAATAAACCAGGAGAAACATCGTTTGTACTATGTCTGTAATAGGTAATTATTTTGCTGCGATGTTATTTTAAAATTGCGATATCTCCTAAAATATTCATTGAAATTGAATGATGTACAGAGCAATTTTGTTTTCAATTAAATACTTGTGATGAATAACGTATTTATTTGGATAAGGATTAATATCATGTTTATAACAATATCTTCGCAAATAATGCATTATTTTAGAATAAATTTGGTTAGCATAAAAAGGTTATAGTGAGCCAACCTTAAAAGATAGACATATGCTGTCGTGGACTTTTTTTAGAACTTTTTAAGGTAAACAATTCTCTCATACATAATTTTTGCGAAACTTTAACTGTTTACGCAGCGCATGCAGCGGAAGCTCTCAAAAGGAAAAATACCCTCCGATTTTGAAACATTCTACATTGGTGCACCGCTCCTATTAATCTTAGCGTCATGATATATAGCCTATAGCCTTCCTCGATAAATGGGCTATCTAACACTGAAAGAATTTTTTAAATCGGACCAGTAGTTCCTGAGATTAGCGCGTTCAAGCAAACAAACAAACAAACTCTTCAGCTTTATAATATTAGTATAGATGACTAGATGTTCCCGCGGTTTCATCTGCATTTATCGTTACTGCGCCGCCCCCGTGGGGCGTGGCGTGATGTTATATAGCCTATGCTTTCCTCGATAAATAGGCTATCCAACATTTAAAGAATTTTACAAATCGAACCAGTAGTTCCTGAGTTTAGAGCGTTCAAACAAACAAACAAACTCTTCAGATTTAGAATATTAGTATAGATTTCATAGGTTGTCTTGTTGGTATAAGTTTGCGCATACTCGGATGGGGCAGTGATATCGTAATTGTCTATATTTAATATTATAAAGAGAGAGAGAGAGTAAGATATTTGTGAGTTTCAAGAGTAATCTGTGTCTACAATGCACGTATTTATCAACCTTTTTAATATTTACTACTTATCTTTTGTGGGGGTCCAGTCCAGTCAGTGCAGACCGGCGACACTTCGACCCAGTGGGATCTTTTGTGTCGACACTCTCCCAATAACGACTGCCATAGATGTTCATGGCAGCCGACCAACGGCTTAACCCGTCAACTGTCGAGCGGACATACGCTGTCCGCAAAAATGAGTCATCAAAAAAAAAACGACAAATGTATGTCCGCTGCACACTTGACTCGTTAATGAGTCAAGTGTCGAGCGCACATACATTTGTCCGTTTGTGTATTGTTTGCACAATTAATTTTTAATTATTTTTTACGTATTTCCCTTAGACGTTCAAGAAGTTAACGTGCTCTCCGAGGTACAGAGCAGGCGATAATTGTCAATGAATACGCACATAATTCCGAAAAGTCATATAGAAGAAAGAAAGAAAGAAAAACCGTTTATTTGCCACAGATACAGTTCAAAAAGGAAATACATACAATATAATTTCCGAAAGTTAGAGGTGCGCGACGTGGGTTCGAACCCGATACCCTCTGCATTGCAGTCTGTTGGTCTCCCCACTGAGCTATCTCTGCTTTATATATTAATATTTAAATAGTACCATATTGCAGAAGGACATAGGCTATATTTTATGTTAAACTCGCGCGAACTCGCGGGCAGCTAATATTGTATTAAATGAGCAGTAGGAAAAGACAATAGATCTGTCTTCAAATATGTAGCAGCTAAAATACAGCTGGCGAATGTGATGTAAACTAACCTTTGCCCTTTAAACCGACAGCACGCGGTAGTCACTTGCAACATTAGGGATAGTGTCCTAAGTGTCCATAGGTTCATAGATATACAGTAGAACTACATTTATGTTCATAATTTTATTTAAACGCGTAACATTCGCGATACATTACACGGCATTAAACAAAACTGCTTCAGTGTGAGATCACCTTAAAACTGCGCCGAGCGAAATGTGCCAAAACAGGCGGTCACAGTTAAGTGAATAAAATCAACACTTTTTGTTTAATACAAATATAAAATATACATTTACCATAACAATGAATGTGTTTACAATTACTCCATGTAAAAAACTTAAAATAATTAATATTTTCGCCTACAAGATTACGTAAATTTGCACGAAAAATGCAAAAACGTAAGCTCGTGTTACGTGATTTTTAGATTATAACAGTAGAAATCTATCCTATTTTACAGCTTAAACGAAACATAAATAGTTATATTACTATTTGTCCGTCCCAAGTATTTCAGTTATTGGTTGACAATAAAGATACATATTTATCAAAAAAGCACTTCCAATCCTCCATATAATTTTACTATGGCGGCTGCGCGCCGATTTGAATATGCGTCGCACGAGCTCTGTCATTATCAGTCTTACGCTCGGCGCAGTCTTAAGTGATGTGTTTGTTTCAAACAAAATAAATCGTATATCTCGCTCGCATAATTAGGCGGTAGAACAATTTCTCCAGATATGTAGGCAATTAGAACAATGTGCTGTGATTAAATGCGCTGATAGTGAAAGTACTGAATCTATGTTCCACGCCAGTAACAAGATTTGATTTCTGACTTATTATTTTCATTGACGATAGATATAATGATCTGCTTTGGAGAACTTGCGACGAAATTATATTATACTTATTACGACGCAATTATGTTTACAATGGTATGGTATCTGATAACTATATTACTTTGATACTAGATGTTCCCGCGGTTTCACCCGCGTTTATCGTAACTGCGCCGCCCTCGTGGGTCGTAGCGTGATGTTATTTTATTTAAACTGGGTTTTATGGTCAAATATGTGTTTACTACAAAAACCAGTCTTATGACGGAAATACAGATTTTTGTTGTAACGACATTCTTTTACTTTCTACCAATGTTATTCAATTTCGAAGAGATTTTGAAACAGATAGGACCTACCACAACAATATAATTATACTTTACCTTAGATTAGGGCGCCGACTTGATGACGGAAAATTTTCGTCATTAGATAACAAAACAGTTTTTTTATTTATTGACATAGTGGTATACAAATTTATTTATAATTTATTTACTAGATGTTCCCGCGGTTTGATCCGCGTTTATCGTTACTGCACCGCCCCTGTGGGTCGTAGCGTGATGTTATATAGCCTATAGGCTTCCTCGATAAATAGGCTATCCAACACTAAAATAATTTTTCAAATTGAACCAGTAGTTCCTGAGATTAGCGCGTTCAAACAAACAAAAAACAAACTCTTTAGCTTTATAATATTAGTATAGATTATACTTTTACGCTTACAATAATAGTATCCCAACTAATATAATGAATTTGAATGTGAGTTTGTTTGTTATTATATAGTATTGTTTGTTATACTACTCAACCGATAATCATAAAGTTTTGGATACAAGTTGTCAGGGATGCAGAAAAGGACACAGGAAACCGTTCATCCAAAAATTGTTACTAACCTAACCCGACCTATCCTACATTTAAGCGAGCGAAGCCGCGGGCAAAATATAATAGAAGAATAAATTTAAAAAATAGTATGTCTGCTCTATGGTTTGTACTTAGAAAATAGCACCCAAAAGTGACCACATTAGGAATAGTATGATTAAAGAGAGATGCGGCATGAAAGTGGATATAGTGACAAGAATAGAAAAGGGTATGTTAAGCTGGTTTGGACATGTAGAAAGAATGGACGAGGAAAGATTGACTAAGAAAGTTTATAAGGCTAGTGTGAATTGGAACAGTCACAAGAGGAAAACCTAGGCGAACGTTTCTCGATCAGATTGGAGGCGTTCTGGACAAAGGCCGGGTTAAAAGCTCCTTGAACCGACGGGTGTGTATGAGGAATGTGATGAAAGTGAATGAAGCCAGAGAAGTGTATCAGGATCGTAGCAAATGGAAATCCGTAGTCTCTGCCTACTCCTCTGGGAAACAGGCGTGAATCTATGTATGTATGTATGTATGTATGTATTTCAGATAGAGAACGACAGTATACAATTTTAATACGATTAACATGATAATTAAAATAAATAAATGTTTAAAATGTTGATGTCATGTTGCCATTGCCATTATGTATTAGATGACAACTTAAGGTCCAAAAGGGTGACCCTATTTAACGAATATATATGGGCACTTCTATGATTTGAATCTTTGTATAGAAGAATCTTCGGCTGCCGAATTTATTATACAACTAAGGTGACAAACAAGCATACGGCCCACCTGATGGTAAGTGGTCACCGTAGCCTATAGACGCCTGCAACACTAGAGGCATCACTTGCGCGTTGCCGACTCTTTAGGAAAGGACGTGGGAAGGAAAGGGAGCGGGATGGGGGAAAGGGGGCGATTGGGCCTCCGGTACTCTCACTCACCGAACGAAACACAACAGTAGGACTACTGCTATTCCACGTCGATATTCTGTGAGAGGGTAGTCCTTCCCCGGTCGAGCCGGTCCATTCACGCTGAAATCAGCGAGGCTCTACTACTCAGTAAATTTCACCATCAAATAAAAATAAAAATCAGTTAAAGTTACTTTTGGTTATTTTGGGTGGTGTGGTTTTTCTATATAGAGATTCTTAGTAGCATAACGGAAAGAAGTTAACGGTGCTTCATCGCTGTATCTTTAAAAGCACGTTAAGCCATTAGTCCTGCATTGAAGCTCTCTCTAGCCGTGTCCAATGGCCGTCCCATCGAACTACGAGAGCGAAGGAATAAAGAGTGCGCTTGTGTTTGCTTACACATTTGTGCACTATAATATCGCCTTCACAAATGGCTAGTTTCCATTAAAATTAATCACTCGTGACACAGGATACATACCTAGTGCATGTGTAACCTATTTAAAAGAATAAGTAAGGCTTATTGAGGACGTTTGCGATAGAATCTATATATGTATATAAAAATCTCGTGTCACGTTGTTTGTGGTCGCACTCCTCCGAAATGGCTCGACCGATTTTTATGAATTTTTGAAGTGAAAACTACTTTAGGCGCGTTGAGCACTTCTTGCGTGAACAAAAATCATGGAACTCGCGTCACCGTCACGCTGCCACGCTTTCCATTTTTGAATTATTTTAGAATATTAACAATATCTCAGAAATGGTGGGTCCTACGCAAAAAGTAACGAAATTTTGACCCCCGTAATAACCCCTAAGAGAGTATCAGGAACAAGCATCCGACCCGCCCCTTCTTTATTTTTTTTTAATTGAAAGCTTCTTTACGCGCGTTGAGCACTTCTTGGGTGAACAAAAATCATGGAACTCGCGTCATCGTCACCGACCTTTCCATTTTTGAATTATTTTTGGTTTATAAAGAAGTGTTTATGATCAAGGATTAAAGTTTTCACTTCTATCGGCAGTCCCCAAAGACTGCCCCAATATATTTTATTTTTATGTATATTTGGTAAGTATGAGTAGGTATAGGTCTTACATTTCATACCGCTAGGTGATTAGGGTGTCCCTATACAGGTTTCTTTTTAATTCGGGCTAATGCTTTGACGCATACCTCGGGGCGACGGAGAGGTTATGTCGGACTCACCGGGGAAAGACAATACCGACTAAACCTACCACGGTGTTACTCAACATAACCAGAGACGGCGGAGCTGCGTGAATCACATACACAAGCAAACGCGACATAAAAAAAAATGTATCAAAAATACCTATAACCCGACCAAAATATTTATCAAATATAATTTATAAATATGGCAGAACATTACTTGCCGGGTCAGCTTGTAAAGTATATTAAAATACGCCTTTTTATATTACTAATATAAAAATAATTAGTAAGAAAATTACTGAACGGCCCTTAAAAATACTTTGAATTAAAAAGGTGGTTGGTGCCGGCATGTTTTTATTCTATTAATGAGTATTTTGTGAAATATCTATGTAAATAATTTACTCATGATCTTGCAAAGTACAGACATATGTACATAATAAGCATATTACATACATACATACATAGATTCACGCCTGTTTCCCAGAGGGGTAGGCAGAGACTACGGATTTCTATTTGCTACGATCCTGACACACTTCTCTGGCTTCATTCACTTTCATCACATTCCTCATACACGTCCGTCGGTTCAAGGAGCTCTTAACCTGGACTTTGTCCAGAACGCCTCTGATCTGATCGAGAAACGTTCGCCTAGGTTTAACCATAATAACCATCATATTACGTGCAATAAAATTTGTAATTGATTGTTTATCAATGTTGGTGCTAAATGTTAATTAATTTTTGTTCTTGCCTGTTATAATCATGTTAATTTAAAGTCAATTTAATTTCTTTTTAATTGCGTTTTATGCTCTTTCGCTGTCATTAATATATGATACTAGATTTTGCCTGCGGCTTCACTCGCGTAACTGTAGGTTATGTTACTAACAGTAGGTACAGGATAAAATGTACCCTATGTCCTTTTCTGTTCTCCTAACAACGTTTATGCGAAATTTCGTGATGATTGGTCGAGTAGTTAAACTGTGAAAGCGTAACAAACAAACAAACAAACTCACATTCGCATATTTATAATATTAGTTAGGAATTTTTTTTATTAATATGTATATCTATACCTACTAATATTATAAAGCTGAAGAATTTGTTTGTTTTTTGTTTGTTTGAACGCGCTAATCTCAGGAACTACTGGTTCGATTTAAAAAAATATTTTAGTATTGGATAGCCTATTTATAAAGGAAGGTCAATAGGCTATATAAGTAACATCACGCTACGACCCATGGGGGCGGCGCAGTAACGATAAACGCGGGTCAAACCGCGGGAAAATCTAGTTTTATAATAAATTTGTATACCACTCTGTCAATAAATAAATAAACGGTTCTGTCGACTGACTGACCGACTGACTGACGAAAATTTTCCGTTGTCGAGACGGCGCCCTAATCTAGGGTAGTTGTTTATTGTTGTGGTAGGTCCTATCTGTTTCAAAATTTCTTCGCAATTGAATAACATTGGTAGAAGGATTTCGTAAAAGAATGTCTCTAGTAAGATATAATAGTAATAAATTAGACCCAAGTAGATCTCTACTTGGGTCTAATTATTCATATTATTATGAAATTTGTGTCACAAAACATTATTTTAATGTAAAAAATAGTAAATACCGCACAGGACAAAATAATTAAAAAGCGTAGATTTTAATTTCTAAGCCAACGTTCGGACCCTAGGGATCAGACATAAAGTTTTGCATAATGTCTAGATACCAGCTCTTGAGTAATTAAAAGCTATAATATTCATGTTTTCATAGAATTAATATATTGCCTCGCAGGTACGTTAAGTAAATATTGTACGGGTTGTTTAGTTAGTAAATCCGCACAGTATAATAAGATTTTGAAGTATTTAGTAGAGAAAAGAATTATAACGTAAATAATTTATTTAAAGTATTAGTAGATAAGTTACAGTAAAGATAGGGCAGCGATAGCTCAGTGGGGAGACCAACAGACTACAATGCAGAGGGTCTCGGGTTCGAACCCACGTCGCGCACATCTGACTTTCGGAAGTTATATGACTTTTTGAAATTATGTGCGTATTGATTGACAATTATTATCGCCTTCTCCGTGCCTCGAAAAGCACGTTAAGCCGTTGGTCCCGGCTGCCATGAACATCTATGGCAGTCGTTATTGGAAGAGTGTAGACACAAAAGATCCCACTGGGTCGAAGTGTCGCCGGTCTGCACTAACTGGCCCCCACATAAGATAAGATAAGATACAGTAAAAATAAGACTAATTCTTTCTCTTAATGCACTCGTAAAGTTTGCTTATGTTTGGTTTACGTTCAACTGAGTCCATGTATTTTGTTGTATCGCTAATTGATAGTATGTTGCACACGATACATGCTGAGCGCGCAGCTACACGCGCTTTGCAACTTGTTGTGTAGGCAGCAATGTATGTTAGTGAGACCGTACAAGTATTTTGTTTTTAAGCCAGTTACTCTAAAATATATTCAACTAGCTTTTACTCGTGGCTTAGTTGACGTAGTTCTAAGGAAATATAATTAATCTAAAGGAAACGTTAATAATTTATGGAATAATAAACTAAATTTTAACAAAGAGAAAACCGACTTCAAGTAGAAATATTCAAAAACTTAAAATGCACTAAAAAGTTAATAAATAATTTCATATTCTTGTGAATAATTAAATTATTTTATTTTTGGAGTAAATTATTGTTATTTAAAAAAAAATACCTACGAATTGAGTACCTCCTCCTTTTTTTTGAAGTCGGTAAAAAAGTAACTTTTTCCATTCTTCGATTCATAGACTACCTCTACGTTCAAAGTCACGTCGATCTGTTTGATTCTATCGACTGTTATTATAGCATGAAAGAAGAACAAAGACACCCTACGCATTTATAAACTGACTGACCCACGCAACTTCGTCTGCTTCACATAAGAAAATTTGCCTCGTTTTTGCAACATTGATGCTCCGCTCCTGTTGGTCTTAGCGTGATGTTATATAGCCTATAGCCTTCCACGATAAATAGGCTATCCGACACTAAAATAAATTTTCAAATCGAACCATTACTTCCTGAGATTAGCGCGTTCAAACAAACAAACAAACAAACTCTTCAGCTTTATAATATTAGTATAGATATTAGTAAGATTTGCTTAACGCATAAATTCAATATAACATAGCGATTACAGTATTTTGTTTTTTTAATCTTTATTTTATCTAAGGGGTTTTTATTCACAAGGATACGCCAACCCCATCGTACCAGAATCATTTTTTGAAATTACAGCAGCGAGCAGACCCTCTACTGTTTACAACCCTTCAATATTTCGACAATCGACTACTACTACTGTCAGTCTGGGGAATTCACGTAGTATCTCTCACTTCGACATAACTGCACTGTCACGACACAATTTTATTATTAAGGAGACAGCTTTATCTGCAACCTATTTGAAGAAAACGGAGCGCCAAGGCTAAATCTCTGATTGGATAACCATGACATATCACTTTCCCAAACATCTCTTCGTCCAACTATAAATATCCAAAGATATATCAAGCTATCTTCCAACAATGTACGTACAAAATACTAAATACCTAACCCATACAATGTTAATGTATCTCATAACTGTAATACAAAGTCTTCATTTTACCAGTCTATTAAACATTGGAATTCTAAAATTTCTCGACGCGTCGTATACGAAAACAGGCAAAATACTTAAAATATTTGAGCTCAGAAAAATATTACGTAACTTAATTATTATAAGGTAAAAAATGATGGGAAAACTTAAAAAAAAAAGCTTCTGCCTTCGCTAACAATTATGTTGGATGTAGGAAAGTGATAAATGTCAGGATAACAAATGACGCGCCCAATGCAGTGCTGCGCAGACATATTGCCTAGGGAAACAAGCCTCCACCCGCTCTATTTATAGTGTTTACTTTGACCACAAGTAAGTAAGCAATGTAATGTCCAGTCATTCCGATTATATCATTATCGATTGTAACAACCATGGCATTCTGTGAACAGCTGAGGCACCGTTCCGAGGTTATTCAGCCGGGTTGTTTAGACGCAATGCAGATCACGTGTGCGCTGAAAAACCTACAGCGGCTTCTGTATACGCCCTATGACATATTCCGTCTCTATCTTACACATAAAAGAAATGTTAAGCTAGAGAGAAAAGACAGTTTTTGGGGTTGAGTCGAGTCGCCGACGCGTCTGCGTGCCGCGCACATCCAGCGGTCGATGCCAGAGCGTTGCGCGCGCAAGTGTCTACCCGACCGACCGTTCCAATCCATTCCGATCGGAGTTCTCGTGCCGAGCGGTCGACTCATACGCTAGCCCTGGGCGAACCGTCGGCAGTCGCGCCGGCGCCGCCGTCGGCGATGGACCACGACGAGGACAGGTCCTTGTCTTTGGGTACGGAGGTATCCGCCTCCGTGCCCCCACCGAGCCCGTTAACGGGATGTTATTTACTCGCGGTGATCGGGGAACCCCATACTCACGAGCACAAGGAGATTATACTGCAGCGGCTTGTTAAAGGTGAGTAGGCTCTACACTTTTGCTCGGAAAAAATCGGACCTGTCACTATGACAGCTGTCAAATTGGGAGAAAATTGAATTTGCCGGCGCTTCGCCGATCGTCTATTGTGGAATTAGAAACGTTATTTTTTTAGCATCACAACACACACTTTCTCCATTGATACTTTGCTAAAGAAAAATTATGTACGATGTTTTCCGAATGTTTACATTTTCTGCGTAAACAACGTGTTTTATTTTGTGTGTTTTGCTGTCGGAAAAATGCGGTGTCTAAAATGTGTTGATGATGTAAACTTCTGCAGAAATGTGATGTAATGCGATTAATAGGTGATTATTTGGATATTCGGCATTCGTCTGTTTTCCCTGTTACGTCACTGGGCCGGTCGAGCGTAACACTATTAGACGGGTGAATAATTTAATCAAAAGACTGCGGCAACTACCGGCAGGATCACTATTTGTATTACGTAATACTTTTACTTGTTTTCGTCGATCCAATTAAGACGGTCTACGACATGTTACTTATGTTTCGCTGTACTTAAATGCCGGTTCCTAAACGAAGATAATTTCCATAGAGCGTTATATTTTTTCCAAAACTAAATGTCCTTATGCGGCAAAACTAATTGATCTAAAAATGACCTTTACGGGTAAATTTGTCCGCATTCTTTATAACGTGAACAGGTCAAAATCATACTTTACTGTATCGATTTTTCTTACTCTTGAAAATATGACGTCATAAGTCACATAGGTCACATATATAAATTTGCATAATTGCATTTATACGCATACAAAACAAATGTAGATAACGGCAGATATCTAGCGCGATATCTCGAAAACGCGATAACCGCAAAATATTTGGGTTAGGAATATTAAAAGGAAAGAATTTTGCCGCATTCGGTAAGACTAGATGTCGATACTAACTCTCTTTGGAAAAAGCCAAACAGGATTATTATGTAGTAGCGGCCGCCGGCGCCGCGCTGGTACACCCAGCGAAAATGCCGGCCGGCGGCAAACAATAATATAGGCGTATAATAACAAAACACCGATATTTCGTAACTTATAAAGTATTTTCATTTGAACAATTGATATCGGATAATAAGAAAACATATCTTATCTTTCGCACAAATTGCTAAATAAAAATAACAACTGCTTTTGAGATTTCATCGACGGATTTTTGAATTGTATTCTGTTTATTCCAGATCTTTAGTACTGTTATTTTATATACGCATTATGACAATTTTATAACTTAATAGTATAATGCAGGTTTTCACTACAAATATAATGACCTAGTTTTTCTTTTAATTACGGAAGAAGAACATATACGGATTTAGTATATATTCACACCGTGGTAATGAGTCTGCAATTTTCGGATGCGAAGAAGTCAAATTGTTTTTTTAATTGGAACATAACATTAAGCTTGTATGTCATTAAGGGGCTTCGCAGAACTGAATCATACTAACACAATACTATTACTTATATTACATTGAAAATAATAATGATTCGGTAAATTCAATGCAATTTTGTACACAAAATCTTGATACGATTAAAATTATCGTATCTAAGTAATTGATTGAAATATCAATTTGATTGTTTAAATATAAACATTCACAGATATTGTAAAGATAAATAAATACTATAATGTAAAACGCAATTTATTGGTTATGAAATATACTTGTAGGTGTAATAAAGAAGCATTTTTATGAATCATGATCATTAAAGATAAATTCACACGGGCAAACGAAAGGAAGTAGACAAAGATAAAGACGAAGGAAATTGATAAAATTGATATAAATGTTCTTCGGTTTATCTTTTACTGTTTATTTTGACCCATAATTTATTATACAGTATTCAAGTTATATTTATGTTTGATAAAAAAAAATTGGTTTTCAATAAGCGGCCTTAATCAAATTGGAAACCAAACAACATGCGTATCAAATGATATTAATTATTTAAGAAAATTGATTATTTACACTTTGTTACGTAACTCGCAGTTGTATACTATTAAATATCATGAGCCGTTCATTTAAAACAGTCAAGATACTTAAAAAAATATATGTTAAAATATTTTAGCTCCTACGGCAACCTTTAACTTGACATCCGTGGTCAAATTAGAGTTTTTAGTACAAGCGACGACGGGTAAATTATCTATATTTTAGATTAGTTTATTATTATTAAATATTATATTTATTTTGGATTCACATTTTTAATCTGTTATTTATTATTGTGTTGTTGTTGTTGTTATGTTATTTTAGGACTTTATCTTTTTAAAACTTGTAAGGTACTTGCCGAATCCTAACCTCTTTGGTTAATTTAAACACATTATTTTTATACCAGACTTTAATATCATTTTTCCTAGTCAATAAAATTTCTTAAAAGTAGTATAATCTGCAGTATTAGTGGCTGAACAATTAACAAATTTGTAAAAGTATTTTATGGAAAAACCTAATTATTATTCTGTATCTTTGAACTACAGTGCAATTTAACAATATTGAAACTATTACTGCTATAAAAACTAACATTGGTTATTATTTTGAAAGATATTGACAATCGAAAACTCGCAGGTGTGTATCGACTTAAGTTCCTGTCTGTACATAGTCAATTATAATCACAAATTGTCTTCCGACTTTGGGAAAGAAACATAGTAACGTTACAATAAAAACAGACAAGCAGTACTGCAGTACTGCGTCGCAAATTTAAAAAGCAGCTGATTTTGTAACGTTCACGTAATAGACAATGTTTTCAGAATGCAGACATTCACATCTGTTTTCTATATAAACCTGCACATATTTCCAATAGCCTTCCGAATAAGTAAATGAACTATTTGAACGATCCTTGCATTTTATAGTCTTCATTCTAATTTCATACTTTAATTATATAGGTCACTCTGCAAATTATCAAAAATATCGCCTGTTTGTTTCAACAATCAACTTCAATTTGTCTCTGATCTCTTGAATAAATAGAGTTGTAGCTCGTTGTTTGCCCTCAATGAACTGAAGGGGTGAAACAACCCCTTTCTGTGGTTTAAAGCCGTCGACGTTAAGTGACGTGTTAAGAGGGTTTCCTTCAACGCTTTACTTAAAATTGTTTCTTAAGTGTCGTGGGATTTCAATACCGGTTTTATTTAAATCAATTTACAATATGATTTTCACATACCTGTTTAAGAATTTAAATAGTATTTGTTAAATACTAATTGAAGTAAGAAGAAATATTTATTTATTTATTTATAAAATGGGTACAACTACAGATATCAAATTACATATACAAATAATAATAATAGTAAGTAATAGAAATAATTTACATGTCAATTCGAGATCCGATTAAGGTTTGAAAAAAAAATACAATTAGGCGGCTAGGTAAAGAAGATAAAATATTATATAAGATGAATGTCAAAAAATAAAAAGAATACAATACAATTATACATTAAAATTCTAAATTAAATATTTTATATAAATTACAATTAAAGTTATAGAAATGTAATTTGACAATTATTGTTATTTAAAGATCTTAATTGCTACAATAATAGTATAGGTATTTATTAAACATATTTATGACATTTTAAACAAATTAAGAATTGCGTGCACGTGTATAAGTAATAATAGAGCGCTTGCAAGTGTTAAGCAGCTTTTCTGAAAGTAACACAAGAAAGTAAGCCGTCAGAAAGTGCAAAGGGATTAAACGATACATTACCTATAGTATATTATATTAGTATACCTTAACTTAAGATTGCGCCGAGCGAAATGTGGCAAAACAGGTTAAAACAACAACAACAGGGTAAAAAGTGTTTTTTGTTTAAGACAAATATAAAATATACATTTACCATAACAATGAATGTGTTTACAATTGTTCCGTGTTAAAAACTTTAAGTAATTAATATTTTCGCCTATAAAATTACGCAAATCTGCACGAAAAATGCAAAAACGTAAGCTCGTATTAGGTGATTTTATAGATTATAACAGTAGAAATCTCCTATTTTACAGCTTAAACGAAACATAAATAGTTATATTACAATTTGTCCGTCCCAAATATTTAAGTTATTGGTTGACAATAGAGATACATATTTATCAAAAAAACACTTCAAATCCTCTAAACAATTTTTCTATGGCGGACGCGTGCCGAGTTGAATATCGAGCTCTGTCATTCAGTCCAACCGCGTCTTACGCTCGGCGCAGTCTTAATTAAAAAATATTTTGCTGCCTAATAAAGTAATAAAAATGTCTATTAAGAACGAAAGCCAAAAGAAACAAAAATTTGGTTACAAAAACGATTGCTTCAATATTTTTTACCTATTAAATTCCTTGTAAGTTGCAATTTAAACATTAATGCATAAATTATGATTTGTATTGACAGATCTAGGTGAACCCAATAATAATTCTGCGTATTATATCACTAAACGTTCAAAATATTTCGGTATCCAGAATCACGATCATGAGAAATATTAAGCTTGTAAAAGCCAAGTTAATTCTTCTAAGAATTATTATGTGGGTTAATGCGCAAAATGCATACATCTTGTTAGCTATGTCAAAAAAGTTACGCATTTTAAATTGCTGGTATCTTCGAACTTTGGGATATAAGTTAATAATAAAATTGTGTGCAACGGGTCTTTAATGACCTGGAGAGAGAACAAAAGACTGATAAGAATATTTTCATAAAGTAATATGTATTCGTACTGTTGTATGTTTGTGTCGCCGTGACACAGCCTTTGATGCGTAATGTGGGACTTGACTTGAACTACGGGACGTGTTTTATACAAAATAAAAGTTATCATAGATGCTAGTGTTACGTGATCTACAGAAGGCTTAATATTTTCTGAAAGCAGAAAGAGAAGTTGAAATGAAAAAGAAAATGGAATCCGAAAAATATTAAATTTAATTATTTTTAATATGAAACAAAAAGAAAAATTTCGCATGCTGTTATTACTAACACCGATGATTGTTGCTAATGATACGTTTAGTTTTGATCATCACAAGTATAGCTAACCTACTCGTATAGATATGATTATATATGAGGAAGATATTATTTATTTAAAAAAAAAACAGCAAACAAAAAAAGTTTGTGAATTTTTATAGCTCTTCAAAATTTGACATGGTTTATGCAAGCAAAAGATGATGATGTTTCGTTCTAATTATCGCCACAATTTTTTTTTTTTTTTATACTACTAAGGTGGCAAACAAGCATACGGCCCACCTGATGGTAAGTGGTCACCGTATCTTATGGACGGCTGCGACACCAGAGGCTTCACTTGCGCGTTGCTGACCCTTTAGGAAAGGAAGTGGGAAAGAGAATGAGCGGGATGGGGAAAAGGGGGTAATTGGGCCTCCGGCACTCTCACTCTCCGAACGAAACACATCAGTAGGAATACTGCTATTTCACGTCGATATAACTAGGTAATTTTGACTAGGTCGTCTCTTTGTCAACTGCCATCGATTTTAGGAACACCTGAGTTTTGCAGTAAACATAATATGCTTACTTATAAACAAAATATTGAAGAAATAGCTAAGTATTAACAAGCTATTTATCAAAGAAACAATCACTTATAAGCAGTTACTCAATGTTGAGTGTTAGTTGAATAAGCTAAAACTTTTAAAATATTATACTGTGCGTTCGTAAGGAGTCACCTTGAATATGCCTCTTAAATTTGGAATTCGTGTTACCATAAATACATTGATCGCATAGAGAATATTCAAAAAAGTTTTATAAGGTTTCTATGTTTTCGTCTAAAAGTGCCGTATAGTTCAAATATTTACTTACAATTATGCAAAATGTTTCATCTTCAGCCACTTGTACATCGTCGTCAGTTGGCAGACTTTTCATTCGTGTCCAATGAAATTGATTGTCCCAACTTGTTGCAAAAATTGCATTTCAATGTACCTCAAAGATCGGTTAGATTCAACCCGCCTATTTCTATCCCGTTTTCATCTACCAACTACAGACAAAATACATATATGGTGCGAGCAATCAAGGATTTTAACAACATAGGTATCTAAGGAAAACTCTTTGGACCCATTTAATACCAAAAGCAACGTGGCACGCGTGCAGCTGAACCTTAAATTCTTCAAGTCTTAGTAATAAGCTAGTTCTTTACATTTCATATCGTAATTGACTCGTAAGTGTGCTTTTCTATTGTTATCCGTGAGAACCTGTAATTGGCTTACTACTTCATATTTCAGTTACCTTTCTTTATTGTTATAGCTGTTGGTTTTCCAAATGATAAATAAATAATAGCAAAATACGACGGCGTTTGGTTGATCATTGATCAAGGTCTTGAGAGCTAATCAGTTGAACAAAAGCTAAGTATAAGTTAGCGATATTTTTATAAGTAAGTCTACGAATCGTGACAAATTCGTTTACAGAGGAAAGATATTCGAGGTGAAAGTTATTTACGATAAAATGCAAACATTATCTTATCTTTCATGACATAATGATGGAAGTAAACGTATGATATCATAAACTGAGATAATGTTGCATTTATCTGCTTAAATAGATTTTGCGAATTTTTATTTAGGTCAGTAAGTTATTTGAAATTCATTCATATTTGTTGTTGAAATTAAATTAAATTTACTATCATACAGAATTAAGTCAGTTAGAGCACATAGTAAGGATACATTTTGTATTGGTAAGTTCAAGATTAGCTTAAACAATGAATAAATTGAGTTGTATATAAAATCATCATGCACTTATTTATTTCATCGTGAAAGGATAAGGTGTAATACGTTATCCTAATTGAACAATTGTGTTTTAGATGAATAACAACTTTTGCAATTTTATAACAATTCCTTTCAATGTTCACCCTTAATCTTTATTTATACTCATTTAATATTCTTGTATATTTACCGTAATGTGTCACATTGAAACAAAACTACCTACTTAAAACAAATTAATTTAAAATGTTAAAGTTTTAAATACTTTGAGTTAAAACTAATAAACATTACATTAATATCAATAATATTTACAAATACTCATCATATCTGTAAATATTATTTATTATATCACTTATATTTATTAATTACTAAAATCGCACTAACCCATAACTAATACTTATTTCGTCACACTAATTAAACAATAATTAGAAGTGGCGGAAGCCCAATGGATAAGGCATTGGACTTGCGATCGAGAGGTCGCAGGTTCGAATCCCACCCATTGCACTACCGACGTTCTTCTTCTTTTCGTGTGGTTAGTGGCCAACCTGTTGTCAAGAGCTGTTCAAGCCTCCCGTAGCCCTCTCACATGGCTTAACGACTGTTGTCAATTTGGCAACAACCGGGACCGACTTTTTACGTGCCCTCTGAAGCACGGAGACGCTCAGATGAAATACCACTAAGCGGTCACACATCTATAAACTGACCGCACCCAACATTGCTTAACCTCGCTAATCGTTTACCGATCAGTGAGTGCAACTGGCTATGAGCGCCTCACTGACGTGACCCCACTCTTAATACAATCATTCTAGCTTATTTGGAGTTGTTAACAAAAATACTAGTAATTTGAAAACCAAATTTCTAGTAAACATTTAATAAAAAAAAAAATTGCCATTTCATAAATGCTCCAATCGAATTAACGAAAGAACAAATATAATCAGTACTTGTCTGTGAGTAATCACTCATCGCAGCAATTAAGTTGCCAACTCAGTAAATCTGTTTAATTAAAATGCGTTCAAGAGAGACGTCTGAGAGTTATCACGCGTGGACATGATCGATTTTGCTCACGATACATCATCCCCTTTTACTGCTAATATGGTGGCAGCAATGTCGCCTTTTATGCAGCTTCATAGGAAATTTAAATTTCTTTATTTATTCAAACATTAGTAGAATACATATACACATGAAAGAAAGAAATGTAAGAAAGAAAGAAATATTTTTTATTTTGGCACACAAAAGAGCACACCCAAAACATTAAGAAATAAAAAAATATAAAAAAATAAAAATACAAAATAAAAAGCAGAACAATACGTAACTAAAAAAATAAATAAAACCAAATACTAATATTATCACTATAACTATTTCATTTCATTTCTGCTCACTGGCAACACCACACCCATCCCATCAAGTCAAGCCTAGGTTAGTATAGTACATATAACATCAATAGACACAGACACTAAAAGATAAAAAAAAATATCTCTGGCCCCCACACTAGGATTCCCTGTGTCATAGGGTCTGGTCCCTACCGTAAGTTTAAAAAAATAATGCATTTCTTGTATATTATACTACACACAATGATGTATTTCATACTATCTATATATTAATACGTGAAACTTTGCACCCCTTTTTACGAAAATTGCGCGGACGGAGGAGTATGAAATTTGGCACAGTTAAAGTTTATATGAAGAAGGAGGGGCGAATCCTAATATGTTTATAAAATATGCATTAGAAATACATTAAATTAATGAAAAGCACTACACGCACACAACCATACATTTGACACACGCAGTCGAATCGTGTTCGTAGTATTTCGACATTGTTCGTCTGACGTCGTACAATTCTTTGTAACTATGGTTACCTATACCTTATTTATATGTTATAGAGAAAAACAGAAAACAAAGTAGCAAGCTTTGGAATTTTGGTCGAATTTTGTCCACTAGGCGACTGCTAGTACAATATAAATAGTACTCTCATGAGGCAAATAGTTAGTATAGTAGTAAGTATAGTAGAACAACTGTCAAATAGCGCTGTTTCTGGCTGACAGCAATATGCTCGCTCCCTATAATGCAATACTTTAGCGAAAGCGAAGCTGGCCAGTATGAATATGCTATAACTCAACTTAGCCCGATACATACATGGGTAGTTTTACAAACTATAAAATTATTGAATGTACATAATTATACGCTTGTCTTATTAGTCTGGGGCGCTATTGCTTTTGCTTAAGGCCTCATAAGGTCACAAGCTCACGGCAAAGGGAACGCCCATCTGAGGCCACGAGTGGACAAGAGGCTAGAGCAAAAAAATACTTTCCAGTTGATTTTGTCGTAAAAAAATATGTATTTACTTTCATTCAAATTGACGACACTGCAATTTACAAAAATAGTTAAAAAGAGTAAGTCTACTGGGAAAAATATGAGTCCAATATATGCCCTCCTGAGCCTTTTCTAGATGATTTGTTAATAGTATATGACAATGAAGAGAATATAGACGTTTAAAATAACAAAGGTGTTTTTTTCGTACCCTATTAAGTATAACTGGATAAAAATATATTACAAACACACCTCCTATCATAATTAAATAATAGAGCATTGAGAAAAGAGATTTTTTTAATTATCTCACAGCCAGACACATTTTCGTATAGAAAAATAACGTCAATACATTTTTTATAGGTATTTCTAAAATAGTGGCGTCAATTTGAATATATTTTTTAGATAAGTAATACTGTTAAGATCTTAAAACACTCCATTTTTATAGTAATTTTTGATGTCCACCTTTGGCCTGAGACACTATGGAGAATAGGCATCCCCCTTTGTGTTGGTATAAATTACTTCACAGGAAGAACACAGATGATAAAAAAGAGCACTTACCTAAAAATGTTGCTCGCAAAATGTGAGTGCAACTTCGGTGTTATACAACATGAGTAAGTATGCATCACACGATGTTGTGCTCGATGACCTAAGCTGACTTCACAAACGTCCGCCGGTGACCATGGCATATGGCCTTTCACCCGAAAGCTATTGTTGGTAACTGTACCATTCAAGGCACGCTATGATTACACAATAAATTTAATCTGTAACGTTTTAGTTGCGAATATAATATGTGATACATACTGTAATTATATTACATAACTAAATGTGCCCGCGGTTTCACCCGCGTTTATGATTACTGCGCCGCCCCCGTGGGTTGTAGCGTGATGTTATGTAGCCTATAACCTTCCTCGGTAAATAGCCTATCCAACACTAAAATAATTTTTCAAATCGAACCAGTAGTTCCTGGGATTAGTGCGTTCAAACAAACAAACTTCAGCTTTATAATATTAATATAGATTGATCATATAGGGTTTAAAAAAATTCATTTAGGTCACAAAGTAACACTTATGAACGTCAAGATTAAATTAACCAAACAATAATATAGACTTACATTTTCCGGTTGCCACGTTTAAACTATGGAAGTAGTTTGAGGGTCTTATCCAATCAAATCAAATCATTATGGTACTGTAATTTAGAATAGTCTATCGATACGCCAGTCGGTAATACGTTATTGGACATTCCTGCCAGGTAATTCAGTAGCAGCACGCACTTTGGAATTGTGAGGTAGACAGCAAAATGATGTGCCTTTTGCCATCCACTGCTAACGTGGATCTTAAAACATAGCTGGCGTAATGCAGTTACATCTAATCCACACCCGCGTAAGTCATGCAAATAAGGATTCCTGAGTCCGAATATTTCAATGGCAATCCCTATACTTGAAATGATTCATGTCCGACTTAACAAACATTGAACCGAAAATCTCGTGTTTCTTGAATTGAATAAAAGTTCGTTATTTTCAAAAAATCGAACTTTGTGTCAATGCTGGTTTAGTTTTTCCATGCAAATCATTCATATCAGCTTTTAAGAATATAAGAATAGTAGATAAATGTTATAGTAAATTGGTCTGTCTCTCGCTGGATTACGTTTCTGGCTACGTAATGTGTAATCTCATAGTATATCATCTGACGTTACATCCACCGGCCTTCACTTGACAGGCTTCGGGCGCCGTTGTATCCAAGTATCAAAATTACCGAATTTCTATAGAGTATAGCAATTATTATACTCATCAGAGTAAAAATAAAAATGCTTATGGCAAACGACTTACAATGTTTAAATTGTTCGTTTCAATGGGTGTGGCAATGATTTAATTGATCGCATTACAATGCATTGAAGAAAATTTACTTGCATCATCATAATATATACAAATAATAGCATTGTACAATCAGTTGAGGTTCATATGAACGTCATGCTACAACAAGGTCGATTTTTCCTTGCAATAATATTATAACAGTGACTTTATTATGTATTATATTTATTTACGTCATGCCATTGACATTGATTATGATGTTTTTAATAACATTATTTTTAAATTTTAATGTATACTAATTTTATTTTTTATTAATTCTTACTATCATTTCTTCAAATTGTATTGTACGCAGCATGTTTTTTTCTTTTTATTGGTTTTATTTTTTTATTTGTTCTACATTTATTTTAATTTTATTTCTTAATGTTTGCATGCCTAACGTAAGGCAGATTGTACAAGGAACAACAAAAATAATTTTGTCATCAATATTTCATGTACCTACTTTCTGTGCAAATAAATGATTATTATTATATTATTATTATTATTATTATCATGCGTCAAGTTAAAAAAGTCAACCTTAGTGATAATTAGATCTCACAGAAACTTTTGTCAAAACTGGTAGATTACTTTTTGGCCCACAAATGGGATATTATAATTTAGGATACATTCTATATATTAATACGTGAAGCAAAAACTTTGTACTACTTTTTACGAAAATTGCGCGGACGGAGGAGTATGAAATTTGGCACAGTTAAAGTTTAGTTAGTTTAGGTTAGTGGCCAACTTGTTGTCAAGAGTTGTTGAAGCCGCCCGTAGACCTCTGACATGGTTTAACGACTGCTGTCAATTTGGCAACAACCGGGACCGACTTTTTACGTGCCCTCCGAAGCACGGAGACGCTCAGATAAAATACCACTAAGCGGTCACCCATCTATAGACTGGACCGACACCCAACGTTGTTTAACCTCGCTAATAGTTTACCGATCAGTGAGTGCAACTGGCTATGAGCGCCTCTGCAAGTCGTACCGAAACTTCGTGTTCTTGATGTCCGTTGTTTGAATGCTGGGTCTCGTGTAACACCAATTATCTTCTCAGCGGGTGTTGTGGGAATAGAAGATGTGTCGGAAATATTAATAACTAGATGTTCCCGCGGCTTCACCCACGTTTATCGTTACTGCGCCACCCCCGTGGGTCGTAGCGTGATGTTATATAGCCTATAGCCTTCCTCGATAAATAGGCTATCCAACACTAAAATAATTTTTCATATCGAACTTGTAGTTCCTGAGATTAGCGCGTTCAAACAAACAAACAAACTCTTCAGCTTTATAATATTAGCATAGATATGCTATATTATCGTCCACTTATTGCCATAAAAATGACAGAGTGGAGATTCCTTTGCAGCGTTTAAGCGAGTTGTCGCCACATAATTACAAGACTTGTGTACGTCAGTTAAGCTAATTGATTAAAACGGTGGCAATTGGAAGCAATTAGACATGAATATTTTAACTGTGCTTTGATTGCCACGCCGGCGCCGTGGAAAACAGTATGAAAATGAATAATTAAGATTTTTCTAGCAGTAAAATAATAAAGGTAACAACAGCACACCGGTGAGGTTTAGCAGTACACCGGTGAGGTTTAGCAGCACACCGGTGACCAAACACAATAGGATTTTAATTATGTCTGGTTAAGATAATAAAGCAATAATTATAAAAGTCAAACCTTTTTCGACAGATCCAATTATGGCAATATAGACTATAGTATCACAAAAAAGCCTGATACTAGGATAAGATTTTGAAACAAGTTAATTCATTTCAATTCAACATTGCGAGCTTGTACTATGGCTACTAGACAATGGATAAACATACATATATACTTTTTTTTGTAAATACATACATATTATACATAGAAACACCCAGACCAAGACAAACATCCATGTTCATGCACACAAATGTTTGACTTGCGCGTGAATCGAACCCGCGACCTCAGGCGTGGCAGCCGGTTACACTAATCACTATGCCATCGAGTCGTCATTTTGTTAATAAATCTTTTGGGCACAGTACTTCTTTTCTGGTACCCTATGTTCTTTTTAGGGTTCCGTACCCAAAGGGTAAAACGGGACCCTATTACTAAGACTCCGCTATCCGTCTGTTTGTCCGTCTGTCACCAGGCTGTATCTCATAAACCGTGATAGTTAGACAGTTGAAATTTTCACAGATGATGTATTTCTGTCTATAACAATAAATCTCTAAAATCTTAAATCTAAAAAACAGAATGAAATAAATATTTAAGGGGGCTCCCATACAACAAACATAATTTTTTTGCCGTTTTTATAGATAATGGTACGGAACCCTTCGTGCGCAAGCCCGACTCGCACTTGGCGGTTTATTTGTATCCCTGAGAAGGTGTATGCGACATTTCATGTTGATCGATAACGTAGTTAAAGAGTGAATGCGTAACAAACAAACTGACATTCGCATTTATAATATTAAATTAGGGTGAACGATACTAAGAGTGAAGACTCTTAGTATCGTTCATCCCGTGATTTGTTTGACAGCGGATCGAAGGATCCGCTGTCAAACACATTACTAATTGTCAATACTGAAGAACTGAATTATATTCATTGGTGTGTCTTTCAAACAAAGGTTCTATTGATGTATTTCGTGCCATTCAATTGATTGATGACTTAAGTGACTGTTTATGCGTTAATCACTAGTTTTACAAACAAATTATTTCAATTGCGCAACGCTAGTTAAAAACATTACACACGTACTTTTTTTTTTGCTGTGTTATAATATTTGTCTGTATTTTGTGTACTTATATTTTGAAAAATAAAATACTTACTTACTTACATCTTTTGTGTGACGTAATTGGGTAAATTCCCTGCCTCGGAGAACACGTTAAGCCGTCGGTCCCGGCTGCCATGAACATCTATGGCAGTCGTTATTGGGAAGTCAGTGCCCTCTAATATCCTGACACTGGTCTAGCCTTAGGGTATCGTTAGCCTTCGGGTTGCGGAGGTCAGATGGCAGTCGCTCCGTGTAAAAACTGATATTCAGTCAAATCCGGTTAGACTAGAAAGCCGACCACAAGTGACTTGGGAATAATAAAAGGCTAAGGAGAAGAAATGGGTAAATTCACGTGCACAGCTTTTTATGGAGGCTTGATAATAATTTTTGGAATATTATTTTGTACCAAGAATATACTCAATTCTGTCTGGGGCATATATTATATGAAGCATGAGCGTTGCTTCCCTGTGTCCCGCAAAAATATTGGTTTTGTAACGTAGGTTTACGTTGCCAGATTTCGTTAGCTAGTGTGACGATGTGTTATTGAGTTTTCTTTTAGAAAATGAAGAGAAGCAGCTCGGAGACGGTTTGTGCGATAGGTTCAATCTGTAATCCATGGGATCATCTTAATTTAGTGATGCCTGGGTATCCTCAGGTATCGCCAGTATTTAGATTGGTTGTCTAGGATTGCAAAGAATTGGTTGCATAGACTATTTTGCTATACTTTAATCTGTATAAAGAGTATTTACTGCATATTACATTCAGGCATAACTTTATGTGTAAAAAATTGGAAACCGGCCACCGATATCAACCGATTTTCGTGTAACTTAGTGGAGAGATAGACAGCTTAAACTCTGAAGTAAATAATAGTCTCCTTTATAAAGAAAACTGTAGACAAACTCACATGCATTAACTAGTCTTATTATAATGTAGAGACGTTCGTTTAATACAACGGAGCGCAGACGGCGTCCTAAGAACGTTGCAAAAAGAAAGTATGCAAGCTAGAAGAGTATAATTATGTTCGTCACATACCGCGGCTATCTGCGCAGGCGCATCGCAGATGAGCGAGTTGCTGTTGTAGATTGATTGTGTGATAAATTTTGTGATCTATTCAAATTGAGAACGGTTGAGTGATGAGATGCAATACATGCAATGCTTTGGATTGTGGTACATTATCGAAGTATTCATTACACTGATGGATTACTAAATTTGCTTAGTAGATATTATATATAATAGATTTCTTATAAAGAGTAGACTAAAATATATGATATTAAAGGAACTGTGCAGAATTTAGTCGTTCGTCAATAATTTTGATCGATTTTGCAAAGAATGTTTTTTTACGTTGGTTATATGATAGTAATGATTCTCTCGTCAAAAGCAAAGCCAAGTCAAAGTACAAATCGTTTATTGAATTATGTCACAAAGTAAGCTATAAACGACAAAATTGTCTGTTTCTGCGCATGATATTACATTTTTGAAATAACTAATGTTACTTTTATAAGAAATATTTGTAATTCCTACCATGATTTTTTAGTATGTCTGTACGCACTCATCTCAGGAATTATCAGTCCGTCAATAAATAATATCTTAAAACCTTCCAAAGCCTGGGATTTACGTCAATTATCCGTTACATACACACGGATTAATATCCGACTAAAATACTTTAGCACGTCATACCAGGGTCAAGGTTACCCCGGTAATCCGTCTGGCAGCCGGATAACCGGATAATTGAAGACAATGGCAACACCCACCCTCGATAAATATGATTTACTCGCTATGCCAGTTTTCCTTTTTGATATTGCTGGCAGAATAGAGTAGATGGGTAGAAATTGACAAAATATTAGTTGGTTTATCCGGGGTGCGGATATATTTGTTATCCATGTTTGACAAAGGAATTTGTAAATATTTCCTGTTTTATTATTTGTATTGATAAATGTGTGGGTTATTTCGCATAATAAACCTTTTCAGAAGGCTTGTAATACAATGGGAATCAGGATTTAGGTTCAGTTTTTATTTGGTTTCGTTTCATTTACAATTGATCGAAATTATAGGGTCAAAGTTACCATTATTCGACTATCAAAAGTTTTTAATTTTTAAGTTAACATAAAGAGAGATGATAATATATTGTCTTTATGTGAAAAATACTGCCTTTATATTGAAGATCAACTTGACAAGATATTTAGAGTCACTCCTTCTTCCATCCTTCACCTGCGTAAAGGAAAAAGGAGTGATTTTGAGTTTTTTTCGGTTGGTAGACTACGGTTTTCCATAAGCAAATTACTTCATTCAGTCTCATGTAAAGAATGTATGATCAGGCACGTTTCTCAGTTTAGGGGTGATTGATGTTAAGTAGTATCTGCTAAAGGATTGACATAGAAATTTGGTGTTCTTGCAATTAATATGTAAAACTTGCCTTGGTATCGAAGCGGTAGCAATGCGATTGCTATGCTTGCAGCCGTGCGTTCAATTCTTTTTTTTATACATCTTAGGTGGCAAACAAGCCTCATGGTAAGTGGTCACCGTAGCTTATGGACGCCTGCAACACTAGAGGCATCACTTGCGCATTGCCGACCCTTTAGGAAAGGAAGTGGGAAGGAGAAGAAGTGGGAATGGGAAAAAGGAAGTGATTGGGCCTCCGGCACTTTCACTCACCGAACGAAACACAACAGTAGGAATACTGGTATTTCACGTCGATATTCTGTGAGAGGGTAGTCCTTCGCCGGTCGAGCCGGCCCATTCATGCTGAAATCAGCGAGGCTCTACTACTCAGATCGGATAAACCGCTATTAGATTTTTCTGTATATTTTATGTTCAGTAGAAGAACGGAATCTGGATCTTTGTCAGGTAAAGGTCAGTAGACTCGTAGAGGTCGAGTCTACTGACCCAAAATAGTAGCTAGCTAAAGGTGGTTAATATATGCCTCTAACTACCCCTTCGAGGATGTAGGCGTGGGGTTATGACGATGTAACAACAGCGATAGCCTAGTGACCCTTGACCCGAGACCTGCCACGCAGAGGTGTCGAGTTCGATCTCAAAGCGCGCATCTCTGACTTTTCAAAGTTATGTTCAATTCAATTCAATTCAAAACATTTATTTTCAGACTAATTCGGTCCAGAGAGTGTTAGTAGTACAATAGGATATGGTAACTTGAAACTATGTTAGTAATTGAAATTAAACTACTATATACGGATTTTATCGCGTTGTTTATTTGACACTGTTACAAAATTATAGTAGTGTAACAGTTTTTCAAAAAATTTTGTAACAGTGTCAAATAAACAACGCGATAAAATCCGTATATAGTAGTAGTTTAATTTCAATGAATAACATTTGCGTAAACAGAAGACAATATTATGTTAGTAATTTACACACACATACCATAGAAAAATAAAAAGATAAAATACAATAAAAATAAAAACAAGTGTCCTACCGAATATGCATCTTTATCCAGTGCCTCCAAATAGGACTATGGATGTACTCAGTAATAACTTTCAGGTAGATGTTGGGACTGTCCCTCACCCTTCGCATCAGCGATGCTGCTCTCTTACATATTATAATGGCGTGAAAGCCGTCCACTTGTGCTTCAGCGAACATCGCTGACGCTCTGCAGAAGCGAGGCAATCCCATCAGCAACCTGAAAGCATTGTTATATTGGACCCACAGGGCACTGACGACCCGCTGCGTGTAGTTAGCCCACAGACTGCATGTATAGAAAGACTGACAATATGCCTTAAAAAGTGTGCGTATTAAATAGTTAATTATCGCTTGCTTTAACTGTGAAGGAAGACATCTTGAGGAACTCTGCATGTCCAAGAGTTCTTCATAGTTTTCGAAGATATGTGAAGTCTGCCAATCCGTACTGGGCCAGCGTGGTGGACTATAGCCTAACCCTTCTCAGAGTGAGAAGAGGCCCGAGCATAGCAGTGGGAAAGTTTAATACAGGACTGATACTATTATATAATTATGATAATTTTCTTTAGTAACTAGTAACCTTTTGCAGTTTTGTTAGTATTGCTAATACTCTTGTAGCTAACTAAGATAATGGCTGTAACAGAACTCGTCAAACAAGCATTTTCCTCATATTGTTTTCTAAGTATACCCTTTGAAACAAAGTATCTTTTATTATGTTGCATGAAAATTAAAGGTTGTTTAGTGTTAGTCATTTGGTTGTAAACGATAAACGTCATAGTAGTTAAACTAATGTAATATACGATTACATTAAACTAAGTTAGCCCACAATGTATTTCACGCAGATAACATTATTTAATAACTCTGATGTTGAAAGGAATTAAGTAAATAAAACCAGTCTTTGACGAGAGACTCATCGCTATAATATTTTTTAAATACATTCTTTAATTTTGAGTGAAACTCTAATAAACGCAATGACACGAAGAAACGGAAAAGCTTTTTTAAATATCTTAATATCATAGACAAACTTTTTAACAGTTTTACAATAAAATTTTATTTACAGTAGTTACTTGAAATGATAAAGGATCTTTTTAAAACTACGAGTAGTAAAAGTTTACCGATATCTCTGCGGCAAAAATGACCGCATTATGAAAAAAGTATTAAACCGAAATTGTTATACAACCTTCCGAGCAAAAAACTCATTTTAAGCATTCTCACAGTTGGCAACACTAAAATAAATCAAGTTTTAGTGAGGTAACACCGGCACGCGATATTGCGATCGCGTGCTAACGGTTAAGTTTCTGTTGAAATATATTTAAAGGCACCATTTTTCTTAAGCAAATAATAATTGCATTTTACCATTAATTATATAATAAGCGTTACTAGAACATAGTAGAATTAGGACATAATATAACATACTAGCTTTTGTCCGCGGCTTCGCTCGCACGGGAACAATACTTTATCTAGATAAAAGGTACCGTATGTCCTTTTTGGTACCCCTGACAATGTGTATACGAAAGCTCATGATGATTGAACGATTAGTTAAGACGTAAAAGCATAACAAACAAACTGACACTCTTATTTATAATATTAGTTATGATACACAGGCTAAGTACAATTTTTGAGCTATCATTGATGGCAATGTATTTTCGACTTCATGTATGGTGTAGTGGTTAAAGTGTCCGCCTCGTCGCTGCGACTACAGTGAGTATCATGGGTTTGGACCCCTAGCAGGGTAATACTTTCTACTACGAACTATGTATATACTAACTTACTAACTAATATTATAAATGCGAAAATGAGTTTGTTTGTTACACTTTCACGCCTTAACTACTCAACCGATCAACATGAAATTTTGCATACACGTTGTCAGGGGTACAGAATAGGACATAGGGTACCTTTCATCCAGAAAAAATAACTGTTGCAAACCTAACCTACATTTACGCGAGCGAAGCCGCGGGTGAAAACTAGTACTTCTATATACGGCAAGTATAAACTTCTTAAAAAACGAAAAACTAAGTGCCCAAAGCGACAACAGTAAAATCCAATAATTTCCGTTCTTGTAATGGACCCTGAAACAGTCGATAAAATCTTTAGTGCCCATAATTATTTATATTATTACTGCAAAATACCGGCCGCAATGCTGTAATACAATTTTCGAGCAGATTTTCTTTTAAATAATTATATAGTTTACAGAAAAGAGCTAGCTGAAAAACAATCTATCGATAACTCGTGAGCTGTAATTTATAATCATTTTGTCGGCCTCGATGGCGTAGTGGTTAGTGTAACCGACTGCCATGCCTGTCGCGGGTTCGATTCCCGCACAAGTCAAACATTTGTGTGCATTAACAATGATGTTTGTCTTGCTCTGGGTGTTTCTATGTATAATATGTATGTATTTACAAAAAAAAGCATATGTATATGTATGTTTATCCATTGTACCCATAGTACAAGCTCTGCTTAGTTTGGGCTAGATGGTGTTTTGTGTATGTGATAGAATATATTATTATTACTTATATACATAGCCTCACGCTTAATATTCTTAAAGGGGCTTCTCTCACAAGATTGGCTACAGCAGTCCCTTGAGAGAACATCAACGACAACTGTCTTTACGGAAGTGAAGCAGCTACCGCGACCGAAATCGGTCAGGAGGTATCATCATTATCATTCTCAAAGAGATTGACAAAGGAGTAGATATTATATCCACATTACATCAGCTTTTAGATCCCATCTATATTGGGAATGTGCCTATTGTCCCCTACTGGGCATAGTTGCAGACTCTGTGCCGCGCTTAATAATTCGCACTTTGCACAAAAAAATTGGGGCAGTCTTTGGGGACTGCCGATAGAAGTGAAAACTTTAATCCTTGATCATAAACACTTCTTTATAAACAAAAAATAATTCAAAAATGGAAAGCGTGGAAGCGTGACGATGACGCGAGTTCCATGATTTTTGTTCACCCAAGAAGTGCTCAACGCGCCTAAAGAAGTTTAGTATATTCAAATACAATGAAAATAATGCTATTAGTGTAAGCTTTATAACCAAATCACTAAGACATTCGAAGCATACTGACTACGTGCAACTACTGGTAAATTCCTAAAAGATAAACGCAATAACTCTTTGCCCGAAATAAAAATTATCATGGGATGTCATAATCGCACACAAATACATATAATGCTACTAGATCAATGAACGTCGTTGGTTCCGTGGCATCATCTGTATTTACGTCCTATAGTAACGTTTCTTCAATTGAATCGATTTAATACATCTCTGTCTATCTCTTTAGTGAAGAGCAGCGATAGCTCAGCGGGGAGACCAACAGACTGCAATGCAGAGGGTCTCGGGTTCGAACACACGTCGCGCACATCTGATTTTCGGAAGTTATATGACTTTTCGAAATTATGTGCGTATTGATTGACAATTATCGCCTACTCCGTGCCTCGGAGAGCACGTTAAGCCGTCGGTCCCGGCTGCCATGAACATCTATGGCAGTCGTTATTGGGAGAGTGTCGACACAAAAGATCCCACTGGGTCGAAGTGTCGCCGGTCTGCACTGACTGGCCCCCACATAAGATAAGATCTCTTTAGTGATATACAGACATTCTAAGTGTGTATATATACATCGTACATAACATACTCCAGCAAATATTTGCAGAAAATAGGCCTGAACCAAGTTTACTTAGACCGTCAACATTGTCCACTCAAGTAGATGGTTAAAATATAGACGATTACCTCATATCTATTCTAGAAGTCTTACTCAATGTTTATCTAACTGCAAGTCTACACGTGAGTTATCTCACGTCTGTTGAAAAATATTTGTCATATTATAGTTTACATTGTCAATTTCAATTATTCCACGTTTTATCTTTTTTTGTGACATTGGCTTTTCTGATGGTGGGTGGATACCGTAGTCAATAACTGTTTGTAATACCTGGGGTACTACTCGCTGCTGTCCTTAGGGAAATAAATTAAAGAAGAGATGAAAGGAAGAGTATAGGGAAACGTATGTGATCTTCTGGACTCCTCTCCTATTATTCAATGTAAGAAATTCAGAAGCAGTGTTACTACTCTTATGCCTGTTTATTGAAAGTGGTACTTTGGTGGTCCAGGTGGCTCATTCGTGATCAAATAGTTGGTAACAAAATGTTTGGTAGCAGCTCGGAGCCAGTCAATATGCACATTAGACTTGCCCTGTATTATATGAGACTAGCTGTGTCCGCGGTCTCACCCGCGTCAATGGTATTTATGGTTACTGCGCCGCTCCCGTGAGCCATAGCGTGATATTATATAGCCTATGTCCTTCCCAGGGTCTCAGACTATCTCCATTCCAAATTTCATCTAAATCAGTTCAGCGGATTGAGCGTGAAAAGGTAACAGACAGACAGACCGACAGACACACAAACTGAGTTAATTTCGCATTTATAATATTAGTAAGGATAGCGTGATATCATATAGCCTATGTCCTTCCCAGGGTCTCAGGCTATCTCCATTCCAAATTTCATCTAAATTGGTTCAGCGGATTGAGCGTGAAAAGGTAACAGACAGACAGACAGACCGACAAACAGACAGACAGAGTTATTTTCGCATTTATAATATTAGTAAGGAAGTAAGGATTTAAAGACAAATCTTGAGTTTTGAGATTGCATCTTGAGGTCAATAGAAAAATTGACAGAACACCCAGACCCGGCACAGCTATTAGTGGATCACAAATATTAAAATAACATTGTAAGAACCCTGAGCGCACTGAGACCAGCGAGGCGACAACTTAAATCATTGCGCAACCTGCACCTGATATTTGTATAATGAGGATAATTATTATTCAAAGGTGTCCATACAAACTACTACAGCATCCACCCATAGAGACGTGAGTGACTGTCTATAAACGTAACAGCCTAGTTTCGATGAACTTAGATAAATTTACAGTCAGTTTTAAAATATCACCTTGTTAGGACGTATTTTAGCAAATTTTGTGCGACAAACTGTCCCAGTCGGAGCGTAAATCCGGAAATAATGTCGATGGCCTTCAACGAGTAAAGGTTGCATCACTACCAAATATTACTCTGCATCCTATTAACATATTTAACATCTGCGATCGAAAGTCAATAAAAAAAGGTCAATTTATCAGGTTTGTCAATAAAAAATTGGTGAATATATTTATTTATAAACGTATGAGTCAGATTTTTGAGTGTTGATATTGCGTTGATTTTTTTATTTATAAACAAATAAAACTTCATCATTTAAAATGGTATATTTTCTTTGCGCTGGCAGTGACAAGTTCATTGTTTTTGCTGACAAAATGCCCCTTTCCCTCGGAGAATACCTAAAGCCGTTGGTCCTGCAACAGATCTCTCTCCAGTCGTGATTGATTGGCGTCCTAGCGGACTTTGAGCTAATGCACTTGTTTGCGCACACGTGTTTTGTGCACTATATTGTCTCCTGCACAGATGGCTAGTCCCCGTTAAAATTGGCCCTTGAGACCGAAATTCAGTCTGAAGGACAATATAATAAAGTTTCTTTGTGAGCATTTGTTTGCTATCGGTATTGCTGCTACTCTTTTGTTGACCGTCCCGGCTATGAGGCCAGTCATAAACTAATCGCGAGCAAAGCCGCGGGAGCATATGCTATAGAAATAAACTAGGTACTATTACGAACGAAAGTTATTTAAAATATTATTCGACCGTTATGCTACTTACCAAAATAGGAATCAACTATAAAAAGTTACAGATCGCGAGCGAAGCCGCGGGCAAAAGCTAGTAAAGTTAATAATTTGATGCAGGCGAGCAATTTACTTTCTCTGGGCATTTGTGAGTATCTTCTCTGACTATTTCTGATGGTCACCGTTGCTTAACTTGCCTACTTAATGTCACAGTGGTAGAACTAAGAGTAGTAATATTCGGGTCACGATAAAACATGTCACTAGCTCAACACAAAATGTTTTGTGTTATCTAAGAAGATACCTGACATAACTCTTTTGCTCCATTCACTTGCATTATTTTATAACTAGCTTTTGCCCGCGGCTTCGCTCGCGTTAGTTTAGAATTTGACAATCAATTCGGGTTGTACTCTGCTTGTAATAATATATTTCAATCATGATTCGATAGGCATGTGGCGCCATCTATTATCATAAGAACGTTATTGTTGTTTTGCTTGGGAACAGTAATTTTTTTCGAGATGAAAGGTAGCCTATGTCCGTTTCTGTACACCTGACAATGTATATGCAAAATTTGATCGGTTCAGTGGTTTAGGCGTGAAAAGGTACCAAACAAACAAACTCATTTTCGCTTTTATAATATTAGTTAGGAAGTTAGGATTAGGATTAGTAATTTGTTTACGATTGATTTTGTTAATAATAAATTTCCTTTAAATTCCACTATAGTGTATGATGATGACTATATCGCCTACAGTATATTTCCTTTATCATTCTTACCATGTCTAGTTAAGACACCTCGCACATAAACTATGAACATTAACATCTGAACGGGCATCAAAACATTCGCATACACAAGTGCGCTTGCGCACGCCCGTCCACAGCCGTGACTCACATCGCGCGAATTCACGCGGCCACCGGAAGCACCGTCCTCGCTTCCTTATAAATTCATAGGGGGCAATTAGGTTGGTAGCTCGCATTTTTAGTATTGATTGGTCCCGTTATATTATTACGTCACATTTGTTATGTTGGTACCATGTGCTTTGTATTTTTAGATGACCTTGTATGTTTGTTTATTATTAGATTTTTGCTTGACATTTATAGAAGAGAATAATGTTCAAAATTACACTTATTATTTATCAGGTTTTCAATGTTTGTTTATATGTAGTATCTCCTCTCTACAGAAGATCGGAGTTAAACAACCTTATGATGATTACTGGCAATTGATAATATTCCCAGGCTACTCAAGGAAGTGCTGTACTAACGGTACAGGATAGTCTTGTACAGGGATCGCACCCACAACTCTCGGGTGATAGCCACCACAAACGGCCGCTATCCATGCAGCCAGTGACACATACATTATATAATATGTATCTCTCGATTAAACCGCGGCGGAAAATATCGTGAGGAAATTATCAAAAACTTAACAAGGGTTTTTTTGGAAGGATAAGTCATAAAGACTTGTTCTGTAGACTACATTATGGTTTCAAACCTTTATCCATGCCCAGAAGTGGGACAGTTTACAGTATACTATGCTCATATTCTTATTATTTCGGTCTGTCGTATTCCGGTGCATCTACTAAATTGGTGATGTAAGTTTCTACTATTTCAGTCTTCAACACTAAATTACTATAAATAGGACAATGATCTAAACCAGTAGTTGCACGTCCACTCAACCCGGGAATCGAATCTAATACCTAAACGAGGTGTAACTTACCTCACAATTAAGGTCTTCGACCAGGTTGCGTCATACGTTGACCCCAGACTAAATTGAGAAGGAAGAGTACTATTATTTGAGTTTACGCCATCGAGTGGGACGAAACGATACTTTGATTTATAGGCGTCTGCGCATACGACTGTAGTGTGGCTCATTAAACAATAGACAAGATGACTGCACGGATGGCACAGTGGTTTAAGTAGTCACCTCCCACCGCCACTGCGTGGAGTGTTGTGGGTTGGATTCCCTTACGGGACAAACATTTGTATGAAAACATACTTAGTTGTTCTAAAAGCAGCGATAGCTCAGTGGGGAGACCAACAGACTGCAATGCAGAGGGTCTCGGGTTCGAACCCACGTCGCGCACCTCTGACTTTCGGAAGTTATATGAGTTATATGAATTTCGAAATTATGTGCGTATTGATTAACAATTATCGCCTGCTCCGTGCGTCGGAAAGCACGTTAAGCCGTTGGCCCCGGCTGCCATGAACGTCTATGGCAGTCGTTATTGGGAGAGTGTCGACACAAAAGATCCCACTGGGTCGAAATGTCGCCGGTCTGCACTGACTGGCACCCATATAAGATAAGATAGTTGTTCTAAGTCTGATTGTTCTTTGTGTCTGTTTGTATGGTAGTAAAGTCTCTCGCGATACAGGAGTTGTTCCTGGTACTGGCGTTGTCTTCAAGAGAAAATAAGATAAAGAAAATGTAAAATATTTAATGTTTGCGAGTGTGTGTACCTAGATGTGTGAGTGTGAGTGTGTCCGTGTGTGTGTTCCTTTATCCCAAAACGCTACTCTTAAATGTACCTAATACAAATATCTTATAAGGCCATCAAAGTGAGGACTGCCGTGTCATTTTCGATCAATTGGGATGATGGCCTTCACTGTCTACTTACCATCAGACAGCGTGAACTCAATTTAAAAGGCAAACATAAATAATAGCTTATTGATAATTATTATTGACAAGCATATAAATAGACTGTATACATTTAAATTTATACTAATATTATAAAGCTGAAGAGTTTGTTTGTTTATTTGAACGCGCTAATTCGATTTGAAAAATTATTTTAGTGTTGGATAGCCTATTTATCGAGGGCTATATAACATCACGCTACGACCCAGCAGGCGGCGCAGTAACGATAAACGCGGGTGAAACCGCAGGAATATCTAGTAAATGCAGATAGAAAAATATTATTACCATATTATAGGACCGTTATATTATTTATTTTAAATAAATACCTAGAAATTTCTAGACAAGTGGGAGACGGTTGCAGTGCCACACAGCGGTCTCGAGTTCGAACCCAAGGCATGCATCTTTGACGTTTCAAAGTTATGCGCGTATTAAATATCTAATTATCTTTCGCTTTAACGGTGAAGCAAAAACATCGTGAGGAAAGCTGTATGTCCAATTCTCTATAATGTTCTCGAAGATATGTATGTTAAGTCTGCCAACCCGCACTGCGCCAGCGTGATGGATTATAACCTAACCCTTCCCATACTGAAAAGAGGCCCGTGCCCAGTAGTGGAACATTTTAATACAGAGCTGATATTATTATTATATATACTCTAAAATTCTCCGTAGGGGTTGGTGGAAGCGTATTAAACCCACATTTCACCAGCTATTTACATTCCTCATAAAAGAGAGCGATGGGATGACGATCTGCGAAAGACTGCAGGCAGATGCTGATGCGGCAAGCTGAAGACAGGGCGTTATGGCACTCTTTAAGGGAAGGCTATGTCCAGCAGTGGACTACTATAGCCTGATGATGATGATGAAAAGAGAGTGAGCCTACCAGGCACAGTTTAAGTATTTCTCGCCACAAAATCCCATAAACACTTTGAACTATGAAACCGAACCTCATGCAAGCCAACCGCGGCTCTGGCAAAGCAGCTAATACGAATTAATGTATGAATTAAAAATCAATAACGGCATGCAATTACTTACAGCAAAAAATGTACAACTTTATCAGACAGGGGAGAGACGATCGGCTTAAAAAACCAACACACTCTTGAATACTATTTAAAGTAATACTTGTTGCGATCGAGTGTGACGAACACACGTTAGCAGCCGGCCTTAATTACCTTTTTGTTTGATGTCAGGCTCCACATACCATGTGTTATGGGGTTACATGGGGTGTTACAATGGGATTCGCGAAGATAATGTTGTTTCGATGGGAGATTTAGTTCAGATATGAAGAAAGATGTTGTGGTTTGAATGGTCGTTTGTTTTTGTGTATGGTATTTGAGGAAAATTGTTATACAACATGTAACATAATAAACGTAGTCCTGAATGTAGTTTGTTCAAAATCAGCTACTGAATCAATTACAGCAATTAATAATATAGGTAATTTTTTATCCCTAAAATAATTATAACAAATTAAATTATAGTCACCCATTTATTAAACAGCTGAAATAAACGAAAATATTAATTCAAGGCAATAAGGTTTTTGATGCAGTAAAGGCAATAATGTTAGATATATTGTAGTATACTAATACTATCCGCGCACAATAAGGAGAACTAATTCGTTAAATTAAAATATTTAAGTACATAAAAGTAACATTTTAATGTTTATATTATTATTACGATTTAATAATCTAATTGGGGTGTTTGAGGTCGTGCATTATATCTGTGACATATAGTATATGAGCTGTGAATTCTTAAGGTACATATAACAGATGACTATTTTAAAGAAACTTGGTATATTTAAATATACTGTTTACAAAGAAAAATTCTATGTATTTAAAGAGACAACTGGCATATTGTTTATTTGTCATGTCACAAGCCATTTCTTATGTTTGCAAACATTTAAACAACTAACACAAAAAGTATTTATGGACATTTGTGGATAGCACAAATTTTTGTGCCGTGTGAGGATCGAATCTTTGGCGCAGTGGTAGCGGCAAAGCGATCTCTTAAGCCAATACGCCACCTGTGCAGCTGATTGCAAAAAAAATATATTTTATGAATAATATTTTTAATACTATTACTAGCAATTTAATTTACTAGCGGTTGCCTAGTGCTTGAAATTCGACCAAAGTTTGCCTGTAAGATATTGCTGATAATTATGTCATTATATATTGATATATGTAACCATAGTTACGCGCTTCGACTGCGTATGTCAAATGCATTTCTAATGCAGTGTTTTTCATTAATTTAATGTATTTCTAATGCATATTTTATTAAAATATTAGGATTCGCCCCTCCTTTTCCATATAAACGTTAACTGTGCCAAATTTTATACTTCTCCGTCCGCGCAATTTTCGTAAAAAGGGGTACAAAGTTTTTGCTTCACGTATTAATATATAGATTACTAACAACTTAAGTTTGTGATGTTTGTATGCACTTGTGAGGTTCCAGGTTCAATTCAGGGTCAGATTACATATTAAGAATATTGCCATTAGTAAATCGGGGTCTGGCAATATTTCCAATAAAGACTCGCTTCGCATTACGTTTGCGGGAGTTATCCTTAAAAAAGCTATAGATTTCTACTCCTCGAACTAGCATATTTTTTTAAACTTTATTATAATAACATATAAATTGACGTTTTTCAGAAATGTTAAATTTGGTACTAAATGTAACTTTGACTACTTGAGCAAAACACAACCCTAACCATTCTCTAGACAGCAATTATTTGAAATATAATTAGCAATTAATCAAACGTGCAATTTAAATGCATGAAATATACACACCTGCTTGTACCATAGGAATAATACGCATGGACGCGTATCGCTTATCACACAATAAGGGGACTACTCGGCCGTATCCGGAGAGCAGCTCGTAGTATAAGATGCGCCAGGTGCGTAGTTCATATGATAGACAACTGTATCCGATTGAACATAATGGCCGAGTGGAATGGTCTTATGATATTCGAAACTATACATATATTATTTAAGACAAAGTTCAAAAAGGCTAGCGGGAGATAGTTAGACTGCCATGCAGAGGTCTTGAGCTCGATCACAAGACATGCACGTCAAAATTTTTAAGTAATGTGTGTTTTATCTATACTCGTATATTAATACGTTAAGCAAAATCTTTGTAGCCATTTTTACGAAAATGTGCGGCGTCGGAGGAGCATGAAATTTGGCATAGTTAAAGTTTATATGGAAAAGGAGGGGCGAATCCTCATATTTATATAAAATATGCATTAGAAATACATTAAATTAATGAAAAACCGCTACACGCACACAAGCATGCATTTGACACACGAAGTCGAAGCGCGTAACTATGGTTACATATATCAATATATAATGACATATATCAGCAATATCTTACAGGCAAACTTTGATCGAATTTCGAGCACTAGGCGACCGCTAGTATAATTATTTATCGCTAGCTTAATCATAAAGAAACTTGCATGTCTGAGAGTTCTCCAAAATTTTCTCGAAAATGTTTGATATTTCCCATCCCATCCCATCTCCAAATTGAGAAAAGGTCCGTGCAGCAGAGGGACAATTTATATACATAGCACATTATTTCCTCTATTTCTATATATCAAAATCTATTTTCAATATATAAAAACACGTTATTATGTTATTATAATGAAATAATCATCTACATTCTTCTGTGGTCCAAACTAACAATTATAAAATCTTTATGGATCGCTGTCGTATGCTAAACGTGTAAAATTACAAGATTGATCAAGGACTTCATATTTTAAGTATTAATAAAAAATGTGCTATTAATTATTCTGGTTTTAACTTCATTTAAATAACTAGACTTTAAAATACGTCTATATGCTAGAGTCACCTCTTACTATGTAGACTGCTTACACCATATATAGGTAGGCAATATATATGTATATAAGTAGGCAATATAAAATTTGTGTTGTGGTTTCGAATCCCGGCTCAGTGGTCGTTTCACGCACTTTCTTTTTTAGACGGGGTCGTTTTGCACTCAAATTAATTCGTTGTATGCGATTCGACACTCAACTCACAAAAAGACTATTTTTAAAACTTCGCATTCGTCGATTCGCAAAATTTTTGCGAAACATGCTAATTATTTTGTGATCCACTTAGTATTGTACTGAGTCTGAATTAGTATACTGTGTGTTCATTAAAAAAAAAAACAACGGTTTGCACTCCGGGAGTGCTGGCAGAAGTGAAAACTTGAATATTAACGTTGTGCATTTTTGATATTTTGGAATGATTAGGGAATAATTTTGCACGAATTGCTTTAATTATTAGTATAAAAGTACTATCATTTATGTAGTAGAATACAATATTCATTTATTGCGCTATGGTACACAAACATGACAATTCTCCCTCCGTCTTACGAATTTTCGATCAGGTCACGTGTCCTGACCCGAGTTTAACATTTTTTAGCCATCATAAAAAAGTGCACAACTTCGCTAAAGAAGTTTTCACTTCAATAATAATTTTATTGTATGTATGTAAACATAAAATACCCAACGAGATAGACTCTGCTTGACCCCATTTAATTTGCGTGCTTGAGATTTCAAGTTTGATTTCTGATTCGGCAAACGTGTTACTGGTTTTTTCTATTACAAAATTCTCAGAAGCAGCATGGACTGGCGCAAACATGTTCGGTAAACGTCAATACGTCAATATTAAGAAGTACTTTAAATATGGCTGTTATACATCTTTGCTTACCCCTTCGGAGATCTTATCTTATGTGGGGGCCAGTCAGTGCAGACCGGCGACACTTCGACCCAGTGGGATCTTTTGTGTCGACACTCTCCCAATAACGACTACCATAGATTTTCATGGCAGCCGAGACCAATGGCTTAACGTGCTTTCCGAGGCACGGAGCAGGCGATAATTGTCAATCAATACGCACATTATTTCGAAAAGTCATAAACTTCCGAAAGTCAGAGGTGCGCGACGTGGGTTCGAACCCGAGACCCTCTGCATTGCAGTCTGTTGGTCTCCCCACTGAGCTATCGCTGCTCTTCGGAGATAATACAGTCATGAGTGTATGTATTTATGTAGGATCGTTCCGAATAATAAGCATCTAGCCAACCAATACAACGATAACTTAAATTGAAAAGAAAGTGAACTGTCACGATGTTCACGATTACATTTTGCTCTCGGCTAATTAATCAAGTTTACAAAGTAACATTATTGTTTATTAGCATGTAAGTGGATTTAAGAGTAGTAGAGCCTCATTGATTTCAGCATGAAACATCTTCTATTGCCTCAACATCCGCTGAGAAGATTATAGGTGTTACACGGGACCTTATAAGCATTAAAACAACGGACACCAATAACAGTAGAGTAGTAGAGCCTCGCTGATTTCAGCATGAATGTGCCGCCTCGACCGGGGAAGGACTACCCTCTCACAGAATATCGATGTGAAATAGCAGTATTCCTAATGTTGTATTTCGTTCGGTGAGTGAGAGTGCCGGAGGCCCAATCACCCCTTCTCCCCTATCTCGCTCCTTCTCCTTCCCACTTCCTTTCCTAAAGGGTTGGCAAAGCGCAAGTGATGTCTTTGGTGTCGTAGGCGTCCATAGGCTACGGTGACCACTTACCATCAAGTGGGCCATATGATAGATTGCCACCTGAGTTGTATAAAAAAAAATCTATACAAATATTATCAAATGAAAAGTTTTGTTTGTTTGTTATCAATAAGCTCTGAAATTACTGAACCAATATTAATAAAACTTTTACTGTTGGATAGTATTTTATCCAGAAATAATAAAGACTACCATCACATATGTGAATCATCAGCTGGTACGTAAAATTGTAAAAAGTAAACTTTGTCCGTTAAACGCAACCTTAAATTTTTGGGGTTAAATATCTATCAACTGTGACATTAAATTAAAACCTTAATTATTGAGGATTTCGCTTTGATTTCAAAGTATGCACTATTTTATATTATATCGTACACTGCAATGATTCAAGTAGTCATGGTTAAAATATAATATACCTGATACATCTCAGATCTCACGGCTCGTGAATGATATTTCATTCACGAGCCGTGACTTCTATGGAAAATGGTATAAAATGGGTACACCATTTTTTAGTGTAAAACCGTTTACAAAACTACTATCCTTAAAACTCGCTATCTCACTCGGCTATAAATAAATATACTCTATGTCAAAAATCACGTTGAACCGTAAGGCACCTTCGCCTTGAGATATAAAATACTCCCAAAGAAGATAATACAGATTGTCAAATAAACGTTTATCAAAATGGCCACTGGAAACCTTTTAACCCACTTGCGTGGCTTCTAACAAATTCGTAGGTGAATTATAAAAGATTATACTTCAATGAAGCCTCAGAAACATAGCCTAGCGTAGAATTTTAAAAAGGTATTTCGTTTAAGAACTTTATGTGCTGAATAAAACGCTTGCTTTATTTCTATCGTATGTAATATAATATGTTGATTTCATTTCGTTTAGTACCGCAATGCAGTGCTGTACAGAATTCCGTTTTATTCTGCAGGCCTACTTTGTAGATTTTATTCTTTAGGTATTAAAAATGTACGTCTATTCTGTGCAATGCTTGTGCAATATTTGCTATTTATTTATTGTTGTATGACCCCAAAAGACTTTATAATGTGGTGCAAAGAACTATAACCTTTTATAAGTTTTATTGGTACCAAAAGGATTTGTAGAAGGCAAGCCTAACTTTACAAGGAAGCCGTCCGGTGGCCTGCCAATACTAGATGTTTTTTGCAGTGCTTGGAGATTGACTGCTATCAAAGAGTTATTACTTATCGAAGGGCTTTTGCAAAAGCGGGTTGAACGCTGAAATTTGACTTAATGAATACAGTTGAAAATTAAAGGAACTAAGGATGGGATGAAAGATAATGCATGAGCTAGGTATTATTTGGTATTGATATTTCCAAATTGTAGTTATATTTTATCTGATATTACAGAGGCTATTAAGCCTGCCTTGAGTGGTATCAGTATGTGGTGTATGCAACTGCTGCATAAGGTCTCGGATTTGTTTGTTTGTTTCGACAATCTGATTTTGGTTTTTTGACAAGAAAACTAGTCAAGTATCAGCAGGGAGTCTACAACTATGCTCAGTGGGTGGCAATAGGCAAATCAATTTACATGAGACCTAAAAACATATCTGGTGAAATGTGGGTCTAGTAACATCTCTGCTTACTCTTTTAGGAAAATAGTCGTGAGACTGTGAGTATGTATTCAGCATAGATAGTTATCTCCATACATGTAACCATATGTGTAATAGTTATATTTACATATATCTTATACATTGAATCGCATTTATGAACTTTTTTCGTAATACATCTTGTCATTTCCGTCGTCCAAAAATAGAATCAGTGATTCAATCTTGATTCTTCGTTAGTCTGCAAACATTGGCGGGGTGCCAGCGAAGTCCTTATAGGATGCGAATGACGTCATTGGACAAAACTGGCAATAATCTTGGAGCCCCTACTCACGTCTCGGTTTCGTGCTGAATCCGGGGTGATGCGAGATTGAAGACTTGACAGATTTGTTTCAAACTCAAACTTATTTATTGCGGAAATGGGTAATTCAGATAACATACAAATAAATCGGTCTCTCCATAATCTGTCTGAAGGCCTGCAATTTTAAAAGTATTCTGTCTTTAATAATTGTACACTACTAATAAATTTGAATTTTCTCTTTGAAAATTTAAACAATTTGATTTGAGATTCTTGAACTATCTAAGAAACGCTTGACGCCATTTGCATTCTCAAGCGGTAAATAATGTTATGTAACAATGCGTCAAGTTATGTCAGTTAGCATGGTCGCGTATTATCTAGTACATCAGATAGAGTAGACCTAACTTGGACAATACGTTTTCCATACTAAAAAGCTCACAGACAAATAAACTTGTGTTGAGTTGCTACAGTGAGTAGACTAGATGCCTCACCCCTTGTCGACAACTTGAGGCCATGTTATGGTCTAGTAGAATATGGCCTAACCCTTCTTATACTGAGAAGAGGTCCGTGCCCAACTGTAAATGAAAAGTTTCGTCGTGTACTTTGTATACAAACGTAATTTTTTTATATATTTTGGCATTCGTTTATGTTTAACATTTTCAGTTGCTTAAACTTAAGATAAGTATGGTTTGCCAACAGTAATTATGGCGAAGCAAATAATCGGGCAAGATACTAAAAGACCTAACGTTGAACACAAGTTAAATAAAATTTATCTTTCAATGTGTGATAGAATAGAATATTTATTCGTGTAGATTAAAATTAATCCATGTTATTAATCCTAATCCTAATCCTAACTATAATATTATAAAAGCGAAAATGAGTTTGTTTGTTTGTTACCTTTTCACGCCTAAACCACTGAACCGATAATTCTGAAATTTTGCATATACATTGTCAGGTGTACAGAAACGGACATAGGCTACCTTTCATCCCGAAAAAAGTAACTGTTCCCGAAGAAAACAACAATAACCTTCTTATGATAATAGATGGCGCCACGTGTCTTTCGAGTCATGATGGAATTATATTATTACAAGCAGAGTACAACCCGAATTGATTGTCAAATTCTAAATTAATGCGGGCAAAAGCTAGTAATATATATAACTTATTCTCGAAAAATCAAAAAATCTATAATATTTATTTATTTATTTATTTATTTATTTATTTAGCAAAGGAATCACGAACTAAGATGAAGGAGCAAACTTGCCAATTTTTGTAAAAAAGATTGCGACCTTATTTTGGACGATATACTATGATTGATAGCTGTTATTGAGATAAAAGCTTGACCTAAAACTCTGATAGCTTTTAAGTCTTACTAAATCAAAAATGAAAGAAGTAAAAGGCACTTAATCTGCCAAGGATCTCGGCATTTGTCCAATTATCTGACGCAAAATTATACCAGGAGTAGGGGTTTCTAAAGACCCTCAATAGCCCTGTTCTCTCGCCGAGAGCATTATGGACAGTTATGTTAGTAATTTATGAGTTGTGCTTCTGAGATTTTTGCAGCAATAAATTGTTTTGATGTATTTTTTTAATTCTTTTAACCATTTTGTGATATAAGCGAGCTTTTGTATACTATGGTAAAACTACATATTATATATTTTGTATGTTTTTAAAAAGGACAACTCCTGTACTAGGTATAATTCCTGTATCGCGGGCGACTTTACAATCATTCAAACTACGCATATAAAGTACACCCAGACTCAGAAAAACCATTTCTGGATTACCTACACAATTTTTTATTTCGTATGGGGATCGATCCCATAACATTAGACGCAGTGGTAGTGACGTGACCACTTAAACCACTACGCCATCCATTCAGTCAAACACATATATCTTATCTTATCTTATGTGGGGGCCAGTCAGTGCAGACTGTCGACACTTCGACCCAGTGGGATCTTTTGTGTCGACACTCTCCCAATAACGACTACCATAGATGTTCATGGCAGCCGGGACCAAAGGCTTAACGTGCTTTCCGAGGCACGGAGCAGGCGATAATTGTCAATCAATACGCACATAATTTCGAAAAGTCATATAACTTCCGGCAAGTTCACCAACACCATCTTTTTGTAGGAAAACAGCGTAAAGGTGACATGTTTACTGCGTTTCTCCTGGTGAGTAAGAGTCCTGGAATCACATACGAACCTCTCCAATTGCTTTCATCGTCCCATTAATTTCTTTCTTCAATGTCGGCTACGTGCAAATTATACTGTACTAGCTTTTGCCCGCGGCTTCGCTCGCGTTAATTTAGAATTTGACAATCAATTCGGGTTGTACTCTGCTTGTAATAATATAATTCAATCATGATTCGAAAGACACGTGGTGCCATCTAATCATAAGAAGGTTATTGTTGTTTTCCTCGGGAACAGTACTTTTTTCGGTATGAAAGGTAGCCTATGTCCGTTTCTGTACACCTGACAACGTATATGCAAAATTTCAGGATGATCGGTTCAGTGGTTCAGGCGTGAAAAAGTAACAAACAAACAAACTCATTTTCGCTTTTATAATATTATTTGGGATTAGGATAGTATAGTATAATATTGCAAGCAATCTTTGGCTACGGTAACCGTTTACCATCATGTGACCGTCGACTTCTTTACCATTTTGCAATAAAAAAATAAACTCCAAGAACTCACGCATTATACTTCGCCGATCATAAACGTAGTATACATGCCTTGCATGCACTTTTACTCGCAGTCAGTCAAGGCCTCTCGCTCTTATCTGTGTCCCAAATTGTACCGTGATTAATATCCATGCGCTGCGCCGGAGTGGCTGACCTTATAACATTTAAATCCTTTATTGTCTGTCCGGCACAAGATGTGCGCTCAATTGATGTATATACACGATGTTGTAGTGATCACAATAAATATATAAATAAATAAATCTATTGTGTACAGGGATCATTACCTAACACAATAGATTTGTTGATTACTAGATGTTCCCGCGGTTTCACCCGCGTTTATTGTTACTGCGACGCCCCCGTGGGTCGTAGCGTAATGTTAGATAGCCTATAGCTTTCCTCAATAAAAAGGCTATCCAACACTAAAATAATTTTTAATTCGAACCAGTAGTTCCTGAGATTAGCGCGTTCAAATAAACATACAAACACATTCTTCAGCTTTCTAATATTAGTATAGATTTAAATTTTAAATTCACAGACTATGGGAATATTAGAATGTCGGGCATAAAGTACATCATAAAACTGTCCCTAATAAGGTGGCAAACCTATTACTACAATACTGCAAACTCCTTACAGCTGTTGACAATAGAGAAACAGAAGATTACTCGATTTAATCTAACCCTTGACTTCCTTTGCGACCGTTGACATGAGGTGAGACATACCAGATTGGTTAACTCTTCATCATACGCAAATACACTCACCTGTACCGAAAAGGTAAGCAGAAGTTTATTACATACCACATTCTGACAGCTATGGGAATCCCATCAAGAAATATCCAACACGCATTTACCGGACATATTTTCAGACTCCGTGCTACCTCTGAGAAAATATTGACCAAAAAAAAATCAACGGGCTGCACTCCGGGAGTGCTGGCAGAAGTGAAAACTTGAATATTAACGTTGTGCATTTTTGATATTTTGGAATGGTTAGGGAATAATTTTGCACGAATTGCTTTAATTATCAGTATAAAAGTACCTACTATCATTTATGTGGTAAAATACAATATTCATTTATTGCGCTATCATACACAAAGATGACAATTCTCCCTCCCTCTTACGAATTTTCGATCAGGTCACGTGTCCTGACGCGAGTTTTACCCATCACAAAAAAAGTGCACAACGCCGCTAAAGAAGTTTTCACTTCAAAACACCACATCTCTTAGCCAGGCCCGGCTATCAAATACGAAACCTCAAAAACGTACGCGCAAATTAATTCCCAAATGACTTACTTCTTCAATTTAAGAGCCAAGCTCTTGTCGGTGGAGTCTCTTCCATAATGTCCTATCTTCAGCCAGCGCTTTGACTTCTTTATACGACGTAACTTTAACCTTTTCTTTCACTTGATCTATGAACGTCCGCCTTGGCCTTCCTCTTCCCCATCTGCCTTCATTTTTCCTTCGAAGATGTTTCTTATAAAAGTGTCATTTCATATCAAGTGGCCCAACATTTTCTCTCTTCTGTTCTCTATTGTTTTTAGAATATGTTATTGTTATTTGTTATTGTTGGACTGAAAGAAAAACAAATGAGGAAGTTCTAAATATGGTAAAGGAAAAGAGACGACTTACTAGCCAGCTTTATTCATCATATCGTATATAATAATACATTTTCGATTCCAATAATAGCAATCACAATCGCACTGCCCACACTCTACAGAACGTACTGTTATAATACTTTCAGTTTTATCCCAGTTCCAATGATGTGTGATCAATATATATTCGACGCACGATCGCCCAGCTTTCGGTCGTGTAAGCTATAATTTGTGAACACCAGATTGGCCGTGAAATAACAACGAGGCTTCAACTCAATGATGTATCGGTCTCGTTGGAAGAGTAATGAAATAATATTTTATATTTGTTTTGGATCCTTGCTTGACTTTTTCAACCGAAGCAATATTATTTAACTTTTTAAAGTAGCTGAATTCGTCGTAATAGGCCCAAGTGCAGGATTCGATTCTGTAATCAGATAAATTTAATAATAACAGCCTTGAATTAAACTGTCCCACTGCTGGGCACGTGCCTCTTCAGTGTGAGAAGGGTTAGACCATATGATACTCCTCCACGCTGGCCCAGTACGGATTGGCAGACTTCATATATCTTCGAGAACATTATGTACAACTCTCAGACATGTAGGTTACCTCACGGTGTTTTCCTTCACCGTTAAATCAAGCGATAATTAACTATTTAATACGCACATAACTTCGAAAAGTCAGAGATGCGCGCCTTGGGCTCGAACTCGAGACCTCTGCGTGGCAGTGCAACGGTTTCCCGCTAGGCTATCGCTCTATTACATACATTGAAATTACGTCGGAAAAGTAAATATAGATTCAGCATACATGTCCGTGAATGACACATGGAAGTCAAATCAATAAAACGGTGTGCATGTACCTATTTCCTGTATCACTCTATAGAAAGAAATATACGTGTATTACTTCTAGATCTCGATAATAGTCTTTAGTGCCTGTACGGTCCGCACACCCTGGGTAATAAGATATAGGTTTATAGATCAGTAAAACTCGGTAATAAAAACTGACTACATTGATAGATAAAAAGATGATATAAATGGTAATGATATGCGTTAACAGATTATCGAACGCAGAATGATATGCGAGACGCGGTACGTCCTTTGATAGTCGAACGTGAACGCGAACTAAATTAAATTACATATGTTTAACTAAAGTAATGAATGAAGTAAGTTGCTGATATGGCACAAAGAGTAATAAGTTCAATGTACGCTACATGCCCGTTACATTACAGTGCCCGTGCTATAATAATAATATTCTAATATTAATAATATTCTATCACATACACACAACACCATCTAGCCCAAACTAAGCAGAGCTTGTACTATGGCTACTAGACAATGGATAAACATACAAATATATGTATTTTTGGTTTTTTGTAAATACGTACTTATCATACATAAAAACACCCAGACCAAGACAAAAATTCAGGTTCATGCACACAAATGTTTGACTTGTGCGGTAATCGAACCTGCGACCTCAGGCGTGGCAGTCGGTTACACTAAACACTACGCCAGCGAGGCCGACAATAGAGGCCAAGTCTATCGCTGCCTATCTGATAGAAGAATTATCTTAGTAAGAAACTCCTATCAAAGAAACTCAATAACACTTCAAAGGCTGGTAAAGTTTCATATTTGATAACTGAATTAGGTTCAGTAAACGAAACCTTACCAGTCTCAAAAGTCAACACGACCTTCCACGTGACCATAAAGTTAATGAAATGATCATACTATCTATCTGACCCACAGATCCGATCTATAGCATTACTGCCGTGAAAACAATTTACAAGAATATTAGTAATTTCTAATCTAAAATTGCAACTAGTGTTTATTAGAAAAAAAGCAATGCGCTGTTTGAAGGCTAAATTACAAAAAAAGGGTCAACTCAACCTATACAGGTTGTTATGATCAATCTCGAGGTGTTTAGCGGGCAAAGTGATTTAATATTAACCGACAGTTGTCTCTAAATCCTAGATATCTGAATGACCGCCAAGTTAGACCAGATTGGCGAGAACTGGCTCTCCTCGAGATGACGGACCCCATACTACTGATTGATCAACTTTTGTATATATAGTAAGCGAGTGAGAAAACTTCGTTAGCGCGATTCAGGATTTCATTGTGTTCGTGCTCACGTGACCCGGCTCTTTGTATTTATCCCCTCGTATATCCCGTTTGGAGATTATTGAGCATGATAATAGGTAGTATGACGGTATTATATTGAAGTACCTTTTGGCTACTGTGGGTATAATTTAAGGCTTGTAATAGAGATATAATATTTTGTTATTTCTTTTATAACACCTTTTGTTTGGTATGTTTTTGGATTCACATAATAAACTTTGAGTATATTGTATCGAGTTCTGATAACTGAAACTTTGAAACTTTGTCCAGTCTGAGAACCAAATTTGAGACATTACAATCGGTCTGATACGTAATATCCACGCAATTTACAAAACATTTAAAATTAATCACTAAAGCGCGAATTACGAAACCGTTTCACAGAAATTTATATTTAAATAACCAAATGAAAAAGCATTTTTTTTTACCTTTATACGTCAGCTGTTACTCATAATAATATATATTTTAAAAGCTTGCCGTGAAAGGGTTTCTCCATGACGTCACCAAACAAAGGGTTGTATCACAGTCCACCCCTTGGTTAAATACTTTGAATTATTTATAAAAGGTATTTGTGGTGAGGGAAAACAACGATAGCGTTACCGTGACACCACATTATACGCTTATTTAGGGGATTTGCCAACTTGTTTTATGGAAATTAAACTTTTATTAGGTATGTTTTGTTCTAAAAGGGTTAATGCTACTTTACTTTGAGCTATGGTCGGGCAAAAGAATCATTTGGCCGTTAAGTGGTCATGATTCAAGGTTGCCGTGAGTTTCCTTGCAAAAAAGCCTTTCAGTTTCAACTTAAACCTTTGAAAAAATAATAATGGATCTCAAAATTGCCTAGGCATTCAATTTATAAGCAAGTTATGACATTAAACCAACGATGCAGGTGCACCTATATATTCACACAAAAATTAAACCAACTAAAATAAATATAGTTATAATTGTATGTTGTTAATTGAAAACTATGTATGCCTTTTTACAATAGTACGTACATGCAATTCGGCATAGGTGAATTTTATATAATAATAATATTTATTTATTTTTAAATGGCGAAAGTGTGTAGAATGATTTTATGAAGTAAAAACTTCTTTAGGCGCATTGAGCACTTCTTGGGTGAACAAAAATCATAGACTTGCGTCATCATCATGATTCCACGCTTTCCATTTTTGAATTAGGTATTTATTTTAGAATATTAAAAATATCTCAGAAATGGTGCGTTACTGAACTCTTTCCATTTTTGATTTATTTTTGGATTAAAGTTTTTACTTCTATCGGCAGTCCCCAAAGACTGCCCCAATATTTTTTTCACGACACAGATATCGGCCGGTTTTCAAAAACCACTAGTCTATTAAAAATGCATAAAGCCTCTGAATTTTACATCTTCTTTTTCTACATGTGTATTTTATTAGCTCTGTTACATTTATTAACCAGCGTTAATAAATATGACCTAATAGTAGGTTATATATACCTGAAAGCACACTCCGCGGCCTAATGCAAATGTTTTTAGAAGTGAAAACTTCTTTAGGCGCGTTGAGCACTTCTTGGGTGAACAAAAATCATAGAACTCGCGTCATCGTCACGCTTCCAAGCTTTATAATTTTTTTTAGAATATTAACAATAAACAACAAAATTAATCACGGCTAAACCCTTAAATGGATTTGGATACAAGTTGGCACTCAGTTAGACCATATCCTAGAGCACTTGATATACCGACATGCGTTCCCGTGAGAGACGCGGGCAAAGCCACGGATAGCTTCTAGTAAAACATAAGCTTATGTATCCTTAATAACTCATGAGGTATTAAGTGGGGTCTTGAAATAAATTATTTCAGAAACAAGGCTTATATTGTGAAACTGACACAAAGACTTAAGGGTATATATTTTGTAAAGGCTTTTATATGTAAGACTATTCTTCGACGATGACTTACGTGTTTTTGAATACCGTTAGTCATGTTTAAAGCTTTTACCATAATGGGGATACAGACAGGATTACTCTCATTTCGAAGAAGGAATTGTTACTAAATAATTAAATATGTATCATATTTGGGTCGCTATAGCTAGTGGATATAGTGACAAGAATAGAAAAGCGTATGTTAAGCTGGTTTGGATATGTAGAAAGAATGGGCGAGGAACGATTGACTAAGAAAGTTTATAAGGCTAGCGTGAATGGAATGAATGAAAAAAAAAAAATTGCAAGAGGAAAACCTAGGCGAACGTTTCTTGATCAGATCGGAGGCGTTCTGGACAAGGCCAGGGAAACAGGCGTGAATCTATGTATGTATTTGGGTCGCTATTGTATTCGTTACAACAAAGGCTGCTTTAGTGACTCAGCGGTTTTTTATTGTGATTGCTGTAAATAAGATGCTAGGTTCGATTGTTGGCTTGGTGAAACTGTTTGGTTATTATGTCGAGAATTTTTTTTACATCAGCTCGGAGTCTGGAGTTACCTTTAGACTTAAGAGCAGCGATAGCTCAGGGGGGAGAACAACAGACTGCAATGCAGAGGGTCTCGTGTTCGAACCCACGTCGCGCACCTCTGACTTTCGGAAGTTATATGACTTTTCGAAATTATGTGCGTATTGATTAATAATTATCGCCTGCTCTGTGCCTCGGAGAGCACGGTAAGCTGTTGGTCCCGGCTGCCATGAGCATCTATGGCAGTCGTTATTGGGAGAGTGTCAACACAAAAGATCCCACTGGGTCGAAGTGTCGCCGGTCTGCACTGACTGGCCCCCACATAAGATAAGATAAGATACCTTTAGACTTACCAGGTATCAAAGAAATCAGGTCACGTTAATAGTGCGTGCCATGGGATTAAACTAAAGACCTCTTGGCAGTTTGGTCTCCCACTGGTCTATCGTTGTCCACTTTCTAATTTACAATATTAGCGAGGATAAAAATTAGTAGGTATACGGAAGTAAGGATAAGCTTTGTGACAGATTTAAACAAACACATTTTTCTATTTCAAGGTTGATATGTCAAACAAAAACATCAAACCAAAACTAAAAACTATACTTCAGAATTGCAAACATCTAGTTCAATACAGTACTGGCAAAAACCGCAAGGTTATCAAGGCCAATGACCGCTGAGTTAACCCAAACTGATTCCGTATAAATGATTAGTTTCGCCAGTCCGGACACGACTGACTTCCATTGAACTATAAGACGGTTTTAGACGAATGAATGTGAGTAGCGCATGTATTTAAACGTGTAAAGGAGTATTGGAAGCTGTTATCCAAGGGACATGTGATGGAGACCATTCGATTTTAATAGTATCTAACAATGAAAAGAAACATCATGAGGTAGCCAGCGGGCTAAGTGCAATAAAAAAGGACTCTCAGACTGCGGTCTTAGAGTTCTTTTTAATTTGATTCCACCTGATTATAACTAAGTGTCAACCGTAGCTCATGGATTTCGGCAATGTCAAGGGTATCAAAACTAAACCACTGTCTATCGTGATAGCAGTATTCTAAGTTTTCCGTAAAGCTTTCAAAGCTGTGTGAAGTCTGTTCGATCGCACTAGCCAGTGTGATATGTTACGGTCTAACCCATCTTAGATAGGTTTTCTCGGTGAATCAGCGGTAGCGAATGCGACTGTAGTACATGAGGTCACAGGTCACATAAACAAGCAGCTGGACAGTTTATTAGGACTGCGCCGAGTGTAAAAATATAATGACAGAGCTCGTGTGGCGCATATTCAAATCGGCGCGCGGCCGCTATAGTAAAATTGTATGCAGGATTTGAAGTGCTTTTTTGATAAATATGTATCTTTATTGTCAACCAATAACTTAAATATTTGGGTCGGACAAATTTTATTGTAATATAACTATTTATGTTTCGTTTAAGGTGTAAAATAATATAGATTTCTACTGTTATAACTTATAATCTAAAAATCACGTAACACGAGCTTACGGTTTTGCATTTTTCGTGCAAATTTACGTAATTTGATAGGCGAAAAGATTAATTATTTTAAGTTTTTTACACGGAGTAATTGTAAACACATTCACTGTTATGGAAAATATATATTTTATATTTGTATTAAACAAAAAGTGTTGATTTTATTTACTTAACTGTGATCGCCTGTTTTGGCACATTTCGCTCGGCGCACTCTTAAGGACAGGACTTATACAAGAATATTAGGGCGGCAAATAATTTGATTTATAAGTTTCGTTTGCAATACAAAAAGTATGAGACGCTAAAAAGGAGACTCTACACTTTTAGGTCAAGAAGTCAACAGAATTTACTAAAATATTTCCTTTAGGAGCTCGTAAATCTCTATTTACTTCAGAAGGTTATAGAACACACCATCCGTCATTCGCCAGTCGAGTTGGAGCAGACTTGTATCTTTAGGTAAATATGGCTTAGATCTGGCTCCGTTTGGTGTTCAAATTCAATCCATATTTCTTGCACTAGCACAATTTATCGAGAAATATAGTACAAGTGAGAATTGACTTGAGTTTCGTGAGGGATTTGACCTCGTTTCATTTACTGTGTAGTTACATGGAGATGTTGTTTGGTAAAGTGTTACGTAATATGTTACGAATGGGTATATAATTATACTAGCTTTTGCCCGCAGCTTCGCTCGCGTGAAAGTTGGTTAGGTTAGGTTATGTTAGTAAATTTCAGTTCCAGCGACCCACCCACCATACAAAGCAGCGAGTTCGCACAGCGTGGAGGTTAAAACAAAAAGGTTATGTTAGTAACAGTATTATATTAAAAAATATAATAAACAAAATATTTTATTTTTATAATTACAAAATATACAAATAAAATAGACTATTTTATTTTTAAAAATCTTTCACCATTTTGAAAGACTTTTTTTAAACTGTTGACCAGTTTTAAGTTAAATCCTTACAAACAAACAAAAAATTAAATCTTTCTTCTTTATAATATTAGTATAGATATAAATTCTATTACCACCGTTATGACCAAAAGGAGAGCTTAAAGCAAGTACAGACAAAATATTGTTAGCTTATTCTTATACAAAAAGCCCAATTATTCCAGGAATATTAGGGGTTTCACCTCGGAATGAGAGATAGCCTGACTAATTTTCTTGGACTAAATAGCAGCTTGCACTTTTTCTATATTGGCCTCTTTTACGTAATAGTCAACGACCAAAAACATCGTTAAGGAAATGTGCCTATACTTTTAGGTGAATACAAGCATTATACTACGCCGTGTTAATAATTTCTCTAGTCATTTATTATTCATCTATGCACCGTTTTAGCGCTAAACTATTTTATTAGCACGCCATTCTTCGCTGCTGTCATCGCGTGCGTAGTTACTAATTGACCTTGTCTTCTAAAAAATGTGCAAAAAATGTACGCCTGTCTATGGCCTATGGCTATTACTCTGGCATATATAACATTTAAAAAAAGAATGTATCTATTCATTATTTTACTCGAAGTGAAATAGGTTTACTCTCATTATATTCTTTATACGTGTTTGCTAGCTTAATGTATAGCAGTCCTATATGGTCAAAAATATCAGAAACCGAGAAGCATTCAGTGTTTATTCCCCTTTTTAATCTCTTAATTTTCCTACTTATAATATTTTTTAAATTCTACTAAAGCAATCAGAAAGAAACCGCTAAATTAAGATTTGAATTTAGAATTCTAGACCGCTATGCTGTTTCCTCAAGACGTGGTGTGCGGCGCCCGCGTTCTACATTTAATTTACTAGTTTCGTTCGCAAACTGTAACTGTCATTAGCTAATAACTTTTAATGGTTTTACAACTTTGTTGTTTGGAACTTGGTAAATTCGTCTCTATATCTAGTTACTATTAGTATTTTGTTTTGGCTTTTATGATTGTAGGCATCCTTGATAAGATTGTTTAAGTATAATAAACTTTCCTTTTTATAGATTATCAAGTTAGGTTATGATAAATCCAGGGACCGGTGTTGTGTAGAAATATACAATAAACCATTTGCTCTATCCGGGCAGCTAACCCAAGACCTCATGCACAACAGTCGCTTCAGTCGATTCACGATTGCGCCACTTATGCTGCAATTAACTTCAAGTAATAGTTCTTATTATCTGAACTTATATCATGATTGTGAATAATGTGTTATATCTTAGGTCATAAAAGTAGTTACGAGCAGTCTGGCATCCTCTAAACTGGCAAGATGCCAACCGTTGTGTTCCGGGTTCAGTTCTCGTTTATAACAAATGGTGTTATGTTCGAGTTTTCGATCATTTCCAGCCATTATTGCAGTATTTATTGTGAGTTTGAATTTATGGAGGACTAGTTAAATACATCTAAACAACTACCGCCGCGCGCCGCGCCGTGGCGCAACAATAGTTAATGCGATTCAACTAATATGAATGTACATACACAGCAGGTTATATAAGAATAAGTAAATAAATCAACTTGTTAAAAATCATACAAAAGTGGGCTTAATTTATGCTTCTTCTCACGAGAACACTGCTCTTCGAACAGCCTAATTTTAATGTAACTTTCAATGTCTATTTTATTATAATAATAAGAGGCGCTCATAGCCATCCTCTATAATATAGGATCGAAAAAAACATAGCTGGCGTAATTTAGGTGTAATATATTATCTCTGCCTATCCATTCTGTATATAGGCGTGAAACTATTTATGTATATAATAAAATAAGGAATAGTGTGATAAGAAAGAAATGCGGCAAAAAGTGGATATAGTGACAAGAATAGAAAAGGGTATGTTAAGCTGGTTTGGGCGTGTAGAAAGAATGGACGAGGAAAGATTGACTAAGAATGTTTATAAGGCTAGTGTTCATGGAACCGTCGCAAGAAGAAGATCTAGGCGAACATTTCTCGATCAGATCGGAGGCATTCTGGACAAAGGCCAGGTTAAGAGCACCTTAAACTGGCGAGCTTCTATGAAGTATGTGATGAATGTGAATGAAGCCAGAGAAGTGTGTCAGGATCGTAGCAAATGGAAATGCGTATTCTCTGCCTACCCATCTGGGAAACAGGCGTGAATCTATGTATGTATGTAATTAAATGCAATCATAAGGTTTGCTTGTGATAGGTCATAATTTACTGTGTAAGCACTTGTGTAAATTATCTTATCGCGTATTTGATTATACTCTTGAACTAGCTGATAAGTAATTACTGTAATATTCAAAGCCTTGACATAACATATTTTTAGCTCCTTCTGTATAAAGTCTTTGTTGGCACAGCGGTATTGAATACGACTGCTGTGCTGTGTGTTGGATTCGGTTCCGGGTTGGGTCTATATGTATTTTTATTAGACATTAGATTTTACTTTTTTTAAAGTAGGTTAGGTTAGATTAAGTTACGTTAAAAACAGTACTTTAAAAAAAATATATAGCTTTTGTTACCTGGTGATGATATAACTTTCTAACAGTGAAATAATTTTTAAAATCGGTTGAGTAGTTTTTGACTTAAATCCTTAGAAACAAACAAAACATCAAATCTTTCCTCTTTATAATATAAGGATAGGAATAGATAATACGTTTTCAGTAGCAAAATGGCAGTCGGTAAATGTCCTTAGTAGATTGCAATCGATACGAGAGACGTAAACTTTATTGCAAAATGTAAGTGCTGCGTACCTCTGTCAAACCATTCGGTGAAATTTTTCTCCCTAGCCTTTATTATTCCCAAGTCACTTGGGGTCGGCTTTCTAGTCTAACCGGATTTGTCTGGATCTCACTCAGTTTTTACACGGAGCGGCTGCAACCTGTCCACCGCAACTCGAAGGCTAACGATACCCTAAGACTAGACCAGTGTCAGGATATTAGAGGGCACTGACTTCCCGATAACGACTGCCATATATGTTAATGGCAGCCGGGACCGACGGCTTAACGTGCTCTCCAAGGCACGGAGCAGGCGATAATTGTCAATCAATATGCACATAATTTCGAAAAGACATATAACTTCCGAAAGTCAGAGGTGTGCGACGTGGGTTCGAACCCGAGACCCCCTGCATTGCAGTCTGTTGGTCTCCCCACTGAGCTCTCGGTGCGACTGACCATTCGGTGAAATATACCTAAGCGTGAATGTTACTATATAGAAATGTACAGACATAAAGCATATATCCTAATACCACATATTATTGTTAGTGCTGTATCCAGGCGCTCTTAAACATTAATGTTTACATAACGATTACGTATCGAGAACTCGATCGAGTCGGAATCGATTCGATCGATGATCACATTCGAATGTTTGCATCGATGTTGACTCGCGTGTATGTGTTTAATTCATCGTTTTATTTGTTCAGCCGTAACGATCAACTGTTATTTCTCTTGCAATAGGATTGGTGTTTGCTATACTTGTCAACTGATGCACGGATAGGGCAATAATTTTAGTGGTCACGTCGCCATTACGCCAAGCGAAGTGTTTTGGGTTCGATCCCGTAAAAGTGTGATCTTTAAATAGTTAAATAGTTTTAAATAGTTGTTTTGGTTATGTGAGACTCTCCATCCCTGAAAGGGTTCGGTATACACACTAAAAACCTTGGGTGAGCAGTCCCTCCGCCGACGGTGTGGGGCGGGATAGAAGTTTAATACCCTACCTCTACCTCCTACAAGCCTTTGGAGGTACAAGCAGAAGCTTGTACCTCCAAAGATACAGTTGATAGACTATGTATGCATTGAAAGCATGGGTAAAAAGTGTTCTATCAGAAATATTAAATTCTTTATAAAATCAAGTTGAAACAAACAGACAGACTAATTAATACGCCTCTACATCACCACAAAGATAAATAGTTTAGCACAGAGGTCGCCGAAGACACTCGATCAGAATTATCGAGCAGTTCGGCGCCGGCGCCTATTTCATCATAACCAAAGCAAAGGCTTGTTATTATACTAAATTTTTATTGCGGCATCGATCGCGTAAATGTTATGTTGAGATTATGTCAATTTTCAATCCCTCGGAAACAGTATTTTTTCCTGGATAAAAGGTATGTCTTTTTCGGTACTCCTGACAGCGTGTATGCGAAATTTCATGATTTGTCGAGTTGTTAAGGCTTGGAAGCGTACCAAACAAACAAACTCACATTCGCATTTATAATATTGGTTGGGCTAGACAGATAGCCTTCAATCTTAAATCAACAATCGAAGTTCAAACCAGTTATTTTTCTGTTCAATTTTAGCTACGCTACATATTGCTAGGCTTTTTAGACTTAGACACAATAGCGCCAATTTCACGTGTAACTTTCACTTGCATTGTTGAAAGTTTCACTTTGTGTAAATAAATAGAGACAAATTGTTTTATCCGTTGTCCGATTAGGTAAGGTTGTCATGCGCAAAATTGACTGTAAGGAGATACAGAGGTTTCATTTATAGATTTCGTAAAAGTATGACTGTTTTTTTTATGTTGAGATGATCAACAGTGATTGAAACATAATAAGATCTCTTATATTTTTCAATCGCTATAATCGATAGAAATTTAACACTCTCACCGCCACCCTTATACAGAATTTTCCAGTGCAGCAGGCCATGCGATCCGCCGGTGTCCTCAACTTTGCCTAACCGTGCACGCCAAGGTGAAAATACTATATCGAGTCCAGCAGGCCATACGGGTGGCTGGCGGGCTCACCGTTTACTTTTACTAGCAGGCCATGCGGTCTGCTGTAACCTCGCATTTTCATATTAATTTTGTAGTGCGTGGCCTGCTGTTACAGAAACAGTTCAGTGCAACATACAGGTGGCGTGCTGGACTCGAAAACGTACGGACCGGCGGCGGACCGCATGGCGGTGAGAGTGTTAAGAAGAAAGAACTTTAAATAATTTTAACTTTTGGATAATACCTGGATGGAGGGGTGGTAAATGCGACTGCTTTAATAATTTGCCTGAACCAAAATACCAGCAACTAAATTTAACATTTATAAATGTCACTAATTCATCTAAACAATTTTTGATTTAATTTCGTTACTTTAAGGGAGACAGACTTGCGGGAGTGCCTCGTAAGCTTAACAGTTAGTCCAAATATAAGTCTCCACAGTATTGATAATGTCGAGACTCTTCTAAAAGGTGGTAATATTGATATTACCACCTTATAGAAGAGCGCAAACAAACAACTTTCTGCAGTGTGGGACGCTTGCAACTTCTTTGGGATCTTTAAAAAAAGGACCTGTGTTGCCAGCCCTAAGACCAAGTCGTCCACTCTTGTTTTCCAGAGGGGTGTTTATAGCAGTTGATATTACGCTAGCAGAATCACTGCAGGAACACAACACAAGGTCATTTCATTGCGAGCTAGTCTGATATAATTATTGTTATTTTTAACTATAGACCGAGTGACGTGTACTCAAGAATTACGAAAGGAATTACAAACAATAGTCTATTATTTCTTTGAATTCAAGATATTTGTTTAGAGTTCTAACGTGTGTGTATATTTTCGCGTATAAGTCGTGAAATTTTATGCACGAAGATTTGAAAATATGATTTGAGACGAGTCTGATGCTAGCGAATTTTCGTAAAACGCTGATGCTTTTATGATTATAATAACCCAAGATATAAGTTCCCAAGGCGCGCATCTCTGACTTTTCGAAGTCATGGGCTGGTTATATATTAAATAGTTAATTACTTATTGCTCACTTTAATGGTGAAGGATAACATCATTAGAAATCCTGGATGTCTGAGAGACAGTAAATGAAGGGTACAAATCCAGCACAACATATCATATAACAATATTTTTGTAATTAATTTACTCCAAAAACGAGTTTATAAAACCAGAAGCTTACAAAAACTGCATAGTAAATAGTGTCTCCGCCAGGCTTCGGTGTGCAAGCGATGAGTTCATTCAAGGTCGTCCGGTTACGTGAGAAACGAGACAATACAAAAATACACGATAACAGAAAAAAAATGCTATAAAAGTGAAATCATGTGGTGTAATCCGTGGGCTATAATCTTCTTGCTTGTTTATTTGACTAAGTCGGTTATCGACATTACACCCGATCGAGGGATCCAATATTTGAGGAGTATAGTTACAAAACCCGCTAAAACGATATCAGAACAAAAATAATGTTCCGATTGAATATGAAGCTCCTTCGTTGCTTCTATCGCATAGCACTGATAGTTTTCAACAAAACCCACTCAAACTCTTTTTAAATCAGCTCACAAAAGTAATAGTTTGTCATGTCATGGTTTTTTGAGATTTACCATTATTTTGTAAAAAGTATTTTAGAGGATTTTGAAACTAAACTACTCATTTCTCTGAAGACATTTTCTTTACTATATACTTTACAAAGATAAAGTTTAAGTCAATAATATCATCTATGTTTTTTATTTAGGTCACAAAGTATTACTTATGAACGTCAAAGTTTATGAGTCTGTGAGTTCAGTAAAGTGAGTAACTGGATTTACATACATTTAAGTTATGAAGAAATACCTACTAGCAACTGGCGGCCACTCTTTTAAATAGCCGTTCAATTAATCCCAAAGATAAGACCCGAAGTCAATATTAGCCTTCGACATTAAAGTACACGTTCCTCCCAATTTTAATGCAAAGTCAGACCAATCTGGCACATTCTTCTCTTTCGGGTCTAGCTATTCTGTCTTTTCAGCGGTATCTTGGGCAACCCACCGCATAGCGCCCGGTGCATTGCCCGATATATTCTCGATATCCTAACTAATATTATAAATGCAAATGTGAGTTTGTTGTGAAAGTCTATTTCACATATTAACTACTTGACCGATCATCATGAAATTTTGCATAAACGTTGTCAGGGCTACAGAAAAGAACATATGGCCTTTCATTCGAAAAAAATACTTTTACTAACGGAACCTACATTTAAGCGAGTGAAGCCGCGGGCAAAATTTAGTAATTAAATACTAGTAAGGCAATAGTGACGTGCTCGTTAGTTGCACGATCAATCGCATGATCTATACTAAGTTTTCGTCGTTGTTATTTACGTATAGGAATTCAGCTTGTTCCGTTTCTAGGAAACATACATTGATGCCAGTATTGATATAACAAACTAATGCCAGTGCTAACATATGCCATGAAGTTAGACTTATGACAAGAGATGGCGCTGCGCTCAATTACGCACTACTACATACAATTTGTATTTAGAATAGCACAAGCAAAATTTTTGTGGTACGAATCATTATTTACGTGTTTAAGATTCCGATCACCTAACCTGCTCGGAGTATCCTTAAGAGTACTAGGTATATAAAATATACATGGTCCCTTCCCATGCTCTGTATTTCTATCTAGCTTACTAAAGTAATAAAATAATAATACTGATATATCCAATAACGGCAGGCACACAGTATAAGTATAATTATATCTGGCTATAATGAGGTTATATCCGTTAGTTGTAAAATAGCGTAATATTAATATAATAACAGAACTTTTATGAACAGTCGAAATGTATCCGAAAAGGCACGTTTGGCTGTTCATAGAGGACTATTAGTGCCCACACTTATGTATGGAAGTGAAAGTTGGGTATGGCAAAATAAGCATGAGAGCAGAATAAATGCTGTAGAAATGAGAGCGTTGAGAAGCATATGTGGTGTGACTCTGAAAGATAGAATAAGAAATAGTGTGATTAGAGAGAGATGTGGCATGAAAGTGGATATAGTTACAAGAATAGAAAAGGGTATGATAAGCTGGTTTGGACATGTAGAAAGAATGGACGAGGAAAGACTGACTAAGAAAGTTTATAAGGCTAGTGTGAATGGAACTGTCGCAAGAGGAAAACCTAGGCGAACGTTTCTCGACCAGATCGGAGGCGTTCTGGACAAAGGCCAGGTTAAGAGCTCCTTGAACCGACGAGCGTGTATGAGGAATGTGATGAAAGTGAATGAAGCCAGAGAAGTGTGTCAGGATCGTAGCAAATGGAAATCCGTAGTCTCTGCTTACCCCTCTGGGAAACAGGCGTGAATCTATGTATGTATGTATTAATATAATATGACTATAGCAGGTTAAATGAATAAAGTTATAACGTAAATGGTTTAACACTAAATCTGATATCACATTCAGCTATGGCGAGACCTTGGCGCCGGACTAAGTGCTTAAATTCTGTGTGATTCATATCTCTAGTGCGTCTGTGGTGTAAGATATAAGCAAACTACGATTTAAGAATGAATTATGATCCAATTTGGGGAGATATTGCCGTTTTAACCATAGCCAAGTATGCTTTTTCGTGTGATTAATTGGCTGAATGTGGCTTAAGTGTTCTTCTGTTATTAAAATATAAATTACTAACCTTTGCTCGTGACCTCGCTCGCGTATAATATAGCCTATGTTCCTCGGTGATAATATAGCTTTCTAATGGAGAAAGAATTTATAAAATCAGTTGCGTAGTTTTTGAGTTAAACCCTAACAAACAAAAATTAAATCTTTCCTCTTAATAATATTAGTATAGATTTATTTAAAAGGACTCCTCTCGCTGTTGCATTCATTCCTGTGTTGCACGAACCTTAACAACTTACAAATAACAATCAATGTTAAAACAACTATTTGTCTAGTGCAGGGCCCGAACCCGCAGAATTAGACACAGATGCTGCAAAACATTAAATAATTACTAGCGGTCGCCAAGTGGTCGAAATTCGTCCATAATTTACTTAAATTTTAAATTTGTTCGTTATTAAGGCTCTGTTGTCTATAACTATACCCTTATAATCACATTTTATTTAGTCACCTACTCTACATACATATGTATGTAACCATAGTTACGAAGCATTCTACGAAGTCAAGCGATCAATGCCGAAATACTACGAACGCGATTCGACTGCGTGTGTCAAATGCATGGTTGTGTGCGTGTAATGTTTTTTCATTAATTTAATGTATTCCTAATGTATATTATATAAAAATATTAGGAGTCGCCCCTCCTTCTCCATATAAACTTTAACTGTGCCAAATTTCATACTCCTCCATCCTCCCAATTTTCGTAAAAAGGGGTACAACGTTTTTGCTTCACGTATTAATATATAGATGAACAATCGCTGCTAAAATTTCATTGGCACTCGAATATTTGATGGCCCATAAAACATTATTGCGATTAACGACTAAACTAGTGCAACACTACCCATTTAATGTAATCTATTAAAATTTATTTATTAGAACCGCTCACAGCTTTTATTTCGCGCCATTTTTAACAGCTATCCCGTCCGCGTCAGTGACGCAAGCGTTGATTTTTGCACATTTTACGAGCACAGACAATTTTGTCAGACAGCCTAATGCAGACCGTTCAATTCACCTCTATTTTTATGCACAAATGCACATGGCGCGGGCAGCTGTATAGTCAAACAAAATATGTGCTTCCATAAATCCTTTTTATTGCTTTCCTACGTCTAGATTGAATAAGTCTGAAATTTTCTTTTAGATCTTTTTTATTTGGCTAGATAAAACTGTGTGTATGCATTTTCTATTTGTGAATATATTTACCCTTCATATCTTGGAATCTCAGACATACTTAATACCTATTGTATCTGGTTGCCCGTGTGCCGCTGCGACTGCGAAGGTTTAATACGCCCTTGCTAGAAAGAAATATACTATTCCATACGCGAGTAATCAAGACAAACTACAATAAAATGGGCAGTGGAAGAATTATTGCTGATTCGCAAGTTATTAGTGATAGCATTATTAGTGACCGAGACAAGCAGCTGTGACAGACAGTCAGACAGGCATAAATATAGATACAGACAAGACATCATAATGGTCATTGTACTAATAATATAAATGTGAATGTATAGACTTAACTCAATCGCGCCCGAACTGCATCACGGTTTTAGTTGAAATGGGGACAAAAATCAAATAGAGTACTTTTTAGGGTTCCGTACCCAAAGGGTAAAACGGGACCCTATTACTAAGACTCCGCTGTCCGTCTGTCTGTCCGTCTGTCTCATGAACCGTGATAGTTAGACAGTTTAAATTTTAACAGATGATGTATTTCTGTTGCCGCTATAACAACAAATACTAAAAAACAGAATAAAATAAATACTTAAGGGGGCTCCTATACAACAAACGTGATTTTTTGCCGTTTTTATAGATAATGGTACGGAACCCTTCGTGTGCGAGTCCCACTCGCACTTGACCGGTTTTTATAAGCGGGCACGCACGTGTAAAGTTATAATAGTTAAACAGTTTCAAAATTATATAATAACAGTGTTTTAAAAATAAACAACCCATTATAAGCCGTATATAGCAGTTTAATTCCAATACTCAATATCCTAAAAATAATTTCACTGCCTCACCCTTAAGTATTACACACTACGTTTAATCTGTACGAAACGAGCCAAGTCACTGAAAAGTAACCAGTAATAAAATTAAAATAATCAACAAATCTTCGAAATAAACACGTAATATTTAGTTAATTATCATTTAGGGTTAAACAGAAAGAGAGCCCCAACCAACTCGTCCAACAAAATGTCCGGTCGCTAATAAAAAGCGCTACTTTATCAACATTGGGGTCAGCTGGTAACATTTAGTTACTTTCGGTCACGTTATTGTAACTTTACCGGATAATTATACCCGGGTCACCCTAATTAGGCGTTTTATTAAACATTTCTTTATGTTTTAAGCATAATTAGTAGATAAATATGTTGAATAAGCTACACTATGGATGAACAGTTACTATGTATAACATTTTACAATTTATTTTAAATATAAATAACAATTCAGCTACAAGACAGTTTTTATATACTTTTCATTCTATCCTGCAATGTCCATGGTAACGGGCAATATTATATTTATTTACTTTCCTAATCTATACTAATACTAGCTGTCCCGCGCAACTTCGTCTGCTCCACATTAGATAAATTTTGCCCGTTTAAAAAAAAGCTATCCTATTTTTTAAGTTAGACCAAATTACTGATGGTTAAGAAGTTTGATCAAAATCGGTTCAGTAGTTTAGGAGTCCATAGCGGACAAACAACGTGACACGTAATTTATATACATATATTAAGATTATAAAGCTGAAGTGCTTGTTTGTTTGAATGCGCTAATCTCAGGAACTACTGGTTCGAATTGAAAAATTAATTTAGTGTTGGATAGCCTATTTATCGAGGAAGGCTATAGGCTATATAACATCACGCTACGACCCACGGGGGCGGCGCAGTACCGATAAACGCGGGTGAAACCGCTGGCACATCTAGTAATTAATATTAGACTTAGTCACAACAAAGCGTGGTCTGGTTTAGCTAGTATCACTATACTATACTATCTACATATTATAAAACCAAGTCCCCTGCCGCGTCTACCTGTTTTCTCGTTATACCTACGCTGGTTTCTTTTACAAAAGATTGAAACTTTCCCAGTCATTCGGCTTATTCTTACCATCCCCGAAAAATTGGCAACATTTTTTTTCATGCGTCTTAGGTGGCAAACAAGCATACAGCCCACCTGATGGTAAGTAGTCATCGTAGCCTATGAACGTCTGCAACACCAGAGGCATCACTTGCGCGTTGCTGACCCTTTAGGAAAGGAAGTGGGAAGGAGAAGGAGCGGGCAGAGGGAAAGAGGGTGATTGGGCCTCCGGCACACTCACTCACCGAACGAAACACAACAGTCGGTATACTGCTATTTCACGTCGATACTCTGAACATATCTAGCCAAAAAAACTGATTTTGTAATAACAGAGTCATTGCTCTTACCCTGGTTTCTTGCAAGAGTGCTGTTTCCCTAGTGATTCGGCTTATCACGAAATTAGAAACTATGAGCTCATCCGACAAATAATTTATAAAACACTAAATAAATTACATATTATGCGATAAAAATGTCCGTGAGACTTTTACCAATATACTTCACTAACAGACACAATATTTAACTAATCTCCTGGGAACCTAGTTGATGGACACTTCAACTGAGTTCCCAGGACTTTTGTTTAATATTGCGCCTTCACGTCAAGTATATGGCAGGTACAATGTTACCCAAGTAGACGTAAATTTATTAATAATGTGATGGAAGCTGACAAACATATATTCACGTCTATTTTTCAGAGGGGTAGGCAGAAACGATTTCCACTTTCTACAAGCGTTTTTTTTAAATAAACGTATTTTATCCAAATTCGCCTACCCCTATCAACACAACATAATCTTAGTATTTTACAGATAAAAGAGAATTATAGATAACTAGCTTTTGCCCGCGGCTCCGCTCGCATTAATTTAGAATTTGACAATCAATTCGGGTTGTACTTGTGTAATTTAATCATGATTCGAAAGACACGTGGCGCCATCTATTATCATAAGAACGTTATTGTTGTTTTCTTCGGGAACAGTATTTTTTTCTGGATGAAAGGTAGTCTATGTCCTTTTCTGTACACCTGTCAACGTATATGCAAAATTTCAGGATTATCGGTTCAGTGGTTTAGACGTGAAAAGGTAACAAACAAACAAACTCATTTTCGCTTTTATGATATTAGTTAGGATTAGGATTATTTACAGACTTCAAGCAAAACACACAACCATTGCAATTACCGACTTTGGATTCGCCGAAATACTTGAATAAGCCAACATCCAAAATATTAAATTTAAATTGTCTGCTCAATAGTTCCCTTTCATTCCTGTTTCTGACACAATTCATCAGTAAATGTTCTACAATCTTGGTTCTCTGGCTTCATTCACTTGCATTATATTCTTTATGCAAGCTTGTCGGAGCTATTCTTAACCTTGCCTTTTTCCAGAATATCTTCGAAATAGAGAAAGAGATGTAGCTATTTTTAAACCGTAGCATGCAGAAATGTCTGTTTTCACCTCCAGCAGAAAGATAATATAAATCTATGTTTTTTTGCGTGCATAAAATATACTATTAAGTTTAAATTAGATTACAAAAGTCTAAAGGCTATTAATTATCTTTAGCGAAGGACGTTATTCGTTAATCTATAATTATATAAAATCGCAAAGCTAATATTTTGGTTTTTAGGCATTTTACGAGTAGGCTTATTGTGCATACTTAAAGTTTAGGTACATCAAAAGACTGCAGACAGCTAAAATTATTTAAAACCTAAAATGTGAATGAAAATTATTTAAATTTGTGGTCAATTAGTTTGTATTATTATGGAAACTACAGGTTATTCTTAAATATACCCACATACATATCGCTCGTTATCAAAAAATCCTTTATATTTTACGAATACCACATCTCCCAGCGATATGAAAAATGGACCTCAGGATCAGATATGTGCTAATCTCTTAATCTGTCAATATTATTCTTTATAGCCCATATAACGGCTATTTCTCAGCCGAGTATGCCCCAAATAGCCCATCGCCGATTGTTTACGAGCAATTAAAGACCTTATAGCCTTTGGCCCAAGGACGTTGCGTGCCTGAAAACTTTCTTTGGCCAATAATTACGCGTTTTTGACCCAGTTTGTTCGTAACGTGAAATGTGTTTGTAATTTTAATTTGATATTTATGTTATTGTGTTCTAATGAAATGTTTTCTTATTTTACAGGTAAGTGAGGTGATCTACACTAATGCGGCATTTCTGGTAACGTTTACCCTTAATTTTATTTATATGTAGCTACTGGATATGTCCGCGGTTTCACTCGCGTTTATAAATAAGCTATCCAACACCAAAATAATTTTTCAATTCGAACCAGTAGTTCTTGAGATTAGCGCGTTCAAACAAACAAACAAACTCTTCAGCTTTATACTCTACCTATACTAATATTATAAAGCTGAAGAGTTCGCTTGTTTGAACGCGCAAATCTCAGGAACTAATGGTTCGATTTGAAAAATTATTTTAGTGTTGAATAGCCTATTTATCGAGGAAGGCTATAGGCTATATAACATCACGCTAAGATCCACGAGGGCGGCGCAGTAACGATAAACGCTGGCGAAACCGCGAGAACATCTAGTAATTAATATATAAAGACACAATATCATCATCATCATCAGGCTATAATAGTCCACTGCTGGACATAGCATATAATATAAATTAGTACAATTAGTAACATAACTAGTTAAATATTAAAGAAATTTGTAAAACTGTCATAAATAAAAATAAATAAATATTTTTAACCCAGTGATAAATTAATAAACTAATTCTGTTTTAAAAGACTAACATTTGAAATAATTTTGATATATAGCGCCAATTAAGCTCTACTTAATAGATTTACGATAGGACTTATGATGTTGACTGTTCCACCCTTCTGCATATTGTAGTCATCAAGCAAATTTGTTCTGGCTAAAGGACAGAGTAGATATTCCTGTTCCCTCTTCTTTTACGATAGAAAATGGTTTGGTCTTCCTTGCAATGCATTTATGAAGAAAAAAAAGAAAAGGCAGCCATTTACATAAACGGTAGATACCACTTACCGTCAATAAGACCGCTGGATTATCTGCCGCCTCAAGCAATACTCAACGCGTAAGCTCCGACTTACACCGAAGGACAAACATAGTAACTTATAATTTTATTCATATTTGACACAATATCTGATCCTGCTTGTTATTCCTATCGCGATTGCCAATCAAACTTTGATACAAGTTTAATGTTGACCTAATAACAATATGAATGGATTTTATTTCGAAAGTAGGACAATGTAAAGCAATAGAGTTTATTACAAATCATAATTGCACTCTTATGGCCATACCATTAGAGTGCAATTTACAATAAGAGATAATATGCCTGTGCTTACTTTTTGCTGGTTTACAGGCATCAGTCCCATGCATGCAGATAACAGTAAATTAAATAATATTAATCAGTTAAATGCTGGGTTGCCAAACATAATTCACACAAAATTGAGTTTGGCAATGCTAGCGGGTCGCTGTAGTTAAAAACGATAAATTAAATAACTAATACATTTTTAAATAAATTAGATTTTATATTTAGCCAAGGAAAACCTCATAATATTTAACATATCTAGCAAAACGTAATTTACGTGAATCCGTAAAAACGAAAGTGTCTTTAATAGGCATCAAAGTTATAAAACTGTATATCAGTATGACTTTTATTACCTACTTAAAGTTAGTTCAAATCTGATCAAGTATCGAACAGATGATCAATAGAGTAAAACATTTTAATTGTCTATAACAGTATTCTAGAAACGTTCAATGAATTTTTCTTTCGTGCTCACACTGGAGTGGAGAAACTTTGTTTTTATTATGATTTGTTCAACGTATTCTGATTCAAAATAACCTATTATCTTTCAAGCCATAGTAACATATCCTGCTAAGAAAACTTGAATGATTTCATGTTTATTAGTCAACTACCTTTTGCCCGCGACTTCGTGCGCGTGCTATGTGGAAATAGGTACCTATTTATATTTTTATTTTTTTGACGTTTATAAGTGTTACTTTGTGACCTAAATGAATAAATAATTTTTGACTTTGACTTGACTTTCGACATTTAGGTATCAAGATAGAACTAGCACCAGATTTTAAGTTAGACTTCCAATAATAGATGATGCGCGTAAGTCGCGTACAAACATATCGACAGACAGAAAAATACACACAAATACGAAATTCTTAAAATACTTGCTTTGGCATCTATAGCTCTATAAAGACATTCGGGTTTCTTAAATATCTCCGACCAATTACAATTCTATCTAAACTAATATTATAAAGCTGAAGAGTTTGTTTGTTTGAACGCGCTAATCTCAGGATCTACTAGTTCGAATTGAAAAATTCTTTTTGTGTTGGATAGCCTATTTATCGAGGAAAGCTATAAGCTATATAACATCACGCTACGACACACGGGAGCGGTGCAGTAACCATAAAAGCGGGTGAAACCGCGGGCACAGTTAGTAATATATAAAGATAACGTCGAAATTGATGAATGCGCTTTAATAAACTGATAGAAGTCGCAGTCAAGAGCTAAAAACTAAACATTTATCTAGAAATATAGTTCATACTCAGGTATTATTACTCAAAAATATAATTATGAAAGGCACTCATTTCAACTGTCACGCTTTTGTCGAAACTGTCAGCTGGGACGTGTTGACGTTTGGTTTCATACGTCAAGGTCGCGCGCGCACATTGTATTTCTTTTTTTATTACGGCTTCCATTTTTGAATTTGTATCCTTATGTGAGGTAAATACATTTTGGTTGCAATATTTATATTTCTTCTGAATATCGCCTCCTTTATGCAGCCTGTGGAACCCTGAAGTAGTTATTTCTATCATACTGAGTACAGCGTCTCCTTTAATCTAAATAGTGAAACCCTGTTCACTGCAGTTATTTCTTTGGGGTATCTATAGATTGAAGGTCTTTTCTTAGTAGGGCCGATTCAGGTTTGAGCGTAAAATTCGAAGCCGTACCTTTCGCTTAAATATATATTTTTTATAATACATATATAATGTTTTTGATATTATAAATGTACACGAATATCATAATTATAATGTTTTGATACCACGACAGGTACTTACGACTTGTTGTCATGTGCGTTTTAAATAGTTAATTATCACTCATTTTAATGGCGAAGAAAATATCGTAAGAAAACACGCATATCTGACAGTTCAATATAATCTTTTTGGAAATGTTTGCAAATGTACAAATGCATACTTGGCCACTATAGCCTAACCCTATATTCTTGCCTGTATGACCATGTCATAGCAGAAGTCCTGCCAAAGAAACACATCCACGCATTACCGTTTACCATCCGGTGTATCGGTAGCGCTTATACCACTACACACTACACTAGCAATAAAATGAAACACAAATAATACAAGTAGGTAGCTATTAATAACAAATACAATTCATTGAAATTAAACTACTATATACGGATTTTATCGCGTTCTTTATTTGACACTTTATTACAACATTTTGAAAACTGTTACACTACTATTACTATTTAACTTTACTAATTTTTAAGCTAATTAAATTATTGAAACTATTAAAACTATTTATACTATTACTATTATACTATTTATATTTATGTTCACACTTTCCCCAACGTTTCGGTTGCTTTTCAGCAGCCATGGTCACGAGGAGACTAAGATGGCAGTTAGTACCTGAACATAATTTAATCATGGGTGTTTCTATTTACGCAGAATGAGCTCAAAGTATCATGAAGTCTAGCTGTAGTTTGCTTCTTTTTGGGTTTGACTATTTGAATTACTGGACCCCAAGCTGGTGGTACATTCCAACCATCTTCTCTATTGAAATTAGGATGTTTCTTGATTTCAATAGCCTCGCGAAGCATCCTTGGTAGGAATCGGTGTTCTTTAGCGAGCATATATGGTTTGTCAAATCTCAGGTAGTATAGTATATAGTAGTTTATAGGAAGTATATAGTAGTTTAATTTCAATGAATAACATTCGCGTAAACAGAAGACAATATTATACAAATACAATTATTGTAACGCTAGTTTTTATTCAACGAGAATATTATTTTTCGCAATACAGTTTGCGTAGTCGCTTCGATATGTACGTTAAAAAACCACTTTCTCTAGATCTGGTTGGAGCAAAAACGCTTTCAGTTTTTAACACAATGCTCTTATTGATATACATAATTATGAAACAGTGAAAATAAAACTGCTACAAGTTGAAATATTACATTATTCATAAGACTCAATACCAGCACGGCGTCTAGTAATAGACTATAACATGGAACCTTAAAACCATATTCGGCGAAATATGTGTCCCTTTGGGGATTTAGGCGTGAGGCTTTGTATATTTAAAAGTTAGGCAATTTGTACTTTAACTGACGCACTATTAGAGTTTAATTTATTTATTTAATGTGGAAGACTTACATCTAATATAACAATATGGCAATTACAAGTCTTCACTTCTAATTATGATAGTAAAAAAATATAACAGTACGTGAACAACATGCGGAATGATCCCTGCCGCCTCTTTTCGCCATCGTCCTACGCGACAGCATTTTTACTCCCATCATTTAGATGGTTGGCAGTCCACAACTGTGCGTTTCTCCAGAAATTTTCTGCCTCACACAACAAAACTGTGGAATGAGCTATCGCCTACGGTATTTCCGGACCAATATGACCTTCAACACTTCAAGAAAAGAGCGTACTCCTTTTATGTGAAGTTAATACAAAATTTAGCTATAGATTAAACAATTGAATTTTGCTGAGTACTGACTATTAGCTATCCGTAAAGAAGGTTTATACTTATAATTACTTTACCTCCAAATTTCGAGTTATCTTATCTTATCTTATGTGGGGGCCAGTCAGTGCAGACCGGCGACACTTCGACCCAGTGGGATCTTTTGTGTCGACACTCTCCTAATAACTACTGCCATAGATATTCATGGCAGCCGCGACCGACGGCTTAAAGTGCTCTCCGAGGCACGGAGCAGGCGATAATTGTCAATCAATACGCACATAATTTCGAAAAGTCATATAACTTCCAAAAGTCAGGGGTGCACGACGTGGGTTCGAACCCGAGACCCTCTGCATTGCAGTCTGTTGGTCTCCCAACTGAGCTATCGCTGCTCGCAAAAATTTCGAGTTAAGTCTCTGTTTTTTTAAGAGTGCGTTTGTTCCCGCGATGTAGGGAATAATCTCCAGAAATATTTTATACAAAACATTACGCCACTTCTAATAGAGCACGATCGAATATACACCTACATCAATCTTACCAACCTCATAGACCTAATTGCCACTGTTTACTTGCAACACTGGTCGTTATGCAACTGAAAAATAGGTGAATTCGAACAGCTAGGCATAATTATGTTGGCAACACTAAGTGTATGCAAGCCTGTGTTAATTGGTTACGATGTGACTGTTGTACTAAATGAAAATTTCTGAGAATCACAAACAATGGCAGATAGTTTGTTTTGCGTAAAACGTTTTGGCTCAAAGCAAAACATCGTAAGATTAAATCTTATATTATTCTTAGTAATATTATAAATGCGAATGTGAGTTTGTTTGTTTGTTATGCTCTCACGTCTTAACCACTCGATCGATGATCGTGAAATTTCGCATACACGTTGTGAGGGGTACAGAAAAAGGCATGGTACCTTTCATCCAGAAAAACGCGAGCGAGGTCGCAGTCAAAAGCTTGTAGTGAATATGTACCGTTTGTTCCTTATGTTTGTGTGGTCAGACTAGACCAAGTGTTAGATATTTTCAAGCAGTTAAAATTATAGCTATGTCAGGATATTTTAAGAAATATAAGCGGTCAGTGAATATGCACCGTATGTTTCTTTTGTTAAATGTATTCAGAGAAGACCTAGTGTCAGATATTTCCAAACTTTTCGAGTTATGGCTGAGTTAGAATATTTCAAGAATTATTACTTAGGAACATAAATGTTCTTATAAAAAAAAAACTTGAGAGGTGTCAAGGGATACCCGGATGGAACGAAGTTCCTTTCGATTAATTAGTGAAGGAATTGTAATAAAATTTTTAAGTTATAATAATATTCTTTTTATTATTAACAAATATAATGTAATATAAACTTAATCAGTAGGCTCAATTTTAGTAATAATTGACTTGTGGACATTATCAATACATACATATTAAGAAATAACCTTAAACTTACAACTATAGCAAAAAGTGTCGTTACAAAAAGTGCTCGAAGGATCGAACCCGCAACACTCGACGGTGTAGTAACGAGACGAGATAACATCTTAAAACTACTCGCCATATATACACAGTCAACATATAAACTAACATAGTTTATGTAATTTGATTAGGGGACACAATATTAAAGACGTGCCTACTTACGCGAGCTCACCCGTTAGTTGGCTCCTGTTTAGTGCTGTTTACTTTCAAAGTAACTGGCTTATTTTATACAACTGGGTGGCAATTTCCAAAGAGAAAATATCTTTGGCTTTAAACTGTCTACAATATTTTTTGTAAATCCTTACTAATATTATAAATTTGAAAGTAACTCTGTCTGTCTATCTGTCTGTCTGTCTGTTACCTTTTCACGGCTAATTTACTCAACCGATTTAAATGAAATTTAGTACAGATATAGTTTAAAACTTGGGGAAGGATATAGGCTACTTTTTATTGATGTAGGTACCACGCGGGCGGAGCCGCGCGCAAAAGCTAGTAGTTTATATTTATAAAATTTTAAGTGTGGGTGTGTAAATTAAGAATATATTTTGTTTTGCATATGAAGTGGTGCTTGATCATTTGTCCTGAAAGGATAACATCTTATATAATCATTCGTTGTAGATGTTTATAAATATAATATGCTGTCATCCCTCTTTGTACACGTAGTCAATAATCTTTGGACCAATATCAAAACATTTTTTTAGTTAAATTTTGTAACAACTGATTTAACCGTTCAAAATATTTCTATCCTTCCAGCTTACGAAAGTAAGGAAGTGCTAGTTGTCAGACAATAATGATGTTCAGCCGTGTTTGGTAGCCGGTACACAGCTTTCTGATAGTTGTGATGTCTATTGATTCGGCTTAAAATGTACTTATTATATTTTAATTCATAACATAACGCATCGACAATCGACAAACCTTGATAAATAATATGAAGATAATTGAACTGATTCCTAAGATGCATTAAATTAACGTAAATATCATCTCGGATATAATCTATATATTAATACGTGAAGCGAAAACTTTGGATCCCTTTTTACGAAAATTGGGTGGACGGAGGAGTATGAAATTTCGCACACTTATAGTTTATACAGAGAAGAAGTGACGAATGCCAATATTTTTTAAAATATGCATTAGAAATACATTAAATTAATGAAAAAACACTACACGCACACAACCATGCATTTGAGACAAGCAGTCGAAGCGCGTAACTATGGTTACATATATCAATATATAAAGACATAAAAAGTGTCGTTACAACTTTTGGTCTTAATTTTTTCCGTCTAGCCCCCTTTCACAACGCGCGATAAGGAACTTCGTTCCAAAAAAATACTTTCGTATATTTTATGACCATGTAGAATATTCACCTGTGCAAAAGCTATTATGGCGTGTACGTAAACATTTATTCCCGAGTCAAGCAAAGAGTGATTGGAATTTTCTGTCAAGAAATTCTTAGTTAGCGTTAGTCGTTCTTAGTTAATGAAGTTTGGAATTGAGTCCAAAACTTGTTCTTCTTTCTGAAATTGTGTGGTAGTTCGTAATAAACTCACCCACTATTATGTGGGGTAAAAACCATATTAAGCTGGTTTGGGCATGTAGAAAGAATGGACGAGGAAAGACTGACTAAGAAAGTTTATAAGGCTAGTGTGAATGGAACAGTCGCAAGAGGAAAACCTAGGCGAACGTTTCTCGATCAGATCGGAGGCGTTCTGGACAAAGGCCAGGTTAAGAGCACCTTGAACCGATAGGCGTGTATGAGGAATGTGATGAAAGTGAATGAAGCCAGAGAAGTGTGTCAGGATCGTAGCAAATGGAAATCCGTAGTCTCTGCCTACCCCTCCGGGAAACAGGCGTGAATTTATGTATGTAAAAACCATAATTGGCAAAGTATGAATGTCATACAACACCACCTACCTTTTGGAAGAGCGTGAGCGTGAGCGTGGCGTGAGACTGACTACTTTTCTAGTGCGCAAACCCGTAAGTATACCTAGCACTTTAATATTATTCAATTCTGTGCTGATTTTCACACAGTTGATGGAACACAATAGAGTTTAATAACGGCGTCTAGTCTTAACTACTGCAGTACGTTATACACAATTACTTACTACGTTTAAAGCAGAGGTTCCCAGACTTTTTTCTCATAGACCACTTTCAAAATTTAGCTGGTTCCGGTGGACCCCCTGCAGCTAAACAAGCTCATGCAAGTAAAAAGTTTTTATGAAATCTCTACGGGCTGACCTTATATTTTTTATAAATTCTCGGAACTGAACCTACTAGGTACCACGGTAGGTGGCAAAACCTTTAGTAATTCTCTACCGAAACATCGAAAAACTACTGGACTGAATGTGTAATATAAGGTTTTACAAGTAACAGTCGCTGAGCTTGTTGAACAGTTGGTGAAGTCAAGCCAACATTTTAGTTCTTCACTATCGAAAGCAAATACTTTTTCGTGGACCCCCGCTAACAAATTGTGCACCCCCATTTTTTTATCACACCAACGTACACCCCGTCGAGTCTCCTGTGGACCCTGGGGGTCCACCTGGACCACTTTGGGAACTAATGGTTTAAGGTTATGTATTTCTACTGAACAAGACACTTTACTTCTTTATAAAATATTATTTTCTGAGCGCAGCTTTGGCCATGTGATTTGTAAACGAATGCATAGTGGAATAAAAATATCCTATGTAAATCCAGGGTATGATTCATCTATGCCCCAATTTTTATCCAAACTTTGCTTAACATAGAACAAACAATGACATATCAATATCGAATCCGAAACCACACGATTGTTTGCAAACATAAGCACTTGTCACGGGACCAGTGATATCTAGTCTTATATTTTACTAATGTTATTTATTTATATATAAATAGGCGAAAACAAAAAGTTCAGTACCAACTTTTTCCTCCTTTGTTAGTCAACCGACTTTCTTTTTTTGTTTAGTTGACGAGCTACTGGCCTATAAATTTTTTTAGGATACTTTTAATGATTATGGTCAATTTTTGGCCACTGGGCGGATACTAGTATATTATATAAAAGTTCGTGAAGATGTTAAGACATTTGATACTCAATACTCGTAAAACGTTGTACGAATTTGGATAAAACTTAACAGACAATTAGACCATATCCTGGAGTAGAGCATTGGATACTTTCTAACCGAGTATGCGTTACTTTAGAGTTAAGCAGGCAAAACTGCGGACTAAAGCTAGTCTATACTAAAAAGGAAAGGTTTAAGCGGAAGATATGGTGTTGCCAGTGAGCAGAAATAAAATGAAAGGATTCTTATTTTATAGTAGTATATATTTTATGTTAGTATTTGTTTTTATATTTCCAGTTTTTATTATTATTTTGCTTTTTCTTTTTTTTGTTATTTCTTCATGTTTCGAGTGTGCCCTTTTGTGTGCCAAAATAAATCATTTTTCTTTCCTTCTTTTCTTTCCTTCTATTTGGTGTTTTGTGTGTTCATTTGTAAGGATTAAACTCAAAGACTACTCTACTTTAAAAATTCTTTATAAAACCATTATCATCGAGTAACATAGGTTATATTTTATTTAAAAAAAGTAATGTTACTAACATAACCTAACCTAATTATATGCGAGCAAAGCCGCGAGCAAAATCTAGCGCTTAATATTTATGTTTCAACTATTTAGTAAGCGTCTCTGTAAGCTAAAGAGCACACTTAGTTCTCAACAAAACATCACCGTTTATAGCTTCTACATGTTTGTTACCTTTGTGTAACGCAGTTGACGCAAGACAGTCACAAGTTAAATGCCAACTGGTGTCTTTTGGTATTTAAACCGAATTTAATGGCTGGTCTTTGGTTATATCGAGATTAGAAATCTTACTATTATGTGTTGTATTACCTAATATTGATATAGCAGCGATAACTTAGTGGGGAGACCAACAGACTGCAATGCAGAGGGTCTCGGGTTCGAACTCACGTCGCGCAACTCTGACTTTCGGAAGTTATATGACTTTTCGAAATGATGTGCGTATTGCCGTCGTATTAAGCCGTCGATCCCGGCTGCCATGAACATCTATGGCAGTCGTTATTGGGAGAGTGTCGACACAAAAGAGCCCACTGGGTCGAAGTGTCGCCGGTCTGCACTGACTGGCCCCCATATAAGATAAGATAACATCTTGATCAATAGGACAGGGCCTTCTAAAGAAACTCTTCTCGAGTCGATGGTACAATTATTTTATATATGTTCTGCCCAATATGTAGCCACGGCAATCGCGTCAGCAGTTGCGTCCATCAAGTCCTCCATGGTGAACCAACAATATCCTATACCTCTAATATCCTGACACTGGTCTAGCCTTAGGGTATCGTTAGCCTTCGGGTTGCGGATGTCAGATGGCAGTCGCTCCGTGTAAATATTGATATCCAGTCAAATCTGGTTAGACTAGAAAGCCGACCCAATTAACTTGGGAATAATAAAAGGCTAGGGAGAAGAAGACATGTATAACTTGCCTGCCCTTTGAAAAAGGCTCGCATACGATCCGCTACATTTGTGCTGTGTACTGTGTGTGCGCGACGTAGGTTCGAACCCGAGACCCTCTGCATTGCAGTCTGTTGGTCTCCCCAATGAGCTATATTATATTATACGTATAATTAGCCAAAAATAGGTGAGTCACCTCCCATGGGGATACAGTCGTGATATTAAACATATGACAGTAATTACTGAAGCGGCTAGACGTAAACAAAGTGACAATATAAGTAATATACCAGTAGCTCTATGATGTCACCGTTAGGGCGTGAATGTGCTCTAATTGCCTGTAATTATGCCGATGTCAATATGCTGACTACATAACCTCGAAGACCACAGTTTGTCCTACGAATATGTATGAAACACCCAGCAAAATCGAACTAAAATATAATAATAGTTCATGTTTTTGTGGGTTAATACGTTCGAGAAAATGTTTTGAAGCGAGTTATTCGATTATATCGATGTATCGAATACTCCATGTTTACTTTTGTACACAATGTTGTTGTTAAAATTTATTCGATACGTTGGTGTATTTTTATGCGATGCTTCTAAATTTATAGTGCATTTTTTCGTTATAAAAAAGCAATGTAGAAATTGTTATGAAATAGTTCATTTTTGTATCCCGATAGAAATAAGCAATAGTTTATGTTTTTCATTTTTGTTGATCCTGGGTGTTTGTATTAACATTCTCTTATTTTGTTTGAGTTGTTATTGAATTTATAATAATAATTCAATACATGAGGTTGTTAATAATGCAAAAGTGATGGTTATATGAAATCGATATTTATTATTCGATGATCGATAAATTTTAAATAATTATATCGATTTATAATTAAACTATATAAAGAAATTATGACAGTAAATGGTGTTATACCGTAAGCAAATTCTTTATGAAGATGGTTGATGATAGTATAATTGGTCAGGAATTACATAGTCAAGACAATTCAGAATTTAGGTGACGGTAGCCTAAAGGATAAAGCATCTTGAAATCGTATGTTCGACTAGCTGTTTCCTGCGACTTCGTCCGCGTAGATTTTAACTAAAAAGATTTTGTCTCCGCGAAAACCTATTCTTTTTCTAAAATCAAAGTAGCCTAAGTTACTCCTTATAACAACAGCTATCTGCCAGTGAAAGTCCCGTCAAAATCGGTTCAGCCGTTTCCGAGATTAGTCGGAACAAACAGACAGAAAGATAGATCAAAAATTAAAAAATAGGTATTTTCATATAGGTATCTTATATACTGTCATATGCATTAGATAAAAAGCTGTTATTTTGACATTACAAACAGAAACTTGAATTTTATTTATTTGTATAGAAGATGTATAGATTACCAGCCATTGTGTTACAGGCGGTCAACAACAATAGAAGTAATTTTGCAAGTAATCTGAGTACCTACATATTTTTTAAACAATAGAATTATAAACTGTTTGCGGTTAACGCTACTTTACCTAATTGTTATTGTTTAGAACTGTATGGTGTCTTAACTAGTACTGACTAGGTAACCTATGAAACTACTGAAACCTATTAAGCTACTGAAACCTACAAAACTCAATAACGTTGCCCGTTTACCGAGTCGGGTATCGAACCAGACACCGACCTCATACACCGTAGTCGCATTCACTACCGCTATCAAGACAGTGTGTCCAGGAAAGGGGAATAAGTTTTTATAACTACATAACATATAGATAATTTATTTCTAAATGGCTTCCACTTTGCAGACAAGACATTAAAACATGGAAGTATTCTTAAAACTGCTGCAGATTACATAACTTTCGTTCCATACGGGTAATGAACCCAGAACAGGCTATTCATTGACAAATCAACAACTTTCCCAACGCGTTAAAAGTGCAAAATGCAAAGAAAATTAATTTAATTCTCCCAAAGAACATCCAGACTTGCAACTACAGTTATTAGTTTTTTTTTTATACAACTAAGGTGGCAAACAAGCATACGGCCCACCTGATGGTAAGTGGTCACCGTAGCCTATGGACGCCTGCAACACCAGAGGCATCACTAGCGCGTTGCCGACCCTTTAGGAAAGGAAGTGGGAAGGAGAAGGAGCGGGAAGAGGGTAAGGCGGTGATTGGGCCTCCGGCACTCTCACTCACCGGACGAAACACAACAGTAGGACTACTGCTATTTCACGTCGATATTCTGTGAGAGGGTAGTCCTCCCCGGTCGATCCGGCCCATTCATGCTGAAATCAGCGGGGCTCTACTACTCTACATTACGTAAAGGTATTTTGTAGATTTTATAGGCGAACTAGCTGTTACCTGCGACTTCGTCCGCGTAGATTTTAACTATAATAATATAATAATAATATTCTACCACATACACACAACACCATCTAGCCCAAACTAAGCAGAGCTTGTAATATGGGTACTAGACAATTGATAAACATACATATATACCTTTTTTTTTTGTAAATACATACATATTATACATAGAAACACCCAGACCAAGACAAACATCCATGTTCATGCACACAAATGTTTGACTTGTGCGGGAATCGAACCCGCGACCTCAGGCGTGGCAGTCGCTTACACTAACCACTACGCCATCGAGGCCGACTAAAAAGTGTTTGTCGCCGTGGAACCCAACTATATTTCTCTGCCCAAGTTACTTAAATGGCGTAGGTTTTATAGTGTAAAGCTAGATAATAGCATGGCTTACTCAAAAACAACATTTAAATATGCGTCGTTAGCGTGTAATACGCTGTCACAGAATGCGTAAGAAAAATAAAGATTCACAGCTCCTCCCCCGTAGGTGATAGCGTGATAATATGTAGCCTATATGTTGACCCGACCTGTTAGTAATATTCATGCAAAATTTGAAGTAAATCCATGCAGTACTTTTTGAGTTTAGCCCGGACATGCATACAGACAAACAGACAAAAATTCTAAAAACTATATTTTTGGCTTCGATATCGATTGTAGATCACGCCCCAAGTATTCTTTTAAAAAAATATTTAATGTACTGTTTTGACTTTTCTACGATTTTATTATATGTATAGAAGTGACCCCTACATACATAGGTACTTCTACACCATTACGCTATTTAAGTTGTATTACACAGTGAGTTATCAATAATATACTTAACTAATAAACCCGACCCGCGCAACTTCGTCTGCTTCATATAAGAGATTTTTCCCCGTGTTTGCAACATTTTTCATTGCTGCTACGCTCCTATTGGTCGTAGCGTGATGTTATATAGCCTATAGCCTTCCTCGATAAATGGGCTATCCAACACTAAAACAATTTTTCAATTCGAAAATTCCTGAGATTAGCGAGTTCAAATAAATAAACAAACGAACTCTTCAGCTTTAAAATATTAGTATAGATTAAACCCGGCCATACTTCACTGGGCTATCTAATATTTATATTTGCCCGTTCCAGTGGTAAATTCGAAATAAAAAGTCTATAAAATACCCTTATATAAAAATGCAACGATTTGTAAAAAATACAAGTCCATCCAATTACAACAATTTGAGTTTTGATAACATACGAAGGCTGATTTTTATAAGACAATTTTTATTTTTTATTCTTGTTTTTGTGGATCTATGTATGTACGTATATATAGATGTGTTGTGTTAGGATTTACGTAGTCACAAACAAGTCGATCATAAGAACAAATCAAAGCAAAAGAAAATTATAAGAAATGTTTTCTAAGCCTCATTGAAACAGCCACTCGGCCCTTTGACACGCCACATTCACTATCGCAAACATTACACAAAACGGTGTCAGACACAAGCATCATTATTTAGAAGGTCACGGCGAGACGTGCACGAGACCTGACCGCTGTAACAAGACCCCTTCAATTCAATTGATGTCCCCCCCTCTAATATACAACGTTCCGAGGCGGGGGGACAGGGCGTGTCGTTGTATATTGGACGTTTTTATGCGAATGACTCAGGCTTGAGTCAGCGCGGCAAGTGTTTGGCTTGGGGCATTCCTGCGTTGAAATGTAATACTAATATCGATTTTAAGATAAAGTTTGGTTGACATTTTCTTTATATATCCTTCACTTACGATAAGAATATAGGTTGATTGAAATATATTTGTTTGTAATGATTTAACTCAAAAACGACTCAACCGATTTAAAAAATAGTTGCACTATTAGAAAACTATATTATCACCAAAATGTTAAGGCTATATTTTATTTTAAAAAGTGCTGTTAAACACTACAACTGTCTACTTTTACGCAAGCAAAGCCGCGGGGAATAGCTAGTTATTAATAAAAATCCATTTGCAGAACAAATAGTTAGACCAGTTAAACTGAGAAATGTAGTAAATTTTAAAATGCAATTCATTAAGTGCATCATCTGTTTCATGAAGGATTTTGGTAATTTAAATATCTTTGTCAGTATTTGACATTTTAAGAAGATGAATATTATTATTTATTGGTTGCGTCACTTACATAATTTTAGTCTTACAAGATGAACACTATTTAATTCGTGATTTATTATAGTACTAATAAAAATCGTAATCAACAACTACAATTCGAAACACCATAGCGTCCACTTTTTGGCAACTGACATAGCAGTCAACCATTATTGATCATCATAATTCAAATTGATACCATAACGCCGAAAATTCTATTATATCTTTAAATTGGAATCGTTAGGTAAATCTTATTATAGTCATGATGTTAGATGGAAGGCTCGTGTACACTGAGGAAGTAAACAGGGTAATGACATTGTGGCTCCGATCGTGACGTGAACAAAAGATATACGCGACGGTAATGATTATAATCCATGTTGTCGCAAAAATCCTCTAAATAGGCACTTCTTCGAAAAAATATACGTTGTAAGACGAAATTCCTTGGTTAGAATCAAGAGGAAAATTCCACGTAATAGCCTACTTAGCAAGGATACTACTAGTATAAATAAATGCCTGAATATTCTCGAAGGAGTAGATAGACGTATAAATATTATACCCACACTTCGCCGAATATATTACCCTCATAGTTGTCAACTAAATATTTCTTTCCATTTTCTAAATAATTTAGGTACAACCTTAAGACTTTTCGTTATAGCAATTGCTATCATTCTTGATCCATTATCAAGCCCAAATTTTGAAATTCACTATCCAAATTACCTTATCTTTAAGTTGATCTGTATATAACTTTATGGTCTTCCTCTCTTTCTCTTTGACTCAATTTTTTCTTCTTTAATAATTATTGGTCATACATTTGTCGTGTCTTAGTAAGTGACCAATCTTTTTCTCTATTAGAAATAAATCAAATTCTTGGAGTTCATAAACCCTCAGCTCGAATTTTATTTCAGTCACTGTAAGCATATAACTACGGACCAACAAAGAAGATAAGTACAGTCATATATAAAAACAGAAAAGTATGATTATATTTTTAATAAGATATAAGAAATAATTAGAAGTTTTATGTCGACTTCTAAAGATAACCATCCCTGAAAATAATAATTAAATCTAAAATGCGTCATTTGCCAGAAACGGCGTCGAAAACATTAAACACAAAATTAGAGACCGAAATGACCCTTAAAATACATCTGTCCTAACTAACTTCAGAGTGTGACCCTTTTTACAAATTAAAGATAATTATTTTACTTCAGTCTGGCATCCCAAGTATCCCAGTTGGATGGTATGTTTTGCCCCGACTGGTAATAAATGGTGAAACAATATTATTGGACGCCGTGACTAAAGGCTGTTATTTATCTATTAACAAAACGCATACTGGTCCCACTAACAGGCAGCTCTTAAATAATTACTACAATAATGACTCGTATATTTAGGACATTAATAGGGTCATAAATAATTATAGCTTTATTATACGTATTCACTGTCTCATTGCAAGTCATATTGACTTTTGATTGGATTTGATTTGTTTTGTTGTATTGACTCATAGAAAGCTGTAAAAAAATTGTAATAAAATCTAATTAATTTGTTGGATATAACTAATATTTTGAAGTGAAAACTTCTTTAGGCGCGTTGAGCACTTCTTGGGTGAACAAAAAATCATAGAACTCGCGTCATCGTCACGCTTCCACGCTTTCTATTTTTAAATTATTTTAGAATATTAACAATATCTCAGAAATAGTGCGTCCTACGCAAAAAGTAACGCAATTTTGACTCCCTTAATAACTCCTAAGAGAGTGTCAGGAACTAACATCCGAACCGCCTCTTTCTTTTTTTTTTTGAAGCGATTACTTCTTTAGGCGCGTTGAGCACTTCTTGGGTGAACAAAAATCATGGAACTCGCGTCATCGTCACCAAACGCTTTCCATTTTTGAATTATTTTTGTTTTATAAAGAAGTGTTTATGATCAAGGATTAAAGTTTTCACTTCTATCGGTAGTCCCCAAAGACTGCCCCAATATTTATTTTGATAGGCTTTTTAATGACAACAGTAAAATAAAATAGGTCCATTAAATAATAAATCACAAAAAAATACATCTTATGTAACAGCGTAGGTATTTAAAATACTTCTAACTTGTCATCCAAATAGTTTAAACTCTCATTAAAGTTTATTTATTTGAGGTCTACAATTACATTGCGACCTCTGCCATGGTCCGTCAAATAAATACTAGTCGAATTATTATGGTAACCACATTTCAAAGTTACATTTAAATCGTGATGTACTTAATAAACTATTTGCGTAACAACAACGTGTCTGCAATAAGTTTATCAAATGTCATATTAAGGCATACTGCAACGCATATCAATATATCTATTTATTAATGCAACGATACAACATCAGTCTTATTACTTTGGAATACTCTGTTGGTACTACAAATTGCATCTTTGTAACTATTATGAATCTTTCAAGTCTTATGGCCAGTGTCACAACTAAAAGTTATCCGAAAGATAAAGCAGCGATAGCTCAGTGGAGAGACCAACAGACTGCAATGCAGAGAGTCTCGGGTTCGAACCCACGTCGCGCACCTCTGACTTTCAGAAGTTATATGATTTTCGAAATTATGTGCGTATCGATTGACAATTATCGCCTGCTCCGTGCCTCGGAAAGCACGTTAAGCCATTGATCCCAGCTGCCATGAACATCTATAGCAGTCGTTATTGGGCGAGTGTCGACACAAAAGATCTCACTGGGTCGAAGTGTCGCCGATCTGCACTGACTGGCCCCCACATAAGATAAGATATCCGAAAGATAAATCGCATGCTGCCTCATTCTTGTTAGGTTAAAGAAGAGAGATTGCGAGACTTTTATCTTATAGATAAATAGTATTTGGACGTGGTAGGACAGACAGGCCCAATCACTCCCTTTCCCCCATCCCGCTCCTTCTCCTTCCCACTTCCTTTCCTAAAAGGTCGGCAAATCACAAGTGATGCCTCTGGTGTCGCAGACGTCCATAGGCTACGGTGACCACTTACCATCGGATGAGCCGTATGCTTGTTTGCCACCTAAGTAGTTAAAAAGATGACTTTGTTAAAAATCTATCGTGTCTGGCTGCTCATGCGCCACTTCAAGTCAATAGGTTGAAATTAAAAATATTATAAGTCCGCTTTCGCGTAAATCCAACGGGAACGCATAACCGAATAAAAAGTTTTTATATGTTTATCCAGAACATGGTCTACCTGTGTGCCAAATTGATCAAAATCCGATCAATAGTTTACGTGTCATTAAATAAAGTAACCTTCACAATTTTTCACATGTTTAGTATTTTAGTAGCACCTCCAAATTCATTCGCGTTCAGTTAAGTGCCTTATATTCTATTTATAGCAAATTGCTAAAATTATGGACTAATGTGATAATAATTTATTTCGAATTCATCTTCAATTTCATCGAAATAGAACCCAGAAAGAACCATTCATTTCTTTTCTTTCCACAATATGATGTCACGACCAAGCTTAAACTCCAACTACAAGAAACTTCAATATGAAATAATTATATTGAATTCAATAGAACTACAACTGTTAGTTTCGTCTCCTTTAATATGAGTTCTACGTTTACTTAGAACAGGGCTATTTCTCAACTTTTCCAATTGGAATTTGTCGTTGGTTCAGTTATTGAAACCGGGGACATCGTGAACTTTCATGGATGCTATAAAGTTCTGTTTGTGAAACATGTTGCACTGTTCCGGGGACGACGGCTTAAGATCCGGTTTCATTTACAAGTTAATGACTCTAACTTTTTTATTTGGCTTTTCCTTTAGCTTCGACTAGTTCTGTAGACTCCTTTGTATGTCCACGAAGTGTTTGGGAAATGTGTAGGTATTTTATACACATTTTGTCTACGCCTTAGGCGCGGATCTTAAGTTGTTTGGAGGCAAAAATGTTACTTCTTTCTCGAAAGTTGTTTCGATATTAACTTTTCTCATGACGCATGACCCTTTTCCAAGCCCTGCACTTATGTCATTCTTAAGATAGCCGAATAAAAGAGAGTTGACCTATTATTGATATTTCTACTGGACTTATTTCCAGATGTGTTGTTACTGAGAATATGTGACAGAAAACTGGATAACACTTTGTTCAACCGAGAATTGCTCCTAGGCCTGTGTGATTCGTCAAAAATTTATGCCACAAGACCAAAAATGTAGTCACCAACAAGTTATCAATTTGTTCGATTCAGTTTTTTTATTAGAAATTTGTATTTCAATAACAAATAACTGTTTTCAATTGAATTCCATTTCATCCGATTGGTTGCAGTCGTTTTTGTAAAGATATTGAATGATAGGTTTCATTTTATGCGGTTGGTTTTTCTTTTTGTCCCGTTTGTTAAAGAGATTCTTACTTTCAATGGTACTTTAGATAAGGAAAGGAAAATGTTTTTTTACTTATTTTCAATGTAACAACGCACCATTTTTTTTATTTTATAGAGTCACGTGCGCACGGCGCTTTATTATTCTAACTTATATTATTAATGGGAATGTGTGTTTGTTTCTTTATTTGCTACGCTTTCACGCTTTAAGTAGTAGGAGTACAGAAACCTTTCATGCAGAAAAAAAGTGATCAGAGCCGCGGGAAAAGCTAGTTATGTTATAATACTGAGTGACAAACTTCATTACATATTTTGGATTTCATTACATTTAATATTGAAGACCTGGTTATTAAACAATATCAGCCCTGTGAAAAAAATGTTCCATTGCTGGATACAGGCTTCTCCGTTTGACAATTGTTAGGCCATTATCCTATAGTGGCCCAGTGCGGGTTCGCAAACATAACACATTTTCAAGAATCTCAGACATACAGGTTTACTCACAATGTTAACATCCTAAAATACATATCTACATTTTTGTATGATAAATGAGGTTACATGACTTCAGTCGTAAACACTAAACTAGTGATCTTATTATGTTGAGCATTATCTCATTGACCCATCCAATTATGGTCGACAGCCAATAAAATCATTATTCGTACCACGCGTGTCTTCTCAAATTTTATTGGATAATATTCTATTCTATTCTAATGTGAGGCGGAATGTTGACGCCACTTGTATTTATGATAGCGTTACAGACATTGTATGAAGGTGACGTTCGTATGAGTAATACATAGCTGTTATGTAATGTATTAACTGCATGACTAGTTTTCCAAAGGTCAGTACATTTTTAGAGCAAATGGTATACGGACACTAAATAAAATTTTCCTAAAGACCTGACTACATTGACATTAAAATACTTTATACGAATTTTATCGATTTTTAAAACAACGCGATAAAATCCGTATAAGCAATTTAATATCGATGTACCTATAACATGACATAATATTCACGTAAACGTAAGACTGACTAAGTTAGTTTCTTATTGAGAAATATCCTCGAAAAGGTTATATCATAGATGGTAGGGCATTTTAATACTTCTATAAATAGTAGCTAGTCAATTATTTCCAGTGGGTGTGTTAGAATCGATAAAATGTTCGATTTATTTGAACGTAATGTGAATGCATTCGAGTTACTTATTAAACGCAATTTCAATACATTTATTAGTTGAATAACGATTTAAGTCACGGTGCAACAAGCTAAAACAGAGGAAGCCAATTTTGGCAGAGACAATTAAAAAAAATCGTATCTTCGAGAAAACAGTTTCTACAGAAATTAAGATATCCTAAATTATATTATTAATGCGAATGCGAGTTTGTCTGCTTGTTTGTAACGATTTAACTTAACTACTCGACCGAGCATCATAACATTCGCATTCGCATACATGTTGTCAGGGGTACAGAAATGGATATAGTATAGTAAGCAGAAAAAGTACTAATTACAATACCCTTCCTCCAAAAAAAAGTACTGGTCCCGAACGGAGCCGCGGACAGGAGCTAGTGATATGTATTTTAGGATGATAGAACGATTCTCCTTAGCAAGAACGTGTGAATCATGTTACCTAAGAAAATATGTTGATTGGACAAGATCGAGCCGAATTGAGACAGAACCAGACTTTATTGTAGCTACTTGATGTACAAAGTATTAACGAGGCCAAGGACAATGAAATTCTTCGTTATTTTTGGACAGACACAGGCTTCACAATATTACACACCCGGACACGTCAAAAAAGGAATGTATTTTCTTTTTTAACAATAATTTATTATCTGGTGTGCGTGTTTAAAATAATATAATTAATTAAGAAATTGGTATTATAACACTTTGCCAACTAATTTTCATTTAAAACGCTTACTTAAGGTACTAAAAGTGTCTAAATAATATATCAAGAATAAAAGTAGCTAATGATTCAAGCGAATTAATACAAGCGGTTTTATAATGACAAAAGAATTAATAGTATACTGACTTCCTTCTATAGCTTAGCTTGTCTTTAGAGTTTATGTTAGAAGTGTATTAACTGTGACCGCAACTACAAGCTCTCCAACTCCAATGTCTTAAGCATTGGGCTTTCGCCGCTTAAAATATTTCAATATCTATACTAATATTATAAAGCTGAAGAGTTTTTTGGTTGAACGCGCTAATCTCAGAAACTATTGCTTCGAATTTAAAAGTTATTTTAGTGTTGGATAGCCCATTTATCGAGGAAGGCTATAAGCTATATAACATCACGCTATGACCTATAGGAGTGGAGCATCACTGAAAAATGTTACAAAAACGGGGCAAATAATCTTATATGACGCAGACGAAGTTGCGCCGGTCAGCTAATAAATTATATTACGTTCAGTCTAAGCTTTTCGCAAAATCTTTAATATACCTATATAATGCAGACTTAGTATACGATGTAAGATGTGGCGTTTTACAACAAAAAAGCTACACGTTTTGACAAAAGCAGACAGATCGATATCTTTAAGCCGGCTCTTCGTGTTTATAATTCTATGCCAAAAGAAACGAGTCACGATGCGGTGATATCATAAATCAAGTACTGTATAAAGGACCCTAAAATAAATACTAAATCACCCCTTTTAACATGACTCACTAAAGTAGGGGCGGAAGGAAGGGGGATCGATCGTCTAGGCACCCTAAAAGGGGCACTAATCACCGGTCAGTTCCCGTTAGTGGCATTGATGGACAAAGGGCTGAAATAAAAGAGTTTGTTAATAAGAACACGCACTGGTGAGGAGATAAGATGGTTTATTTCTGTGTTGTAATCAAAGGGAATTGTTTTCGTGATTGAAGTTTAACAGCTTAACTCAGCCAAACTTTTGTAATGTCACTCGTATGTACTCATGTCGACCTATCCGTAGAATAAAGTTACTTCTGCATAAAGGTATTTATACTCCGGGTACCTTATTTTTTTGGAGAAATAAATCACATGTGCCTTTATTCGACTGCTATCTTCGAAACCACATAACATAAAAAAAAACGATTATACTAGTAACATATATAGGTCAGCTTAGATTTAGAACTACATAAAATCCAATTCCGTGACATAATCATATGTAACCTTATTCTACGGATAGGTCGATGTATCAATTTGTAAATATTTATATCATAAAAATAAATCCTAACTAATATTATAAATGTGAATGTGAGTGTCTTTGTTGTTAGGAGAACAGAAAAGGACATAACTTTTATTAAGAAAAATACTATTACAAAACTAATGTAAATTTACGCGAGCGAAACTGCTGACATAATCTAGTACTTTTATAAACTTAAAACATACGGCAACTCGGTAGTATCGAGGACAGAGATCAAGCTACCGATAATGAAGGTTTCAAAGAAAGGAACCTCTGTACAATACGTTTCATTATTTCTTGTTATGATCCCATTTTAACGTCACTAACAAACTACTACAGCCGAATAGCTTGTTCTGATAATATAGACATATCTCAGTTCCATACTGACACTATACAGTCACAGCAGAGCCTACATGTGTCATGTGTCGTCAAATTGTCGCAAATCTAATTTTAAGCGGGTGTCAGGCGACGGCAAATTGGCCCATTTATTGCGCCGCCCGTCGCCATGATGACGAGAAACCGGGACGCGCTGAAATTGAACAGATATTGGACTCAAACTAAAAATAGTTAGCGTTTTTAGTAGAAACAAAAGGTGCCGTATAACTGAATGTGCTCCTTTTTTATAACTTCCATTTTAGGATAGCAGACATAAAAATACCCAGACTCTATAAATATCTCTAGATTGCAGAACAATGTACTGGATTGGAAAGGACGTATATGGATATTGGATAGTAACGCACTGATTAGTACATCGCCAAAGATATAGGCAGAGCTGAATTAAACGCAATTCTTGAGTTACATTTAAAAAGAAAGAAAAATACGTTTATTTGCCACAAATACAGCACAAAGAAAATAAAAATGAAAATATGCAAGTAAGTAAATACAAAACAAACTTATACATGAAATCTGTGACAAATTTGTACGCACTCGGCATATGGTAGGTTATAGGTATTTAGGTCCAAACAGTTACATGGTTATCTTATATTTGAGAGAAGAGCTTTTGAAAATATAGGTTATTATGTCCATATTTCTTTTATGATAAATGCCATGTAATAGGGCCGAGTTAATTACCGTCGAACAGGAATATTGTCAAACTCCGTGCTGCTTCTAAAAAGTCATAGGAGATAATTCAGTCCTACGTTGCTTAACTTGTGACGTCACGATTGGGTAATATAACCGCAAACTTATACAACGGGAGCTAGGCAAAGAGCCTTTTTATTGCTATTGGTGACAGATGAGTTTCTCACCTGATGCTAATCGGTAACCTACTCATAAACGTTTCTGTATTAACTTGACATCAATAAAGCGCAACCAAGCTGTCGTAAACCACATAGGTGACCAACAAGGACACGGTCTAGTAACCAATTCCTATAGGTCATATGACCTGGGTGGAACTGGATGGAAGGAGTCAAGAAGGTGTTTGAGCCTTCAACACATTTTTAAATCGATGCCATTATTGAAATCGCCCGTTATTATCGCATTTCTGCGGACAGAATCGATTTGGTCACCGTTTTTATTTCGAAACGGTGCCGAGTCTTGACAGCCGTACAACGGACACTGAATGATATAATGTTACGTCAGTTTCGAATAAAAGTAGCTGAACAAATGTTCTCAGTATTGTATCTAACTGTACATTGAAACTACATCTATAGATAAACAGTTTGTGATGCAATTATGCATTCTAAGAACAAAGCAATAATGATTGATGATAGACCATTTTTGCATTTTTGGCATCCTGCATAAAAATGTGGAAATATGACAAATATGAAACCATGAGTTAAAACCTTTTTTTCCTCCTAGGCTGTTTGATAGGAAGAACAAAACAGCTTCTTATTAGAACATGATTACCTTAGCTTATGATATCTTGCTTGAAGGCTTTTAGTTCTAGAGAAAAAGAATTTAACCTGCCTGAAACCATTTTTAAAATTACTAGCGTGAAATCTGACATCCTGGCAGTGGACGTATCAAAATTGTTTCAGCAGTAAAATGGTAGTGAATATTGTTATGAGAGCTTTACCAGATAAGGCAGAATGTGATTTTTTGGATTTTTGTCGAGAAATTCTTAGTACCACGGAATCTGGAACTTCACCAGATAGACAGCAATAGGAACGATCACTTTTAAGTGGACCCTAAAACAACTGATGACAATACACCTCTGCCTATCTTTGGTGACAGGCTTATATATGTAGTCTTAGCCTATAATGTATAGAGAATCTATCAATATTCCCATTACTAAGCTATCTGGTAGTTCAATAATCGACTTGTAACCGAAGAGCCAGACACAAAAACAGACTATTATATCAATAGCTTTAATAGAAAAACCTTCACCCATACAACAACACCATTGTAACACACAAATGAAGCAATTATCACCATAAATAGTTGGTTTTTATTACAATGGCAACACGCACAAATGAAGGCGTAATAGACAATAATGAGTCATTTTGATTGAACTATTATTTACACTTAACACTAGCAAAAATACGCTCTGTTATATCTTTACAGATGTTGCTTTTATACCTCGTCTGATCTTTAGATTAGATCTTAGACTATCAATCTTAGACTTCCAAGACGTGTTACACAACTTTTTCTAGACATAATCTGTTGTCTGTTAAATACGAATAGGACAGCGTGTTTTTTAAAAGTAGCTTTGGTACTTTTCCATCTTTCATGGTATACCAAATTCGCACTGACTTAAAGTTGACACGTTGTCATGGACCGTTATTTATTATTAGAGCGCAAAACTACGTTTAGGCCAGTATAAATGAGGTGGTTAAGTTTGCAAGATCCTAGGGTTCGTGACGCGAAAGAGACATATCGAAGTCAGCAGTATTAATCTAGTTGGTTAGACATTTTCAAACTAAATAGGTTAATACTGATGAAACTGGTTTTATATCTACCATTTTTTTGGTCGATATCGGAATAGGGCATCCCGAAATATATAATGCAGCAAAATCTATTTTGTTTCCACTTTACTCTTTAATTTCAATTGTATCTGTTAGATGCGTTCACTTGCACACCGAAGACAAGTGTGTTCACCTGTATCCCCGTAAAAAACACCTTAACTATTTAATAATCTTTATACATCTTTAAATTGTTCTGCCGGCGTTGGCGGTACAATCAGTTCGTTCGGGTTCGACAACGTCTGTCCGGTTTACATTTCTCGATACTGTAAATATTTTTATAGAATGAACGACTAGTTTAAAGCGTATCATACAGACACATTAATATTCGAATATAAATCATTGTCCCGCTGAAACACATCTCATGGAGGCCGTATTCGTTAGGTGACGTGTTCGGCAGACATACAGCCATATTCGTTGTTTCGCCTGATTTTGAGGTCACTGTGAGCACGGCAATTTGCGAATTACTGGAGCAAATTGTGACTCAATTTGTATGAAGCTTTTAATGAACAGAGAGGGCAGTTCCATATAAGTTTCGACCGATGCGTCATCAGCAGTGTAAAGTTTACAACGGAGTTCTAGCAGGATTGTTTTTAGGTTTTACTTATGAAGGTGCCGAATTTAATTTCTTGGTCGGATATACTGTAATGGGATTTTATTCTTGTAATACTTACTATTTAGAAATAGTTCAAAGTTCGAAAGCTGGTATATGGACTGACTCGGTGTAACCCTTAATTTATCGTATATTTCGGTCACGGCATAATTCTATTTATTTTTAACAGAACTACTGTATTAGAGGTATTTCCTTCATTTAATGCGGAGGATTTCAGAAACATTTAAACATCTCACAAATTTTACCTAAATGTTTTTACTTCCAAGTTTAAATCCAGAGTAAGTAATTATAATCGATGCTTATAGCTAAACATAGTTTATGATGTTAGATCTGAGGCGAGCATAGCAACAATCTATAAGAAAAATAAAGAAAGCAACACCCGGTCTTCCGAACAAAAAATACGCCTGAAGATGAAAAAAGACTATTTCGCGCCGACCCTTCAACACGTCTTGACACTTGACACTGTTCGAAGTGTTAACTTTATACCAATATTGAAGAAGCTTCTTGCTGGAAAACTTGTTTCTTAATAAAAACACAATGGATTAAGATTAATCATACTGTTTTAGCAAACATGGGCGTACAAACGTAAAAAGCAAATACTTATAACAGTGTCTTTAAGTAGCGAGAAGCTATTGGATGAGGCTTAAGATCAGCCAGTGTAAGAAACCTTGGTGAAGGCCTATGTCCAACAGAGGATGTCTTTTGGCTGAGAATTCAATTCTTTCGTCATCTTTAAGTATAACCACATAACAGAGAAATTTGGAAGGACGGACGACTCTACGCGCGAAAAAACACGACAAAAATTTGGAATGCTTATGGCCATTTTGGTGCGAAATCATTATTCGCATGTTTTATATGTAGGGTCATCTGCATAACTTATCAAATTTATATTATAGTCATGAAATATAAAACCTTATTATTGACAATACCCATAATTTATATCTTACCTCGAAATAAAAAATACGATTTCTTTCCTGGAGAAATAAGTCATCCATGAATAATATCGAATGTTAAGTCCGAGATTAGATTTGTATAGAAGAAAATTTCTCAGGAATTACTGAATCAGAAACGGCTTATCTGTTCGCCCAGTAATAGGGCTTAGCGCAACTCTTCAGGAAAAAACACTTCTGTATACAATACAATTTATATATATATTTATGTAATTTAGCTTCTTCTCTGCTATTGGAGAGCAATTCAATCGTAATAATATCTGTCAATAACACTACCATTTAATTTTGTCCTCCAAAACTTTACAGTATAAAGACATCCAAAAGTACGAGACTATTTGAGAAGACTGACTCTCCCGATCAACAGTATGAATGGCATGGTTTAATAATCCATTACTTTTAAAATTTGAACCATTGACTTATTTTCAGCTTACTAGTTGTCACCCGCGATTTCACGCGCGTTTTTGATTGTTGCTTCTCTATTGTGCCTCGCAGCGTGATGTTAAATAACCTTTGTTACCTCTGGATAAAGTAGTTTTCTAATTGTGAAAGAATGATTAAAATCAGTTTATTCGTTCATCAACTACAAACAAACAAATGTTTCCTTTTTATAATATTAGTATAGTTAAAGAATATTTTTTGAATTGTCAATAAACTCTTTAATAATTTCAATACGGCAATCTTCTTAACAAACCGTATGCCAAGTTGATTATTTCCAACAAAATAAGCAGCGACGCTTCTCCAAAACTCACTGGGCAACGACGATGAACAAATAGTGCAATTACACTTCAAATAAAATTGTATGCGCTTCTTTCAATCCAAAGAAATACTCAAAGTGGGAAGACTCTTTGAAATGTAAGTTCGCTTTGTGCTTGTAGAAGTGGCGTCGTTGGATTCTGTGATTTGTGCGATTCAAGAATTATTCTTAAGATTGTATTTCATCATATTGTGAAATGGAAGCCTTTAGATCTACTGCGATGTCTGAGAGGATCTATTTGCCACTGTCGAAGTGATTGCGGCAATTTATTGTCTGGATAATTAATACTTAGAAGAAAAGAAGAATAGAAGCACTATTTTAATGTTAAGAATCCTAACAATTATTATAAATGCGACATGGAGTTCGGTTCATTTGTAACGCTTTCGTGTCCAAACCACTCGACCGATCATTATGAAATTTTGCATACAAGTTGTCAGGGGTGCAGAAAAGGGCATGCATGAGTACCTTTTATCCAGAAAAAGTACTGTTTCCGAGGGATAGAAAATTGACATATCCTAAAGTTAAAGTCAAAAATCATTTATTCATTTACTTCACAAAGTAACACTTATGAACGTCAAAGGGGTTAGTGAGTTTATTACATTTACTGAATTTACATTTATTTATGTTAGTTGCAAGGTTCAGGCAAAAGGTTGAACCTACGAGAAGAAACCTGTAAGAAACTCAAGGGAACTCTTTTAAATCGCCGTTAAATTATAATCTCAGTATTTTACAACTCATTTATGTACCAGGTGTTGCAGTCATTATGCCATATGTCACTGTCCACATAAAACTAAATTCTAAAAATAAAGGAAAAGTGAATAATATTATGTAATAAGCATTTCAGGTTTGAAATAATATTTATCAGTAGTCATTTGTAGTAGACAGTAGTATGGCATGAGGACGCATACACTTACACTAACACTCAAGAAGTATGTATATCTATATGTTAATACGTGAGGCAAAAACTTTGTACCCGTTTTGACGAAAATTGCGCGGACGCAGGAGTATGAAATTTGGCACAGTTAAAGTTTATAAAGGAGGGGCGAATCCTAATATTTTTATAAAATATGCTTTAGAAATACATTAAATTAATGAAAAAACATTACACGCACACAACCATTCATTTGACATACGCAGTTGAAGCGCATAATGGTTACATATATCAATATATAATGACATATATCAGCAATATCTTATAGGCAAACTTTAGTCGAATTTCGAGCACTAGGCGACCGCTAGTAAATATCATTTCACCTAAACTGCATAATTAGAAATGCAGATATAGTCAGCCGGTCTGTACCACTTGCTACATCTCACACCGCGATACCATCTCGACACGTGTTTCCGAACGAAACAAAACGTTGAGAGACAATACGTTCGGAAATAGCCACTATACTGACTCACTTATCATAGTTTTTATAACATTGCCATTTGTGGAACGTGTTATGAAAACCTTTATCGTGTGATCATTTCGTTCTAAGAATTGGTAAGGAAAAGATTGGCATTTATAATATTAGTTAAGATATGTACTATATTTATACATTCCATTTAAATTAAACAAATAAAGATATAATACAAGAAGATTTGTATCCGCCAGTTAAAAATGAGTGATGCAAGTTAGCTTGGTTATGTAATGTCAATCAATTACGAGGCTGACGATTAATTAGTAAATATTACATTGACATTTACAATTTTTAAGCTAAATTAAAGAATTTAATCGTGTGAATCTGGCAAAAAATTGCATATTAAACAACTAATCAGGAAAGTTGCTATATATAAAAATTAATTGTATTGAAGCTATTAGCAGGGAAGCAAGCATACCGCAGGCTTGATATTATAAATACTAGATTTTGCCCACGACTTCGCTTGCGAAAATGTAGGTTAAGTTAGGTTACTTTTTTTTCTCGGTGTGAGAGATCGTGGAACGCCGTCGCCTCCTTCTGTGAGGAAGTAATTTTCATCAAGGAGGCGGCGGAGCGGGAGAGGGAGCGCTTAAACCCTCTCCCCAACCGCAGAACTGGGCGCCGGAGGGCGCGAGATGACCTCCAGCCACCCTGAAGTTTGACCTGTGGGTGGTGGGCTCTGTGGGCTTGCTCGCCACCCGATCAGCACCAGGTCCGAGAGGCGGCGTGCGTGTTCCCACGTGCGCCTATGTGTCATGTCTATGTCCCCCCTAGGGGGACGGTGGAGGAAGTATTTTTTGGGTAGTGGCCTGCCGTTTCACACGGCGGGCCGAAACCATGGCGAGGTCGCGATTGCATGTGAAAGCGATTCGCGCGGCCCCGCCGTCTATGGTTATGTCGAGGAACACCGTGGTAGGTTTAGTCGGTATTACCGGGGTACCTTTTCCCCGGTGAGCTCGACATAACCTCTCCGTCGCCCCGCGGAGAGGTATGCGCCAAAGCATTCCCACACGTAAAAAAAAAGTTTGCTTTTTCTGGATAAAAGGTACCCTATGTCCTTTTCTGTACCCCTGAAAACGTGGATACGAAATTTCATGATGATCGGTCGAGCAGTTAAGGCTAACAAACAAACAAAGTAACTCACATTCGTATTTAATTTATTAACCTCTGAGTCTTCTTCGAAGAGGTTAATGAAAACACTTTGTGGGTCTGTGTGTCTGTCTGTTAGAGACAGGCATAACTCCGGAACCAATCGACCGATTGACTTGTAACTTGGTGTGCATACAGCTTGGGTTCATCCCTCGGTTAAGTTTGAATATGGGCCCTGTGGGTCAAAAGTCCCACAATATAGGAGTCACATAATTTAAATGGAAAAATATTGTATTTGTAACTTGGTGTGCAGACACCTTGGGGTCATACCTCGGTCGAGTTCGAATATGGGCCCTGTGGGTCAAAAGACCTTCGAGATAGGTCACAAGGTCACATGAAGACGAAGAGGGTGAATCCTGGGTTTTTACCCCCATCTCGTTATATTAGTTAGGATAAACATTTCCAACAATACTGGTGTACTAAAAGAGACTTATTGTCTAGTGTTAGCACAGAAAGTACGTTCACTGTTAGCAGGAGTTCCAAGAATTTTCTGCCTCGCACAACAAAACTGTGGAATGAGCTGTCGCATGCGGTATTTCCAGACCAATACGACCTTCAACACTTCAAGAAAAGAGCGTACTCCTTTTTAAAAGGCCGGCAACGCACTTGTAACTCCTCTGGTGTTGCAGGTGTCCATGGGTGGCGGTAATCGCTTACCATCAGGCGATCTGTCTGTTCGTTTGACCCCTAATCAATAAATTTAAAAAAACTTCCAGACATTTTTGCAATATACAAAGAACACTACCTACTTAAAGAGACACTACTTAGACAGCGATAGCTCAGTGGGGAGACCAACAGACTGCAATGCAGAGGGTCTCGGGTTCGAACTCACGTCGCGCACCTCTGACTTTCGGAAGTTATATGACTTTTCGAAATTATGTGCGTATTGATTGACAATTATCGCCGGCTCCGTGCCTCGGAGAGCACGTTAAGCCGTCGGTCCCGGCTGCCATGAACATCTATGGCAGTCGTTATTGGAAAGTCAGTGCCCTCTAATATCCTGACACTGGTCTAGCCTTAGGGTATCGTTAGCCTTCGGGTTGCGGTGGTCAGATGGCAGTCGCTCCGTGTAAAAACTGATATCCAATCAAATCCGGTTAGACTAGAAAGCCGACCCTAAGTAACTTGGGAATAATAAAGGCTAGGGAGAAGAAGAAGAAGTTCTTGCGCTAAATAGGTGATGCCTATGTTCGTCTTATAAACTGCTACATGCCAATCGATTGATGTTCTGTAGAATGACGATATTTACAGTTAAGCGAAGTGGCATTCTTAAATCTTAATTATTAATCGATTACTCCATATGCTAATATGTTTTTTTATATCAGCTGGTTTTACTCCAAGTCACAGTCAGTTTTTATTTACACAGATGGGCAGATGACCTAGTCAAGGTCATCTGCCCATCTGTGTAAATAAAAACTTCTGAAGGAATTCGCGTAATGTATCGTATTTATTAGCATCATAATATTGAAATGAACCGAGGATCGATAAAATATGATTAATCGATTTACATACGATTAATTTCGTCTCTACTTAAATAACGAATACAACCGTTAATATTTGAAATAGCTGTTATTTTTTCAAGTAATGTGTAAACTTGGATGTCACATATTGTATTAAACAATGTTTGAGATTAAAATAGGCTGAAGATTGCAGTCGCTGGAGCGATGTATTATATTGTATATATTGCCAGAGTAAAACTGTAGAGAGAGATCTGTAAAGAACACTTCTTTCTTTCTTCTTTTCTGTGAAGAAATCTTTACTAAACAATGAGAGAGCAAGCGTTAAAAACAAGCATACGTATGTAAAAAGATAGAATAAAGCTGGCAAAATGTGAATGTTAGGTCCGCTGTCTAAACTTTTTATACAAACATAAGGTTTAAATAGGTCTCTTACATAAAATTGCGGGCACATCCCCATCTGGGCTTGTTTAACACATTTTTAATATTCAGCCAGCACGCCTGGCGCTGTCAGGAGTTCGTTAAATTGAATTCAAAGTTGTGTAGCATCAGCCGCGATGAATCCTTTTCAGTTTGTTAAACTTTTGTGCTAATTATCCGGTGTTTGAGGCAGGCTTTTGTCCAATATTTTGAAGGTACATTTTACAAATCTTTTTATGAATACTGGCGTATTTTGAATTCTAAAAGCCACGTACCTTAAGGGTATTCGGAACCGATGTTCCAAGTGTACTAGAACAGACTTATTAACTGTTGGTAATACAGAAAGTAGAGTTATTGTTAGCGTTTCCAGACATCCTTTACGGTATACAAAGACCACTAACTACTCATGGCTATTGAGTAGTTATGTTTTATTTCTATAAATGTTGTGACGCAAATTGGATGACGCCTATCTCCATATCAATTAATTGTTTACTAGCGGTCGCCTAGTAGTCAAAATTCGATCATAATTGATTTTAATGTTAAGTTTATAATAATAAAAATAATCAATAAAATCTATTCGGCTAAAAAAAGAGTACAATAGTGGACTTCAATCACCTTAAAATTAAATCTTAATATCTAACAATACTTCAATGCCTTAATAAACTAGTTTATAACCAAAATAATAATTATAGTAATCTGTTACGGCAAGAAAGGATAATTAAACATCTTTAAATTATTATAAGCTACTTGCCTGAACTAGGTTAGACTTGTGTTTCAGGCGATCACTTGTCTATCTATTTTAAAGTGGACATTTATTTAAATATCTGTTTGAACAATAATATAACTAAATATAAACTTAAGCTAAAACTGCTTGTATACGTACAAGCAATTGTGTCATAGAATAAAATGCTTAGGTAGGTACCTAAAGTATAATTACATCATTTTAATATTTGTAACGAATTCTCTGTTTCTGCATAATTGAGTTTACCTAAATATTCCGTTATCATAACATTACAATTTTTATTACTGACGCTGTATATACTTAGCAACTTATTAAACTTATTATACAAAAATTGACCCAAGAATATATAAAATCTGTTAAGTTTGATCGTTATTAAGGTTTTATTGTCTATAACTTTACCCTTATAATGACATTTCATTTAGATTTCGCTAAGGCTATACAGGTTAATTTACCTATCTTTTTCAAACAAATTATTATTAACTTAACTTACTCTTTCATTGACGATATTCCTAAGCTACTTTGTTTTCTTTTTCTTTATTATTACATATAAATAAGGTATATATGTAACCATAGTTACGAAGAATTGTCAGACGAACAATGCCGAAATACTACGAACGCGATTCGACTGCGTGTGTCAAATGTATGGTTGTATGCGTGTAGTGTTTTTCATTAATTTAATGTATTTCTAATGCATATTTTATATAAATATTAGGATTCGCCTCTCCTTCTCCATATAAACTTTAACTGAGCCAAATTCCATACTCCTCCGTCCGCGCAATTTTCGTAAAAAGGGGTACAAAGTTTTTGCTTCACGTATTAATATATAGATATACCAATGTATAGGTATAGAACTTCAATAAGTTCCATTCACATTAATGCCTGCTCCTTTCATCCTAGCATTATAATTTCCCAGTGAATTAACCTGTCAGTTGCCGAAATGTAAGACATAATTGAAAACCAATTGCGTCTAGCCACCGTCAGGCCGCTGCCAGAGGTTATGAACAACTTTAGCTGATTTAACCCAAGGTCTTCTATCTGTATTCCACGTAACAATACTAGTTTGATCTATAATTATATCAAAGGATTTATGAATCACATTACATACTCACACACACACATTCGCACATTCTGGGACCGACAAGAGGAGAGAAGGGGGAGTGGCGACAAAGATTTAATAGCGAGATTGAAGATCTAGTGTCAGAGCCGAATATCATCGGGGAAATAAAAGCTAGCCGACTTCGCTGGCTCGGACATGTGGAACGAATGGGAGAGGATCGAGCTGCCAAAAGAGCATATCTCAGGCGACCCACCGAGCGTCGTCCGGTGGGTCGTCCAAGGTACCGCTGGAAAGACGAAATAGCTAAAGACCTGAAAGAGATGAATGTGCTCGATTGGTCTGACTTGGCACAAAATAAGAAAAAATGGCGCACTTTAATGTCGGAGGCCAAGATCCACTTTGGATCGCTGAGCCAACGAAGTAAGTAAGTATTACATACTCACAAACACACACACACACACACCTCACATATTTCGTTTACTTTCTAACATATGAATTGCTGTATGATCAGTTAAGGATTAGTTCTTAGACATATGATTATATTTTCTATATTTTGCCTCATGTTCTGTTTTTGTTTAGAATTTATTTTTGTTAAATTTCCATGATATTATTTTTTTTTATCAGTGTTCCTTTTTAATTTAACTGTGTTTTGTTGAATTTGTATTTGCATTAATGTAAATTTACCAAACTGTTTAACTTCATATAAAAACCATTTTTTGTAAACGATGTGAAATGATGATGTACTCACGATGTGTTCTCCTGTAATTGAAGGAGCACAAATTATCGAACCACTTTTTGTAATTATTGCATGTATTGTGTATCCTTTGTTGGAGTTCCTAAGAATAAATAAATAAATAAATAAAATCTTTTGTGTAAATTATATGGGGGAAGACACTGACTTCCTGTAACACAGGTTTCGGACCCTAGCACAGGAATTAAGGCTTCATAGGAAATGTGTAAACAATTTTATCTTAATAAATACATTATTATTATTATTATTATCTCTTGTCCACTTGTAAATGGACAGACAGAGACAGAGATAAAAAAGCTTTTAACCTGCCAAGAAAACTTGTGGAACTTTTTAGGTTTCTAGTCTAAGTTTCGAGTATCCTTGTTAATTTACAGTATAACAACAGCCCGCACAACAAAGTGTGAAAATATTCTCGGTGAGCCCCAATAAAGTTACTTACTTCTCCCTAGCCTTTATTATTCCCAAGTCACTTGGGGTCGGCTTTCTAGTCTAACCGGATTTGATTGGATATCAGTTTTTACACGGAGCGACTGCCATCTGACCTCCGCAACCCGAAGGCTAATGATACCCTAAAGCTAGACCAGTATCAGGATATTATAGGGAACTGACTTCCCAATAACTACTGCCATAGATGTTCATGGCAGCCGGGACCGATGCGACGGCTTAAAGTGCTCTCCGAGGTACGGAGCAGGCGATAATTGTCAATCAATACGCACATAATTTCGAAAAGTCATATAACTTCCGAAAGTCAGAGGTGCGCGACGTGGGTTCGCACCCGAGACCCTTTAAATTGCAGTCTGTTGGTCTCCCCACTGAGCTCTCGCTGCGCCCAATAAAGTTACTCATTTGCGTAAAGTCTGAATATGATCGTCGGAATAGAACTGCTAGATATCTACTTAGCTTTACCTATATAATAAGCATAATATTACGTACTAGCTTTTTCCCGCGGCTTCGCTCGCGATCTATAACTTTTATAATTGATTCCTAGTTTGGTAAGTCGCATAACGGTCGAATAATATTTTAAATAACTTTCGTTCGTAATAGTACCTAGTTTATTTCCAGCGTAACGTTAGTGAACTGCGGGTGACATACAGGGCGATAAACTTATTATTTGCGGTTGGTACAGTACCCGTGTCTAGGGATTGAACCGCAAAATTAAGTTTGCTTTTTATTGTATATACTTTTCCGGGTTAAAAAGTACCCAGTGTGGTGCCCAGGATATTAAAGTATAATAATACGAAGTTTCATCGTAATCGAACTGGTAGTTTTTGCGTGATGCTTGAACAAACAGACAGACAGACAGACAAAAATTGTTTTAATCACATTTTTGGGTTCGGTTTTGATCTAGTAACCACCCCTTCTATTTATTTTTTTAATATTTCCTATGTACAGAAGTTACACTTCTACAGATTTATTATATGTATAGATAATATGATACTCGCATTGATACATCCCGAAGGCGTCATGTCAAGTACAAGCATTCAATAAGTGTCATATGAAACGTTCACAGCATTCTATAACATCGATTGTCTACACGTCTCCCGTTGTCTATACTCTACAGTTTCTCGATAGTTTTAGATGTCGGTCTAGATACTCGCAGATGATTTGTGCTACTTGTTTTATCTAGATCTAAAGTTGCTCGGACACTATTGTGGTACTTTACTCGATTGATAGCTAGATTGTAGTGTTATTAGAAAAGTTGGTAATGAAATGGTGCTGTAGAACTGTCTTCGTTTAAGGTGATGAGCGATTATCGATTATATGTTTGAATTATTCGATTGTTTTGAATAATGTGGAGAGCTTTTTGAATGTGTTATTTAATTATGTATAAAAAACTTGAAAGCTAATTGTTGGGTACAGCGGTAACCGCAATAGGCTAATAGGTTGGAACGAATGTAGAGTCAAATTTCTAGTGGAAGAATTTAAACTTGAGATATGTATGTTTATTGAATACTAGTTTTCACCGGCGGCTTCGCTCGCGTAAATGTAGGTTAAGTTAGCTTAGGTTTGCAATCGTTGTTGGCTGCCGCCGCCTTTATTTGGGGTTGGTGTGATCGATGGCCCTTTATGGGGCGCCCATTTGGGCCGACATCCTCGATCGCCGAAACGTCGCTCTCCTCAGGAGACCTCAGAGGGCGATGGCGATCAGGGTGTCACGGGCGTACCGCACCGTCTCCTTTGAGGCGGCGTGCGTTTTGGCGGCATCGCCGCCCTGGGATTTGGAGGCGGAGGTCCAAGCGTCAGTGTATTACTGGTGCGCTGACCTCCGGCTCCAGGGTGAGGAACCCACGCACAGGGCGGTGGAGACGCGAAGGTCACAGGCTCGACTAGTCCTCGAGGCGAAGTGGGAAGAAAGACTGTCCCAGCCCCGCTACGGGGTGAGGACCGTCGAGGCTGTCCGTCCGGTACTAAGACAGTGGACGGACAGACGGCGCGGACCGCTCACCTACCGGCTTACTCAGGTGCTCTCCGAACACGGCTGTTTCGGAGAGTACCTCTGCAAGATAGCCGGTAGGGAGCCGACAACTAGGTGTCACCATTGTGAGGAGTGTGACCGGGACACGGCGCAGCACACGCTGGAGGAGTGCCTGGCGTAGGCCGCGGAGCGCTGTGCCCTGGTCGCTGTGATTGGCCCCGACCTCTCGTTGCTGACCGTGGTATCCAAGATGGTCGGCGACGACAGGTGCTGGGGCGCAATGAGGTCCTTCTGCGAGTCTGTCATCTCGCAGAAGGAGGCGGCGGAACGGGGGCGTGACGAAGATCCTTACGCCCCGGCAGTCCACCGCCGGAGGAGGGGGCGCAGGAGACGCGCTTATGTCGCTCTCCTGCCCCCCACGTAAGGGTTCCGGGTGGCAAGGCCTCAGGGGGGCCTGCCAGCCGCAAATTAAGAACCCCGAGAGGGCGCGCGCGATGTTCCCGCGCGCCTTCCAATGGCGAAAGAGGAGAGCGGTGAGGCTCTCCCCTGAGGACGAGAGGTGGTCGGGTCCGTTTGACCCGGCCCGCACCCTCACGGGGGGGCCCGCTATGGATGACTCAATTCTTTTAAGAGCTCCCAACAGGCCCCTCCATTGGGTGAGACAGGGAACATCCCAGGTTTTTTAGTGGGTATACCAGCGCGTTTCTTGCTGGGAGTCCCACACACCCCGCCGGTGCCGTCCCCTAGCCGGCGGATAGTGCATGAAGCATTTTTACTGGTTATCAAAAAAAAAAAAAAGTAGTTTTGCAACAGTTATTTTTCTGGATGAAAGGTACCCTATGTCCTATTCTGTACCTCTGAAAACGTGTATGCAAAATTTCATGTTGATCGGTTGAGTAGTTAAGGCGTGAAAGCGTAACAAACAAACAAACAACATTTTCGCTTTTATAATATTAGTTAGGAAGTTAGGATTATAGAACTGATTTCTTTTAATATTTAATATTATCTTCTGTTTACGCGAATGTTATTCATTGAAATTAAACTACTATATACGGATTTTATCGCGTTGTTTATTTGACACTTTATTACAAAATTTTGAAAACTGTTACACTACTATTACTATAAAACTTTACTAATATTTAAGCTAATTAAATTATTGAAACTATTAAAACTATTTATACTATTACTATACTATTATACTATTTATATTTATGTTTACACTTTCCCCGACGTTTCGGTTGCTTTTCAGCAGCCATGGTCACGGGGAGACTAAGATGGTAGTTGTCTCAATGTTCCAGTGTAGTTATTTCAAAGTACCCGAACATAATTTAATCATGGGTGTTTCTATTTACGCAGAATGAGCTCAAAGTATCATGAAGTCTAGCTGTGGTTTGTTTCTTCTTGGGTTTGACTATTTGAATTACTGGATCCCAAGCTGGTGGTATATTCCAACCATCTTCTCTATTTAAATTAGGATGTTTCTTGATTTCAATAGCCTCGCGAAAGTGGCATAATTAAAGTTAATATGCCGAATGAGTGCAAAGAGGTTAGTAAAATATTTAAAATTTTAATTATAAATATTAAGTTTTCGAATACGTAAGCATTCAAATAGAAAAGAGAAAAGTAATAAAATTAGAGCAGTAGAGCCTCGCTGATTTCAGCATGAATGGGGCCGGCTCGACCGGGGAAGGACTACCCTCTCACAGAATATCGATTCCTACTGTTATGTTTCGTTCGGTGTGTGAGAGTGCTGGACGCCCAATCACCTCCTTTCTCCCATCCCGCTACTTCTCCTTCTCACTTCCTTTCCTAAAGGGTCGGCAACGCGCAAGTGATGCCTCTGGTGTTGCAGGCGTCCATAGGTTACGGTGACCACTTACTATCAGGTGGGCTGTATGCTTGTTTGCCACCTTAGATGTATAAAATTAATGCATGTATTATCTTTAGAGGTGCATACCTTAGGATAGAGTTTGAGATCTCTGCGTGGCAGTCCAACGATCTTTCAAGCTATGTTGACTGGGCTATCTATTCTATTCTTCTAGATATTACGTTGTACCTAAAACTGATAGCTAGCGAAATACGAGGGCAGTATATCTCTATCTGACTCCTTGGCCATAGATCCTTGGCAATACAAAAGCGTCATGAGTCTTTGTATGTATAACGCTTTTTGTCTCGCAATTACATAATGCAGAAGTGTTACAGAAAAACAATTAGCCGCCGTATTACGTTTGACCAGTGAACACTAAACAGTCGGGCTGTTTTGTCCGGTATTCTGTTGTAACGCATGGCTAATATTGTGATGGATTACGGGTTCTAAGTTAAGTAGATAGACTAACTACTTTTACGTTGTACAAACTAATTGGTAGATAACTAATAGGTAATACGAGGTATATTACTTGCGTTGCTTTTAAAGAAGAGTCACTGTGCTGTCAGTACAAGAGGCAGTGATTTTTGATATTTTACTGACGCACAGCGTCTCCTTAAGAAGCATGAAATCCTTATTGCAAAACCACAACAGACTGACTGCCCTAGTTTGGGCAAAATCCCAAGGATTAAGCAAGGATATATCGGATTTGCGATCAAGAGGTCATTTTGACTCCAACTCGCTGATCGTAGGCCGTGAGCCACTTTTAAACCAGCAATTACATCGGCTGAAAGGATTAACAAGAAAACCATAGGCAATGCAATATACAAAAATACTCAGAAGCAGTTTAGTGATTACGTCTGTACTAAATTCAAAACCCACTAATCAGAAGCCTCTGGTAGTAGATATATTTATCTAGTTAAAAGTTAAGGTGATTTTTCTATCAATCATTTTAAGTCTAATAACTGCTTGGTCTCATAGCTAGGATTGCAAGAATGGACAACAAATTATTGGAATTTCCTGTGAAAATATCTGTGTCTGCCTAAAAATAGATTATAATATGTCAAATTGCCAGTACAAACTAATAATTTGGAATCTAATAATAAAGCATAAAAAATCGCCATGAAAGCAGCAGTAGGTAATCCTAACTTCCAAACTAATATTATAATTGCGAAAATGAGTTTGTTTGTTTTTTACGCTTTTACGCCTTAACTACTCAACTGATCAACATGAAATTTTGTATACACGTTGTCAGGGGTACAGAATAGGAGATAGGGTACCTTTCATCCAGAAAAAATAACTGTTGCAAACCTAACCTACATTTACGCGAGTGAAGCCGCCGGTGAAAACTAGTATTTCATAAAGCAAACTTGTTTCCGTCCAATAATTTTTATAAAACCGCGTCCAAAACTACGAAATGAATTCAGAATGAAAATATATGAGCAAATGTTTTAGGTGCTGACAATAGCTACTAAGGTTATATGTTTTTATAAAACACAGCTCTCAAACAAAACAATTTTATTTAAGTTTCACAAACTCATATATTTTGAAACACACACTGTGTTTCGAACTATATGAGTTTTCGCATGAATAAATCGCTGACAAAAATGTTTTTAGTATGTATACATTTTAGTATTCGAAATTTTACTGTGCATGTTTCGATGGACATTTTCAGAGAAGCAAATTGATGGACAGAAGCATTGATCCGAACCTGTAGTCCATTTTATTTCGACGAAAACTCAATTAACTTACGAGCATGAATTTCATGTCAGATTTTCGCTGCAAATGAGAGTGCGGTTCAGACACTGATTGTGAAATTTTCGGCACATGCAACGTAGTTCCAATGTCGCTTGCATTACACGTGTCGAAAATGTAATTATTAGTGATCGATTTTTATTCAGAGAAACGCTTCGAACTTTATATTTAATTGTGCACTTTGCTGGTACACATAAATATTAAAACATCAGTTATCGTTGGTATTGGTCATCTTAAATACCTACACTAGTTGTCCAGCACGGTTTTGCTCACGTTTATGATATGCCGAGGCTTGTAGCGTGATGTTGTAGGCTATATTTCTTCTGGATAAAATAGCTTCCTGAGGGTGAAATAATTTTAAAGTCCGTCCATATTTTTTCTAATTTATTGATCATTGACAAAAATATAAATCTTTTCCCTTTATTATTTTACTATTAACCGTATAGATAACTTAAAAATGAAATTATCATTTTAAAAATCATAATCCATTAGCCTTAAATAGGTATACCTGAAGACGTCTATAACGTAATTAATCTAAATAGTCGCATTTTACACGATCAATATCAATACTATCATGCTAATTAAAATCGCACTCACCCAGAAAGCCAAGGTTCACAGAATCATCCCGTTGTTTCCCTCAACCAATAATTATAATCATAAGTTAAAAATGATCCAGAGATATATTTATAGTGTAGTTGATAGCTTTTAAAATGTGCAACAACTGTAGAAGACTACAAAGTTTATTTTAATTTTTTTTATTGGAACATAAACAGTTACATGTTAGATTATAACTAAATACAATTCATACACCAAATAGTATGTTAACATGTAACCCACATCATTGTTGTTTGATTGACAAAAAAAATAATAATACGTCATGTTACTCCGTAATCGTTGACAAAAGAATTTAAATAATAAAAACAATAAAAAACAAAGAAAATACGGTACTAAATGCAGATTAATTAAATAAATTAAAAATTAAGGATTTATTGAACAAAGAAGTTCAATGGCCTGTTTTTTCAATACCTATTAAACTGTATCAAATGATACTATATTATGTTTATGTCATTTATTTTTAAACATATAGACTTGCTTACAAATAAATCATCGATTAATTTGAATACAATCTCACACTTTCACATAAACTGATATCAAGAGAGCCACTTGTATTGAACCAAATAATGCATAATGAAAGTTTAAGTAACAACACATAAATAAGACATTACAACCATCACTTCCACGCGTACATAATTTGCCAATACAACTTCACAGTTCATTTACTCTCAACAATTTTGACAGGGCATGCAACAATCGATTCAATCTCGATTGTCGTGTCGATATGTGAATAATTATTGCCTAACATCGACTTTTATTCGTTTAAACACGTTAATAATAATGTTTCATTTATTTCAGGTATGTGTTGCAGTCTATTGGATAAAAGATCGTGGCGATGGATTTTGCGTTGGCGGTTTTATGTAAGTGTAGTTCGTAAGCGTAAAAAGTATAGGATATTAAGTGTGGTATGAGGGAAACTTTAGCAAACATGATTGTAACAAGACTCGAGTATATTTTGCTGTGGTACAATACACAAGTATTGCAGCATATTTTAGAGAGAGAACTCACCAATTGTCAATCAATATATCAATAGATGCAGAAATTGTCTTAGTTCGGTGAAAGTATATTTGTCAAAGACTTATCAGAAATACATTCTGAAACTGTATCCGAAATACTTATATCAGTGAATATATAATTTTATATGTTTCGTTTTTTATACATTTTTTAAAATTTTTCAGTTATTTGTCAAATGTTTTAATAATTAAATTGTATCCTTGACTGTGGGTAATTAATAGCAATAAGCATTATAATGACATTATATTTCATCTTATAAAAATGTTAACATTGTAAATTAACGAAAAATGTGTAAGCCCATCGGGTAGATTTTAAAGCTCACTAATAAATTGTAACACCTTATTGTATCACCAAAAATCAGATAAATAAATTATTAACCACTGAGTCTTCTTCGAAGAGGTTAATGAAAACAATATGTGGGTCTGTGTGTCTGTCTGTTAGTGTCAGTTTGTTAGTGACAGGCATAGCTCCGGAACCACTGGACCAATTGACTTGTAACATGGTGTGCAGACACCTTGGGGTCATCCCTCGGTCGAGTTTGTGAATATGGGCCCTGTGGGTCAAAATACCCCAGAGATATAAAGGTCATTTCTTTTTATTACTTTTACATTTAAGACGAAGAGGTTGAATTCTGGGTTTTTACACACATCTCATTTGATTTGAGTGAACATATTGCCGTTTATCGGACGCAGTTCTAGACTCCTTACTGCTACTGAAACTTTCGTCACAGCAAAACTGTACACAGCAGTACTACGTGCACAGAAGTCACATTGACTACCTAGAACTGCACGGATAGCGTAGTATTAAAGTGGTCGACTCCCACTGCCCCGAGTGTTGTGGGTTAGACACAGGACAAAACTTTGTCATCATCATCATCAGGCTATAATAGTCCACTGCTGGACATAGCCCTCCTCCAAAGAGCGCCATATCGCCCTGTCTTCAGCTTGCCGCATCCAGCATCTGCCTGCAGTCTTTCGTAGATCGTCATCCCACCTGGTTGCAGGGCGTCTTACACTACGTTTGCCGAGTCAACAAAACTTTGTGTGATCCATAAATGCTTGACCCGAGTCTAGGTGTTCTTCGTGTCCGTTGTTTGAATGTTTGTAAAGTCCCCCGCGACACAAGAATTATACCTAGTGCGTGACTTGTGCTCTTTAAATACAATTAAATAAAGGTAGACACTTGCAGCTTTGTACGTCTCATAAGCTGCAAGCGCAATTCTTTTCAGTCCAATAAAAGCAACGTTCACTTAAAACTAATTGAAGAAGTATATTCTAGCCGAGCGTCATTATCATATATATTAAACATTACGCAACATTTTCCTTTACAAGACAGACATTAATTTAAACAGAAGACACTCTAATTACAATTCAGTATTTTGTACGTCACCCTGTATTGCTTGTGAGACATTATTTCGTCCCTTATTCAGAATTTCATTTATTCTAAACATGTTCGTAATTTGTTATGACAAGTATTACTTTGCTAATGAGCTCGTATTCTTGTTGGAGACGTATTTTTGACACAATTTAGGATATCTTCCAACGAATAATGCCTAGCATGTCTCATACTTAAAGTCAGCATCAAATTAATCTCAGGATTACGTAATCTTTGACGGGAATCAAGTTAGAATAGAACAGTCTGCTGATATGTCAGAATCATTTAATGTTTCCTTTGATAGTGTTAACTCTGAAATCCAATCAAGTTAATGGTTTGACGTAGAACAGGCGTAACTTATTAGTGATATCGACTTGTAAGTTTTGATAGAATAACAATATTTGAGAAGTAATAGCTGATATGAACTAGCTATGAGTATTGATTGTCGGCCTCGATGGCGTAGTAGTTAGTGTAACCGAGTGCCACGCCTGAGGTCGCGGGTTCGATTCCCGCACAAGTCAAACATTTGTGTGCATGAACATGGATGTTTGTCTTGGTCTGGGTGTTTCTATGTATAATATGTATGTATTTACAAAACAAAAGTACATATGTAAGTTTATCCATTGTCTAGTACCCATAGTACAAGCTCTGCTTAGTTTGGGCTAGATGGTGTTGTGTGTATGTGGTAGATATTATTATATATTATATTATATTATTGTTCAGGTTAATAGAATGTCCAAATTTGAGTGCTTATATTTGTCAAGTATAAAATAAATTTGTGTATAGCACTTGCTCATAAACGCTTGCCACTATTTTAGTCTTTATAGTCAGTCCTTCAAGATCCTTCAGGATAGCGTATAAGACCCATATTTCGGCAGTAAAGTTTAGGTATAAAATAGATAATTATGGAAAATATACATATTATGCTGACTAGAATATTTATATTATATAAAGTTTAAAGTATGTTAATCCACTATTACTAATAAGTAAGATCTAGAATATAGTTGCCGAAATCTGTATATAATATATCTTCCCCAACCCTTTGGGTTTTCAAATATGTGTTTATTCTTGTTATAATATTAAAGCGAGGTTGTCGTAAAGCAATCGGACTTACAAATACCCAAAAACTATAAGGATATAAAATAGAACTATTTTGTTTTATAAAGGTTTTTCGATATAAAGCGTCTATTCCCAGTTGTAGGTAAACTTTTTCCAATCCAATTGTAACGGTAGCTCATATACTCCGATTTGGGTGAAAGTTCAAAGGTTTCTTCACAATATTTAACTGCTCAAAGCTCACGCAAGTACGCACTGCGACGGAACGGGCCGCTATCGGTCGATACACATCGCTCAAAGTAAACCGACGAATGATCGACTACGAATTCATTGCCAAGTAGATAGTTAATATTTTTAGATTACGTACTTACAGGGATACTTGCTTATTTAAAGAGTTTCATTAAGTTCTAGCTTAGGTATAATATCTAACGATATGGTAAAAAGTGTCTAAATGCTAAATTTATTGGTATTTTGTAGCCAGCTATGATGTTACGAACTCAGAAAGGTAGATATTTAAAATGGTACAAGGAATTGAAATTAAACTACTATATACGGATTTTATCGCGTTGTTTATTTGACACTTTATTACAAAATTTTGAAAACTGTTACACTACTATTACTATTAAACTTTACTAATTTTTAAGCTAATTAAATTATTGAAACTGTTTATACTATTACTATACTATTATACTATTTATATTTGTGTTTACACTTTCCCCGACGTTTCGGTTGCTTTTCAGTAGCCATGGTCACGAGGAGACTAAGATGGCAGTTGTCTCAATGTTCCAGTGTAGTTATTTCAAAGTACCCGAATATAATTTAATCATGGGTGTTTCTATTTACGCAGAATGAACTCAAAGTATCATGTAATCTAGCTGTGGTTTGCTTCTTCTTGGGTTTGACTATTTGAATTACTGGATCCCAAACTGGTGGTACATTCCAACCATCTTCTCTATTGAAATTAGGATGTTTATTGATTTCAATAGCCTCGCGAAGCATCCTTGGTAGGAATCGGTGTTCTTTAGCGAGCATCTGTGGTTTGTCAAATCTCAGGTAGTGGTTGGTCCCTTGTTGCACATGTTCACACACAGCAGACTTCAACGAGCGTTGGTGTTTTACATCAGCTATGTGTTCTTTAATGCGGGTGCCTATGCTTCTCTTGGTTTGACCAATGTATGAGAGTCTGCAGTCACAATCTATTTTATAGCATCTTGTAAAGGTAGTAGTTTAATTTCAATGAATAACATTCGCGTAAACAGAAGACAATATTATGGTACAAGGATTTTTTTTGTCAAAACTAGGCTGACACGTGTCTTGAGATAAAAAAGATTACAGTCGAATAAACTAGTGGTATATGTGATGTGATTAGTTAGGTTTTAGAGTTTCTTTAAAAAACCTGTGGAGAAAATACCACCTGGGTCGAAATTACCATGGCCAATATGGAAATCCCTAAATCGACTTCGTACTCAAGTCAGCCGCTGTGGTTGCAACCTGGTAAAATGGGGAATCAGAGATCCTCACAAAGCTCAGTGTGAATGTGGTGATCCCAATCAAACTGAGTAACATCTGTTGGAATGCCCAAATTGTCCCTGTAGGTGCACCATGGAGGACTTGATGGATGCAACTGCTGGTGCGATTGCCGTGGCTACACATTGGGCAGGACATATATAAAATAATTGTACCATCGACTCGAGAAGAGTTTCTTTAGAAGGCCCTGTCCTATTAATCAAGATGTTATCTTATCTTATGCGGAGGCCAGTCAGTGCAGACCGGCGACACTTCAACCCAGTGGGATCTCTTGTGTCGACACTCTCCCAATAACGACTTCCATAGATGTTCATGGCAGCTGGGACCGACGACTCAACGTGCTCTCCGAGGCACGGAGCAGGCGATAATTACATTATTTCGAAAAGTTATATAACTTCCGAAAGTCAGAGGTGCGCGATGTGGGTTCGAACTCGAAACCCTCTGCATCGCAGTCTGTTGGTCTCCCCACTGAGCTATCGTTGCTCGATCAATCAAGGTGTTAGCAAGTACTAGCTATTTCTTGAACTAGAAACGTACCGATTCCGTACTTTCAAAGCATAGTACAGGCGACAATTAGTTACAATAACCACGTAAAGCAGCGAAGACCAGATTAATGTCGTAATGGTTTACGTGATCACCTCACCTCATGAATCGAGTTAAGTGCTATGAATTTGATCTCTACATGTGTAATATAAAAAAGAAATAAGGTATACAAATAGTAGTGTTCTTTTTTCTTGTTTGTCGACTTAGTATGAAGACAAGGTAGATATGAAAGATAGACGGATTATGTGAACAATTATCTGGGTAGAAAGCGGGTATAACCGTCAGTATTGACGGCTATTATAAATGAGGGAAGAAGAAAACCAATATGGAACAAAAATGACGTGGAAGAGGGTCAGAATATAGTAATACTAGCTTTTGCCCGCGGCTTCGCTTGCGTTAATTTAGAATTTGACAATCAATTCGGGTTGTACTCTGCTTGTAATAATATAATTCAATCATGATTCGAAAGACACGTGGCGCCATCTATTATCATAAGAACGTTATTATTGTTTTCCTCGGGCACAGTACTTTTTTCGGGATGAAAGGTAGCCTATGTCCTTTTCTGAACACCTGACAACGTATATGGAAAATTTCAGGATGATCGGTTCAGTGGTTTAGGCGAGAAAAGGTAACAAACAAACAAATTCATTTTAGCTTTTATAATATTAGTTAGTATTTTATGTCGATGGATAGATATTAAAATGTATAGTGTAAGTAGGAATGTCAAATTATTTTCAGAAATTATGTTCGTTTTTGTTTTCGCTGTGGTTAATAATAAATACAGTTATAGAAAGTAACGTATTACGAAACAGTATTTATTAGTTACCTTTCATTATCTATACTGTGTTATATGTGTGGTATTTTAAAACCACAATATTACTCAAATTGTCAAATATAAATTTCAATTAAAGTAAATGGAAAGCTCATTTTTATTAATTACAATGTTGCCCCATTCCTCTGCTCTTGTCACTTTGCAATAATTACAGAGAGTATATTAAAGTTATAAATGTAATTAAACTAAAAGTAATAAAAAACTAAAAATTGTCTTTAGATAATTAAAAACATTTGGAAATTCTCTAAAATATATTATTTGCTAGTGGTTTTTTGCAAAACAATCAGCTTTATTGGTTTGGTTTCTTTGGAGTACTTTAAGAATAACAATTAAATAATGTAATATTTATAGGCTAACAATGCTTTATAACTCTAATCCTCAAACGTGCGGTTGAGTTTGTTTGTTTGTTACGCTTTCACGCCTAAACTACTCGATCGATAATCATGAAACTTTACATAAACGTTGACAGGGGTACAGAAAAGAATATAAGATACGGCCAAAAAAAAGTACTGTTACATCCAAAATGTTACTGATGATTTCTACGAATAAAATCTCAGTAGAGACTAGAATTCTGCCCGGTATAAAAAGGTTTGATCCAGATTACATGAAACCTTAAAGATAGTTTAAAAATGGGTAGTATTTAACTGCACGGCAAAAAAATACTAATTGCACAGCAAAATATGCTTACCAAAAATACTAATTGCATACCAAAATATATCAAACTAAGTCGACGGAGCCCCGCTTGGCGGGGCTCCTATTTTTGGCTGGGTTTAAGAAGGAACCTAACATAACCTAACCCTTCCAAGACGGAATGCAGTGATTTGAGGCGTATAGGTTCTCGTTATGATATACTTTAGTAAGCATATTTTGCTGCACAATTAGTATTTTTGGTGGTCATTATATTTAATCCCCTTAAAAATCATGTGCAATACCCCTCATAAAACCACTTTCGGGGATATAGAGAGTGTACATATATTATTATATAAATCCTGATATAGCTTTTCAAGACCACACCAAGTAAACCATTTTCTCAGAACATATTTTTAAGCCGTGCATCGACGCTAAGTGCGGTTAAAACATGTTTCTTCTGTTTATACTACAAAGGATGGAACGGATGACCCGTGACGCAAGACAGACATCACTTATACTAAGCAAAGAAAGAAGTCTGGTCTGTCTTTTTGTAACTATGTGAGGGCATCATACAGTATATGCGTATTGAGGGCGTGGTCCTATATAGGCGGTCAGATCAGTGAGCTTTAAATATGAGGTAAATTTACAATTATTTTATTTTATTTATTTAGGAGCACCAGTTATTACAACAAAAATAAAGAACATTTATTCAATAATAGGTTTTAGTTGGTTGCGTAACCTTTTAAGGCAGCTTCTCAGTGAGAGAAGGGTTACGCTATAATCCATCACGTTGGCCCAGTGCGGCAGACTTCACATAATAATATCTTCGAAAACATTCTGGAGAACTTTCAGACATGCAGGTTTCCTCACGATGTTTTCCTTGCCCGTTACAGCGAGCAATAATTAACAATTTAATGCGCACATAACTTCAAAAAGTCAAGGATGCGCGCCTTGATATCGAACTCGAGACCTCTGCATGTCTGTCCAACGGTTTTCTACTAGGCTATCGCTGCTTCACATATTACGCCAGACCATTAAATAGGTGTGATGTACCGTGCTGTTATGTAATTCACGAAAAACAAACCACATATTTGCTTAATTAGCAAAAATTAATGTAATCATTCAACATGCAATCAATCACTAATTATATCGGCCCGTAAAATTCGCGTGTTTGGAGCCGTAACTTTTTATCCAGACTCACTCTGCCGGTCACACGTCGGCCGAACGTTTGTGGTAAACGCTATAATTGTGAAACTTTCATGATGTACCTGTGCATGTATGCCTGTTAATGGATCATGTTTCATCAGGCACTGAATGCTCGGTGAGATGTTAAATCAGAGGTACCCAGACTTTTTTTTACACCACTTTCAATATTTAGCTGGCTCTGGTGGACTCCCTGCAGCTACATTTCTATCATATTTCATTCGTATTCGTATTTATATTGGTGGAGAATCAACCAAGTTCATGCAAATATTTTTTTTTATAAATCTCTACGGACTACACTTTATTTTTTTTGTTAAATTCTCGTGTCTGAACCTACCATGGTAGATGGGCTGACCTTTTTCTTTTTTAGTAATACTCTACCGAAAAATCGGTAGGTTCGAGACCACTGGCACTGAATATGGAATATGCAAGTTTTTGCAAGTACCTAACAGTCGCTGAGCTTCTTAAAATATTATCTGCCTACATTGATAGGTTAAGTCAAGCCAACATTTTCGTTTTTTACTATCGAGAGCAAATAAATTTTCGTGGATCACCGCTTACGAATTGTAAACCCTCATTTTTTTGTCACGCCAACGTAGACCCCCGTCGAGTCTCCCGTGGACCTCTGGGGGTCCACCTGGACCACTTTGGGAACTAATGTGTTAAATGATTGAATTGGACAGTACGTGCTTTGGTTTGAGTAGTACACTACCAATTTATTTGCAAAATTTCGATGAAAGGTAAAATATTATGAGGTTTATAGATAGCTATAACAGGGTGTTCTGGATAGCTAAACCCGTTATAGATTATACCCAGCCGTATTCTGTATAGCTTAATTTATTGCTGAATTTGACTGTCATTGGATTTTAAAAGTTCTTAATCTTTTGACCGCCACAGTCATGTACAAAGCAAAATGTGTCCATCACGCCACGGTCACGATTACATGACAAATTAAAGGATGAAATCGTAGCTTGGCGCCGAGAGCGCGCTTTTCCTTTTTGACGTGGCGGTCAAAGGGTTAATAGCTGACTGACTTTACATAACAATTAAATGGTTAAATGGTTCTTTCGCTATCACTAGTGTACCGATTTTATTTTCAAAAATGTGCGTGATGCGCAAACTATGTTCCAAATCCGGCAGTTCTTTATGCCCATTGTTTACCTGCCAGACTTATTTCAAAACCTATTGTCTCTGAAAGCCGTTGTGCCACTCAATAGGTCATTAGTTGCAAATACACTGTGATACAACAGCTCTTATAGTTTGTGTAAAAACTCTTATAAAAATGATACTTGGAATTTCTTCATTTTTCTGTAATCAAATTTGTAATGATTTGCAGTTATCAAAACGTCAACAATCTTGTCATAATTATGTAATGGTCTATTAATTTTCAAACAGTTGTCACAGTTTATTCAGCTCACAAAATCGAAAGATCTGCGAACCGATATTATCCCTAGTCCTTTGCGATGGTCGTTGACATTGATATTAGCGTCGGTGCGTTGCACTCGACGCCAAAATTAGCTGCGCCGGCGCACGCAACAAGAACGTCTAGATCGCTTCGGTACTAGTCGCCATTTTAAACACAAGTCTATTTTAGAATTTTGAAATGCGTGGGGTTGTATTAATTGATGTATCGTAAGTGTCTACAAATTGTTTAATGCAATTTTCTTTGGTAGGAATGTGACACATAACATGCGTTGGGTCTTAGAGCAGTTCTTTTTATATAACAAAAGTGGCAAACAAACATACGCTCCAATAGTAAGCGGTCGTCATTGCGTATGGTCGATTGTATTACCAGAGGTATCACTGACGATTTGCCGATCCTAAAGGAAGGAATTAAAAGAAAGGAACGTCACGGATACATCCGCTTTAAAATATTACAAAATTCACCTCCACAGTCAAAGTCGAGTCAATATTATAAATCATTTATTTATTAGGACACGAGGTAATATTTATAAACGCAAAAGTGTAGTGATATTTGCTTTGTTCAGGCAAAGGCTTTTATAGCCTCCATTTCAAGTTATTATGCCTGAAAAACATTTCGTTTTAAAAACAGTTCCTTTTAAAATATTTTACGTTTTGATAGGTTTAAAAAATAATAATAATAAATAAATAATAATAAAAACCAATAAATCTAATTATGTACTATCTTATCTTATGTTGTGTGTGTGGGCCAGTCAGTACAGACCGGCGACACTTCGACCCAGTGGGCGCTTTTGTGTCGGCCCCAAGATTTATCCCTTAGCTATCTCTTTATGAATGTACTGCATTAGCCGCAGTGTACAATTCAGAGGGAGAAGCCTGAAGTCTTCAGGGTTTGGATATGCCAATCCCATCAGACCCATCCTAAATCCAGCCAACGCGTCGCATTCACACAGTAGGTGCGATATGGACTCGTCCTATTCACTACAGGCTCTGCAGATCGAATCGTGTGTCAATCTCGTTTTACGTACTAAAGAATCGTTAAATCTTGACACAGCCCACATCATACAGACATAAGTACTGAGAAATCCAACTTTTACTCGCATTTATATATTTATAGCAGCGCCAGCCTAGTGGGATATCGTTGGACGGCTACGCAGAGATCTCGAGTTCGATACCAAGGCGCCTCTGATTTTTCCAAGTTATGTGCGTATTAATTAATTAATTATCCCTTGCTTTGTCTGAGCGTTCTCCGTAATGTTTTTGAAGATATGTGAAATCTGCCAACCTGTACTGGTCCACCATGGTGGACTATGGCCTAACCCTTCTCACATTGAGAGGAGGCCCGTGTCCTGCTGTTTTACAGTGTATATACAGAGCTGATATCACTACATATAATAAAGCAGAGCTCTCGCCACGTCTGTCTGTCGATTCGCGATAAACCCAAAAACTACTGAATGGATTTTCATGCAGTTTTCACGAATGGACAGAGTGGTTCATGAGAAAGGTTTAGGTGTATAATTTGTTAATGTTTTTTAGTACCCGTGCAAAGGCGGGATGTGCCGCAAGTTATATATTACTAGCTGTGCCCGCGGTTTCACTTGCGTTTATTGGTTACTGCACCACCCCCGTGGGTCGTAGCGTGATATTACATAGCCTATAGCCTCGATATATAAGCTATCCAACACTAAGATAATTTTTCAATTCGTACCAGTAGTTCCTGAGATTAGCGCGTTTAACCAAACAAAAACTCTTCAGCTTTATAATATTAGTAGGTATAGATATCTTTAAAACATTCTCCTGTAATGTCACATATCATTATATAAGAAGGCTATAGCTACAGTTTTATCACAAAACGGTTACACGTATTCACATAATAGACTATAAACTGCATGGACTGCAGGTCGAGTGACGTTAAATCCAATTTAGAGCCGGTGCTACAGCCTTACCTTACTGTGTACATACACGTATATATGTGAGTATGTGTGTGAGAATGTGTGCATGTAGTGAACGTACCATAACTTGCTCGATGTCAATACTGAAATGAGATTTAAAGGGAACCCTGCGATTGAATGACGGGCTATGTATGCGGATTAGAGTTGGAATTTTAGTAGAATGTTTTTATATGAGAGTAAAAAAGTACTCTTAACCGACGAGCGCATTAAGTATGTAATTTGAGGAATGAAATAAGCGAGAAGCCAGGATAGTAGCTGATAGAAATTGTGTAGCCTCTGCTTATCATTTCGTGAAACATTCGTGAGTATAATCTTTATTCTTACTAATATTATAAATTCGAAAGTAACTCTGTCTGTATCTGTCTGTTACCTTTTCACGGCTAAATTTGTACAAATTTGGAACAGATATAGTTTAAAACCCGCGGAAGGACATAGGCTACTTTTATTTATGTGGATACCACGCGAGCGTAACCGCGCGCAAAGACTGGTTATGTATAAACTCAGGCTGTTATTATGGTTAATTAACTAAGTAGAGTCGTAACACATTTCGCCAGATTGCAGATCCCTCGTAAAAAGAGTTTATTGCAGTTAACTAAGCACATTTTACCATTCCGTACTACCATTGAAAAGTTGAATCCAATTACATGCCTGATTCAAAATCGAACAAATTACTTTATGATAAGGAAAAAGATATGTCTCGAAAATTAAAAGGCAGTCTAGCTCAATATCGTAACGGGTATTTGATAAATACATTGTTTTATATATAATTTTATATACGACAATAGGCTCCTTATATGTAAGACCTAAAATATAGCCGACGTGAATAGACAGGTGTGTTTCTGTCTGATGCTTAGAGTACAAAAGGTCTAATGCTAACTAATCCTATATTATTAATGCGAATTTGAGTTTGTTACGATTTCACGCCTTATCTACTCAACCGACCATCATGAAATTTCACATACACGTTGTCAGTGACAGAATAAGTTATGTAGTACCTTTTATCTATTAAAAAAATACTGTCCTTCAGGGTAAGAAATTTCACAAAATCTACATTTACGCAATCAAAGCCGCGGGCAAAATCAAGTATTTAATCAAATTAAAATCCGTAAATGTATTCATAATTGTACCACGACACAGCACTTTACATTGTAACATTTTCAAACGTCCAATAACATACATATTATTATAACATTTTCATATCGGATACATTATAAAAGATGACAACATGACATGAATTTTAAAGAAGATGTCGACATCGAACGTTCTTAATATCGTTGGCTGTACGGCGTGAATTCAATAGCTATATCATAAAGAATCTTCGAAAGCTTCAGGCTTCATAGGAAATAAGATTTCCATATGAATTTTCCAGCCAATATAGTTTTGAATAGGAGGATTTATACGTCAGCGCCGATTCAAATTGTGCGTGGTGTAAGATATAGGCGATGAGACTTGAGAGTTTACGGCGATAGTTACATATAGAGTTTTTTTTTTATACTACTAAGGTGGCAAACAAGCATACGGCCCACCGGATGATAAGTGGTCACCGTAGCCTATAGACGCCTGCGACACCAGAAGCATCACTTGCGCGTTGCCGACTTTTTAGGAAAGGAAGTGGAAAGGAGAAGGAGCGGGAAGTGGAAAAGGGGGTGATTGGGCGTCCGGCACTCTCACTCACCGAACGAAACACAACAGTAGGAATACTGATATTTCACGTCGATATTCTGTGAGAGGGTAGTCCTTCCCCGGTCGTGCTGGCCCATTCATGCTGTAATCAGCGAGGCTCTACTACTCGTAAAAACTCTTATACAACAGCTTTGTCCGTCTGTCTGTTATACAACTTTCAACTCAAGAACCGTAAGAGCAAAAGATTCACGGTCATTCGACGTCGATATACCGCGAAATGACTATGACCTTTGACCTCAAGGTCACGTGATCCCATTTTTGCGAACTCTAAGATTTACGGCTATTCATTGCCTCACTTGTTTTATATACTTAATGCCACACCAGCTATATCCCTGAAGCGGTAACCAGAGATTTATTACACCCAAATTTCGTCAGCCTTAGTTTAGGTCACACGTAATAAAAAAGGGTAGCCTAATGCCGTTTTACCGAGCACAGCTCCAGACTCCGAGCTATTACAGAAAATATCTAGAACGAAAATCCCAATGACACTTTGCTTAACCTTTTAACCGCCCCATTTCATAACAGTTGTCGTGCCCCCAGTGAATAGAAAATAAATACTTACAAACATAAATACTTATTTTTAGGATTTCTAATTATGAGACTGAAGTGTATTAAATTGTAAATGATTACTTAATTATCCATTTACACAATATAAACATAATTTTAATAGAAAACACCGTAATTAAATAAAAAAGCAGATTAAACGAGCTGTGGTATCTGGTCGGAAATATACGACGCTGGCGAAATGGATACGAAAATATTTGTCGGATTAATCCGACGTAAGCGGTTAAAAGGTTAATTAGGGATTTGAACCCGAGAACTGCGCCACTAATAGATGACAATACGAGTAACTTTTTATATTAATCTTTACGCATTTAACTATCGATATACTAATATATAGTTCATTAGGTTTTGCTCGCGACTCTGCCTGCATAGACTTTACTTTTTAAGTGCTTTTTTCATCCTGAGAGCGTATTCTCTTTGAAATATCCTTAAACTTTATTAGTTACTATAATTACGTACTTACATGCCAATTTTTAAATCTCTATTAATAAATATATGTCCTAATAGGCATCAAGGCATATTCTATGGTAATTTCGAAAAATCCAGGTCTGGTTCTCTTTAATTAAAATAAACGATTTTATTTTATTTATTATTTATTTACATTACAAAGTGAATCTCTGTGCAAATTTCAGCTTTCTATGTTTGGGCGGGGTGTTGATGATTCAAGACTTTAGAATGGACGAGGAAAGACTGACTAAGAAAGTTTATAAGGCTAGTGTGAATGGAACAGTCGCAAGAGGAAAACCTAGGCGAACGTTTCTCGATCAGATCGGCGGCGTTTTGGACAAAGGCCAGGTTAAGAGCTCCTTGAACCGACGGGCGTGTATGAGGAATGTGATGAAAGTGAATGAAGTCAGAGAAGTGTGTCAGGATCGTAGCAAATGGAAATCCGTAATCTCTGCCTACCCCTCTGGGAAACAGGCGTGAATCTATGTATGTATGTATCTACTGTACGATTAAAGTGTTCTTAGATTTCTAAAGGGTGCTTTTCCGCTAAGTATTATTCCTGTGTCAAGAGACATTATAAACTCTAAATCAAAGAACATATAACAGATCCAGACAGGTTAACTGGTAGTAGCGAGATGATCATTTAAACACATGTCTCTTCAAAAAAACGTAGTTAAAATCCTCGTGTCTTCATAGAAAGAAAGAAAACAGATATTTTGTCCTCTACACTGGCATAAAACAAAAAAGCAACAAAAAAATTAAAGATTTTAGATATACAAAAATAAAAACAAAGAAAACATAAGAATAAGCAATTTATATAATTAGATCATACCGCCAGTGCGAGACCAAAAATGTCACTTTTCTCAGCATAATGCTGCAGCACCGTGGTAGGTAGTGCAGCGCTGATTTTCGGATAAGTCCAGTGAGGCCACGGACAGCTACGCTCGCCAAAAAACATAATAAATTTAAAGTAAAAGAAAAGTAAATATATGAACGTATCCTATAAATGTGAAAATACTAAAATATATTTTAATGATAAAAATGAAAAATATGTGTAATAAATAATGTGTCTTGTTTCTAATAATAATTGGCAGTTTCCGAACGCTCCAGCATTCCACATCAAATGATGACAAATGTCTATGGTGAGATACCAATAAAGCCCGCTCTCGCTAGCGCTTCTAAATTGAGAATAAAATACATGCAGATTTAATTTTGAAGCTCATCTCGAGCTTGATGCGATACTGAATTGAAAATTTACCGCCTTTCATATATCTATTGTTATTGGAGTTTATTTAAAGAAACGCATTTTATTCCGTAATAATTTGAAATATATACAGAACATTGCTTAACCTCGCTGATCGGTAAACGGTTAGCGAGGTTAAGCAACGTTGGGTGCGGTCAGTCTATAGATGGGTGACCGCTTAGTGGTATTTCATCTGAGCGTCTTCGTGCTTCGGAGGGCAAGTAAAAAGTCGGTCCCGGTTGTTGTCAAATTGACAGCAGTCGTTAAGCCATGTCAGAGGCCTACGGGCGGCTTGAACAACTCTTGACAACAGGCTGGCCACTAACCACACGAAAAGAAAAAAAAGAAAAGAAGTATACAGAATGGGCACGGAATGATCTCGAACTATGGAACTGCCCGAATAATGAGGAAACACACCGATTATTTTATTAAGCCACTTCTCCTTCTCCCTAGCCTTTTATTATTCCCAAGTCTTTTGGGGTCGAGTTTTCTAGTCTAACCGGATTTGACTGAATATCAGTTTTTACACGGAGCGACTGCCATCTGAACTCCGTAACTCGAAGGCTAACGATACCCTAAGGCTAGACCAGTGTCAGGATATTATAGGGAACTGACTTCCCAATAACTACTGCCATAGATGTTCATGGCAGCCGGGACCGACGCGACGGCTTAAAGTGCTCTCCGAGGTACGGAGCAGGCGATAATTGTCAATCAATACGCACATAATTTCGAAAAGTCATATAACTTCCGAAATTCAGAGATGCGCGACGTGGGTTCGAACCCGAAATCCTCTGCATTGCAGTCTATTGGTCTCCCCACATTGTATTCTTCAACAAGATTCTAAGACTAAGTAAAAAGCTTTATGTTAGATAATATGATCATTAATCCCTTAATCGCAGACAGCAATGAAGATATCAGTAAAAAGTCTTTATAGAAGAACTAACTGTGTAACTCCTTGTCAATATCACATTTGACGTCGGCGATTCTATTCAAACCCCACCGGATAACTAAAATCCCCAGTGGCTTGAATAATCTTTTTAATTGTGAAAGTTTTACCCTCTCAACCCACCATTCACCCCCTTAGGGATGAGGTAGGAAGTGATTGCAACCTCACAGGATTAACTGGAGTGAACGTTGGGATTCATTGCATTTGATTGATAGAGGATGGGTCGGGCGTTCGGTGTCTGACAAGGCACCGTAGCTGACGTGTGTGATTAAGTGAATGTATTATGGTAATTAATTGTTTTTGTGAGTAAGATTAAGTTGATAGATCATTTAGGTACCAAGTGGCAAAAGCTAGTTCATTGTGAACAATTTTTAATAGTTTTTGAGAATGTGGTATCTGTAATACAGTCTCGTTGAGCCACAAGATTACAGGTGGTCTACAGACGATCATAAGCTGTTAGGTTCGATTTCTGGGTCGGACATAGTACAGTGGTATTTCTTATTAGGAAATTTTTAGTAGCATCATATTTTCTGAATATATGTACTTATATCTTCTGCCTAGTCTTTTTATTATTCCCAGGTCACTTGGGGTCGGCTTTCTAGTCTAATCGGATTTGACTGGATATCAGTTTTTACATGGAGCGACTGCCATCTGACCTCCGCAACCCGAAGGCTAACGATACCCTAAGGCTAGACCAGTGTCAGGATATTAGAGAGCACTGACTTCCCAATAACGACTGCCATAGATGTTCATGGCAGCCGGGATCGACAGTTTAACGTGCTCTCCGAGGCACGGAGCAGGCGATAATTGTCAATCGATACGCACATAATTGCGAAAAGTCATATAACTTCCGAAAGTCAGAGGTGCGCGACGTGGGTTTGAACCCGAGACCCTCTGCATTGCAGTCTATTGGTCTCCCCACTGAGCTATCGCTGTTCTTATATATGTACGTATAATAATAAAAATATTGTAATATATGTACTTATATATGCTACTAAATATAAGGCATGTGGCTAATAGGCGGCAATAGGATTGCCCCTATAACGTAAACGTTCGACGGCCTCGATGGCGTAGTCGTTAGTGTGACCGACTGCCACGCCTGAGGTCGCGGGTTTGATTCCCGCACAAGTCAAACATTTGTGTGCATGAACATGGATGTTGGTCTTGGTCTGGGTGTTTCTATGTATAATATGTATCTATTTACAAAACAAAAGTATATATGTATGTTTATCCATTGTCTAGTACCCATAGTACAAGCTCTGCTTAGTTTGGGCTAGATGGTGTTGTGTGTATGTGATGGAATATATATAAAACATAAAAATATAGTATAAGTGAAATACAAGCGTAATAGAGAGCAAGCCTACCAGGCACACTTCCAAACTCCGCGCTACCACTAAAAATTCGCATCAGAAAAACACTTGCCCGACATATTAATCAAACTCAAACCCTCACAATCAAACCCAAAGAAGCATCTATGTATAGTTTATAATAGTAACAGTTCTTTTCATCAATCACGTGCTTCCTGAAAGCCTTCCATTCACTACCTTTGACAGTTCAATATTCAGCTGAATTTCATAGGTACGAATCAATAGAGGTACACTGGGCTAGATTTAAACCTCCCTAGAAACGGGTGGGGCGAGTGTAGGGGAGGAACGGGTGCAGTCTCGGCGCATTCGTTTGTGAACCTAGTACCAACTTCGTAGGTAGTTTTATGATGTAGTACTGAGTCATGTTTGGGAGGTTTCAGAGTAATTGGATAGGGGGTGGATTACTAGATGAATTTTGTTGAACTTTTATATAAGTATAATACTGCTGCGTCATCAGTGGTTTAATCAGTTGTTAACCTTTTTAACTCAGTGCGCTCGCTCTAATGAAGCTTCACGAATATTATAAGTATTGAAATAAGTCGTAGGTTTTTTACAAAGAACTACAACGAATATGACTGTGGTTTACATATTTTAAGTGATTGTAGACTGACGTTTCTCGATCAGATCGGAGGCGTTCTGGACAAAGGCCAGGTTAAGAGCTCCTTGAACCGACGGCCGTGTATGAGGAATGTGATGAAAGTGAATGAAGCCAGAGAAGTGTGTCAGGATCGTAGCAAATGGAAATCCGTAGTCTCTGCCTACCCCTCTGGGAAACAGGCGTGAAACTATGTATGTATGTAGACTGACTGTACAGATTACGTAGTTGTTTTTTAGTAGTCGCCTCGACATTGCTAATGCGGAAAGTGTTATGGGTTCCATCGCTATATGGGAAAATTTGTGTGATTTACAAATGGTTGTGCTAAGTCTGAGTGTTATTTCCATCCGTTGTTTGATCAATCATCGTCGGCCGTTGTTTGAATGTTTGTAAAGTCCCCCACTTTACAAACATTCAAACAACGGCCGACGCAGAAATAATCAAAGTACAGGCGTGGTTGATTTAAATTAAAAAAATCAAATACCCTGCCTATAGAACCTTCATAAAACTGAACTTGCCTAAACATAATATTTGTTTAGTGTGATTTTCTGTAGGTTATAAATAATTACTCTGCTAGCTGGGTTCCTCTTACTAAATCTACAGTCTAGACAAATAAACTTCACATTACATAACAATACAAAACTTCAATAACAGTCTTATTAAATTCACTATAAATATTTATACAACCATCGTTGAGATTTCAATTCGGTATAATTTGAATATCGACGATATTGTCCTCATTTATATTCGAGAGTTCTCAATAATGTAACTCATAAAGTATTTGTTCCACGGCAAGTAATGAAACATACGGTGAGGCGTCTGTTTTATTAATTACTTGTAAAAGGGCGGCGGAGTTTATAGTGAAATGCGTTTATTCATTCAGTTAAAATTAATTTCTTAACTATATTATTATAGACTACTTTATTGCTTGTCAATATGTGTATATTGTAAATAAGGTCTGAAAATTTTGCAACTAAAATACCAGTTAGAAAAGATCTTATCCGTGAGATCTTGGATTTTCTATATATACAATGGGCAAAAGTGATTCCTGGCGAAATGGTAGGGCCACGCTGGTGAGCATGAATGGGCCGGCTTGACCGGGGTAGAACCACCCTCTCACAGAAGATCGACGTAAAATAACAGTATTATTATTATAATAATAATAATTATTATTATATATAGAGCGCCGGAGGCCCAATCACCCTTTCCTTCTCAAACGGGTACTTAACTACCGCGGGCCGCGGTGCGACTCACCCAAATACTATTTCTGAATGGTACTATTCGCACCGCAGTGGTTGGAGTGGTGCGAAAAGACTAAGTACCCTCCCAAACCCCATCCTACCGGAAGCAGCAAAAGCAGCGACTTGGTTGTGTTTTTTGACATTGCTTCTGTAATGCTAAGAAAACACAGCCATGTGTATGCGCCACGGTTCTCGCTTAATATCAGGTGGGCGGTTGGCTCGTCAGTCATCGATGTAAAAACAAAAAAATAATCAACGGGTTGCACTCCGGGAGTACCGGCAGAAGGAGAACTTGAATATTAACTTTGTGTATTTTTGATATTTTGGAATGGTTAGGGAATAATTTTGCACGAATTGCTTTAATTATCGGTATAATACTATAATTTATGTGGTAAATACAATATTCATTTATTGCGCTATCGTACACAAACATGAAAATTCTCCCTCCGTCTTACGAATTTTCGATCAGGTCACGTGTCCTGACGCGAGTTTGACAATTCTCCCTCCGTCTTACGAATTTTCGATCAGGTCACGTATCCTGACGTGAGTTTAAAATTTTTTACCCATCACAAAAAAGCGCACAACGCAGCTAAAGAAGTTTTCACTTTAAAAAAATGGTGATGTGGTAGACTTTTGTTTAAATCTACGGAGATATAAGAAACTAGATTATTATACATACTATGACGTACTACATTTCGCCTGCGGCTTCGTTCGCGTAAATGTAGGTTATGTCAATTTTCTATCACTCGGAAACAGTACTTTTTCTGAATAAAAGGTCCTTTTTTATATCCCTGACAACGTATATGCGAAATTTTATGACGATTCGTTGAGTAATTAAGGCGTCTTACACGCCTTAACTACTCGACGAATCATCATAAAATTTACAAACAACACATTACAAACAAACTCACATTCGCATTTATAAGATTAGTTAGGATATGTATGATTTGAAAAGATGCATATCAATTAATTTCTTATTGTGCTTGTACAAGACCCTGAAATTATGCATACCAATAAATTGGTACGTCTAACATTGCTAAGGTCGGTTTTTCTGAACCAGATACAATCTTTCCACGGCGCAATTGCACTCTGACCTCGTATTTTGAAGGAATAACGATATCCAAGGTCAAACTAGACGCTTGCTACCTACAAGATTCTTGTCTACTGCATCTAAATAAAATATACCCTTCTTTCTTATTCTGTAAACATTCATAATAATTTTGAAAATGCAACAGTAAAATGATTACGTTTTTATTGCTGAATTCTTGTAACAATTTACATAAAATAGGTATGAAGATAGCTTGAACCCTAAATAACGAAATAGACTACTTAAAAATATGAACAACGCCAAGGGTAGCTACTAGTCCTGCTATTAAGAATGTGAAATTTTGTGAAGATTTTTGGTTTGTTACACAATCACGCGTAAATCGTTGAAGAGATTTTGATGAAACTCTGTACAGACAGACTATGATACATTAACACTGCAAGGATAGCACAGAGATTGAAGTAGTCTCCCCATCACAGCCAATACGCCGAGTGATGTGGATTCAAATCCCATACGGAAAAGAATGTGTGTAATCTACAAATGGTTGTGCTGAGTCAGAGTACACGTAAATCGGAATATGCCCAGTGCAAGAGTCGTTTTTTATATAGAACATGTTCTTTGTGACTGTTTTATAAATAATTATTATTGCCGGCCTCGGTGGCGTAGTGGTTAGTGTAACCGACTGCCATGCCTGAGGTCGCGGGTTCGATTCCCGCACAAGTCAAACATTTGTGTGCATGAACATGGATGTTTGTCTTGGTCTGGGTGTTTCTATGTATAATATGTATGTATTTACAAAAAAAAAGTATATATGTATGTTTATCCATTGTCTAGTACCCATAGTACAAGCTCTGCTTAGTTTGGGCTAGATGGTGTTGTGTGTATGTGGTAGAATATTATTATTATTAAATTTTGAAAATTAAAACAATTCACGTGATACCCCATAATAATGTTCTTTTTAAATCAAATTGAAACACAGGATTATTTTTATCCCGGTAAGTGTTCCTGGTTTCGCGAGCAGACCCGCGAGTTACAACTAGTACATTATACTAAAATGCTGTATCAAGAGTCAGCGATTCTTGGTACTCGTAAATGGCGGCCTGAAGTATTTCCTGTTGCCGCTGAATGCAGCGCTTTAAGATCGTCGGTTATTTTCAATTCTATGTTAAATACTCGTATTATATGTAACAAGTTTCCTTTGTAATATGGAGTAAGGCTTTTATTTCAGTGACTTTTATTGTAGTGAAGTTTTATGTTTTGTAAGATATTGATGTTTTATAATGCGACTAGATGTTCCCGCGGTTTCACCCGCGTTTCTCGTTACTGCGCCGTCCCCGTGGGTCGTAGCGTGATGTTATATAGCCTATAGCCTTCCTCAATAAATAGACTATCCAACACTAAAATAATTTTTCAATTCGAACCAGTAGTTCCTGAGATTAGCGTATTCAAACAAACAAACTCTTCAGCTTTATAATATTAGTGTAGATGAGATGTTTTAGCTACGAACCGTTAAATATTACCATATTTTTTAAAGAAAATGTATAAAACAATATACTTTTATAAACTATTATTGTTAAAGAATTAATTGCTTGTTGGTAAAATGACTCGTTTTTTTACTATAGGTATCGGATCTAAATGATTTTTGACTTTTTTTTTGTATACAGCTAGGTGTCAAAGAAGCGGATCATCAGCTTGATGATTCGTACTATTCCTTAACTGTCTTAAATTATAATTGCATAGTGATGTGTCAATGGCGTAACTTTGAACTATGACAAGGTTTTCAAAGATGGCGGTAAGACACCAGGTCAGAGTATTAGGGATACGACAGAACATTTTGGTGCTGAAATTCCTCCTAAATTGTATTCTTCATCCAACAGACTTTAACATTTAAAGTAATACGTATGTAGCGACATTGCTGACGCGTTAGTTTTGTATAGTCAGGCGCAAGTATACAATAGCGCCGCGCGGCAGTCGTCTCCCCGCAACCACTCACTTAGGTCGTAGTCCAATATGTATTCATAGTATTTATATCTGGTACCAGTAAATATATAACCATATATATCAAGAAGTATTTTATTTGGACTCCACAACAAGAACTTTTCATTAACCCCTTACAATGTATGTATATAATATGTATACAGAAGTAGATTGAAATTAAATGTTTAGTTCCTTATAGGCTGTATATCTATATTCATTTTCTCTCTGGGGCATCGTAACGCGAAGAGTTTACGGCTTTCAAGAGACTTTAACACAGGGTTCTGTGTTACTACATTGGTAACTCATGTTATTATACACAGTTTTACGTCTCTATTCCTGAGGTGTTTATTATTCCCACATATCGCAAACTATGATAGGTCTCACGTAGAAGAGGCAGGCCTTAATTCTCTGTTCTGTGGGCAGACCTATTGTCGTCTGCCGGACACATTTACACACCGAGCTAGGAATAATACGTGTAGCGCAAGATACTTTACAGACGTTTAGACAACGGACACAAATAGCACTATGACTCAGATTCGAACCTACGTCGCGCAACTCTGACTTTCGGAAGTTATATAACTTTTCGAAAGTATGTGCGTATTGATTGACAATTATCGCTTGCTCCGTGCCTCAGAGAACACGTTAAGCCGTCGGTCCTGGCTGCCATGAACATCTATGGCAGTAGTTATTGGGAAATCAGTGCCCTCTAATATCCTGACACTAGTCTAGCCTTAGGGTATCGTTAGCCTTCGGGTTGCAGAGGTCAGATGGCAGTAGCTCCGTGTAAAAACTGATATCCAGTCAAATCCGGTTAGACTAGAAAGCCGACCCCAAGTAACTTGGGAATAATAAACGCTAGGGATAAGATGTGATATTTCAACCCACAAGACTTGTTGTTGTGGCAGTAAAAAGGCAACCATCAAAATCAAGGAACCGTCCATGCAGTTAATATAAAAAATATTCCAATCCTTAGCTCTACATCACTGCATATTATAAAATAAAGTCCCTCACCACGACTGTCTCTCTGTTCGCGATAAACTCAAAAACTACAGAATGGATTTCCATGCGGTTTTCACTTATAGACAGAGTGGTTCACGAGGAAGGTTTACGTGTGTAATTTGTTAAGGTTTTGAGTACAAAACCTTAATTTAAAGTTACGGGTAGTAACCCGTGTAAGCCGGGGCAGGTCACTAGTCTTTGTTATAAAATCACCAATAAAACTCTTAGCTACATCACTAAAACAAAAGACAAGAGATTCCCTCAATCGTCTCGCTAAATAAACATTGAGCGCAATAAACTTCGTTCGGAAATAAAGCGAGTGGTTTTTGCAGACATTTGTTCAAACCTGGGCTCCGTTTCTAGACGTTTACGCTGCCGAAATGAGTTTCCTGAAGCACCTACATATAACGCTAATATGGGTTACTTTATATTTGTTTTAGGAATTATTTGTTCGTTTAGTCTTTGTTTTAAGACTTAGGTTACGAGAAAATATGAGAAGTTCTGAAGAGTTTTCGCATTTAATGGACATAATGCTTCTTAATTTGGTGTGGGTTTCCTAAACGTAGTATTGGAGAGAGCCGGTTCAAATATTCTTAAAAAGATATTTTTCAATCTAGATAATACTATATTTACTGAAGCAACAAAAACACATTTAATTATGTCGAAAATAAACGCCCGTTTTAAATTAAAACCGTACCTAAAGATACATATTCTACTAAACTCGAAGATGATAATTATGGTCATCGACTATGTTCCTCATACTATGTATTTTTTTTTATACAACTAAGGTGGCAAACAAGCTTACGGCCCACCTGATGGTAAGTGGTCATCGTAGCTTATGGACGCCTGTGGCACCAGAGGCATCATTTGCGCGTTGCCGACCCTTTAGGAAAGGAAATGGGAAGGAGAAGGAGTGGGATGGGGGAAAGGGGGTGATTGGGCTTCTGGTACTCTCACTCACCGAACGAAACACAATAGTAGGAATACTGCTATTTCACGTCGATATTCTGTGAGAGGGTAGCCCTTCCCCGGTCGAGCCGGGCCATTCATGATGAAATCAGTGAGACTCTACTACTCTTCAATAATTGTATGTCCGTATTCTACGTATTGACGGCTAAAACGTGGAACTGTTATTGATGATGTTCTGTATGGAGTTACATGTAACTCTAACAAAGGATATAATCATGTTAGTTTAAAAATTTGTGAATGAAATGCAGTAGTTTTATAACTACTGATTGACAATTATCGCCTGCTCCGTGCCTCGGAGAGCACGTTAAGTCGTCGGTCCTGGCTACCATACACATCTATGGCAGTCGTTATTGGAAAGTCATTGCGCTCTAATATCCTGACACTGGTCTAGCCTTAGGGTATCGTTGGCCTTCGGGTTGCGGAGGTCAAATGGCAGTCGCTCCTAGTAAAAACTGATATCCAGTCAAATCCGGTTCGACTAGAAAGCCGACCTCAAATGACTTGGGAATGATAAAGGCTAGGGAAAAGGAGTTTTATAACGACAGAAGGCAGTTTATTTATATTTAATTCACGTTCTCGTAATACAGCTAAATGGACGTCTTAATTCACTAAAATTCAAACGCATAACCCAACTCAAAGCTCCCTAAGGCCCTAAAAACTGCCGTAACAAATTCCTTTAAAAGCCCAAAATAAGGCTTATAAAAATAAAAATAACATTGCAGAAATAAAATTTGAATTTAATATCCATAATAAGAGCACAAATTGTAAATTGTATTAGCATTTTATTGCAAGATGTGGAAACAAAAGGAGAACTCAAATGTCAAGCGCCTGATAAATTAAAACAAGCAAATAATTGGAAGAACATAATTAGCATATTGTGTTTAATTTTCAGCAGGCGCTGCGAAGCTTGTTTCCGTTTCTATTAAAATAAACAATTATTACTGTGTGAATTCGTAAAATAAGAAAGAGCCACGCCTACTTATTCATGACAGGTAAGATAGAGATTACACATTATGAGAGCTTTCTTTATGCCTCACGCCTGAGGTCGCGGGTTCGATTCCCGCACAAGTCAAACATTTATGTGCATGAACATGGCTGTTTGTCTATGTCTGGGTGTTTCTATGTATAATATGTATGTATTTATAAAAAAATACATATATATATGTATGTTTATCCATTGTCTAGTAACCATAGTACGAGTTCTGCTTAGTTTGGGCTAGATGGTGTTGTGTGTATCTTCTTCTTCCTAGCCTTTATTATTCCCAAGTCACTTGGGGTCGGCTTTCTAGTCTAACTGGATTTGACTGGATATCAGTTTTTATATGGAGCGACTGCCATCTGACCTCCGTAACCCGAAGGCTAACGATACCCTAAAGCTAGACCAGTGTCAGGATATTATAGTGCAATGACTTCCCAAAAACGACTGCCATAGGTGTTCATGGCAGCCGGGACCGACGGCTTAACGTGCTCTCCAAGGCACGTGTATGTGATAGAATATATTATATTGTAACGGTACCTATTGGTGACCAAATAAAATCTCCCAAAATAAAATTCGAGCGTACCTTCTCAACTATACCTACCATTAAATGGATATATCCTGTTAGTATAGTGTTGCTTATAAAATCACTACACTGACAGCCAGCTTCATAATTTGAATCTGGCGGTCTAAATTTATAGTTAGGCACTGATGTTATTCCATTTAGAAGCCCGTTGTTGTCTTAAGCACCCTTAAAGGTTTATTCAACTAAAATAAACCCGTTTTCGCATAGAGCTTCAGTATAACGTATAAATGACAGGCTGTCTCCGACACGGAATGACGTCATCAATAGACCGAGCCTTTGTCAGTTTCACAAAGGCGACCTCTCACCTTTCTTATATACGTCACACGGCTTGTGTAGACACAAGACTAAGCTATATATAGAGTATACTTGATAAAATTGTCTAACATTTTATTTGTGATACACCCACATGAAAAATATAGAGATATTAGATTTGTACCTACGCATTACTTTGAGGAGTTTGAAGAAGGAATAGGGATATAGGCACTTTCTGAATATTGGTTTGGGTATTCCACTAACGTATATGCGTTAAAACTTGGATAGTTCAATAAAGGATCTATGTCCCTAAGGCCATTTCACTTTGAAGTTGTATTTGTTTTACATAGTTATCGTTCTTGTCATAGATTCAACCGTTGCTTGTTGATACGTCGCTACTTTTCATACATCATTCTGCAGTTTTACATTTTTCTAGTTGAAATAAAAGATAATGTTCAACATTTTGTGACCGAAATAGACAAACCTTTTTGGATTTTATCGATAAATTTAAGTTTTAAGTTTTAGTTTTACGATCTTTGAAATCTTAAATAGGCAGATGAAAATTTCACCTCGGCTCTGCACTTAACAGACTTACTTTTAAAAATATCGCTACCTGATACTTAATTACCACTCTACTGAATAGCTCTCCAGTCCAATTGATTACACTTTGATCAACCCGTCACTGTTACTTAAATTAATAACGGTTCGTTTTCTGATCCAATTAAGTTAATCCTTATCGACCTCTTAAATATTGGAAATTAGTTCAAAAGTATAATCTATAGTTATAACAAGTCTGACTGTTCTGACCGTAATGCGTTGTTCCAATGATTGTAAAGTCCACCGTTACGTTAAATAATATAATTTGATTTATATAAATGTGCATCTACGAGAAAACAATACTAGTATTCATGACATTTTGGCAACTACAGAATGAAGGAGTAAATTTTAAATTCTGCTCAAATGAAGAATTAAGGAACCCGGCGCAATCTCACTAGCAATTGACCTGACAAAACTCCAGGTTAAATTCTGTCAAACCCAACTAAAAATATATAATTGTTAGTACTAACAATACCTAGTTTAATCCCATCAAAATCCTATTGAAAGCTGAAAAACGAATCGCAAATATTCTTTTCAATTAAAATTTCAACTTTGCTCGCGATCCACTCAAATTCCCATTCATGGGAAGCGACCGGCGTGCTGGACAAAGGCTGCGAATACAAAACTTATCCTTTATAGCCTATTGTCCGAAGGGATATACCGACAAAAGAGCTGTTTTACTTTTTATTGTGGACAGTATGGTGATACAGAAGTGGTCATGTCTAGACGAGAAGTTTGTGGATGAAAATATGATCTATCTATAAAATGGATGCGCTTCGGCATGGATGAACATGCTATCTGTCTATCAAATAGATGCTTTTGGTTGTGGAGAGTTGCTTATGGTGCTGTTGCTTTTGGTGTTGTTTGCTGGTCTTACAGTTTGAAATCATATTATATAGGTGTTAAGCTGTGTTTGTGTTCTTTGTCAATTTTTAAGGTCTCCTATGACAAAAGCATTGTCTAAGATGTTTAAAAGTAAAATACAAACATTTTCTTATTCTAAAGTAGATTATTGTATATTTTTCATGTCTACAGCTAGTGCCGTGTAGAATTCGAACCCATAATATAAGGCGCGGTGACTGTTTGCCGGCTGTGCCACCCGTACTGGCAAATTTTAAGAGTAGTAGAGCCTCGCTGATTTCAGTATGAATGGCCGCCGGCTCGACCGGGGAAGGACTACCCTCTCACAGAATATCAACGTGAAATACCAGTATTCCTATTGTTGTGTTTCGTTCGGTAAGTGAGAGTGCCGGAGGCCCAATCACCCTCTTTCCTCCTTCCCGTTCCCTCTCCTTCCCACTTCCTTTCCTAAAGGGTCGGCAACGCACAAGTGATGCCTCTGGTGTTGCAGGCGTCTATAGGGTACGGTGACCACTTACCATCAGGTGGGCCGTACGCTTGTTTGCCACCATAGCCATATAAAAAAAATTGGGATTACAGCAATGTAGCAAAATTAAACAGATTAATTAATATTTGGAAAAATTTACCAAATTCCGAAATTCAAAATGACTATTAAAACAGCATTGCTTCGTACATAATCAATTGAATGAATAATACACACAACTAAATTTAATTAGTAGGTAATATTTTTGCCTTCACAAATCCTTCAAATTTATTTCCCAATATCATAACGCATTCAAACTTCGAAAAGACTTCGACAGATGTGGTTTTCAATAAATTTTGTCTGTTAAGTAGATTGTACCCATATTGTAAGGGCTTTATATCCCTGCACAATTCCAGATGTCTTCTAAACCTTACTCGACGTACGGATTAGGTCCGGATCAAATGGACCCAACTCATGTTTATAGTATTTACTAGTATACGAAGGCTGCACCCACAAATTCTGTTCGTCTATTATATAAATCCAACGGCTAACAACGGTAGTCTACTTATTGCCTGCACCTTCTTTTCTTTCTTTTCTTTGGGCAGATGTATATAAAGTTACGCTTATTGCTCGATACGGTCGGTAGATTGCCATTCACTAAGATTCTGGCATACTTCTATTGCATCATTCATGTTTTTTATATTCAGCGTGTATTTGAAAGGTGTAGTCATATTTTAGGAAAGTAAAGAATATCGGAAAATAACCTACTGCCGGTTTTATTATCGCCCGATAATAAAAATAAACTATTTTAAATTTTAATAACAGTTTCCTACATTTTATTTATTCAATACTAGATTTGCCCACGGCTTCGCTCGCGTAAATATAAATTATTTTAGTTTAGGTTTGTAACAGTATTTTTTTCTGGATGAAGGGTTCCCTATGTCCTTTTCTGTATCACTAATAACGTGTATGCGAAATTTCATGTTGATCGGTCGAGTAATTAAGGCGTGAAATCGTAACAAACAAACAAACAAACAAGCTGACTTTCGCATTTCTAATATTATTTAGGACTTAGGAATTTAGGACCTAACATCGAAACAAACGCAATAGATCACTATCAAAATTTCACCTGGTCATTTTTAGGTTCACGCATCTAGTTTACCATAAAATATTATCAATCTTTCTACGTTTCTTATATTCCATGACACAATATTGACCAAATGTATAGCAAATAACCCTTTAATATGGAACAGAAAATCATCTACCGGAAACGGATACAAATATGGTTGTACCCTTTTTAGACGTTGTAAGGGTAATGCTACGTCATTTCCTATTTCGAATGTTGGTAATATTATTACGGTTGTCATAACTTCCCTTTTCCGAGAGCACGTTATTGTGGTTGATGGGATTTGCTCATAACCTGCCATAGACATTACAGCTAATGTTCATTGGGCATATGAGGACAATTCTGGATGGCATTTAGGTATATTGGTGATTACGGCGCTTGGATTCCATCTCGTCACGTATGTATTCCAACAGACGTGACGAAATAACCTTCTTTTTGACATATTGTGTAAGTTGGTCAGAAGATGTTTGTTAAGCTCTTTTCTTCTTACTGTTCTATTTTCTCCCACGGATGCTCATGTTGTGGATTGAACTCTCTGCCGAAGTTTTCTCACAAGACTACAGTATGGGTTCTTTAAAAAAGGGTGTTAAAAGGTTTTTACGGGTTCGGCAACGCGCAAGTGATGCCTCTGGTGTTGCAGGCGTCCATAGGCTTCGGTGACCACTTACCATTAGGTGGACCGTATGCTTGTTTGCCACTTTAGTAGTATAAAAAACAACAATTGCCAGCAACAAATGTTGGCTACACTTTTAGTCCAATTTTCCATATACCCAAAACCAATATACAGTGACTTTTTCGATGATTTCCACTACGTATTATACTAGGCGCTCGACGCTCATAGAAATATGTATATTTCAGTTGGCTATTTTGTTTTTCCTGTTCTAAATCGAACGATACTACCAGTCTGCACTAATGCATTACCCATGCAATAAATCATGAACTAAACTAATCCTAACATAAGCTATAAAACTGTACTAAAATCTATTATACTTCGAAACTTTTACCACTTTCATAGGTACAGATAAAATCGCCGGGACCTGACTGGATCTTTGCAAATTGCGCATCAATCGAAATTGTATTCTAACACGTTGGCGATAAAGTTTATATTGCGGTGACAGGTGCACGGTAGTACAGGGCAGTAAAAACAGTCGATACCGAAGCCGTAAACCTTATGATATTCGATGGATTCGAGCGTTGAGCGGCAGGCGAAAGGAATAAATCTATTTCTAGAAATAAATTATTTCGCTTTGGAGAAAACACATTTCGCAGTAAAATTTCTACCGCAGAGAGATAATCTTGTTAAAAATGATTTTCTTATTCTATCGAAACTATATTTCCTAGGTTCTATCCCTAGATATAGCAATATATTATATATAGTAATGTTACGTTTATGGTCTAATCAAACGTACATTTATGAATCCTTGACATTTATCACCTTGGGATAATTCTGTGTGATGTCCAGTCTGACGAAAGAGTAAGTCTTATAAGCTGTAAATTATAAAAATAAACTCCTAATAAGCTGTAAATTAAAGTCATTATATCCTATTTCATTATGTCAGTTTCGGTTTTACTATACACAAAACTATGTGCATGGTTTTGAAATATATCCAGCGCTATTTCACTTCGAATAAGAATGACAAAATACTTTGAATTCCTTAGGAACAGTTGGATATATCATAGATTATTCTCCACTAGGTATCGCATCCAAATTATGTTCTGGTGTGTTACTATGGTGAGAACACATTTGTTCTTAATAACTATTGATTTTGTCTCTTTTGCTGGTCGCACATCGATTCCTTTTTACTCAATTATTTGCCATCAAGCAAATCATTTACGTTTACCAATTTTACGTAATCGACAAAGTACCTATCGCTTACAACTTGCACCGGCAACAGAAACTTCAATAGAAATACAAGCTCAAATGTTTGCGAAATAATAGCACAATAAAAGCTTGGGAAAGCCGGCAATAGTCATAACGTTTTGTTCAATACCTAGATCGTACAGAAGGAATACATATGTAGTACATAGACTTGCGGATGTGCTCACATCGTTTATACTTATAATAGATTTAGTGTTTGTTTTGCTAGAATATGTTGTTACGTTATGTTCACATGCTCGTTGTGTAACTATCGTTCGTAATAGTGAATTCGTTTCTAGTACTGGGAATGTTGGAATTTTGACTACGCTACGCATATTCGTTTATCTTTTCAATCGATCGATGGCAATTAGTAACTAATATTATAAAAGCGAAAATGAGTTTGTTTGTTTGTTACCTTTTCACGCCTAAACTACTGAACTGATCATCCTGAAATTTTGCATATACGTTGACAGGTGTACAGAAACGGACATAGGCTAACTTTCATTCCGAAAAAAATTACTGTTCGCGAGGAACACAATAATAACGTTCTTATGATAATAGATGGCGCCACGTGTCTTTCGGATCATGATTGAATTATATTATTACAAGCAGAGTACAACCCGAATTGATTGTCAAATTCTAAATTAACGCGAGCAAAGCCGCGGGCAAAAGGTAGTATTGTGATAAATATTAGATGCTACTTAAGAAGAATGTTAAAAATTAGAGTACCTTACTTGCCTCGAATGATCATTTAAATATAGACACTCTTGATAATATGATTGCATGGCGGACGCAGTGGTTTACGTGGTCACATCGATGTTCAAGCCGAGTATTGTGGATCAACAAATTTTTGTTTTTTGGCTCTTACCTCACTGTAAAACCTTGTCCATTTATTGCTTCGTGACAGAAAGACAAATCAACAAGCATAATGTCATATTTATAACATTATTAAGGATGAAACGATGTTGGTTATGGATTCAGATAAACAGATCTTCATCACTTACCTATTCGTAAGTATTAAAGATCTTTTTCGGTAGTTTATTTTTATCCCTCTACATAAAAATAAATTGATGAGACTACGCTCATGATCGTTTTAACTACCTAAAACAACAGTAAAGCTGAACCAATTTACTTATTTTTAATGCACACTAAACCTCTGCTTTTGTCTAATAAAATGGTACCAATACAACCTTTGTCCGCCCACAGAAACCAATAAATGTCGGCATGTACAAATGGATATTAATTGTTCTTAGTCCGCACAATTACAGGCGACACTACGGTCTACGAACTAATTAATTGTCTCTAGAACCTTATCTCTGGAGCTTCCTTCTGTTCAGCTATTAATCTTTCATTGGTCCTTACAAATAAAGCTGGGTACTGTTTACTAAGACCTAAATATATATGAGGCTATTATTTGTTATATATTTGTTATATATTTGGTAAGCTTTATTGTGTAATGTCATACTAATTTGTGGCAAATTTGTCTGTTTATTCTTTCCATACTTTAAGTTTGTCAGGTTTATTAGATGTTTTCAAATTATTGGTTGTCAGTTTTCTTTGAAAGTTAATTCCATCTGAAATTATATTTATAGTTGACTCCACTGGAGCTCCGAGCAGTTTCGTAGTTTTTATATTAAATGTGATGTCTAAGAATACTATATCATCATTTGAAGACTTACCAGTTATTGTTCCTGGCCTTTCCAGTGTCAACATGCCTGCAGACGCATTTATACATTCTAAAACATAATTCATTACATATAATTTAACTTGTTCTTATTAGTACAGTACTGCCGCAAGGATACTGCCGCTAGGCACCCATTTTATGTTACCAAAACAAATTATATTAAAGCACCTAGAAAATAATAAAACTATTAATTGGTTCAGTTCATTGTATTTACTTTACTAAGACAGATAAACAATAAACGCTAGAACTACTAACATTTTATAAGTCCGATAACAATCAAATCGCCCTTTTCCCATTTTATAAACAAAAATCACTCTTTCTTATAACAGCGCGATAAAGCCCATCAATTCCATCACCGCAGACATAACCGTTTGCCATCAATAACAGACATTACAACCTTAACTTCTTTATCTTCTAATATATTATATGAAGAATATATTTTTTGCTGAGATTGTCTGAATTCTTCATGTAACGTCGGGGTAATATATAAAGTTCTTTCTTTACATTTTTAGTTAGTAGGTATGCGTTATTTTTTAGAACCTTCTTGAGTTTTATTATGCCAGTTATTAGACTGTGAAATATGTATTTTATATTATTATATACATAAATCTCTTAATGTAGTTTTAGTATTTTTATATTTGACGTAACTGATTACGCAATAAGCTTTCCTTATATTAAGTAATACTAATGAATTAATGAGAGATAATAAAAAAATACACAGTATGTAGCTGGCAATACAGAAATAAATGTCATAAAAATTGGTTGTCTGTAAAGTTGGTTTACGGACGATAGTTTAACGTGACAACGTCATAACGTGCCTTTCGCTCGCTCGTGTAGCGCTCTCGCTCCGATCGTAGCGTTACAATGAGCGTAACGGGACAATGAGCGTAACGAGACAATGAGTCATCCATTTTCGTGCGTGCAGCCGGCGTTCATCGATTTATTAGACGTTGTCATGTCAAAAATAAATTAAGTTTCTTTTATGTCGCGGTATGGTGCTTGCGTTACAGTATATTACAGAGTATATTGTTTATACATATATACAATGATGATCACTTTTGCAAGAAACGTGTGACATGGACAAATACCTATACATATAATGTCATATACACGATGTCAAATATTTAAATCTATGTAGAACTTCTAAAATCTAAATGAAAGGAATACTATCAATTTCGTCGAAGTTCTATTTTTGGAAAAGAAATCACGCACCGGTTTTCTTTTGTATCACATATAAAGAGCACAACGAGAGCTGAAAAAGGGAAAACTATTAGTTTTATATTGCTCGCAGCCCACGTTTTCCCTAAAGACTTCAAAACATATTAGGCAATTTAGCTTTAAACCTAAAAATAGGAAAATAAAACCAGTAATGTAAAAAGCTAAAGTTGATGGATATGCTAAAACCTCAAGTTTATTCATAAATTCTAAAACATGTATCAAAGTAGAGCCTTCTTTTAAGCCTCTTCACGATAAATCACTTAACAAAAGTAGGACATGAAGGTATTTTCCCCTCCGTGTTAAAACCTTTATAGGTAATGACAGGGTGTAAACGACGTGTGGTAAAATACTGAAGCTTAAATTATTCGATAGATACTTACTTGTAAAGAATCTTTAATTATAGAGGTACTTCCACAATGGATGACTGAAACACTGATTTGTCAGTATTGTGTTCTAACTAAGATTGTTAATGTAATCAATCGTGAACTTCCTGATTCCTTTTTAAGTTAGGCAGATTCGCAGTAACAACATGGAATCTGGATTTCTTGCTGACAAGAAACTCAGGTCAGATACTCTTAAAAATATATTCACTCTCTCTCTCTTTGGGTGTTCTTTATGCTCGTTATTTGAATGTTTGTAAAGTCCTCTTCGACTGGAATTATTCCTAGTGCGAAAGTTGTCTTTTTTTAAAAAAGAAGGAGTAGAATAGAGTTTCCGAAAGCGATCTTATGCAGGTACCTAAAATAGCAAGCAATATATAAAAGTAATAGAACCGTATGTGACACTTCGGGAGATAATATGTAACGTTATATAATTCTAACAAAAATCAGCACTTAGAATTACATTTACGATCACCAACTTGAAGAAAACTGGCTAAGAAAAAGAAAAGCGATTAACTTAAGCATAAACAATCTATGGCACTGATACTAAAGGAATAAACAAGGATAAAAGCATCTCGTTAGCACCAAACAATCCAACAACAAATAATGATGACTCTCAATAGTGAACTCTGTCCGGATAATATACAGTTTACCCGCTCGCTTCACTGTATGATATTACAGACGTTGACCCAGTTCCGCGTAACGAACGTCATCTGCCGTATAATTGTGGCAACTCCACTTGTGAGAGAATCTGTTGGAACGTGTGCCTGTTTGACTTTGATGTACATTTTCTGATGTTTTTAAGTTATATGTGTCGAGTTTTACATATGTGATTGCGTGGATGACGAGTTTATTAAATGATCGTTTAAATTCGTTAGCAACGTATCTTCCTCAGGCTAAAAATATTACTATAATTTTACTATATTTTTTGTGACAACCGTCATACTTATTACAGGACAAAGGTTTGTTATCACGTAAAACGTTATAATATTAAATTTCAAGTGTCATCCGTAATTCTCCTTAAACATAGAGCAGATGATATCGTTGTGATGAAAAAGTTGCGACTGTTTTAAATCTATGATAATACATATAAATTATTAAACATTTTTTAAAGTATAAAGAGAATCTCCTTATTTTTAAACACTGATGTGTGTATATTACCCGCTTGCTCAAAGTCTGCTACAGTACTGTGTTATAACATGGGGCGGATCTACCAAAACAACCCTTTTACGCCTAGAACGTGCTCAACGTGGTATACTAAAGGTCATGCTTGGCAAACCACGAAGGTATGATACCTCTCTTTTGTACACTGAATGTTCAGCCCTAACAGTTAGACAGCTTTTCATACTATCAGCTATTATCCGTAAACATAAAAGCATAGAATTCAAGCCTATCTTAAAGCGGAACAAAACAAGATTATGCTCAGTAATATCACATAGACAGCACTGGCTCGGTCCCAATTTTATGTAATCGGTAACCATTTATATAACCAAGCGAATAAAGTAAATAATATATATACTTTGCCTCTTAATAAATGCAAGATAACTGTACGAAACTGGCTTCGAAAACTCAATTAGTTAGAGACAGAGTCCATTTTTACTGCTTGCAACCTGTCATAACAAACAAGGATACACATACACAAACGCACACTCACTCATTGTCGGACATGCACGCACACAAACATCCATGCATACAACCATAATCATACACATTCACACACTCTTTAAAACGTTGTGGTAATTTTAGTTTTAATTTAAATTTTTATACTCTGTATTGTTTTTAATTAAATCTCTTTTTATTTTTGATATTTTTATTTTCGTATGTTATGTTCTTACACAAAATTATTTTAGCCTTGTATCAGTAATTATTAATTTACAAACTCATCATACTTACTTATTCGTTAAACAAATAATCATATAGGGTGGAGGGCGCTGGCGGCTGTAACACAGTTTAAACTAGCACAGCCGTTAACGACAACCTCTTATTTTATATAAATATTTTCTTTACCGTTCACTTATGTATCTAAAATAAGAGCATTTTGTAAAATTTTGTGAGTGACAATAAACATTATTATTATATTATTATTATTATTTTGGTAATGTTGCAGCTATTTTTTTGAATAACTTATTATTTTAATTTCAGGTTTAAATTAAAAGTATAGGTAATTAAAAACGCGAATAATAATGTCTATTGAGCTAACGGAAGTAGAAAATCCGCTATGGTCAAAAGACAGTATAGTGGATTACCAAACTAAAACTGTAAGTATTCTGTTGATTGCTTTAAACACACTATTAAAGATTATACAACAAGAAAAATTTATAAAATGTTAGTATAAATAAGATAAGTAGGCTTTATCTCTAACCAAAGAAATATCTTAACATAAGAGATGTCTGAAAGCCAGATATAAGTACATCCTTACGTCCGCAAAATCAAGAGCGTGCCTTCGTTACACTGTATTCTTAAAGACTTTACAAAATATGTGCTAAGAAGCACTTCTCTTAACACGTCTTTTTGCGTACGAATATTTTTAAGGCTCGATCCTCTTATAACTTCGTACGGATGTTATGAAAATGTCGTTCTTAGTTTGTGTTTGCTTATATAAGATTTATAAAGTATTTATGCTCTTATAAGTCTGCTATTCATAATGTATTTTTCAGAGTAGCTGTATAAGCTTATCTTTGTCTTCTAGCGTGTTTTTCGTCAAAACTCATAGGTTTTTGCGCGTAGAAAGAACTAAAGAAAAAGACGTATAAATATTGTTTGATCAAAATAAAGGCGTTTTAGATCTGTTGTCTCTATAGATGCGAAATATTAAAATGTCGTCGACATTTGTCAATAAATTTTTCAATTGTTTAATTTTAATAATTTTCAATCAGGCGTGAACACCGGCAAACGTGGACACCATTATACCTTAATGGATATTCCACTTAAATGGACGCTTCGCCTTTACGCCGCCTCTGGTACTCTGTAGTAGATTTTCAATAAATCTTTATTTAAAGAAAGCCGATAGCTTAAGTTGAAAGGGTTCAATATACAGCTCATTTTTAGCACAGAATTGACAATTTGGTATCAAATCTATTTCAAAGCGAAAGCCGTTCCGAGAATCAACGTTTCAATTTACAACGAAAATTGCTTCATGATTGACTACCTACATCCACTATGTTACTATATTGGCAAAAGCGGTGTGTTCAGCTCATGTTCCCTTTTTAGGTCATCTGTGAAAACAAGAGACCACAAAATCTGATTATTTACGAAGAGTGTATATGGGTGTATTCAAAATTTGGGACAATGAACTTATCGAAGTACTTTCATCTTATATTTTACGACGCTAGTATAAAAAAATTTTCGATGTCAAATAACAATTATTATAACAATTTTTCTTGAAATCGTCCAAATCTGAGGGACTAAACACTTTTTCTTTCTCTCTTATTAAATTGCACGAAATATTGAATTGAACGTTGAGATTTCGTTGTATATAATATATACATATCTTCAGCCCAAAGACAAGATCAACGTTTCCATTGCAGACAGCACAATAGTTCTTTGATAAACTCTGTTAATTTACTATAGTATAAAAATAATAAAATAATAAAAGATAGACTTTACATTTAGTGCATGTCTTTGTCTAGCCTTCAAAAGAAAATGGAATGCCGCAGGGTACAATTATTTTTCAAGTTCACAAATGTGGCAAATTCTTTGGACCTGTATGAAAGGAGTACAATAGGTTTCCGGATCCCTAAAGCATAAAGTACTAGTTCAATATGTAACCTACATGATTAGGTATCCATTCACAAACGCGACCCACCAGCAAAATATTCAACCAAGTAATTTCAACCTTAATATTTTATTACCATCGAGAACTTAACAATTGGTAGCTTCGTTTAACAAAGCGGTGCTTCACAAAGGCCATATTGCTACTCTTCAGTGGGCTCTTTAACCAAATAACTTTGTGAGGCACATCACAGAAAGTATTAAGTGAAGAATTCCGTGGAAAGTAATTGAGTGGAAATATATTTTTTTGGATTCCAACGGTGAATTGCGACGGATCTGAAGTTTATTGGAGCTTATTACTGAAGTTGGTAGAGTCTTTGTAAGTAGTGATGGATTTAAACATAATAGGACAGTTTTAATAGGATGTAATGGAAATGAGTAACGTGCTTGCTTATTCCGGTGCTTCACGATTAGCAAAAATGTCTGCAAACTTTATCATTAACAAATATTAATGTTAGAACTTACAAATAAATTCTACTGAGATCTCATTTGTGAGTGTAAACAGTATATTACTATCCACATTTCACCAGTTATGGTTGAAGTTCTATGTAATAGGCAACGAGTTTGTTACCTATCTAACACACTTTACTAGGTAAGAATACGCTCCACAGGACGTCATGAAAGAAAATCCATTAATACTTTGACCGGCTCGAGATCGAGCCCAGGATCAAACAATTAGCCACAACAGTCATTGATATTTTTTTTATAAATAGTCAATATATGTAAATAATAACTTTTTTGGAATTAGACCCTTTTATATTACGACCTAACTTCGAGCAAGCTGCCTAAATTAATTATAGAACTCTATATAAACATATAGATATACCTATTATATGGATGAATTTTCACTAAGGGCTATCTACATTTAATCCCAAAGAGCTAAGCGAAGGGTACTACATCACAACACCTTATTAAATGTATTCGTTTACATTAAGATCTTATTTGATTAGCAGAAGCTTAGTTCTGTAAGCCGTACTATTTCAGTAGAGTTTGTTTAACCAAGTTAATATGTCTATTAACTTAAAAACAAGTAAAGCGATAAAATTTCTTTAATACATCCAAATTTACCTTCACATATATGTAGCCCAAAGAACTTATCTAAATAAGCGTTAATTTATCTCGTTTATTTAAATTCGGTATCCAAACACCCGCCGTTTGATAACATTAACATAAAAACCTTCACAAAAATAATATTCTTATCTCAAACAAAGAAATAGCTTTCACCCTACATATTATATCTAGTAAAAGGATTGGTACAAAGAAAACAATTTCAATTTCTCGGGTGCTCGGGATTCAATTCCACACGTCCTTGCCTTAGTGCAAATTGCCGTACGAGTGTCTGACACTCGTCTCAAGTGTCGAGTCAAGGTCTACGACACCCACATGCGACACTCAGCGATATTTAGTAACACTGCGAGCTAGTGACACTTAATCATCTTGGATGTGTTTTATGATATAGGCACATGATAAGTGTGGAAGGGTTTTGTAATTATCAGCGCCTATTAATTTTGCAAGTATTTTGCCGTCAGTTGATTTTCATAGTTAGTCAACAACTGTCTGGACTCATTAGGAAAACTACGCACTTCATTAGGGCACTGTGTACTCGCAGTATAATTAGGCGCAAAAATGGATGAGCAATTTGATTGTTTTGAACCAATAAATAATATTAGGTATTATTATTCATTGACGTACGTAAGAGAGCAGCATCGCAGATGCGAAGAGTGAGGGACAGTCCCAATAGCTACCTGAAAGATATTGCTGAATACATCCATAGTCCTATTTGGAGGCACTGGATAAGGATGCATATTCTGTAGGACACTTGTTTTTATTTTTTATTGAATTTTTTATTTTATTGTATTTTATCATTATTTTATCTTTTTATTTTTCTGCTGTATGTGTGTGTAAATTACTAATGTTAGTAATATAGTTTCAAGTTATCATATCCTATTGTACTACTAACACTCTCTGGACCGAATTAGTCTGATAATAAATGCTTTGAATTGAAAAATTTACACAAGCGCAAAGTCAGCATTTATTTATCGTTATTAATTTGTTAGTAAATTGCTCCCAAAGCGCCAAAACAAATTTGGCGCGCAGATATGTTATCTAAATTACAGGATAATCTCAATTATCATAAGATTAATCGCAAAATATCGTACATATTTCTTTTGAAGTGTTTTAGATGGCGCGATTATATTTTTGTCACGATAACATTTACGGTGAAAGTAAGATTTATATAATTAAGTGCTTTTTATTTTTACGGTATTTGGTGTAAGTATTATTTTGATTGTTATTTAAAATGGATAGTTTGAATATCATTCATAGTAAAGTTTAGGATATTCGCTAGGCAATTGTTCTTCTTTTAGTCTTAAAATATGTTCTCTATTTATTACATTTGACGTAAAGCTTGACGCAACCAACCATATCCTTATCACCCACTCAGCCAACCATAATGGTCAACGGTTTTAAATCAGTTGACAGCATTTATTTAATTTTCTACGTCATCGAGTGCGCTTGCTCCATTTATCACAGCGTTCCTACGTAACATTTTATCATGATATCCCGCGAGACAACGCTATACACTTTTTATTCCCTGTCCGAGCAAAAAATATCTAGTGTAAATCAAGCTTTACTCCTACTGTTTTTAGCATTATCTCCAGTGTCGCCTTAGGGATTCACCATTTTGTTTTATTTTTATTAAGGTTCTGTAAGTTTTTGTATGATAAGTTGGGAATACTGTAGTGTTCTAGTTTGTTTGATGGCGGGCTCAGTAAATATCGTTTGCAATCTTTTAGATTAACGCTTTCTGTGAGGTGACACTGAAATATTTTAGTAGATATTCTAAATAGTTTAAAATTTTACTGTTTGATAATAATATTGATGAAACAGCGTTATACGTTTTTAAAAAGGAAGATAAACATTAATTAATTTATACAACAATTCGACCTTTGGGAGGAGTTGTAATAATTGTATAGGCGACTACTAAGTTAGAAGAAAATATATATTATAAATATCTGTATATCGTAAACATGATCGTTACATTAGTCTAATAAATCTATTTGAAACTACTACAACGGCAGTTTACATTGAAAGTTATCGCGAATACCGTCAAACTTAACAAAAGCGCTTATGACAAATTCATACAATTTATATTCTTTATCGTTATTAATGTATTCATCCACATTCTCGCAGTACGTGACATCAACCGGTTTTAATATTCCTATACATTTTGTTATAAACGGAATTTTAGCCCTTCAGGCGACAGTTGTGTGTCTATGTATTTATTTAAACTTACGAGTTCGGATAATTAATGTTTTTGGAAGGTCCGCAACTTTATATGTTCGTTATATACCGGTGAACAGCGATAGTCCGAAATTTTAGCCTGAATTTAATCGCTGGACCCTTTTTAGATTTTATCTTTTCCTTTATTAATTTGTATGCTGATAACATCAAGCTACTCGGTTATTTTATTCGCTGCTACGATTATAAAACCAGTTGAATTTTATTTGGCTTTCTCTGAAATACCTTCGGACTCCTTTGGCTTCAGTTTGGCTGTGTTTATCAGTTAATGTTTGTTTATTTGAAATTCTGGCATAATGGTCTTGGACTGCTTTTGTGGCTAATATTTTTACTTACTTGGCTTACGATACATCATGGAGGAACAAGGAATTGACTACCTATATGATGAGAGCGGCAGCTACTGCAGGAACTCCCTATAATTGAGACCGTCTTTATAGTAAATAATGAATCAAACAATAACATAAATTATAATGTATATGGATAATCCTTTTATAGCCGTTAATTACATAAAAGTGGTTTCAGCCTATATTAACGGTACCTATCAGTAATATGATCGTCAGTCAAAGTTGGATTTCTATCTTATATAATTTGCTTAAATTTAATGTAACGTGTTGGCTTCGTCGGTCTCGGGTCTCCGGTTTGATTATTAGGTCGGAAACATTGTATTGTATTGTATTTTATTGTATTTTCCTAACAATCAAATCTCAGAAGCACCACGATACCTGAAACTGTGCCCAGTAAACGACAATTGGCTCGCTCGGTCGCTCCTCATTATGTTAGACCTAAAATCATATCTGGCGAAATGTGGGTGTAATACACCATTGTCTACGTTCGGAAATATAGGCATGAGACTAGCAGAAACCTATGTCCAGCAAAAGACTTTAATATACTATTGATGGGAATTCAAGCCAGACCGGCTCTCGTAATACCAAACAACTCGTAAGAACAAACAACATTAGAATGTATGTAGATGTGATGAAGCTCTGCGTAACTCTTCGAGAACATGCAGTTTGACCTGTGTACTCCTAATAAGTTATTCTTGAAAGTCTCTTCGCAATCCCGAAGTTACGTTCTTGAGTTACGTTGACATTGTTAGAGCGAAGGATTTCCAATTTGTATAAATTTTGTTTGCTTACTTCCTTTGGACTCGTGACTCTGATAGATGGTTTGCCTCATAATATTGTTACAAGAGAATTGTTCGTAGAGAGAACATTATATCTCAGGCAGGTACTGGTACTTCTAGCGATTAAACTTCATAAATCACAGTCATATCTCCGCAAAGGGTGGAAGAATACGAACATTTCTTCGGGTACGTTTTATTCGTAAGTAATGTTCTTTACTTAGTGTGTTATTTATTATTTATTTGACATGTACCGAAATTGTTCAATACCTATATTAATTTGAAATCAGTTTCTGTACCCTTCGCTTGTTTGAACTCCATTGAAGCTCATACTTGTATATTAATTAACTTATGGGGTAACCAGGACCCTGTCTATCTGTGTCACAAGTAATATTACTTATCACTTATCACACAGACAATGTTGACAATGTGACTGTTGAAGATATTTGGTTTACGCCTGATTGAGTAACAACATCCAAAAACCTTTCAAACGTTCACATTTATAATACAATAAAATATAAACTTAACGATTACGTTGTGTTTTGAAAGGCAATCAACAATTTTAACCTTTTTAAGAATTAAAATTGTAGATTGCCTTTCAAAATTGATGACTGTTTTTTTTTAATAATACGCTCAGTAGGTCGCGACTAATTAAACCATTTATTAATTTAGTTCCTTAAAGTTACTTACTTAATGAATCTTATAATTTATATCTATTAAAATTGCATTTATGAAACATCATTTTTATAATCATTTACATTTTGTTCCAAGAATTTAAAAAAAAAGCTACCGTATCATATGTTTAACTAAAGAATAGGTACATTAAAACAAGGAAGGAATATAGAAGCAGATTCTGTTAAAATTAAATAAGTTCGACCACGGTCATCATGACATTCATGACTTACATATGAAGTACCCGCAACTCAACTATTAACCATTATTAATCTCGCCCAGCAATTAAACAAAGTGGTTTTACTACCACAGTTCTATTAATAAAGCAATTGTAGGTGTATCATGACAGAAATATGCCGCAAACATGACTAGTGCAAAGCTTCCTCATTAAATTTGGTCGTGTGTCGCATCATTATAAACGCTCGTTTCCTTTCACGGCGTAAAACGGCGCTCCGTTTCTCTTCAAATTTAATTTTGTAGGATTTAGACCAAAGCTATGGATTACGTCATGATTAAAATCCGTATTTAGTGCTCATAACAATACTGTAATTTCACTTTCACGAGGGTTTGTTTCCCAAAGGCCACAGAAATAATCTGTGTTCCTTTGATTGGTACTCTGAGTAAAATTTTGGAGATAACTTAGTACGTTGCTTCAAAATTTGTAAAGGTTTCGATAATACAGCTTTCTTGACCAGACAAACACAGATTGATCCTTTATTATATATTGTGCTAATTTATCATAGTCAAGGAATAATAATTAAGTATTTTCCATCTCGATGTTTTCAATACTGACTTAAAACAGCTATGCAACATGTACATTTATCAATAGTATTAAAAACATTTACAGTCACCTGAAAGCAGTAAATAATCTATACAAATAAATAAAATTGAAGTGTCTGTTTGTAATGTCAAAATAACAGCTTTTTATCTAATGCATATGAAAGTATACAAGGTACCTATACGAAAACATCTATTTTAAAATTTTTGTCTGTCTGTTTGTTCCGGGTAATCTTCGAACCGGCTGAACCAATTTTGACGAGACTTTCACTGACAGATAGCTGATATTATAAGGAGTAACATAGGCTACTTTGATTTTAGAAAAAAAATAGGGTTCGGCGGAGACAAACACTTTTTAGTTAAAATTTACGCGGACGAAGTCGCAGGTAACAGCTAGTACATAATAAACGTTTTTATTTGTTGCTTAGGCTTTCTTGGCCTTTGTTGGAACTACTCGCCCTATTCTTAAAGAACCTATTGAATCACGAGAGTAACCTTGGCGACACTGCGCAACATCATCTATGATACGACTGCTACATAATATAAACCGCCGTATTGTTTTGGTGCCGCAATGCGTCGCGTGCCGTCATTCTTTTGTACTTATGCCTCATGTTGAAAGGCTAAACTGTAGGCATTTTAAAGATCATTAGGCCTATGTGGCATTTTATACAATACCAAATAACAAACAATCGAATGGCCATCTTGTAGTAAGCATAAATCCTATGATAAATTACAATCCCAGGTATCACTTGTGCTCTCCTGACTTTAGGCATAAAAGAATAGGAAAGGTAATGCGACCCTTTAGAATTTGTACTTATCGGGTGAAAAGTAGTAACAGTGTTACTATTGTTAAGGCTGGTTCCTGGATAAGGGTGCACTTCCTTAGAGATCCGGCTCATTCATCCCGTAACTAAATAATTGGCAAGAGGGTATTTTAAAGATCGTTACCCCTACTTGTTACACTGACAAGCTTTACATGTTTCTTACGTCACTTCACTTCATAGTTTATAAATCAATTTATTTCTACTAGTGTTCGCCTAGTGGCCAAATTTCGACCACAATCATTATTGAAGATTTGAGGTACACATATGCAAATTTACATTTAATTTTAAAAACCTAGCAGTGTCCAAAATGTTTGATTAATAACTCTAAAGCTCATCAATAACTACGAAACCAAACAAAAAAAAAGTAAATCGATTTACAAACGGACGAGAACAAGGCGCCTATTTATAAATAGATACTAGCTGTCCCCCGCAACTTCGTCTACTCCACATTAGATAATTAGTGCCCGTTTAAAAAAAAACTATCCTATCTTTTAAGTTGGACCAAATTACAGATGGTTACGAAGTTTGATCAAAATAGGTTCAGTAGTTTAGGAGTCCATAGCGGACAAAGAACGTGACACGTCATTTATATATATTAAGATAACAAGCTTATTAAATTAAACATTTAAACACATTTCGGCGTCAAATATATTTTTAAGAAATATGCTCACCTTTCAATGTAACTACATAGCTCTGTTCTATGATGAATAGTTTAAACTATTTTCACTACATTATAATGATAGGGTTAAAATATAATGATCATCAAAAATACTAATTGGTCAGCAAATATTGCACAGCATAACGAGCATCTATACGCCTCAAATCACTGCATTCCGTCTCGGAAGTGTTAGGTTATGTTAGGTTCCTTTTTTAAACTCACCCAAAAATAGGAGCCCCGCAAAGCGGGGCTCCGTCGACTTAGTTTGATCTCTTTAAAGAGTTAGTTTGATCTCTTTGCTGACCATGAGTTGCTGATCAATTAGCTATTTCTGCTCACAGATGATATTTTTCTGCTCACAGATGATATTTTTCTGCTCACAAAAATTCCAATACTATGCTAACCATTTAAATAACACCCATAATGATATCACCCTAAACATTCTTTAGTACATCATCACTACATTGTTCCTTTGTTAAATTTGCCTTCTGTAGAAATAACGTATACTTTACACGAGTATCGGCAACCATGTCCCCTATTTGCCTATTTACGTTTCCCCTTAATGTCACCATGTTATTTACGTTTTGATCTTTGTTGCAGGTAATGTTCGTCGTGATTTACAATTTCCATTGTTCATTTGAGAATGAATTGCAACATTTTGATAAGGTAAGAAGAGGCTCAGGTATATCTTGAAGAAGGAGCCGCTACAGACCACTGAGAATTGTACGTATATTAAAATCAAGGGAATGTGGGGCAGGTGGGGAAGGTTAACTGCCTATTTTAACAAGTATGCAAGGAGCACGATTTTGATGTTTTTACCACTAAAGCGTGGTTGGCAAGAAAAAGCTTGAGCTTCAACTTCTTTGGTCAGTTAAAAAAACCATTGTACCGGTAAATGAATAGAACAGACCGCTATATTATTGCTATTGCTTTTTTATTGTTCTGTTCTTTTTTATTCTGTCTTTGTGTTTATTATTATTATTGATCTTTCTCTCAAACGAGACTGTTCACACTTTTCTTCTAGAATGTCACCTAAAAGTGAAAACTTTTAATTGGCTGTCTGGATGCTACAATGATCACTGTTATGTTAAATTAGCTGTAAGTTTTCCATGTATAAAATAAAATAATATATAGAAACCACTTTTATGGGTATCATAAATGCCATGAATACGCCATTAGTCTTAGAGGCTACGTACAACAATCATGTTAGTCAGTATATAATAAATAGTAAAGATTCTTTCAAGTTCTAAGTAATCAATATTCTTTAGATTATTAAAGTTATATGGCTATCCCTATATACAAAAAAATCCGATAGGTATTGAAATCGATATACTAAGACTCATATTGGAATAATAAGCTAGAAAAGAGCAATATAGAGATATTGTATTCCTCCAACAACTTTAAAAACATTGCTAATCAGCTTATCTTCAATGTTGCCAAGTCAGCCAAGATACCGAGAAAACGCCACAAGACCGACAGCTGTTCACTTTCCGTGCAAGTCTCAAACTCAATAGCTCCATTCAGGCTGTCATTAAAATCATAGTTGGTTATACCATCACACTCTTTTTCGCTACTATCTTCGTATTTGGTGTAGCTTTACGTTAAATATTCGACTTATTAATTTGTCAGTACAAAATAATATTCCAACTCAGTCAGGCAAATTTGTCCTACCCGTCTTAAACAAATATGTTCGTAATCCATTACTTTCTACACCGTATCAGCTTTCTACCATACCAGTCAGGTTCCATTTATATATTATATATCATAATAAAAAATTTCTCAGAATACAAAACAAAGGTTACTCTATTTAATATAAAAGTACTTACTTTATCCGTCACATAAACATGTTTATTTATTAGTAAATATTGTATCTACTCGCGAAAACAAGATTATAAATTAATGTGACTTTATTGTTAGATATGTAGTCCAAACAATGATTCACGACAAAACATGTAACTAAAGTAAACTTGCAATACAATTGTGTAAATATATTTATTCAAAACAGAAATCTCTATAAAGATGATGACGATGATGATACTATTGTACAACCTCATCATCATCATAACGTAACAGTTCAAAATAAAAATACAGTCAGATTTATTGCAGAAGCCAGAATAAAATGGCTATCAAGAATATAAGCTATGAATAAAGCGACGAAACTTTAAATTTGTCTTTTGTGTTTAATATATCTTAAGAAAGTAATAATGCGAAACATGCACACTTAAATATATCTACACTTAATTTAACAACACGCAATAAATTATATAGTATATAAATATATAACAATACAGAAACGAGCTACCGAAACACAATCCGCAATATAACACATTATAAGAATTAATGCGACAAATATATTCGCCGCAGGTGGTTTAGCTATAATAATTCCACCTACACTTGTTATTATAACAACGTTATTGGTATAATGGCTGGTAGTCACGGCAACTCTGAGGTAAGCTCAAACAATAATTTACGAGATCACTACAGACCTCCCTCACTACAGAGCTCCTACCGTCAGTACAATTTTCGAGACGTTTCGAGGGCTTTAGGCTAAACGGGAAACTTTTGAACACTTGAATATAATTAGTAATGTTTATTTGTAGTTGGTTCTATATTTTAGGATCCATGAATAGGCTGGAGTTTGGTGTTGAAAGGGTTTTGATTAACGGAGGGTTGAATTGTCATTATACCGTTAATGGTGCCGAAAATGGTAATTTTCAATTATAATTTGGGTTTGACTTCAAAAGATTTAAGCAATAATTCTAACTTGGTAAAATCTAAAGTAAATGGGCATATAAAAACAAACTACAAATTAGAAATAATCTTCAAATGTATTAAATTAACCATGTGAACCGATATCGAAAAATCTGCCCAATATACATGACAGATAGGTATTTGATTTCCCTATAGAATTATATTCTTATCCGAACTACAAAACCGTACTAATATGATCATATCTCAAAGAAGCCATGTTATAACTTCCAAGTCACATAAGCAATTCACGTAGCGCATAGAATTCTAAACAGCCTTGCATGGAAAGTTCCCAGCACAATACCTAACAGGCGCTTAAATCAAGAATAGATGTATTGTTGCTCAAGACTTCACATCAAAAGGCTTTATACTGTAAGGTATCCCTCAGAGAGCAGCTATTGTTTAATGCCGAGTTGAATGGTAGTAAAAGAGTATAGTTAGACTGTATTACTATTGTTTCTAGACCTGCTTAAACCAATTACTAGGTCATTGCTTCACAATTACTTCTTAAGACATTAGTTATAAAAAAGACAGTTTGATCTTGTATGAAACTAATAATGAATGCTTTATATAATAGAAATTAAGTCTCAAATAAATATTTTATGATTGATAATATGATAAGATAGAAAGAGATTTGAAATTATAATAACATAGAATCTGATCCAATGTCAATATATAAAGCCCAAATAGCTTGCTAGGATTACAAAATTTTAATTTATAAAACCCACATACACTAATTATGACAGCATTATTTTTATGTTAATGTCACGCAACAGCTAAAATATCCGCAACAATTTATCGTATATACCCTAATATGTTAGCCTTGTGAAATCCTAAATATTAAAACGTTAAATCCTGACTAGACGATAAAGGCGCTATTTTTCGCAATCATCTCATGTCAGACCCCAAGAATGTATTACATTACACAAATTGAAACCGTAATAATCTTTCGGGCAAATTCTGACGGAATTGTGAGTAATTCTACAGTTCGCCTTGGGGCAATCACTCGGATATCGTCAAGTACCTATGTAATACTTTTTACGTCGATTTGTTCATTTGTGGAGTATTACATGAACATTTCGGGCTTTGGAAAATACTCCAGCTGGCTAACTGAAATTGTTTCGGGATATTTATTGCGAGAAAATATTTTCGTAATGTGGAATGTGGTCGGAAATGATTTATTTGGATGGTATTATTATTGTTACGCGGGTTGTTGGTGACGTGGGTCATATATTTATTGTAATAGTGTCATAGTATTAGCCATATAATAGAGGTTGCGAATTTGAATGTCCAATATTTCGTATTTATTTTTTGCTTATAAAATATATTGTACGTATATTTACGTGTATTTTAGCAACATGTCGTAGATATTTATTAATCGAAAGTTACACTATCGACACATCGTAATTGTGCATAAAACACTTACAATTTATACACTTAATTACTAAAAAATATTTGATTTGTGATTTTCTTAAGAGTGACGGCGAACAACTAGATACAGACATTTTCTGGCAAATTATTTCTGTATTAAAATCCAATAGAAGCCACGGTAGATGTGAACCTCAACAAAAACTTCCAGAAACAGTATTTATTATTTAAGTCGAACGTCGGCTTCTTGACACCGGTATCTATAAAATAGATTTTCTTGAGCAACTTTTCCTTTAAGACGAGTGAGATCAAGAACGGTCAAAGTTTCAGGCAATATCTAGTAGGTTAAGTGATCACCCTCATAGTAGTTTGCTGGCTATATATATTCGCTATATTTATCTACTCGACTATATTCACATACTCAAGTTCGTCTGAGTTGTGGATCTAGTTTCTGATATCAAAGAACTTCTAGAAGTGGCGAAGCTTCTTCAGCGAACGAGTAACTTTATAGCTGTGTACGTGTGTACTAGCTACGTTTAAGCTGTGACTAGAACTTTGTTTGACGAGTAACTTTGTGACACATCAAGGAATTATTAATGATATTTAATCAAGTAAAGTGAAAGAGAAGCACGAAATGTTTCTGGGTCATGTGCTAAAGAGAAAAGTATTTTAGGAGTATTAGGAAAAATTAACATTTTTAAATTATATTACGTATGTACGTTCATTATAATTGTTGGTATGTTTTACTTTGTAACTCAATTTATATTTAGGAGTATTTCATATTGTGTTCCGTTTTACATATTTTTATATGTTTGCTGGTAAATAACTTTACTTGTATTTTTGTTAACGCCTCCAAAGTTAGGTAGGTAGTTTTAAAGTCTCAAAATAATGTAATAATAGTGTCTTATAAAAAATAAACAACGCCATAAAATCCGCATACAGTTTGTTTAATTTCAAATCAAATAATTACCATAATAAAATATATACACAAATTATTTACAAGAAAAATAAACTAAAGAGAAAAATAAAACAAAATTTATTTCCTAAAATTAATTTTTAATCTTACATCTGAGCCAAATTTGTGCTTTTGTGAGTAAGCTTACATTGGCAGTGTATTGAATCGGAATTAACCCCACGACCACTTGATTGTATGTCCAATACTTTACCCATTAAACTGCGGCTATCTTTTACTTAAAACCATGATTCTTTATAGATATATTATTATATTTTTGATCAAATAAGCATGATTTAAGAAATCTACATTTTAACCATGCTTACCACACATCGAGATTTTAAATTTACAATAAGTTTTCTTGCACGTAAAATGGTTCAATTGATTCTTTTGTTCGAAAATCCAATAAATTCAAGCATTGACGTTCATTGATGTTCTTGGCCGAACAAAAGTAGAGGGTTCAAATAAATCAAGTCATATTTGACAGTTTGATTTCCATTGTTCGTAAGCTGACAGAAAAGGTCCATAGCCCACTGACAATTTAGACTCTTTTCCGCAATTGACTCAATTTTATGGTTATTCAGTAGGGAAATGTACTTTGATACCTTTGGGACGAAAAGTGTTAAAGATAAGGGTTTCTTTTATAAAATTTCTTTTATTATAATGGATTTTCGTAAAATAATACCTATGTAACCAAAATGTACAGCTATTTACAAAAGAGATAACTCATTACAGATAAAAAAGGCAGCAAATATAAACAGTTTAGTAACAACAAATAAATTTCTATTAACTCTCCGAAATGAAGACTAATTTGCCTGTTTTATATCTTAAAGTGTTTGTATTGTAAGGTCGGAGCCACTTTTGAATGAAACGGTCTCTTCAAATAAATATTCATTAATTGTATAAACGCCTCGGAAGAATTCTCAGAAACGCTTTGCTAGATTAATTATTACGAATCTGCTTAAGGCAATATTTGAATCGCAGATTTTGGATTCCGCTAAACAACAGTGTACTAAGTAGCGTCCATGATAGTGAAGGATGTTACTTTCGAAGTAGGTTAGTGGGGTATTAACAGAATTATAATTTTGGGGAAATAGGTTATTGTAACAAATTTGTTATTTTGTCATCGAAACAAAAGGGTTGTGTAAGTAGTTAATTCTAAAAGCCTCTGATCTCTTAGCCCGAAATTTGAAGCATTCGAGTCCTTTTTAGGGCTGGGCTCAAAAAAGTGTTTCGTAAAGTTAATAATTTTAATAAGGTCAGATCTTGAAAAATGTTTGTAATATTTGCATGTTTTTATCCTCTTTTTTTTTAATGTAGTTATAGCTTATCTGAGAAAATTCCAAACTGGTAATAGGCCTCCGAATGATCTTTCAACTGATTATAGATCTTGATTGTTATATTTGCCTCTATCGTTTACTTCGCTAAAGAATTATTTGAAAATGGCACTCTTTAATTTAAAGTATATACCTACCTACATCTTTACCGCACTTATACTCACTCCAATCTTTTCTCCTCACAATGAACCAATTTATTTTCTCCGATTCTTTATTTCCAACAAATTAAACTTCAACTCCACTGAAACACCATATACCTACAAAATCTCATCGGATTCAATTACTCAGCTTACTCTGGAGACATGCGGGTGTGAATGAAACCCGATTGGATTCGATTGTCAAGACCTAGACAAATGATGCTGAAAGATAAATTAACGGTAGAGCTCACTATAGTCATTGCCTTCGACACTTATAATACTACTGGGTATTAAAAGCCGGCTAGGTATCAATTTAGAATACTATTAATTAACTTACTAGTATATGTAGATTCTGATTGCCAACTTCAACTGTAACTGTTTCGATTCTACCATAGCAAAAGAACACTTTATAAAATACATAAGTAATTTTATACATAGTTACAGTTCACTTTCTTAAAGCTATACCATATTTTATTAAATGTTATCTATGTATATTTATGGCTGGCATAAGTTATCCCTTATCAAAAGATTGAAGACAACCGATGATGAAAAGAAACCTTAGGTATAATATCTAAGAAATATCTTACATATTTCTAAATTACATGAAAGTAGGAAAATAGTGTTTCGTGAAAAGTTACGGTCTAGGCTTTTATGTTTTAGAACCCAATATATTATTCAGGTCGTTGTATATTTCATAAGGGAGAAAGGAGTAAGCAACGTAATCAAATGCCGACAAAATTCTCGATTTTCTGATATTCTCTAGGTAGAAATTACGTAGGACATACCCCAACATATCGAATATATTTATTCAAATGAGAGTAGGTACTAAGCCTTTTCAGTCCTATAGTTAGAGCAGGGAAGTCCCTGAGGAGTATCACAAATATAATATAAATACAAAACTTCAAAACTTTACTTTGAACTAGCCTCAAATATCATCTTTATATACTACCTTTTCAATTGCTTGTTCTCTCTTGGTACTTGACTTCCAATCAAAGAAATGTTCTTAAATGTCTAAGAGAGCAGATTCGAAATATATTAGAAAGGTTTTCTTTATTGTTAAACAATCAAGTTTTTTATTGTGATTGAACAGTAAATTATGTCAATAAAAGAGAATGTTCTTTTGCAGTCACTCAGAAAATAATAAAATTTATTGGGAGTACGAATGAGCGTTCAATGAATTTTGAAATAAATTAGATAAAATTATACCGTAAAGGTCTCCTTATCTAACGTTATATGAATCTGAATGTTTGTTAAAGCCGTTGGTCCTGCGCCTGATCTCTCTCCGGTTATGAGATCACGGATCATGAGAGTTAGGAAACAAAGAGTCAAGTGCACTCTTTTGTTTGCGCACAAACTTGTGCACTATAATATATTTATTTACCTTAAACTTTATGCATAAAACAATACATCGGCGGAGTTAATGCCAAGGGCATTCTCTACCAGTCAAACGTAAGGTGATGCAGAGATAAAATGATAAATATTATCAGCCCTGTATTAAACTGTCCCACTGCTGGGCATGGGCCTCTTCTCACTTTGAGAAGGGTGAGGAGATAAAAAGAAGTAGTACATAATATATAATTATATAATCTAAATAAAATATATACTCATATATATATATGTATGTATTCATATAGATTATTATAGATATAGATACATGCATACATACATATATATTATACTAGCTTTTTCACGCGGCTCCACCCGCGTGGTACCTATGTCCTTCCCCAGGTTTTAAACTATATCTGTACCAAATTTCATCTAGATCGGTTGAGTGGTTTAGCCGTGAAAAGGTAACAGACAGACAGACAGACAGACAGATAGACAGACAGAGTTACTTTCGAATTTATAATATTAGTATGGATTAATGATGAGAAGAATCTGATAAACTGTCTAGGAAGAGAGCACGTACTTTTACCTTGAAAGTGTAACGGTTTGTGGACATCCTGACTTCATGAGGGAGCGTATTCCATGGAATATTCTGCGCAGATCTCAGCAGTCTCCGTTAAGATGGGCCGCCTTGACCGAAATTCGGTCTCGAGGACATTATTGTTATTATATTACGATTTTAATGCAATTTGGTTTAAAAATAGCTATAGTGAAGGGACATACGAGAAATTTTATAGGAATAAGGACATAGCTACAGTTAGGTGCTGGCAAAAGAGCTGCGATAGCTCAGTGGGGAGACCAACAGACTGCAATGCAGAGGGTCTCGGGTTCGAACCCACGTCGCGCACCTCTGACTTTCGGAAGTTATATGACTTTTCGAAATTATGTGCGTATTGATTGACAATTATCGCCTGCTCCGTGCCTCGGAAAGCACGTTAAGCCGTTGGTCCCGGCTGCCATGAACATCTATGGCAGTCGTTATTGGGAAGTAAGTGCCCTCTAATATCCTGACACAGTCGCTATTGGGAGAGTGTCGACACAAAAGATCCCACTGGGTCGAAGTGTCGCCGGTCTGCACTGACTGGCCCCCACATAAGATAAGATAGGTGCTGGCAATGAATATATAAGCACCACCATTCATGTCTTCGTACCTACTGTTCGTGCTAATGTATGAATCACACAACGATCTTTAATTCAGTGGCACGAGCGCCACGACAAAACTTTCCCTAGGCAACGTTAAAGTTGAATTATAATTTGCATGGCGGCATAAAACAGTTTAAATTTACATCTCTCGCATGCTGAAGACAATAGTAATTAGGTTTTGTGATGGCGTTATGCTTGTATATTTAATTAATACATTTTACTAAGCTAATGACAAATGCTAATGGCCTCTTTGATTTCAGCATGAATGGGCCGGCTTGACCGGGGAAGGACTACCGTCTCACAGAATATAGACGTGAAATACCAGTATTCCTAGCCTTTTGCCCGCGGCTTCGCTCGCGTTAATTTAGAATTTGACAATCAATTCGGGTTGTACTCTGCTTGTAATAATATAATTCAATCATGATTCAAAAGACACGTGGCGCCATCTATTATTATAAGAATGTTATTGTTGTTTTCCTCGGGAACAGTAATTTTTTTCGGGATGAAAGGTAGCCTATGTCCGTTTCTGTACACCTAACAATGTATATGCAACATTTCAGAATGATCGGTTCAGTGGTTTAGGCGTGAAAAGGTAACAAACAAACTCATTTTCGATTTTATAATATTAGTTAGGAGTTAGGATTAGGATAGGATTAATGAGAGGTAATACAAACGATAAAGCAGGAATAGAACCAAAATATAAAGTTTATCTTTCAAACTAAAAAAATGATAACTTTATGTATATAATATAATAATTTAATCGTATAAAATCAATAGCACTTTAGTTACATTAAATCTTAAACCAATATCCGAAAGCTTCTAACACTCAAAATACTCTTCCTAAGTTAGGAGATACTTACAAAATACATGAACATCCGTAAAAGCAAGGTTACGAAAGGAATTGAGTAAGATATATCGTTACAATGTCTTATTGCCTGATTGATGATAGCACCTTTTTCTTTTTGTACTTTTATAAGCCTTTAAAAATCCTTTAAGCTGCCGCTAATGTGTTTCTCCATTGGTCAGCCGTTTTATTTCAACCTAAAGGAGCCAACTGTTAATTGCCTTTTTTAAACCCCATGGCTATAACTATGTTGACAATTTATAAAGACTAGCGATCGCCTAGTGCTTGAAATTCGACCAAAGTTTGCCTGTAAGATATTGCTGATACATCATGTCATTATATATTGATATATGTAACAATAGTTACGCGCTTCGACTGCGTATGTCAAATTCATGGTTGTGTGCGTGTAGTGTTTTTTTCATTAATTTAATGTATTTCTAATGCATATTTTATAAACGTACTAGATTTCGCCCCTCCTTCTCTATATAAACTTTAACTGTGCTAAATTTCATACTACTCCGTCCGCGCAATTTTCGTAAAAAGGGGTATAAAGTTTTTGCTTCACGTTTAATATATAGATATGATGGACCAAAACGTTTATTTTTCCTATGATACAGGCAAAGGTATTTAATGTCTTTGACATACAGTAGCTGTAACTATACTAAGCAGTAAAAGAGAGCAGCAGCGATAGCTCAGTGGGGAGACCAACAGACTGCAATGCAGAGGGTCTCGGGTTCGAACCCACGTCGCGCACCTCTGACTTTCGGAAGTTATATGACTTTTCGAAATTATGTTCGTATTGATTGACAATTATCGCCTACTCCGTGCCTCGGAAAGCACGTTAAACCGTCGGTCCCGGCTGCCATGAACATCTATGGCCAGTCGTTATTGGGAGAGTGTCGACACAAAAGATCCCACTGGGTCGAAGTGTCACCGGTGTGCACTGACTGGCCCCAACATAAGATAAGATAAGCAGTAAAAGAGAATAATTAGAAGATTTTGTATTAACATACGCCGCCAAAAGCACTTACTTTAATCATTTCAGCCTATTGCAGTCCACTGCTGGACATAAGCCTCCCCCAGGGTGCGCCACAAGGCCCGATCTCCCGTTTTCGCTATCCAGTCACCCAGTCTTCCCTTACTTTAATGTAACAAATGATTACTTAGCAGCTGCTTCTTATCTTTGTTTGTAGCATCAAGATTATAATTTGAACATTCCATTTCTTCATATTTACAAAATAGAACACTTTCATATTTTCCGCTGAAGCTACAAGGCAGTAAATAATTATCCCGGGATGTCTACTAAAGCTCTCAGACATTTTTCACTATTATTACACGTTAATATCCGCGAGATGTTTTAGCCAGCTTAATTCCTCAGCGTCTAGCGGAACACTCAAAGCCTCATTTAAGGCTCTGGATCTAGGTATCCAGGTCGTGCAAACACTAGGACTTTCTTCTGACGCCCTACTTTGGTTCGGAAATGGCTTGGTGCAAGTTACTTGATGTTAGCGAAATGACGTCATAACGTGAAGCTTAAAACTAAAAAGTACTTAGACAATGAGCATTTCTGAACATTCTCTCTACTTTCATCTATTTTAGTGTTCATTTTAAGCGTGAGTGTTGAAAGAAATAGTTAGTTTTAACAGTACAATACTCATAAAATGTAGTTATTGCCATCTCCCTCTCTTGCATTTCTAGGTTATGGAATAGAAAGGCAAATCATTTTACTGAGTAGGTACCCAAGATTCCCGAAAATAAGAATATGTTTTATGAACAGCTCTAAGAATTCTTCTTTCATTAGAAATCCTTACTACTATTATAAATTCGAAAGTAACTCTGTCAGTCTATCTGTCTGTCTGTCTGTTACCTTTTCACGGCTAAACCACTCAACCGATTTAGATGAAATTTGGTACAAATATAGTTTGAAACCTGGGGAAGGACATAGGCTACTTTTTATTGATGTAGGTACCACGCGGGCGGAGCCGCGCGCAAAAGCTAGTGTCGTGCGATTGCCTTGATGCTGCCGAACGACACACTTGATATATATTGCTAAATAAAAAATCCTTGATGATTGGAATATATTTATTTTCTTGATACACGAGTTTATCTTGCTAAAGACTTATTGTAAAGTAACTAATTGAAACAAATAAATGTATAACAATTGTAATGCGCTGCCGCGGTCAAGTGCGCGGTGTGTCGCTGACACGGTAACTTGTGAGATTACTAAACCGAACAGCTAGTATTTTATAAGTTGATAATTATATATTGTTACCGATAATATGGCTCTATATATACATTCTATATTACATTTCGTTCGTTTCAATTAATTTGCATTAGATTATGGTTACATTAAGATATTACAATACTTGATTATCGTCAATCTGTGCAAATGTTTCTACAATTTACATAAGAATTAAATACTAGGTATTGTATGTTATTTAATTTATTTCATAAATATAATAGTTCTAGATCATATAATTAGGACTATCAAGGTTGCAAGCAAGCATATGAAAAGCCGATAAACAATTTCTAAAACCTATGTTTAGGCGCTTGCAATGCCATAACAGCTCCCGCCCGTTACCGAATTATAGAATAGTTTAATTTTAGAATAGTTTAAAATTCTTGTTTAATCATTAAATAAGGCTGTCACAGACCAAAGCAGGACACAAGTTCATCTTAAAAAAATCTACAACCCATTGCGAACTTGTATCTTAACCTGGTGCACTTGGACCACACTCCAAAGTTCTATCGTATATATGTATGTCGTCACTGAGAGAAGTGCAAAGCGCTACTTGATCTAATTATTATAATATCTATGCACATTAACTCAAAACTTTTTATATTAATATTTTTGCTTACGTTAACAAAATTTCAAGTAGAGGAAATGTTCAAATCATATTTTAAAAGTACTGTATATTTTTAATCTCTGAGATGCCTGAAATATTAATGTAGAAGATGACAAGCTTTCATTATTTTAAGTGCGTTCGATATTATCACTATTAATCATATCGTTCAGAATTATTTTTACTTTTGGAACACATTCATCTTATACTTTAGTTTACTTTGGTTTATGCTGTAATATCTGATAATATTTTCTGTTTTTTTTGTCGGATCCAATTAAATTAATTAGTACTTAGGATTGTAAATAAGTGCTAACATTTCAAAGGCCTAGCCTTTGACTATACAGGTACCCCAAGCAACCAATATTAGTTCATAATTTTTTCGCCCGCCAATCTACATAATTATGTCATAGGCAGTAAAAGACAAACAATTATCTGATATCTGATTAAAAAAACGAATGAAAATAAGTGAAGTGAATTTCTGAGATTATTGTTTGAGAAGCAACATAACAGTCCTATTTCCATTGTCTGCGGAATAAGACGCCTTCAAATTTTTATTTGGCACCAAGTTATAAGTAATCTTTTGGGACTGTTTATCTGATGGTCGAATACAAAAGTTTTGGAGGAGCACTTGTGAAATATAAGTTTCAAGCTTGGGGTAATGTTTTTGGCGATTATTGCGATGCTTAATGAAAATTACGCGTTAGAACTTGGTCTGGATTTTGTTTTGTGAAGTATCAAAGGACCTCGAAATACGCTACGAAAATAACCAAAGTACGACGTAATTAGACGATTTCTGCTTCTTATTCAAACATAGGGTAGGTATTATTTGGATGAGAAGTTAGTTGAGATAAGGCTCCGATAAGTTCTTTTTTATAATAATTTGTAACAATAATATTTTCTTTTTCGATTTATGTATACAATACTATTTTCTTTATCAATATTGTTCAACGTTTCTTAAATCTAAACTCTAACAAAATTTACTTTAAGCTATTTCTAAAGCTTTAAGTTATTAGTAAAACGAAACTAACTTTAGAAGCACTTGTTCAAACAAGTTGTCAGAAGATTGCTAGTTCTAGCAATTATAAACTTTACCGTCTACAGAGAAATATCCTTATTTCATAGATTACTATCGATATTGAAAGTTCTGAAGTTTTCTCTAAAAAGGCCTGGAAAGACGGCTAATATTCTTCATTATCGCAACAAATTGAAGAAAATTTCAGTGATATAACCAAAATTAACTAAGCAACTTGTTCTTAGTATAAATGATAAATCTAATTGATATACCATTTAGAAAGATTATTTTTAGTCCAAGTATTGACGTACTTACAATGGTTTAATATCGACAAATTATTGAAATTACTGGACATGTAACCTATTTTAGAAACAATCCATTACGATATTTTCATTAATATTCGTTCGTTTTTATATCAGATATCAAAATTTAGATTACATAACTCAACACACAGTCTAACTTTAGCTTTTACTATCGCTTCCCAACATTTTAGATTCAAACTATGCAAGTACAACTACTGAAACTGTAGTTAACGGAGTTTTAAAACTATTCGTCGCATCGAATTCGATGAGCTTATCGGAAAACTGTACGGCATTCGAATCGAACAACTTGTACAAAGACATTTAGGACATGCCGATACACTTTGTCCTGTTGTTGCCTTCCGTGCAAGGTTTCTAATTTTAGAGCTCTGCACGATCGATATTTGCTGGAAAATACAGGTTCATTTAGAGAACAGAGTTGTGGCTGCAGAAAATATCTTAGGAGAGGCAGAGCCCGATTAAGAATTGTCACACATACTACACAATCAAATGGATCCTGTAGCAGCCACCTTTGTGTTGCGTTTCTGCACTAAGTAGAGTTTGCAGGCAGTGTATTTCTTGTCATTTGCACTAGCAGCATGCTGACTGCTAGTTTAAGGATCAATAGCGCGCTTGACACCTATGATATAGAGGCGTGCATAGCTAGTTGCACTCATTGTTCGGTAAACGATTAGCGAGGTTAAGCAACGTTGAGTGCGGTCAGTCTATAGACGGGTGACCGCTTAGTAGTATTTCATCTGAGTGTCTCCATGCTTCGGAGGGCAAGTAAAAAGTTGGTCCCAGTTGTTTTCAAATTGACAGTAATCGTTAAGCCATGTCAGAAGCCTCCGGGCGGCTTGAACAACTATTGAAAACAGGTTGGCCACTAACCACACGAAAAGAAAGAAGAAAGACCTATGATATTGCAAGTTTTCATAACCGCTTACAATCTGGCTGATCATATACTTGTTTGCGTGATTTAATTTGGTTATTAATAGGCTGGTTGACAAAATGATTAAAGATTTTTTAATAAATATATGTAGAAATCTAGCCAATGAGAATACTAGTTCTTTTTTCTCATTTTGATGGTCACATCACTGACAATGGCAATAATTGTAAAATATCTACACAGAGTACTCAGAGTATAGTTACACAACTATTAGAGTATATCCAAGTATAATCCTCTGAAAGTTTCATAAACAAAGAGAAACAGGAATCAATTCGGAATATCGCCAATAAACGCCTTCCAAACTGTGGCGCGCTCCATTTGGAAGGCTTAGCACAACCCGGGAGAGCGTTCAATTTAGCGACTTGTTCAAACAAGTTCGGTATTCAAAGCAGAAGCCAGGAAATCTAGGCGAAAGTATTGCTACGTCTGTTTTAAAGCTGAAACTGTTCAGAAGCGATATTGAATTTGGTTTTTGGATATGGATTTGTTTCTGTGTATAGAGTATCTAGGCTGCTAACACATGGTAAAGGGTATTGGTATCTTACATCAATGGGCATCCTCAAAGGCCTCTGAAAACAATCGCGCACTGCGTCTTTACGTATTCAAATTTTACACTGTTAAAATTAAGTCTTGCTCTGACGAGCCTTTTATACCCAAGCGAATTCGTACTATAAGTTTCCTTTCATCGACGAATATTCTATAAAAAATTTAGTAAGTATACAGTGATAAGCCTGAACCCTTCTTATTCCTCAGATAAAAGCCAATTTGTTGAAACTTGTGCGTAATTCGAAGCAGCCGTAAAGGCGCGGCCAGACGCGCGATCGATAGGAGACGACCACGTCATCGACGCCATAGAGTCCGCAGTCTGGCGATGTTTTCTGCAACATAATAGATACAGACTATATTTTATAGTACACAAGAAAGCAGATGTGAAATAAAAATGTCGGGCAAAAGAATGTGATATGAATACGTAAAATATAGTCTTGAATATTTTAGAAGTAAGAGTGATATCCTTACGCCAAGAAATAAATGGAAAATATACAGTTATAGAACAAAAGACAGATATACATAAAGATTTAAATGAGAATCTCTATTAGACTGCTTTTTCAAACGTAAAATTTTATATGATCTGATCATAAGGCATTAGAAAGGGGAACGAAAGATAAAGTAAAATAAGGGAAGCTTGAAAAATGTCAGATGGATAGACACTACAAAAGGTCTTCAATTTTACGATCTGACATTACTGTAACAAATTTGATATTTTGAAGTGCGCATCGCATCAATGTTGCGTACATGATATAAAAAGTTTTCGGGTAGAAGGCCAAGATAATACGAGAATTGTGTGAATTGCAGAATTTCTGTAGGAAATTAATAATGAATGCTTCAAATGTCAGTAGTAATTCAACGGTCGGTACCAGCCGCTTCAATTTGTTCGGCATCCCTAACATTTTGAGAATCCAAATAATTTGTAGTACTCATAAAAGCATACTTAGGTTAGAGTTTATTACGAAAAAGAAGCTCTTTTATTTCTTATAAAGTTCCTCTTATGAGATCATTAGACCTTATCAGATATTGTAGAAGGAATGCCAGCTATCGACTTATTTTTATAACAATTGTAACACTAATTTGTATAGTATTAGAATGGATAAAATACAATTTAATTTTTTACTTAAGCGATAATCAGATTTCTACAATTTATTAACGTAGCGATGATGAGATGCATGAAAACAATGCATTAAAATTGTATTTATCAACACACAATATAAAATATATAATACTATATAGCCTATAAGTTACAGCTGAATATAAACTCAAAATAATACAGCATAAATCCTAAACATGGTCGATGAATACGATTCAGCAGTATCCCCGAAATATTGGACCTTCGCTGTGTCCAGATAGTTAAGCTCGTTACGAAGGACATACGCCTAAGCAATGCTATCGATTCCAAGTCACGTAGCCGACTGATCATCTCAATTTTCGGACAATACGTCTTGAGATAAAATGAGCTATAGTTTATACGTGTTTGGTTTATGAGTGGGGTTCTAGATTTTCAGACCTAAGTATAAAGTATTCGATATAATGAAATGTTCAATGATTATATTTGTTATCCAATAAAATCATAAAATAATTTGTAAAGATAATAACTGAAATACTAATACATCTATCGAAAAAATAATTCATCCAATAAAATCACAAACTAATTTGTAAAGATAATAACTTAAATACTAATACATCTATCGAGAAAATAATTTATAGCGTAAAAGATAGAATCACTTTCAATTATATTATTCTATACGGCGTGTAATAAAAATGTAGTCATAGCTAATAGAAATAACTTGTAATTTTCAGCTCAGTCTAAACTTTTATTTTTTTCTATCAGAAAGATATTCCATCATAATATCTAACTAGATCACAGCAATTTCAATACTTTTCTTTTTTATTTAAACACTAAAGACTTTAGGCTAAATCTAGATGTTTCACTAAATACCATGTCTAATTACGTCGATTTTTATTGAATGATTTCAAAAGGACAGTCAAAACATAATTCATGTCGATATAGCAATGCTTACAAAAACATTAGCAGTATATTCGAAAAATGCCACCACCCTGTTGAGTCACAATGTCAGAAACTCGTTTAGGCGACGCCATTAAATTTACACATTGAAGCAATTTCGGGCAGAGCAGGACGGTGTAGTGAGTCATTAAGGACGCCGTACCGATCGTTGTGACAGTCCCCATGTTTCCCTTTTTTGGACACAGCAAGGATTTTTGTTAGGCTTGTTACAATATTGTTAGTGGTTACAAAATATTCTGGGAGAAACTTAATATTGTAAAATGATAGTATTGTTTGTTTTAACTCATCGTCATTATTATATGTATGTTCATTGTAAATGAGTTTATGTACAAAGATTTTCATATCTCTAAAAAACTACGAAAATAAATTTCTGTAATGAGAAAAGTTGAACACAACAACACTTAGACTGAAACTATCGCACATTTTGTTCGATATGAAGACTGACTCTACAACACTTGATAGTGGTGGCCATTCCCCAATTCGTATAAACTGTCAGTATAAGAGCTATCAGAACTATCTGGCACAGGAGAATGCTTTGTCAAAGTTCACTGTTTATAGCAAAATACAACTCTCAACACAAAACTGTAAAAAAATCTGACATTGGCCTCATTTATAGCGTAAAATTCAACACCAGACTTACTTTGGAGAACCTTACCTACAAAGAAAAAGCGAGTAAAACTAATATTTTTTTACTTTGCTCTGCTTGGGGTGGGGATGGTTTCTCGTAGCTTTAAATAAAACCTGTCAGGAAAAAGGCGCTTATACTTAAAACTTAACCTTATGCCAAAGTTGTAGCCTTCGGCAGTGTTTCAGGCTTTCAAAGGGAAAGTTTTATAGAAAATTCTTCAATTTAAAACATTCCCAGTGGATGCAGAGTGTTCTTGTCGGATCCCAAAAGTTACTACCATTTTGTTAAAGTGCGTTTTTTGAAAAGTTTTAAATGGCTTTCAGCAAGTCGGTCTATATGCGGAGATTAATAATTACAGCTGCAGATAAAAAAAGAGATTAGAATACATGACCCAAAAAATATTATTCCAAACAAAGCACAGGTGTACCAACAAATAAACTTAAATATAAACAACTAATCAAATAAACGATAATTTGCAAGGCAGTATTCCCAAATTGTGTGGACATTTCTACTGACCAAACAACCGACGACACTTCATAATCCCACTTCCGACGATTTCCCTAAGGTCATAAAACTGTGTATGTATACAAACAAATTACAGAAAACGTCCAAATAGTTTTTTTCGTCCGAACTGGACCTAATTTCTACCAAGTAATAACCATTTGCAAGTCGACATTTTTGACCTGAATATTCAGCTCTCTGGAGTGTAGTTCGCATGTCTGGATGATTGTAATTTTAATAACAATAACGAGACACGTGTCCGTATACTATTTTCTTTTTTAAATGTATAAAAGAAGAAGCCCACGATAGCAATCAAAATATAATTTGAAGCAACAAAGAGCTTTCGCTTTGAATTTCGATGGTGCAAATAACGTTTGAAAATAAAGAGCGAATTTTCGGTGTCCTATCGATAAAAATATATATTTTCGTTTTGTGGGAAGAAAGCCGTACAATAAGAGGCGTCGAAGAAGAAAATGATTATTACTGATACCTTAGACAGTTAATCGATCTTTTATGGTTGTATTTGCGATTTAGGACTGCATCTTAAGACTTACTTCTGGCATAAACCAATATTCCTTAGTATGTACACCAATATCAACATTTAATTATGTACCAAGATTATTTGGATATTAGCTTAATTTCGAATATTATAATTTTTAATTTCATTTACAATACTCAGTTAGCAACCCTCGTTTTGAAGAACCGTTGCTTTCCATGTACACATACTTTTATAAATTGAAAATTTTCTTACGCCATTGCAACCTGAATTACCTTCCAGTATAAGATTCTGTTATTTAGACAATGACAGTTACAAAAGCCTGAATTTGAAAGCATGTAGAGCTCTGCATTTCCTTTGTCACATAATAAGGTTCCACACGAGACTCTTTAAGTAAACAAAAGAAACCTTAAAACCTCGCACCTATATCAGCCGCGCCTTAGAGCTATACACACTTTTCCCATTACGAGCAATAACTACGGCTTTGAAGCGAGAAAATTTTAACGTCTCGCTTCGTGAAAGGATGTTCTTAGGAGAAAGTTTAGAAAATTATAGGGGCCTTTGGGATTACATGTTGGGCTATAGATTGGGCGATTTACCTTTTTTGCTATGATTACGTATTAGAAGTACATTTATTATGGCTGTTTAGTCAGCATAGACTGAGATACTTTTTTCATTTCATTGATAACGGCACTAACGCTGAAAATTTGTAAAAGAACAACTAAATGTACCTACATTCCGTCACACAAAAGATCGTTAGATTTTTGCTACTGAATTGTAGTAACCGCTTTTTCTAAGTCACGGGCTTTATAACAGCCGAATATAAAAAACCAAGATATGATTGCATTTATTGACATTAGTATCATAATTGATACTTTTACATCAGTCAAAGAAGACCTTGCATGTAAAGTTTCTTGCCTAGAGGCTAATTAAGAAGAACTTGCATGTAAAATTTCTTGATTAAAGACTAAAATTGTAAACAATAAATCTACAATACAGCACTGATACCTGTCCACGAATCAGCATTAAATTCTAATCACTTGATAAATTTAGCCGCCCTAATACCAACCCTCATCGTTTCCGTTTCCCTCGTTAGTTATCTATAAATACCCACAACGGATGACGTAATAAGGGTGTACCCATGGGTTCTACCTTTATATCTATTAATTCCCTTTCCGTCCTCTGTGAACGGAAATTAAACCCCTCAGCGTCCCGCGATAGGGGAGACTGAAGGAGAAAGAAGGAAGGATTAGTATGTCTGAAGTCTACGGTACTAATTATGAACTACTAGCGGTCGCCTAGTGTTCGAAATTCGACCAAAGTTTGAAGATATTGCTGATATATGTAATTATATATTGATATATGTAACCGTAGTTACGCGCTTCGACTGCGTGTGTCAAATGCATGGTTGTGTGCGTGTAGTGTTTTTTCATTAATTTAATGTATTTCTAATGCATATTTTATAAAAATATTAGCATTCGTCACTTCTTCTCTGTATAAACTATAAGTGTGCAAAATTTCATACTCCTCCGTCCACCCAATTTTCGTAAAAAGGGATCTAAAGTTTTCGGTTCACGTATTAATATATAGATACATCTTTTGACTTGATAAAACTTTTTACTTTAATTTATCGGTTTTGCTTTTGACGTTGGCTTTAGATACTGTGTAATTAAAAATTGCTGTTTGTGTTTTTGAATTGGAAAGTTGTTTGGAATATTGAGATTTGAAATTTAAAATTTATAGACTAAATTAAAATTATGAGCTTAATTAGTATTACATCTGAACAATAACAATAAGCACTGTTCAGATTGGATAAACACTATTTTAATTAAATCTTAAAGTAAACACAGTGTGCATAGTCTGTCTGGCAATCTTTGCAGATATAACTAAACTTTGATCCGTCTCGTCACTTAGCGAGCTTTGTGTAGTATCAAACTTTTGACCTTTCTCTACTTAATTATTTGCTGCTCAAATAATTTAGCGCTATATCTTCAGAGAATACAGTTGTCTTTGTTTACTGTTATTATACTAATATTGGTAGATATATGTTATTGCTTTGAGTACACATTTATACGTAACTTTTCATAGACTATTATTGGTTATATTTTTCAGAAGATCCGTTAAGTTTATTATGATTTTATCAAAAATAATAACAAAAAGTATTCTTTATTTGGCAAGTACGTAGTAAATAAAGCAGTATTAAATATAAAAGTGCATTAGCTGTTTAAATATTAATAATTCTGTCATTTCTTTTTTATTACCATCATTATTGTGATGTGAATTCATCCTACTTTTGACTTTTCTCAAATTCGAGAGCGTCCGCTGGCTTCTTTCCTTTTCGAGAGTTATTACAAGAACAAAATATTCAGTACGAATAAATGTCACAGTAGCAAATTGCGTACCAAGCGTCCACCATTTTACGACCAAGCGACACCTGCGCTATGAAAAATTCTTATTCTGCGTAACGATTGCGGTTGTATACTGTTTTATGAAGAAATGCGAAATTAACAACATAAACACAGTCTAGGCACTCTGAAATGTATTAATGTTTACGTTCTGTGGAACTACTCATAACGACATTAATTCTAGAAATTGAATAACGACTTTATTGACTGCTTTTTTATAAATTACAACATAGTTGCTAAATCGTCTAATAATATATTTAGACGATGATTCGACTACAGACACATTTACAAAACACAACAACTGGATATCAAGTAGTGGAAGATACTATCCAGTTACAAGGATTAAGGCAAGAAGAATCTTGATATTAAGTCACGATCAGCACCTAGTAAAAAATTAAGGGACTGCAAGTAAGAGCCCGAGATTACAACACAAACCGAGCATCTTAAATTTTTATTAAGCCATAAAACACACTTGTCTTTGCAGCTCATTGGCTTTAACGTCGATCAACTGAATCCGCTCGAAAGCCGCTCTTATGGCCACACACTAGAGCTGGGTTAAATAAAACATCGCTGGGTTCGTTCTTTTATTCATTGCCATGAAGTTAGAATTCTTTATTGCAACATTTTCCATCTTTCTGTTCCCTATTTACGCCGCAAATGGTCCTTGCTATTTTCCCAGTATTGTGAATAAAGAATTTTTGTTTTGGTAACATTTTAGGTGATTCGGTTATTTGCACACCTTCAAATATATTGTCACAATACGATTCAAATCTTTGTAAAAAGTATGTTCCTTTTAAACTGAATATTGTATCGTAATAAATTAAATATTAAGAGTACGAAAATCAATTTGTTTCTAAACTGGTTCTTAACCTCATTTATAAAAATACTAATGTTAAAGCTAACAAACCATTTAAATGACAAAATACAAAATTTAGTCTTCGTATAAATATTCATTGCAAACCAGCACGATAACAGAGCTTTAGCAATAAAAAATATCATAGCACAAAAAAGAAAAATCTCGGGAGATTTTTAATTTATAGCGGGTAACACTATAGTGTGACGTCACTTTATTAGCGGCGACGTGTCTCGTTCGCGCATTGAATTATGCAAAACGACGCGCACAATGGTTTTAATTTGAAAAAAGAAATAAATTACGCGGGTGGGTTGCCATTTTATTATTATTTTTAAAAGCACCAGGTAAAAAGTGTAATGTCATTAAAGTAAAATTTCGTAGTGAATATGACGTTGAAATATTAATTAGCGTCACGCGACTGTGAAATGTGAAGCATTTAACTAGAACCAGTTTTAATACGGTGTAATGTGACGTCGTATTTTGTCTACTTTGTAACACTAGCATATATTCAATGTTCCTTTTACTCTTAAATGTCAGCGGTGAAATTGATGTTGTCGACTAGATTTCACCCCAGGATTTTGTTCTAATTCAAAACAAGTAACCTATATTCTTTGTCATATTTAAAGATATTTTGATCTGAAATGTCATACAAATATATTCGGTGATGTTTAGAAATCAATAAACATACAGAGCATTTTTAGTCTTTATATGTATTCAGCTCCGTCTTTCCCAATATTACGCAAATGTAAACTGACTACATATTAAAGTATATGTACACGTCAAACAATTTGATAAGATCAAGTTTTCACGCTCAAATGCTTGAGGAGCGATAAAATTTCACACGAGGCCGTAAAATATTCCATTTTAAGAGACAATGTAAGCAATGTTTTCATTAACGCGTTTATACATGCGAGATTTTAAGCCCCTTACTGAATAATTAACTAAGTTCTTAGGTGATAAACGTGAAATTGTGATAAATACTCACTCGTGATCGAAATTAAATTCCTTTTATTGCTTTTACGTGAGTTTAATTACACTTCAGGCTATATAAAGGCTACATTTAATTCTAATATAGCCGGTAATAAAGTTTCAATCGAAAGAAACAAACATTGTTGGAGAAATTAGCAAGAATACTAAAATCGAAAATGAAAATGTCCATTTCTTTACAAGGAATGAATATAAACGAAACTTATAAGCATGTCTAAGTTAACAAGAACAATCTCTTGAAAATTGCAACTTTAGTGTAAAGATAGTAGATTGCCTTTATTCTGGAGATGTAATAAAGATGGTAATTACACTTTATAGATAGACCTAATCTCCTCTGTTTCTATAATAGTTAATATCGAGACCAAAATTACTTCAGATACTAATTACAGAATTGGCACTATTTGTCCCTTGGAAAAAATTAAGAGCTATTTGAGAGAGACTAGTTGACTCAAATAAGAGAGGTCCTATTTGTCTCAGCCTGTTTATAACTAAACTAATCGATTAAAGACCGCGCCCACTAACATACCTACCTATGGTCGCCGAACTACATACAGATAGAAATTAGATTTAAGCTTAATTGTATTACTGTAAACATTGAGCAGTTTGAATTTAGAAGGGTGATTTCATGAAATTATTGCCGCTTTGGATTGACTCATTGTATCATTTATACTTATTATAAATAGAGACACAGATAAAGCAAGATTATTATTTTGATTACGGCTTGAGGATTTCTGAAGTCCGATTATTAATAGCAACTTTGTAGTCACATAAACTATAGGGTTATCGGTACAGTCCCTGGTTCGTGATCATCACTTGTATAACAGATGACGGCTTCAATCACATTATTTGGTTCTCGTAGTCACCTTTTGAATAAAAACAAGCAACCTTTTGGCTAATGGCAGGCAAATAATGCGTGTTTTCGAAACCAATGCTCACAAATGTGAGTTTCAGTTTACTTGCTTGCATTGGAACTACCACCCAAAATCCAATTAATCCATTAGCTTACAAAGCGAAACCGAACAAAACCCAACAAGAGTTCCCAGAAACTATTCACCAAACTACCAATCAACGAACCATTACCCCACAACAAAGTTAATTTATTCGGAAACGGCGCCACACTGCGAGCAACTCAAAGAAACTTAACTTGGCTTATTCAAATTAGATGATAATCAACGTATTTGGTAAACAATTATAATATCTGAATAGTAGCGCCATTTGGGAGTGTTGTTGATTTGGATAGAATTGTTGTGAGGTTATAAATACAAACAGAAGGAGACCAAAGTAAGCTTTTTAAGGAAATACAGATTTGTTCAATCAATTAGGTACCATGCTAGATATACAAACTCTAGACAAACACAACAGACAACCTCTAGACTTATTATGTAACATACTACTTTTTGTAACTTATTCTGCAGCTAGAAAAAACTACAAATTTCGCATAAGATGACGATGATGTCACCAGTACCACGTTTTGACTCTATCCAAATAAATGTTTCTATGAGATATGAATATTATATACGTACACGTATTTAGTACACTATGATTTAGTACACTAAATCAGAATTTGATGGACTGGATAGTAAAAAGAAAATAAGCTGAACGATATTCCCATTTCACTTCTCTTATAAATTTTTATATAGACCGTGATTAAATAGACAGATAATAAATGTATCCCTTTCTGCCCCTAGAAAAATTTCGATAACAATTTACACAAACCATTTTTCACCAAATATTTGTATTACTCTGAGACCCTAACCACTAAAAATGACAATTACCCTGCCACGTTCACAAAGCGGGAAACTTGATACACTGCTTCTTTCCGCAAAAATAGGACAAACTGACTTAACAACTTAATACTCAAGAGCCTAACGAAAAATAGAACGGTGGCTCCGAGATGTGGGGTCGATGCACCCCGTCTTTGTTTAAGTATAACCCGGTTAGGGGTCGAGACCTCCTATTTATATGAACCACCCTATGACCTATTTTCCACCACAGTCGTATTGACAAGAGCTTCTAATGAATAATTAGGGGGTTGGTCCATTTGTTACGTAAGCAGAATGAGTGTAATAGTTCCGTGTAGGTCTTACTGCTAATTTGAATTTGCACAATGAACGTTTGGAAATTGGTTTTGTGAGACATGTGGATCAGAATTTCGGTATTGTTGGTAAGGTATTTTATTTTTTGTATTATTTATCGTTTTCACGTAAATGTTGATTGGATGTCAGATTGGTTGAGCCGGTAGACGGCACTAGTCAGCGCCTCGCACGTGTGGCCGGCCACGTAAGCGGCCCCATATACTGTTTTTCGTAAAGATATTTTCTATAAGGAAATGGCAAACAAAGACAGCTAGCGTTAAGGTATTTGATGTCAATATTTCAATTACGTTGGATAGATTGCTGAATTAAGAGGTTGAACAAAGCGGCTTACTAAAATCTGATTTCTGATGCCTTCTACTTTTAAAGGACCAGATAATATTATTTTGCTGATACAATAAAGAAAACGCGGTTAAGATTATAATTTGTTTTATCTAAATGACCTTTCAATTTTTCCTTTCTTAATAAGTTCGTTTAATTTATTTTATTACAAAATTTTGCCCGCGGTTCCGCTTCCATAAATGTAGGTTAGGTTATGTTAGTAACAGTACTTTTTCTGGATGAGATACCTATGTCCTTTTCTGTTCTCTTGACAACGTGTATGCGATATTTCTTGATGGTCGGTTGATATAGTCAACGCGTGAAAGCGTAGATAACAAACAAACAAACAAACCTACATTCACATTTATAATATTAGTTAGGCTAACGATAGTATACCAATTAAAATAATTAAAGACAGTAAAAGCAGCTAATAGTTTGAAGCTAAAATAGACAAAATAAACCATCAACAGGAAACTACCAATTAAAACATATACGTATATAATGATAGATGTTAATGAATAATAGAAGACCATTATTAAAGTCGGTTAATAGTGTAACTTAAATGAAATGAATGGACATACATATTAAGGCTACGTGCCGAATATTCTAAGATAGGGTAGAGGGTGACTTGACCCACATTCAAAAGAATACATTGCTTACGACGAAATCTGCAATATTGACACGCAAATAGCAAATTAGTAGAAGTGGTTTCTCCAGGAAATAGTATTTGGAAAAATTCTTATAAATGGATTTATGGTAAGAAACCTAACCAGTTTAATTATGCAAACGTAATGACAAGGTGTGTTTGACTACAGGCATAGTGAAATTCTTTACTATAGGTAGTGCCGTATTGCAGTTTAATTCTTAAAAGAATTAGTTTTTACAAGCCTAGGTTTAAATGTATCTAGACTAAGTCTAAGTATTACTATTCGTTGATCCAATTATTGTATTTTTAACAAGAATAGTTTAAAGGCTGTTCTTAGATTTTACTCGTAACAAATTATCATCAAACAATTTTCATTTTAATAAAGCCAAAACTATATAACCACGTTAACTAACCTACTCAATAATAGTAGCAAATACTGCATATAAAAATAAAATATTATCAGCAAACAAAAAAATGGTAAACCTTAAATGGTTGTTCCAACGCTAGATGTTCTTTGTGTCAGTTATTAGAATGTTTGTAAAGAATCTCGCGATGTAGTAAAAATCACTAGTGCATGAGTTGTCTACAATAATCTAAATATTGACTACAATCTCATTTAAAACAAAACAGATTTAATCCAGTTGAATGATTAACGACATCTAAGACGCATTTATAATTTTTTTATATAAATGTTTCGTTCATCGTTGAATTATTTCGCAATTTCTTAGATATTCACTAATCGATTGATGAAAGCAAAAAAGATGGTTATGCACGCACGCACGTAATGGACCGGATCCAAGCTAAACGGGTGCACGCCAAATGATTTATAGATAGCGATTAGTTTACGTAAATTTATAATTGTTCTAAGAAGCAATATTACGAATTGTTTGCTTTAAGTTTTTCGTTGTACTATCCAACCAAGTATCAAATAAGCTTACGTCTTACGTGATAGTTAACGATTGCTATGTCATTCCAGTCTAAAATTGCTTGAGCCCGCGACTATAGCCGAGCTTTTAAAAATCATATCGCTTTGACCTTTCAGCACAAGGGATAAAGATTACTGGTTCTCTTCTCACTGCAGAACGCATTCCTTAAGGAGCTATTCTGAGCCTATTCTGCTTAACACAGCACAATGATTTGGACTGGGTTTTCTAAAGTGTGTTTAGCTGAATCATCCGCTTGCTTTTTGCAGTGTGGAGATATTTTACTGCCAGGCTAAAGCCCACTGTAACTTAGCTGTCTTAAAAAGTAGTAGACAAGTCAACAAAAGCTGTAGCCTATTACCAATTCCTGCAGTTGCCAGACACTGCAGTCATTTCTTTAACTTCAAATATTATGTCTATTGAATTAAAATTTACACAGATTTTATTTCATGTTTAACTCTCATTCTCTACCGTTTTATGTAAAACATAATTCACAGCAAGGAAGTTTAGAACGTTTAAATTGAACACGCGACAGAAGCTCTGAAAAAGTGTTTACGTGAAAATAATATGCAAATTTAACGTGACCGGGAAATAGTCGTATTATGCATTTTGTTATATAATATTATCATGCTTTACTTTAATTGCTATGTAAATTGTTTTTATTATTTAAATTATGTAAGCGTTAGTTTACAAAACGTTCGCTATTTAATTAATCAATTCCGCATTACACCCAATGCACCAAATTAGAAAATTTAATGAAGAGTGGTAGCGAACTGGACCAATTTAATATGTAGTTAATTATCATGATCGCATTTTGGTGAGTTGGGAAAATGGTGGCCTATTCATTTCTAAACGCAATCCTAACTAATATCATAAATGCGAATGTAGGTTTGTTACACTTTCACGCCTTAACTACTCGACCGATCATCATGAAATTTCGCATACACCATGTTAGGGTTATAGAAAAGGACACAGGGTATCCTTGATCCAGAAAAAGGTACTCTGGCCAAAAGATTTATTGACAAAATCTAGTGGTGGCAATTGTGGCAATATTCTCAAATGTAAATTATTTAATGGACAAAAATAATTCTCGCCTGTATATCCCTAAAGGATATGCACAGGTGTATTAAACATATTTCACTATTTATGAACTAGGTCACATAAAACAGAGGGCAAGCCTGTTGCCATCTCCCAGGTACATTTCTAGTCTCCATATTACTATAGCTTTTCAGCCATACAAATACTTGAAGCTTACATTAAAACCTAAATTACCTAACTCAAAACCTCGTTAGCTCGCTGCTAATTAATATTGGAATTGACTCCGCGTAGTGCAGCCTGCATATGCTACACAATAGAAGCCTCTATAATAACGTTGTCGGAAATTTTTATTACGTTATAACCAGGTCATTGGATATGTCCTAATTTACAGCCAGTAGGGCCTACCATGAACATGTCTATCCTAAACATTCTGGGCAAAGGTAATATTATGATTAGTGAAGTTACTTCGGATATCTTCATATTATTGTAATATTATTTAATTGTGCTGCCCTCTTTCTGGTAGGGTTCAGGATGATCGTAACGTTATTTCACGTTTCACGGGGCGATGAGCGTCCGAAACACTACTTGATTTATACAGTGGCATAACTTACTATATTTATCTGTTAAAAGATTCCCAATTTGAAATGTCAAGATAAGTCAACAAATTTAGACGAACAACAACAAACAATTTACAAAAGGATGAACATTTCGTCGACAGTTATATAAATACAATGGTACAAATAAACCGTTTCCTAAGTGCAAGAATAATCTTATAGCAAAACCGGTGGAAGAGCAGGTACACTGTGACTGCATTTTGCCCAGTATCAGGCTCAGGAACTACTATGCCTACAATTCCCTTTTTTCATCAATTTTATTCCTGTTCTTTAATACTAACGAGTGATACCCCTAGTATTACAAAGGATCATAGGCTAGGTAACCACTTACCATCAGTCAAACCGCACGCTTGTTTGCCACCTTTGTAATATAAAATAATCAGTAATTTAATATTTAAAATTGTCATTCCATACAAATGCATTTTTCATCCCTAAAATCTGGCTAAATATTTGACTTTAAACGTCGACAATATATAAGTGACCTTAACTTTTTAATTCTACGCAGAAGACAATTTAGCAGCCATGGAGATAATTTAGTACTATTATTATAATTATATATCACGCCGCAAAAGGCACTTTAGGGCCACATCCAGTAAGAGCCTGTTATATAATGTCCGTAATACCACTTCCATTATTCTCTTAGCTCCATTTTAATGTTGCGTGAGATGCGACAAAAGTACCTACTTACATTTATGTAAATTAATATTGCCAAGTACTAATTGTTTTAATATATTGTGTAAGCCTCGTTGAGCCTACTTCCTGCTTAATCTGTGAGTGTTTTGAATCTCATAACATTAAAAATGTTATTTGGTGCCTAAAGGTAAACGCAAGCGGGAGGATTAGCCCTTTGGATAGTTAGGTAAGAGTAAGACTTGCTATTGAGAGACCAAACCCCACTCAAAACACCACTGACGTGATCCCGCTCCAAGCACAAGTTCTTAGATTTCGAAGCATTAACAACAATGAAGTGATTTTTAACCGAATTTGCCAGTAATCATTTATAGTTTATGGGCTTTGCGTGTGTAATAAGAGGTAGAGCACAGCAGGATCTACCCGGGCATTCGACAAAACTGAAGCAGCATGGCCTAAAATCCCTTTCCGAAAGTCGCGGTCAGTATAGCGTTGTGAAGTATTGTCAAATGAGACGCTGTTTTATCTACAGGGGACATTATGCCCTAAACCGACGGTAAAGTTACTGCTTTTCTGAAATGATTATCGCAGATGTTGCAAAAGTCCATTGGCTACTTCCAGACTTAATTGCAACCTTAGCAGAATAAAATAAATGTTTTACCGGTGGTTACGTGGCTAAATCTGTCACTAGCTGACAATATTTTAATAGAAACAAAAAGAAACAGTTTCCGCATGATAACCAGTACAGAAAAGCTCAAATTTATATTACGTCATCGCTAATATTAGGTTGGAATCCATCGCACGAGTTGCAACAAGTTAACCTCACATATTCAGTTGACTGGTTGCAATTACCCTAGTTCCAACTACCTTCCGCTTATTTGCCTTGTCGTCGGTTATTGCATGCCTCCCTGGGGATGCGGTACAGAGAGCATGGAACTGTACATGAGATTTGTACTGCTGTGACTGTCATATTGACGCTTGATGATTGGGACTCATAATAAACGTAGTTTTAGAGAGTATCATGTTATTGATTGCACGGTTGACGTAACGGTCTAATTGGGTGGTCATGTAGCCATTGTAACGTGTATGTTGTGTGTTAAATTCTTTCTCGGATAATAAATAATGTTTATACATATTATCTAGGTTTTCTTTTTCTTCTAAACCCTAACTAATATTATAAATGCAAATGTAAGTTTGTTTATTTGTTTGTTAAGCTTTCACGCCTTAACTACTCGACCGATTATCCTGAAATTTTACATACACGTTGTCAGGGGAACAGAAAACGACATAGGGTACCTTTCACCAGAAAAACGTATTGTTACTATCCCAACCTAACCTAAATTTACGCAAGCAAATCTGCGGGCTAAATCTAGTATAAATATAAACTATTGTTAATTAATTATTGAATTAATATAATATTAACAATATACATACATAAAAAAAATCTTCTTATATATTTATGATCTCACCTATCTGGAAGGTTCCTTTGATCGGCAAATTCATATTAATGTATCATAATTTATACGTTTGTATAATCATTTATACATAACCAGAGAGTTGTTAAAATAATAACAGACGGATCTCTGACGTCCGAAGTTTCCTTATTTATATATACAGACTCACAATATCCTGTTTTTATTCACTGGGTGTGCGTGCGAGATAAGTTAATCTAGCTAATACTTCGGGATCCAACGTTAATCAGTGATTATTGTCACAAGTCTCAAGTCGAAGTTTATGCCTCCTGAATAATATATAAGGTGTCTGTCTTAATAAGGGACTGACAGACTTGACAACTCATTTGACGTCGTAGCGATTTTGAGCTTTCAAAAGTTTCTTGACATAAGCGTTGCGTTGAAAGTTTCTTGTTGTGTTTGTTTACACTCATGCTAAAATTTTAGGCAAGATTTTGAAGTAATATGTAAAACGGTTGAACGCACATTTGTTGTTCAGGTTTGCTGAACGCTTTAGTGCCTGATTGCGTCCCTGTGGAACGCCATACTTGTGATTCGGTTCTAAACTAATCTAGTCAGTTCAAATCATTTTATATAATTATTATAATTACTATATATAAGGAAATTTTAATAAAAAGCTCAAAGTTAAATAGTCTGATATTTTGAGAGAATATTTATTTAGTGTTAGGCGCTTCTATGATAACATTACATTCGATAAACTATGCTTAATAGATTATCTTGTTGTTCACATTATATTTATGAATGGGTTACAAAATCTGTTAAACCTTTTTTATTAGTTTCGAAATAACTTGGTTAATAATTGAAAAAACAAAAGTGTAGTCAAAATATAGATAATTTTCTATACCAAATTGTTAGGCAAAGTTGCTGCAGACACAAGTTTAAGTTTAATCAAATGAACATTATTACACATGCATCTTTTTTCTTGAAGCTAAGGTAGAGAAAATATCGGCTAGTTGCTTTTAACCCATATTATTTCTTCATTTAAATTTCATCACATCTTTCACTCTTTGGGAATATAAATACACTAGCTTTAAATCCTGAATAACATTAATTTACCAAAATTTACTGTATTAACTTTGATGCTTGAAGTATTTTGTTCTATAGAAATAAAGTTTAATTAACTTCATTGAACGCTCCTTCAAAGCCCAAATAGTAAGGTTGTCACCAACCAAATTTTCAACAAACTATTCAAAAGTAATATCATTCATAGTCTGAATTCATACCTGAAATTCAATAAAAATAACCATTCAGTTCCAGTCAGGCCCTACAGCAGAAATTTCTATTTCCATCTCTTTAAAGTTTTCTATGTCGTTAAGCTCGCCTTGAATAGCCCTCAGGCCTTCAATCTCGAATCTCGTTAGACATTTTGGTCCTTTAGTTTTTTTTTTACTTCAGAAGAGACTGTTATAATATTTTATTTCTCAAGTATTCTGTTGAATTTATTAGGTAATTTGGTTCTCATTGAAGTCCAGTTGATACCTACTATTTTCTTCTTCCAGTATAATGAGTATTTATTTTGTTTATTAAATTATTTATCTTTTGACTTATTCACTGTAGTCTTCTCATGAATAACGTTTCCAGGTTGTTTAAAAAGAACATATTATATGCTAACACAGCGATTCTGTTTTTGGAAAGTTTGTAATGCACTGCTGATATCGCTAATGCTGATATTTTCGTCCATAGTAAGTTTACGGCATGACGTTCAATCAAATACTTACATAAGCACGAAATACAATAACTATTATAAGAACAATAACACAGAACCAAAACATTAATCATCGTCTAATAATTACGAACTAGCAAACAACAGGCGGATCCATCATCGAGATAGGTTTAATTAAAACGGATTGTACCGCAGAACTACAAACGTTATTGTATTGTTTCTAGGCTTAACTGTGTGTTGGACATTGTGTTGTTGGTCTACGTTCTAATAATTATATTTCTAGTTGAAGTAATTTTACTTGTTTCATTTTGTTCTGTTTCTATATTTTCTTTTGCCTTTATTTTGATTTTTCTGTTATTGAATTGTACGTCATAATGATTATTGCGATTTCGAGGTTTTGTGTTTATAAGTACAGAATATTTTCAATGCTGTTCTTATTGTTAAGTTTACGGATGGGGTAAAATTGTAAGTTAGAAACGGCTAAGAATTGTTCAATCACTTGACTAGTTATTTCTCATCTTCATCTTACGGCTGATACACTTTAAACATAGTAGGATAAGATACACCACACATTATCGGTTACCCCGTGCGATTAGCAATTACAATTAATCTTACACTTGAAATACTTTTAATGTTTTCAGTCTTAAATAAATAGACTTTATACGGTTACTTTAAATAAATCCTCTCAATAAATATAACCGCAAGTCAAGCAAACAAATCAAATTTCACCAGATTATCATTTTAAGAGAACACAATCATTAGATACATTACTTCAAAGAATTATATTTACGATGTTGAGAGCAAAATTCTGTAGAAAAACATAAACTTAGTCCAAAAACAGAACTTGTCTCGGCTCATCGCATGAATAAAAGATAAAAAACTCCGTAACGTCGAAGAAACGACGCAATTCGTTGAATAATTAAAGAGAGAAAAAGGACAGCGAAGAGAAAAATTGGGACCTTAAGTAATATCAATATTGGAGGACCTTGACGTAGTTTCCTATGTGTTAGCTACTTCTTACGCTATATAACACTAGCCTTAGCCTCGGGTATCACTTGGGCATAAACAAATTAGCGGCATATAGCATAATAGTGAAATTAAGTAACATCTCCTTTAACAAAGAAGCATAATACTAATACATTTCTCGGTAAACCTTACCTATTTTTAGATTAAAGATTATATTTTACTATGCGTCATTTATTTTCATAAATCTTATCACATCCAAACATCAGAAATATTAATACTAATCTTAATTTGTTGAATATCAGATTGAGAATCACAGCGGTTTATAAGATATACCACCTGACCAATGAAGTAAAGCAGATTATATTAAATATGACTTTGAATAAAACTTTGATGATGAAAATGACTTAAATTATCAGCTTACACTGAAAGTTGCGGTTCCGACCGCGTTGATGTCAAAGCTTGGTAACACACGATTTAGTAGCTTAAGAAAATAATTCGAATTTGTTCTTATATTTTTGAAACCTAAGAGCAAAAATAACAAATTTTTTTGAGAACAATTGTATTATATAAAGTATAATCCATTTTCAACGGGCAGGAACTTTGTCACAGTGAATAACAAATTTCATCTCTAGGTCGAAATAGAGACGGCAAAAGCATTGCAATAAAATATTCACAGCTTGTCTAACCTTAGTTATAGTTATGACTGTCATAAAGCGAATCTGCTGTCACTACTACAAAAACAATATATATTTTATCACGGCTTTAGTGTATTTTCAATTACGTTGAAAAGTGTCCATTAGACGTCTTGCCCCTATTAGGTAAAACCTTTAACATAGACTAGATAACATAACACAACTATGTAATGACATAGCTGTGCCTATCTCATCGAAACTATACATCGAGACTATACAGCTGTAAGAATACGTTCATTAGTTTTAGTTGTGGTGTGTTGTGCTGTAAGTATATATTCTTTTGCAGGCTTCACATAGTTAATTTCTTTAAAATCCGGTTTTTATTCTTATCGCGTCATGTTAGCAACGCACAATCGATACCTTTGATATGGCCACGAGCTGTATGCTTTTTTTCGTTCTTGGAAGTACAAATAACCTATCTAACTCTTCAACTATATTTTTATAGGCTTAATACTATTTAATATCAGTCCATTATACTTTATACTTGTTTCTATTAAAATAGAATCATCAAATTTGTTTGACCGTATTGTATACAACAACTCATTAAGAATTGCAACGAAGCTGAAATTCCTTCAATCTTCTAAGACGATTTAAACCGAGTAGAAAAAAGACAGATTACTTTTTTATCTTCCTTGATTTCGTTAAGCTGCTTATTATTTTAACGTTCTTCGTCTTTTTGCCAGTTTTGTACAACATTAAATTCTTTATATTTATCTTAAGCTTTGTTTGTATTATGAAAAGGCTGTAAGAAAATTTTATAAGGCTGTAAGATTTTTTTAATTCTTGTTTTTCGAATAATAAGGTAGTGACTGTAGATTTACGTTTGCTACGATCCTGACATATCTCCCTAGCTTCAGTTAGTATCATCACATTCATGATGCATGCATCAGCTCTTGAATTTAGATTAGGTATTTTAAACCTAAAGATTATGCGAAACATTTCTGGTTTGTTCAGAGATAATACGCAGACAGCTGTAACAACGTTTATGATAAAAAAATGTTAGTCATAAGTCACTACTTATGATTAACATTTTTTTCATAAACGTCATCATATTTTTCACTAAAAATCGGCAATATTATGCTTGCATCCTAACTGTATCATTGGCAAATCACAGTGCAATTAAATATATAGTGCCCTCTACGCTAGCCTCGTACATTGTAGTGAACTTTAGAACATGCAACCATTAGATATTCTCCTTCACATTTCGTTAAAGCCGCATTTAATCATGAAATACGAATCTTGAGGTTCGTATTTCATAATTAAGTTACAGGTTTATGCAGTGAGATCAAACTCAATCATTTCCTCAACGCGCGTCAAATCATAACATTTACATACAAATTTAAAGTTAAAAAGAATATTGGAAAGAAAGTTATAGCGTTTACTTGCGAATTAAAAGCTAACAAGAATAGCAATAGCAACTTCTGGAAGAATTTTATCTTTTTAAAAAACGGACGTGTATACATAACCTCGGAAGCATTTAACCTACTCTGCAATATAGAAGCCTCTATATTTAAAAGCATATTAAAATCTACAGCGCAGCGTTACTATATTCCCTTTTATATACAACGTGCATCAGCAGGATGCATAATTTCCTTTATTACTTCCACCCCGGGGAGGCTGACGGACTCCGAGTGCAGCGACTCGACAGATATTTAATTTAAAATTTCTTGTGCTGCACACGTTTTAAATTATATTTGCAATGGTAGCTCATGTTATATGGAGATTATTCTGTTCGCGAGTTTGATTAACAATACGACTGAATTAATGTATGTGCAAGTTTTGAATGAAGACTGCTTTTTGGATGAGAGTAATGATAATTTAATTACAGGAGATGTTAGCTATTATTCTCTTTGTACGATGGAGGTAGAGAATAGGTTTACGGTTAGTTAGAGAAGATAGATAATAATAGTATTTTGAGCTTAAAAGAAATGCAGGTAGGTTGCAAGGGTTGAAAAAATACATAAAACTGGCCTATCTATACTAATATTATAAAGCTGAAGAGTTTGTTTGTTAGTTTGTTTGTTTGTTTGAACACGCTAATCTCAGGAATTTATGGTTCGATTTGAAAAATTCTTTTAGTGTTCGATAGCCTATTTATCGCTATCGCATCACGCTACAACCTACGGGGGCGGCGCAGTAACGATAAACGCGGGTGAAACCGCGGGAACATCTAGTCTATACTATTATTATAAAGCTGATGAGTTTGTTTGTTTGGTTAAACGCGCTAATCTCAGGAACTACTGTTTTGTATTGAAAAATTATATTAGTGTTGGATAGTCCATTTATCGAGGAAGGCTGTAGGCTATATAACATCACGCTACGACCAATAGCAGCGGAGCATTATTAAAAAATGTTCCAAGAACGAGGTAATTCTCTTATGTGAAGCAGACGAAGTTGCGCGGGTCACCTAGTCTACTGATAGAATAGTGCTATGGGTGGCTAAAAATGTGTTCAAAACCTCACACAGATAGAACCGACTCTAAAATAGAAATGTTTTCATAGTCAAACTACTTTGGACTTCTAATGTGCCGTCATGCAAAAAATTGCCAGCTCAAATTTCCATGTGTCTTCGTCTGATAATAAAAATCCAAATACTTGTACATATACTTTAACTTTTAGTAAAGTCTCTCACCAATAACAATATGAATTCCTTAGTGCAAATTTTAATATGTGTAAATGTGTTTTTGTTGCAGGGCTGCTGTCATGGGACTCCGGAGAGCACCAGGTCGACCTGGAGAAGGAGCTAGCCACCCTCTCGGCGCAGGCACCCGAGGGGGAGGAAGCTCGATATGGTACGTACTTATAATTATAAGACACTAGGCTTAGCGCGGTTCCGCCCGCGTGGTACCTACATCAATAATTAGTAGGCTATATCCTTTCCTAGGTTTTAAACTATATCTGTACCAAATATAATCTAAATCAGTTGAGTGGTTTAGCCGTGAAAAGGTAACAGATAGACAGAGTTACTTTCGAATTTATAATATTATTAGTATGATATATTTGACATTTGACATATTGATGGAATTTTGGGAAAATGGATTTACTGAAGACAAATTCTGATCCGAAAATATCAAGAAATAGAGAGCTGAACTTTTATATAGACATATCGATATACTGAACTTGAAGCTGTTTGAATTACTTCCATTCCATTTCTTCAATTTCCTTTTCTGGTAAGTGCGGTTGTATTTTTGTTGTAGGCAATTAGTAGCAGAACGAATTCTGGGTGCCAAATAGACAGTGATTTACGCAGACTGTTACGTGGAACTTAGGTATATCTGGATAAATTTGGCTGTAACATATCTCTTCTCAAATCCTTATGATTAAAATTAAAGCAAACCTTATTAAAATTAAAGATAGATATTTCCAAAACAATACACAAATTGTAACACATCCTAAAACACAAAATGAAATCGGTGAATCGAATCAAAGTATACAATTTATTCATCCGAGAGGGTTATATCGAGTTAATAATAAACTTGAAACCACCGATCCCCTTTTATATATTGTAGAACTTACGAGATATTCTCTTGTCATAAAATAACAACGTATTATTGGAGATGAAAATAGTTCTTAATGAATTAAAGCAATAAACGTCATCGAGTTATTCAATTTACTTCACAGACGAGGAAAATTGAACAAATATAATGTACTTATTGCTTTAAGAGAAATTTAATTTACCATTTTCTTTATCCTTGTAACCTATACTCTCGCTAATATTATAAATGGTGAAATGTATTTGTTGGTTTGAAGTTTGTTCACGTACCAACAGATTGTCGTGATTTTTAACAGAATTTGCTCGACTTGAGCACCGTGCCTAAGCATAGCGAAAATATTCAAAGTCTATGGTGCCTAAGCATAGACTTAGAATGAACATAGCGAAAATATTCTAAGTCTATGTGCCTAAGAATTGCATGCAAGCATGAGCGCAAGTTTAATCCGATCTATATTTTAAAAGTGACTTCGAATATATGAGAAAGTCATCATCATCTAGGGAAAATTTCCTGTATTGAAGAAAAAACTACAGATACATAAAATCTTAAATCAAATTCTTTAACTATCTCGGATAAATTCCTGTCGGTATTTTCCGTACCACACGTGATTTTCAGATCGTAAATAAAATAGGATTATAGTTGAATGTCGGGGTATTCCGATAAATCCGTTCAAAGTTGCGAATTGAGAACACGTGTTGTAGGGAAAGTAGAAAAATGTCGCCACTGAGGTCACGTGTTACGAAAGCAACGGGAAATGTTCGTAAAATAAACTAAATATATATTTACTCGTATATAGATTTATATCTATGTATTTAGAAAGGGATAAGCTGATATGTATTAGAATCACATAACGAAATATATGTAAATATAAGTTGCCCTGGTGACATAGTGGCATAAGTTTCGATTACAAGATTACCAGAAAGAAAACAACAGAACTGCCTACACCTCTGAGAAACAGGCGTGAATTTATGTATGTAGGTACGAGGTTACCAGATTCAAATAATGCCCAAAACAGGCAAAGTGTTAATGATTCGTATGTTATCTTCTCAAGAGCAGCATGTACGATAATGTGATTGGTAGCAATAGACTCACCTATTTTTTCGTGAAGCCTAAAATCATACAAAGCGAAAAATAGATATAACACACCCTTGCTTTCTTCAGCACACGCCTGTATTACTTTAATAGTATAGATAGTATTATACAAGTTATTAAATCACGTGAAAGGTTTAGATCATTAGATCCCAAAGTGGTCCAGGTGGACCTCCAGGAGTCCACGGGAGACTCGACGGAGGTCTACGTTGGCGTGACAAAAAATTAAGGATTCACAATTCGTAAGCGCGGGTCCACGAAAATTTATTTGCTTTCGATAGTGAAGAACTAAAATGTTAGCTTGACTTCGCCGACTGTTCGACAAGCTCAGCGACTGTTACTTGTAATTGTAAAACTTGAATATTCCATGTTCAGTACCAGTGGTTTTTGGATTTTTTGGTAGAGAATTACTAAAAAATAAAATGGCCAGCCCGCTTACCGTGGTAGGTTCAGCCCGAGAATTTCTAAAAAAAAATGGTCTGCCCGTAGAGATTTCTTAGCTGCAAGGGGTCTACCGAAACCAGCAAAATTTTGAAAAGTGGTCTATGAGAAAAATAAGTCTGGGAACCTCTGCTTTAGATTGACACACAGTTTTTTTAACGTGGGGACTTTTTTTTACGCTTCTAATGCATACCCTCTCGCTACAAGGGGAGGCGAGAGGGTTATGTTGGGCGCTCGCGAGGCTTCGGACCTACCGACTAAAACCACCACGGTGTGCCACGTCGCTCCTTTGTACGGTGTGTGGGTCGCTGGAACTGAAACTACATCAGCGACCAGTTAGATTATGACCTAGATCAACACATAAGATACCTTTTAGTCTGGTACCTTAGCGTTGCCATACTATTCGCGCTTACAAAACCGTAGACATTGCTTACATAAAAGCTTTAGTCTATATATAAGTATTTCTATATTGAAAACATGTACATCCGACAGGTATGGATAGGTATAATTTGTCACGTGTATCGGTAATCAATTAGTCACGTGACACCCGCCATGACGCCTTGACGGATCGGTTTTGCCGACGTATCGATCATGTGGTGCAGTGTTAAATTATAAGTAATATAATATTGGGCTTAAGACTCTGCGTTGTAATATTATGATTTAGAATAATTTAAGAGTTAATTATGCCCGCAGCTTCGGTCGTGATGAGTACTTGTTTTCTGGATGAAATGTACCCTATGTCCTTTTTTGTACTATGAAGGATAAATACTAGTTTTTGCACTCAGTTTCGCTCGCGATAATGTAGATTTTGTTAATAAATTTCAACTATTTTTCCGGATGAAAGGTGCCCATTTCTGTACCCCTAACAACGTGTATGCGAAATTTCATGATGATCAGTCAATTAGTAAATTCGTGAAAGTGTAACAAACAAACTCACATTCTCATATATTTATTAGGTAGGATTAGGAGTTTCGTGCCCGAGTTTTAGTATTATTTGTATCTGTTATTTCAATGTCAGTAAAAGCTTTATGACACAATAATGATCACTTCACCTGGCCAGTCGATCTGTAAAAACTCTAATAAATATATAAGCCACGGTATAAGAGCAGCGATAGCTCAGTGGGGAGACCAACAGACTGCAATGCAGAGGGTCTCGGGTTCGAACCCACGTCGCGCACCTCTGATATTCGGAAGTTATATGACTTTTCGAAATTATGTGCGTATTGATTGACAATTATCGCCTGCTCCCCTCGGAAAGCACTTTAAGCCGTTGGTTGGGAGAGTTAGATCCCACTGGGTCGAAGTGTCGCCGGTCTGCACTGACTGGCCCCCACATAAGATAAGATAAGCCACGGTATTCTCGATTAAAACGCTATATTATAAAAATACTTTGTCTGACTTGGGTAACAAATCCGAGACCTAGAGATCGCGTCCAAACGTAAACATACATAAGTATACATATATGCTACAGAGCAATTTTATTTATTTTAAAATAATGAAAATGGTTTGAAACAAAATATTATTGTCCATTTTTACTTTGTAACGAAAACGATTGTACAATGTTAAAATAACAACAAAGTAACCGATCTTACCCACAAGTATTACAGAACAATGGATAAACATAAATCTTATTTACTGACATGCATTTTATTTCTTTTTGTAACGTTAACGTGACGTTTTTGTGTCAAGAGGTAAAACGTTTCGAAAATAGGTGACGATGCGTTTTTTTGTTATATTGTATTTTAGCGTTGCCATAAAATACCGGTACCTCAATAATTAGGAAATAACGATAACTAGCATTGTAACGGTAAAATCAAATAGTGTCAGATTAATTTATTTTCACCTGAATAATAATAGCTTATATACTGAAAAAAGTCGGGTAAATTGTAGTACACTGAATGCTGAAACGGGTGACCGGGTACTGTCATCTTAAATATTCAGCAGTGGACTGTGGAAGATCGATTGTAACAGGTAATGCTGCCAGTCATTTGGACACATCTAAACTACCCACGTATCATTTTTCCTTATGACTCTTTTCGTTATTTTTATGGATGTATTACTATGGCTGCATGGATGGCGTAGTACTTTAAGTGGTCGCTTCGCCACTGCCTTTGTGCCGAGTGTTGTGGGTTTAATCCCCACACTGGACAAGAATTTGATTGATCCACAAATGGTTGAGTCTGGGTGTTCTTTGTGTCCGTTTTTTGAACGTTTGCAAAGTTCCCCGCGACACAGAAATTATTTGAATTGCGAGAGCAGCCTTAAAAAAAATAAGAGCTATTATTTTTAATTAAATTTTTAATGTCAGGTTTACTTTGGCATTATTTTCTGTCAAAGTAGCAAACAACCATACAGTTTGCCAACAATAAACGAGGAGAAACGATCTACTCAAACATGACACAAAAGTAATTTTCCAGTTGAAAGTTGTTATTTTAACATTGTGTGAAGTTATAAGCCCTTTGCGACGGCCGTGGTCACGGGTCGCCGCGGGCTCTGAAGGGCTTAAATAAACGTAAATTAATAAGCAAACTCTAATTTCTTATTAATTTAATAACTTTTTTATATCAATTTTAATTTCTTGGCCAACGCTCAGAACTGATAGACAGTGTTTGGTTATTGACTAATTAAGACACATTAATTTATTATATATATTTGTAACAATAATAAGTAGCAAATGACAATAACGAAAATAATTTTAAAAATATTGTTAGTAACAATAATTAAATAAAAGTTTTAGTTGGAAGCAAAATACACTATCTGTACTGAGTGGAAACGATAAAGATTAGCTCACACTTACTTATTATACACTAGGAAACAAAGCTACAAAATATTATTTACCAAGTAGTAGTTTAGAAAAGTACCAACACAAAACAAAGGAAAGCAACAAATTCTCAAATATTATACAACCCTATAAAAGAAAAGAAAACTCCATTACGTTCAGCCTTGGGAAAATCTCGTATTTCAATAACCAATGAAAAAAAAGAAACGTTTATTTGAACAAAATATTATGTAGACACGAACTCTTTGGATTAGATCGTAATCTGGAGGGTCCCTCGTAAAATTCTCGTAAAGTTGAGATTTTAAACAAAACGAGAGATAACAGTTTACAGCTGAAAATATTAGTGAAAACTCGAGTTTTCGTAAAAGGATAAAGTTGGATAATGAAGAGAACGAGGCTCTGAGCGGTCGTAGGGTTGCCGAGTAACGGTTATGACCGTGTTTGTGCCATATGCATCATGTCAGAATGATAATGTGCTATGTTACTGAACCATACAGGCATAGACTCTCACGTGTTAAGAAGACGTGTAGTACACTGAATGTCTCTAAACCATAATTTAAGGCCTGCCTAATCTCTAAGCGTGCACTGAGTACGCTAGCTTCTAATTAGACATGACCCATTAGTCATCCTAACTAATATTATAATTGCGAATGTGGGTTTGCTTGTTTGTTACGCTTTCACGCCTTAACTACTCGACTAATCATCACGATATGTCGCATACACGTTGTCAGTCGTACAGAAAAGAACGTAGGTTACATTAATCCATAAAAAAAAATTACATAACCTACCACCTTTACGCGATCGAAGCCACGAGCACAATCTAGTATGCCATACAAATCGAGAGAGTTAGTGACAACAACACGGATATACAAATATTACATCTATATTATCGACAACCGTCAATTTTGAGCTGATAGGGCTAGCTGATGTGCTGATTGCATTAAAAACTTTTGGTCACTCGACACGAAAATTTCTTTGACTTTCGTATTCTAGAAGCAAGTTTATAGTGCTCTATCAGGCATATTTTCAGACTCCTAATTACTACCTACTAAGGATTTTCTACCCGAAACACTTATAAGATTTCACCTGATCCGTAAATCGGATACAGAAACCGATTGCCACAAGATCAGCGCTAAATTATTCCGTGGTATCTACCAGGCAATCTTTAGAAGCAGTAATCTGATTATGGATCTGCGAAATTCCCAGATTTATTGAACAATTTCCCTCTTAAATGAAGGTACGGTTAGTTTAAATTTGTTCTATAGGCAGGTAGGTATTTATTAAACAAATTGTTACCTGAAACCAATATCGTTACCAGAAACTATAATAATAAGTTTCAGTTGGCAATCAAACTAATTGGGATCTTATTCTAGTTTTGCCCTCATTATCTGTGCCCAATTATATAAACACCAAATAAATTTCAGCCGCTACTTGAGGTAGTTTGCAATACTAATTAATATTATTAAGGCGAACGTAAATTTGTTTGTTTCACTTTCACGCCTTCTTCTCGAGCAACCATCATAAAATTTCGCATACACGTTTTAGACATAAGATATTCAAGCAATCAAAAAAGCAAACAGAAAAAGTACTGTTCTGGAGAGATAAAAAAGTTCGGTAGATTGCTACGCTATGTATTCGTCACTGGGCTTTACTTATAGCTAGCAAAATTTAAGAGTGATAAACCTCTACTTAACCTTCTGGAGACATAGAACCATGAGTTTACTTTTTATATAGAATACTAGCTTTTGCGCGCGGCTCAGCCCGCGTGGTACCTACATCAATAAAAAGTAGCCTATGTCCTTCTCCAGGTTTTAAACTATATCTGTGCCAAATTTCATCTAAATTATTTGAGTGGTTTAGCCGTGAAAAGGTAACAGACAGATAGACAGAGTTACTTTCGAATTTATAATATTAGTAAGGATAAGGATTACTTCCCTCTACACGTTTTGGTTTATATTTCGAATAAAACGTTTCTAAGACGAACGAGATGTGTGTTATATAACCTAAAACATAAATGAAAGCAATGAAGCTGATGTCTCTTGCTAAATTGGATTTTTGCTTATAAACATATTAGTGGTAGTTGTTAACCTTCTAGAGTAAAAGCTAAAACATCCTTACATATTTCTTCTTCTTAGTCGTTCATTCTTAACAGAATGGTCGTGGTCATCATGTTGTCTAGGTGTCCCGAAGAGTCGTTGTCACACGCCTCACGGTGTTTTGCCATTTCTTCCGATTAGCGGCATGTCTTGTACACTCATTCAATGGACCGCCCACGCCTGACTTAACTTGGTCAGTCTATCTCATGGGTGATCTTCCGCGCGCTCTCCTGCCTTCTACCTTTCCTTGAATGACCAGACGCTCTATAGAGTCAGTATTGGCCTTTGACACGTGCCCAAAGAATCTTAGAATACGCGTCTGAACAGTTACTGATAGACGCTGCTTGATGCCGAGTTCTTTCAGTATGGAGATATTTGTTCGGAACTCCGTCCAAGATATCCCAAGCATCTTCCTCCAGCACTACATTTTAAGAGCAGCTTACAGAACATAAAATCACATCAAGTCGAAATAAAGATCTATTCTGTGATACCTACCTTTCGTATATAATAGTTTCCGTCACGGATTCGTCCAAGAAGAATCCTGTTCGCAATCTTCTTAAAGACATCCCGTTCTTGTTCCGATTTCCTAGCTGCGCTTAGATTACTCAGAGGCAAAGCATCCCTCATGTTTTACTATTCTAAAGTCTATGTTTTAAACATTGAATATCTAGTTGATTTTTTTGTATTTATGGTGGTATTCTTCGCGTTAATGATTATGGATTAGGTTATCCTTAGCTATTGACCACATGGAGACTGTGGTGATGGAATTGTGAAGGTGTGGTAGTTTGAGAGGTGTGCCCAGGTTGTCAAAAGCGGAAATCTATACTAATATTATAAAGCTGAAGAGTTTGTTTGTTTGAACGCGCTAATCTCAGGTACTACTGGTTTGATTTGAAAAATTATTTTAGTGTTGGATAGCCTATTTATCGAGGAAGGCTATAGGCTATATAACATCACGCTACGACCCACGGGGGCGGCGCAGTAACGATAAACGCGGGTGAAACCGCGGGAACATCTAGTCTGTAATAAAAACCAATTATCGTGTTCAACTTTCATATGTTAACATTTTTGCTTAGTGCACTTCTTCTCTATATTATAAAGTTTAACTTTGCCTAATCTCATACTCCTTAGTGCGCAGAATAAGCTTCAAAAGCGGTACAAGGTTTTCTTATTACGTGTTAATATATAGATTACTAGATTTTGCTCGCGGTTTAGCTTGCATAAATGTAGGTTACGTTAGTAAGAGTCCTTTTTTTCTACATGAAAGGTATCCTGTGTTCTTTTCTGCTCCTCTGACAACGTGTATGCTAAATTTCATAATGGTCAGTCGAGAAGTTAAGGCGTCTAAGCGTAACAAACGAACAAACTCACTTTGGCATTTATAATATAAAATAAAAAAGAAAACTTTATTAGAGGAGTATTTAACTATGTGCATATAACCACAATTCTTTAAAACTAACTTATACCTAAAATATTATAAAACATAAAGAAAAATAAAACTAGAACCCTCTAATAGGCGTCATAAAATTCCAAAAATAAAAATAATATTAAAATAAATCAGTTTGTCAGCCAAAATACAGGCTCTTGCCTAGTTTGGTAAACAGTCTCAGTACTTTTTAACGAAATACATACTGTATAGTTAGTGTTTAATAACCATGTACCCACAGTGAATGTATTCTCTTTTGTGTCAAATATTTTTGTTTTATTTTTTTACTTCTATTCTTTTTATTTTTTTATTAAATTTTAATTTATAATATTAATTAGGAGTTACGATTATATAATATAAAGACATGAGTTTTCCTAGATAACACGTTGTGTCAAGTGACATACATTGACACATTTTCACCTCAGTGTTGAGACAAGCGAAGCCTTTACTCATCACGTAACCGTAATCAGGGATAACACGTAAGCTATAAGCTCAACGTGTCAACAAAAGACCTATTTGGGCAACCACATAAAATCGCCTATACTAACATAGCCAGTTTATATTCCGCAAATATAGGTCGTGCAAAATGAGCGCAAGTTTGGCGTGAACCGTTATCAACAGTTTCTGGCTGACTGACTTATTCGATCGAAGAGCTACCAAAGAGTTTGTTAGATTTATGTGTTTATTTTTTTTGTGGCCTGTATTAAGGCGCGGGTGATGAAATATGAAGAAAAGAAATGAGTTAAAACTTCGGAGTTCAATATCAAGTTAGTAATGACTTATTTGCTGAATAGTCCTTAGGTGGTACAGTTAGGTATATCAGTGATAATCCGACTGTTTATTGAGTAGTTTGAAGATCAGCAAATTGATATCAGTTACAAAAGTGCATCATAGTCACAAGCCGCTATAAGACAGATCTGACGCAATAGATGTCTCATTCAAAGTTCTAGAATTCGCACAGCTACTGTGATTCACATTATACTGAGTAGTGTGTAATATGTGTAGGTACGCACGTCTGACGAACACGTCAGAAATTTTCAGCCGGGATCGAATTGGATTGGCCATAAAATCTCGTTAAATATATTTATAATACATACTCAAATGTCGCTAGCTATTATTAATCTCACGTAACAGAGAGCAAACCAGCTAGGCAGGCTTTCAATCGGCCTCATTCTCAGACTTCATGCTGCTACTGATAAACTAACATGGACCCAACTTAATAATCGACTTTGGAACCTCATAATCGATGGTAAAAATAATCATAAACTTGTCTCGAAAGCTGTTCTAAATCGAAATCTGCTAAGAAATTCTTCTTTAAAAGAATATGATTGATAACTTCATATTTAATCCAATCCGGGCACCAAACCGGGATTTATTGAACGGTACAGCATTGACGGCAGGATAAGTTTAGCCTATCCTACCGCCACGACCCGTTTAAAAATCCATTAACTCAATTTGCCCGTAAATTTAATGCGTTGAGGATTACGAGTTTCATTTCAATTATAATAATAGAAATAACCGACGTATCGGGTAACACCGAGGTTTATATATAATCCGATCAAATTAAAATGGCGACCGAATATGTCGGGGTTTACGGTCCGATGTGGTAGGAGAGAATCTGTCGAAGGTTTTTGGTAAATAGGTTAATATATACGGTCTTGTTTATATTACAAAATGTATTAATCCTGTACATGTATTTGAAGAAGTTTTCGATTGCGACTCTTGACGCTTTTATTAAAAGTACTAGCTCTCTCTACCCGCTCCAAAACGGTAGTTTATTCTGAATGAAAGGTACCATGTGACCCTTTCTGTACCCTTGACGACATGTATGCGTAATTTCACGAAGATCGGTATCTATAAATTAATACGTGAAGCAAAAACTTTGTACCCCTTTGTCGGAAAATTGCGCGGACAGAGGAGTATAAAATTTGGCACAGTTAAAGTTTATATGGAGAAGGGACGACGAATCCTAATATTTATATAAAATATGCATTAGAAATACATTAAATTAATGAAAAAACGCTACACGCACACAACTATGCATTTGACACACGCAATCGAAGCGCGTAACTATCGTTACAAATATATCAATATATAATGACATATATCAGCAATATCTTACAGGCAAACTTTGGTCGAATTTCGAACACTAGGCGACCGCTAATAGTAATTAAGACGTGAAATCTTAACGAACAAACAAACTTACATTCGCATTTATTACATTACTTAGGATACCGCACCTGATATGTCACCATCAGGGGTGATACCCAAAAAAGTAAGAAGAGGTGTTATACACAAAATTTGCTAGATAGGCTATTAAATCCCATCAGTTAGTAGACTATAGGCGTTTATGTTAGAGTTGCCAACAGTCCTGTTTTCCCAGGACAATTCCTAGTTTTTGTGGTGTCCTGGGACGTCCTGAATAGTTTTTAAGCAGTGTCCTAGGTTTTTAAATTTTAAAAATCGCGCCCTTCTATTCCCGCATAAATTCACAGTGGAATTTCATTTCACATATTTTTACTACATACTAATTTAACTATTGCAACTCTATTACTGCGTCCTGTTTTTAAACTGAATTGTCCTGGTTTTTCCAACTTTAAACCCCGGTTTTTAAATTTGGGGTTGATAACCCTAGTTTATGCCGACCACAGTTCCAAACTTCGTGCAGCTCTTCTAAGAATTTATATTTATATGTATATACTAGTTTAATTTCAATAAATAACATTCGCGTAAACAGAAGACAATATTAAACTAAGAATTTCTTGAAAACACGTTTGTCCATATATTTGCGCTACAATGTTAAAAATACGCAAGTAAGGATTTACCTGATATTTTCTACCACTCCAAATGCTCACAGCGATGCCATTCAATCAATGCGAAAAGGTATTAAGTATTTGAGTTGCTTTTTTATATTTTTACCTTTCAGAATGATCTGTAAAATATTTTTTCCTGAATCGGATTTGTTCACTGTATTCCATGTTGGTATGTGACGAAACGAAAATTAAAACTGCGATTGAGGACACAACTTAAGTGTTGGATAATCCTATTGATGATATTCGAAGCATTTGAGGCTTTATAAATACGCTTTAGTGAAATTATTTAGAGCATAAATCTTTCTAGATTCCTTTTTTAAGTTGTATGCCGTGGCAAATAAGGCATATGACAAGCCTGATAATAAATGAATATTGTGACTTATCCAACTTAACCAGTCTGCCATCTGTATAACCCGAAAGTGAAGTGCATATTTACTCTCACATTTCGGTATTTATGTTTTTATATACCACGTAACGGCTTTTGGTTTGGGCATGTAGAAAGAATGGACGAAAAAAGACTGACTAAGAAAGTTTATAAGGCTAGTGTGAATGGAACAGTCGCAGGGGGAAGACCTAAGCGAACGTTTCTTGATCAGATCGGAGACGTTCTGGATGAAGGCCAGGTTAAGAGCACCTTAAACCGGCGAGCGTGTATGAGGAATGTTATGAAAGTGAATGAAGCCAGAGAAGTATGTCAGGATCGTAGCAAATGGAAATCCATAGTCTCTGGCTACCCCTCTGAGAAACAGGCGTGAATCTATGTATGTATGTACGTAATAAGCAAATCTATGATCGTCTCCTTACGCATTTCCAGACAACGTTGTACAAATTTCCCAATAGAAAAAGCCAATAAAAATTTACCCAAAACGAAAAGATAGGCAGAAATATATATGCCAAAGCACCAGCACAGGCCGACGATTATTCAAAACTATGCATATCGAAATATTGGTGTGTTAAAAAGACAATACACGCACTTTCGTACCGTGTGGGGATCGTTCCTACAATACTCGGCGCTCTGGCAGTCACGAAAAACTAAAAACTGCGCCGCCTTTCCAGCCTTAAATAAAACAGTAATTTTTAAATTCATAATTCACGAGAAGAACCACTTAGGACCTTTTTTAATTAGACTGCGCAAATTCTCAACGAAATTATTTGATACCAAACAATTAACATTAAAAAAATACAAAGGCCTTCAAATAACACCTATTAAATCTCTCAAGGATAGCTTTACACGCAAATATAGCCTGTTCCTAAACATAACAATGGCGCCACAAGGGTGTAAAAGAAAAATAAAACAATAAAGGCATAACAAAGAGTTTTGTACGTGCGAACAAAACCTCGAGAGGTGTTGACAATGATTTTTGCCTTTGAAGATATGACCTTTAACTTGTTATAAAAAGAAAGGCTAAATTAGGTGTTTCATCTTTGACATTTATCCATAATGATACTTTAAATATTAAAGTAGCTTTTCAAGTGAGTTTGAATCCCAAGTCTTATCAACGAAGAAATATTGAATTATTCTGTAAAGAAATTCTGAATATTAGCGCGGTATTAGGAAGTTGGTGATGTTGCAGACCGCGCCTCTGAGAGCACTTAAAGCCGTTGGTCTAGCGCAGAGGACTCCAGAAATTTTTTCTCATAGACCACTTTCAAAATTTAGCTGGTTCCGGTGGACCCCCTGTAGCTAAACAAGTTCATGCAAGTAAAAAAATTTATCAAATCTCTACGGGTTGACATTTTTTTTTAAATTCTCGGAGCGGAACCGCCGTAGTGCCGCTGGTCTTTTTTTTTAGTATTTGTCTACCATCGAAAAACCACTGGTACTGAATATGGAATTTGTCGAACAGTCGGTCAATTCAAGCCAGCATTTTAATTCTTCACTATCGAAAGCAAATAAATTTTCGTGGACCCCCGCTTACGAATTTTACACCCCCATTTTTTTGTCACGCCAACTTAGACCCCCGTCGAGTCTCCCATGGACCCCTGGGATCCACCCGGACCACTTTGGAAACTAATGGTCTAGCGCCTGATTCCTCTAAGGTTGTATCGGATTGCCGTCCCATCAAACTATGCGAGTGAGGGAATAGATAATGCACTTGTGTTTGTGCACACACTTGTAAGGCGGTTCGGTTATGGTGGGCAGTTGCCACCATAACCGAAATTGGGTTTGGAAGACCTTATAATTAAACAGATTTTTACGTAGGTACCTAAATTAGTTGAAAGGTTGTAAAAATCACTTTTTATCAGGCTAGTTGGCTTTGCCATCGTGACAAAACAAAAAAGCTTGCTAGGATCGATAGGAATCTAAGCTTTGGATAATTTAATCACGACATATTTTAAGCCTCAATGTTTTAGCATGGGATGATTTTTCGTCAATGGGATTATTGTAGTTCCTTGTTTGCCTTATAGCAAATGTTTGTCCCTGATCTGGGGCTACCCAGGTTCGATTTTCGGATCGAACAGAAGATTGTTGGGTAGGTAATTCTATAAAAAAAGCAGTAGAAGCACGCAGTCGAGAAATTTACCTGAATGACAGCGATAGTGGTACACTGCTTTTTACGTATGAAATTGTAGGAAGCAAAATGCTTTATGTGTAATAATTTTCTACCTTTCCCTGTGGGGATACATGGGCTGGAATTTATATATATGTGTGTATTAGATTTATAGATTGATATATTAAGAATGTGTATGTGTGTGAAGAATGATATCCCTGTCAACTTCTAACCGAAATTCCTTCGGGATCTAATACAAATGATGATTCGAAGCCAAAATAACGAATGTGAAAATACAATATTTATACAATTTTCCTTGTTGACTCCCGCGGGATTTCTTATGGGGCACGAGTTCAGCTGGCTTACGGTGTTATTGGCTCCCAAGGTAATAGAAATGTATAGAAAAACAAACATATTTACTGATTATATCTTTAGATTTAAGATTGCTTGGATAGCGAATAGGTTTTGGTAGTCGTCTCGCCATTGCCATATCATTAAACTTTTTTTTACACCACAAAACTGTGTGATCCGCAAATAGTTGTTCCAAGTCTGGGTGTTCTCTGTGTCCGTTGTTTGACTTCCCAATAACGACTGCCATAGATGTTCATGGCAGCCGGCACCGACGGCTTAACGTGCTCTCCGAGGCACGGAGCAGGCGATAATTGTCAATCAATACGCACATAATTTCGAAAACATATTTCAAGAAATTTGGCAAAAGATAGACCAGGTCCCAAATTAACACATAGAACACTTTGTATCCCATAGAGTTTACACGGGCAAAGCCGCTGCTAAAACTACTGTTTCCTATTTTTAATCTAAAACGACTACACACAAACAAACTAGCGAATACAGGGACCTTTCTGGTCCAACTAGCTGTCGAAACCGAATATTGCCCGTCAAATGCAAACACTCTACCGCATATTGAAATTTCACGTGCCGATATTTGAAGCACTATATTGTTTCTACATGCATGTTATTAAAAAGGGAGTTTGCAGAACCAGTAGTGTAAAACTTTCAAGCACACTAGCAACTTTATGTTAGATTTCGCCAACTATGTTTTAAATACCACTTAAATAGGGATTTAGCCTATTATCTTATGTTGGAGATATTGGTAGACTCTGTGCTGTTACATACTGAAAGAATGTCTTAATACGGACACTCAACATTCGTTTGCCAGAACCGGGCATTTAAATCCGGGACCTCATGCCCGACCGCAAACAAAAAACTAAACTAGTGCCATTTCATAAATTAAGTAATCATTTAGACACAAAATAATATTTTAATCTCACGAGGACCAATAACTCTATTGCCCTGACGAGAAACAGGCATGAGCCTATGTCTATGGATATGTTTGACAATGACCATTTCAAATAAAGTAGAAAGAAAACGATGAAGAAAATATTTGTTTGATAAGTATACAAAAATGTCAAGATGAAAAGTACTGTACAAACGCTACAAAAAAGTGTAATCGTAGAACGAAACAAAACAATCAAAAATTCTGATTGAGTAAACACAAATTCAATCTTAAATACACAACCGTAAAGTTGTTTGATAAACACAAACAACGGAAATAAAAACTGAAACGTTTTTAATTTTATTTTGAGTTTGAGTATCTGAATGTAGGTTTCTCGTATATAACTTGGCACAATAACACACTGGTTTTCTACTAGAGATGATCCGCTTGCCATATTCCTTATAACCCAAGTGTGTCAGTGTTAACTACACAGATGACTACAAATATGACACTTAGAAAACTGATGGCCGCTGCGCTCGGCACAGCAGGTTGTTTTACATACTCGTACATACCATTACGACATATTTCTTTAGTAAAAATAAGAAGCACGGTGCGTAGTATTCCATGACTTGTGATTTTAAACTATGATTTTTGTGTTATGAACAACTCTAAAAGAAAAGTTTCATCCATTTGTCCATCCAACAATTAGTATGTTATGCACTTATCAGTGTAGCAATTTCCACCTTTCTCGATTTATTGCCCAATCATTCAATTCTTTATATGTCTCTAAATCTACTTTTTCTTTCAGTTGATCCGTATACTTTCTTTTAGGACTTCATCTCTTTTTTCTTAACTCGTTTTTAAAGTCTATATTGGTAATGAAATCATGTAGGTGACCAATCATTTTCCCTCTTCTTTCTCTTCTTCCTTTACTTATTCCAGTATTGCTACGTCCAATAAAAAATATGTTTTCGTGCCGATACATGGTCGCCTGCCATATACATGTTATATTCCGTAATAGGATCAATCGCTGCATACACAAAAAACTGTGAACTGTTACCATATACACAACAGCTTCACGGTCAACGCTGACCTATTACCCATCATTACACGCTACCTTTGTGCACGCATCCCTCAATGCTAACACAATTACGTCTGCCCACCCGTTACAAAACAAAAAGCTTGAAATTTTAATAAAAAATGGGGCGCTTTTTGTCTGGCAACATCAATTAGTGCGGGGTGTCAAATATTCGAGAGCTTTTGACGTTTCGGGTAACAATAGCCCGCGTATTTATTGGGCTATCGATCGATTGCCGACTAATTGGAGGTAAAGTATTGTATAATAAATATCTTTTGTGTATTTTTTATTTTGTATGGCAATTACTGTAGTGGATGTGATACATTATATATGTATGTCAATGTTATTAGAAATTAGGACATTGATTTGTGAGCTTTATCTATACATCTACATTTATCTGTCTATACATATTAATGCGTTTATTTTTCTGTGCGAACGTGAGGTCTTAAACTCGATTCCCGTTTGAACAAAATGTTATTTGGAAAATTTTAGTAGTAACATATATCTATTGCGTGGGCGTAAACCACTACTGATGAAATATAGGTGAAATACACGCATTACAATAATAATAGTAAAATTAAGTTTAAAGTAATTAATTATAATATAGATCAGCATAAAGGTAGACAGTAATTACTACACTACTATAAGTAATCCAACACTTACATTAAGTGTTTAATTACATCATAAACACTTTATTCACCCCACACCCTAACACGAGATAAAGCCAAATAGGATTATATTAAGACGATCAAATAAACGACGTCGAATTGAACGTTACGCGATGAATAGAATCGGGTGAATGGAGTGTATGAGCGTGAATAGGGCATAACGGTGCCAGGTAGAATGGCGCATTGCGGAACGTTTCTGTCGCTACGGATTAAATACATTTTTGACGTTTTTTAGTTTCAAATTGGAATGTTACGTGATAGGTAGGGAATAAATGAAACTGTTTTAGTTTTGTTTAGAAATAAAAGGTAAGGTAAAAGTATATTACATTCACACTACGCCAAGAAGGTAGTAGAGTCTCGCTGATTTCAGCATGAATGGGCCGGCTCAACCGGGGAAGGACTACCCTCTCACAGAATATCAACGTGAAATAGCAGTGTTCCTACTGTTGTGTTTCGTTCAGTGAGTGAGAGTGCCGCAGGCCTAATCACACTTTTACCGCCTTCCCGCTTTTTCTCCTTCCCACTTTCTTTCTCTCTTCTTCCTTTCCAAAAGGGTCGATATCGCGCAAGTGATGACTCTGGTGTTGCAGACGTCCATAGGCTTCGCTGACCACTTACCATCAGATGGGCCGTATGCTTGTTTGCCGCCTTAGTTGTTTAAAAAAAATAAAACTCTAATTTAGGTATATTGCTGTCTATTAGGCACATTTGCAGACATTTAAAAAAGCCTACTTAATTACTTATGTTATTGTACTTTTAGAAATGTCTGTCCAACTATGAATACAGAATCTACAAATTAGTCGACTTCGGATAAATGCCAATGAATCATTTATTAATTTAGGTCACAAAGCAACGAATTTCAAACGTCACAGTTCATTAGTTAGAAAGTTTATTAAAGTTATTTAAATATTTATGTCAGACGATAGGTTTAAAAATATATTTGGACTATGAGAACATATCTGCAAGAAATTAAAGGACAGTCTTTTAAAATCGCTATTGTATAACCATTTTGTTTTGTACAACTCATGTTGCTTACGATTCAATCAATTTATTTCCATGAAATAGACACAAATGTTTTTCGAACACGTCCAAATTCAGTAAAAATATATTGGGAAAGAATTGAATACAGAAAAAAACCGGTACATGAGAAGATTACATGAGAAGAAGCAAGGAAGAAACCCTTGGCCATCTTTTAATAAACTGATTACAAATCCTAATCCTAGGATTAGGATTTACTTCTACGTAACTATCGTAACTAATATTATAAAGGCGAAAATGAGTTTATTTGTTTGTTACCTTTTCACGCCTAAACCACTGAACCGATCATCCTGAAATTTTGCATATATGTTGTCAGGTGTACAGAAACGGACATAGGCTACCTTTCATCCCGAAAAAAATTACTGTTCCCGAGGAAAACAACAATAACGTTCTTATGATAATAGATGGCGCCACGTGTCTTTCAAATCATTGAATTATATTATTACAAGCAGAGTACGACCCGAATTGATTGTCAAATTCTAAATTAACGCGAGCGATCCGCGGGCAAAAGCTAGTCATTAATAAAATAGCTTTTGCCCTCATTCGGGAATAGTACTTTTATCTGGGTGAAAGGTAGACTATGTCCTTTGTTAGGGGAACAATGAAATTTCATGATAATCGATCGAGTAGTTTAGGCGTGAATGCGTAACAATCAAACAAACTCATATTTGCATTTATAATATTAGTTAGAATATAAATGAATTTTGACTTTCACTATATGTATATAGATTGAGCTGGTGTCCGTGTTTAGTTTTATCAATATCTAATTACAAAAAAGTAAAGTTCATCTTTACAACCAGGAATCGTCATTGGCCACGTTTTTATACAGAAATATATTCTAAGCAATGGTATTTAACTTACTTATAAATAAGTATGTTCTAACCAAATGTATCTTTGTTGCAGGCGAACGCCTTATCCAGTTTGCTTCAGAGAACCTGGTGACGGAGATCCTGATCCACCCACAGATGAACACGCTGATGCAGTGCATGCGCAACTTGCTCAGCTCCTTTACGAGGCACAGGCACCTCGTACATGCCGGATATACTTTTGCCGGAAACGGCTCATGGATTATGCAAGTACGTATATAAAACACGCTATACGAAACTATACATATACAGCGTGTAACAGAAAGATGTGGTCACATCCCCTGTTCAATGGAAAACCGCGAAAAAAACAAATCCGTATATATTATTTTTACTTTTTACTGCAAGTATGGCGTAGTGGTTTAAGTAGTCGGCTCGCCGCTGCCACTGCGCCGAGTGTTGTGGGTTCGAATCCCATACGAAGCAAAACTTTGTGTGATCCACAAACGGTTATTCCGACTCTGGGCGGTATTCGTTGTTTAAATGATTGTAAACTTCCCCACGATACAAAAACAAGGGAAGAAAAAGGATATGAATGTACACAAATTTTACATAAGTAATTATTATTTAAACATCAAAACAAACGCGTTACATCACTATCGAAATTGCGCCTGGGCTTATTCGGGTTCATCAAGATTACTTGAGTCATCCGTTGGTATTGTTTAAGTGGCGACTAGAGTGTATGATATTGAAGTTAATAAAAAGAAAATAATAATAATAATATAATAATATTCTATCACATACACACAACACCATCTAGCCCAAACTAAGCAGAGCTTGTACTATGGGTACTAGACAATGGATAAACATACATATATACTTCTTTTTTTGTAAATAAATACATATTATACATAGAAATGCAAAATGCTCTATCTTAGAGAAAGTAATGTATACGGATTTATTTGTTGCATTTTCCATTATTGTACAGGGGCTGTATTATGTATTACTTTAATATGACCACACCTTTCTATTACACACTGCCTCCATGGCGCAGCGGTAGTGAATGCGACTGCTGTGCATGAGGTCTCGGGTTCGAATCCCGAGCCGGGCCAACAAAAAGATATTTCGTTTTTCTGTTTAGAAATCTCAATACGAGCCCGGTGTTAGGAAGTTGGCGGTGTTAGACACTCCCGTGCCTCGAAAAGCACGTAAAGCCGTTGGTCCTGCGCCTGATCTCTCCCCGGTCGTGTCGTATTACCGTCCCATCGGATCATGAGAGTTACGGAACAGAGAGTGCACTTGTGTTTGCACACACATTTGTGCACTAATATATCCTGCGTAGATGGCCAGTCTCTGTTAAGATTGGCCGCCGTGACCGAAATTGGGTCTGGAGGACATTATATTATTATTATTACACACTGTATACACATACACATCCCGTACGATACAACTATACATATATAATGGTATAATAATAATAATAATAATATTCTACCACATACACACAACACCATCTAGCCCAAACTAAGCAGAGCTTGTACTATGGATACTAGACAATGGATAAACATACATATATACTTTTTTTTTTTTGTAAATACATACATATTATACATAGAAACACCCAGACCAAGACAAACATCCATGTTCATGCACACAAATGTTTGACTTGTGCGGGAATTGAACCCGCGACCTCAGGCGTGGCAGTCGGTTACACTAACCACTACGCCATAGAGGCCGACACATACATTATGTATTGCACAGACGCAGTAATGGTTGACCTTCTATTGTGTGTTCGAGCCCCACACTGGACAAACACTTGCGTGACCAACAAACAGCTGTAAGGCTGTATGTTCTTTGTGTTCGTTACTACAATGTTTCTACTCCACAAAACAGAAATTATTCCACACATTTATGAGTAGTAGAGCCTCGCTGATTTCAGCATGAATGGGCCGGCTCGACCGGGGAAGGAATACCCTCTCACAGAATATCGACGTGAAATACCAGTATTCCCTTCAATCGTACAATCTTATGTTGTGGTCCTGCATTGAGTAAAGTTAATCCTTTCTCTCCTACGCTGGTAATACGGTGTCCCTTTTCGTGTAAGATCAGCAAAATACCCTTCTTATTGTAAGGCTCAATCGGCTACTGACCCTCAGACAGGCCGTACCCTTGTTTACCATCAGCTGTACACAAAACACACTACAGCTTATCCCTTCGAATAATTACAAGCCTGCAAGTGCTCACCCTTGACCTTAAGGTTCTGTAATTGCGTTATGGAGGTCAAACCGCAAATGCTACCAATTACAAGTTCGGCTTACCTGGGATCGTAGCCCGTACCTTAAGGGTCTTAATAAATCTTCAAACTTTTACGCTAACATAAAGCTCTTAAAAAATATCTCGCATGGTATATATAAAAAGATAATTATGTATTATGTACATATGGATAACAAGTAGCTATAGTCTAATAGTAGACCATTGGATTACCACGCAGATATCTGGTATTTCATCTCACAGCACGCACCTCTAACTTTTCAAAGCTATGTAGGAAATGATTGCTTATTAACGGTGACGGAAAACATCTTGAGGAAATCAGTATATCTGAGAATTCTCTACAATGTTCTCAAAGATATGTTAAGTCTCCTTACTTGCACAGCTAAAGTGGCAGAAGGCAAGCAAGGAAGGCAGGGCGAAGGGGCATGGGCTTTTTCTCAGAGTAGTCAGAAACGTTTTTACTGCTATGCATGGGCCCAGGAATAAAAAGTATATAATTAGGGTCATTGACTTACATATGTGGGTCGTTGGGTGGTCTATGTCCACCCTAAGCTGAATTCTAACATTCAGCTCAAATATCTAGGTTTGTATGTAGGCTAAAGCGTTTCTTTTGTCTAAATAATTAACTAAGTAAAGTGATTCAACCGAAAAACTTACCCAGGTTTCATCTGATTCCGTTTAGTAGAACCGGAAATATAGTACATAGTAGTAAATAAAATGGCGAGAACAGTTCACGCGAATAAAAAGCAGGCAAATGCTATTAACCGTCGTTAAGTTCGCAAGTGTTTACGTCATCCACAATCAACAGCGAAAGATCGAAACGGCGGCCATACTGCGACAAATTAAGGTTCATTATCAAGGGAATAGGGTGACGTAATAGAATCCGCTGTTCCTATTATGTCTGTCTGAATTAGAATGAGCTGAATTGGGGACGAAGTGTACTTGAAAAAGTTTACTTTGGTGAAAGTTGCTCTCTTGTTTCCTTGTAGATGCTTCTTAGTTCTGGAAGGGGTTAGCAGTGATGTACCACATTAAAATGTTGTTAGTTATGGTAAAATAGTTAACTATCGCTCGCTTTAACGACGAAGGGACACACTGTAAGGAAATCTGCATGTTTAAAAGTTATACATAATGTTCTCGAAGATATGTGAATTCTGCCGTACTGGGTAGTATGCCCACTGGTTGGCATGGGCTTCATCTCAGTAGATGAGGCCCATGCCAACTAGTGGGCCAGTTTAAGACAGGACTGATATTATTATATATTTATTATGAGAAATCACAACTAACAAAATTTTAGTGTGATATAAAAATCACATGTAAAATGGGCTAGTCTATTGTCTATCAGACTCATTGCCACACGCTGTGCTATTGCTGGGCATCTCCTAAATAAAAACACTTTGCACCGCTCGGGATTCAAATAAAGGAGCTCGTGATCCTTGACCCTAATGTACACGTAAGCTTATGCCACGGTAATAGCGAGGCAATCATGTTCACTTAATGTTACAATACCAATACTAGCAATAGTATCCGATACTGCATCGATAATCGATATATTAAAAGCTAACAAAGAAACTCAATCCGTTTGAAAACGATTTTACAAAAGCAAACAATCTCTTTCCGCTGTTCATCTTTGCGAACAATTTCAAAGAAATTCAATAACATTGGTATTTCAGAACTGAAGTTCGTTAATTGAATCAAGTTTTTGTTTATTTTTCGTGGTCCGCGATCTAATAAGCTAGAACGTTTGCAAACTGTCAAAAATTTGAAACATCTGAGTTGATGTTTAATTAAAAATAACAAAACGAAACTTTTCTGTTAAGGAATTCTCAGTTTTTCTGTTAAGCAGTCTGGAATCTGTAAGTAGTACTATACTCGACCCCATTAAATGGGACCTAAGATTTTACTGTCGAAAAGTTGACGTAAAGAACCTCTTAACTTCTTCGTGAATGGAAAGCTTAAGACTATATAAATGTATTAAACAACGAATACAAAATATACCAGATTTGAAATAACAATTTGTGGTTCACACATTTTTTATCCTTGGAATTGAAACTACTCAAGTGTCAACAAGACTCGTGCACTCCTAGTGAAACGATAGCCAATTAAATTACTGCCTCAGTCGAGCAGGCAGTTAGCATTATCAACAAAAAAAAGCAATGAGTAGTATTAGCTACGGCGAACTAATTTTTGACACGTTCTACGAAAAATATGACAACATTTAACTGTCCGTAGCTAAAATGACTCGTTGCTCGAATATAGTTAACGGGCCTAGGTTATTAGTCTAGAATTCTGCAAATGCAGGCAAATTTCTATAGAATTCAGTATGTCGAAGGACTTTTATAAAATTTGTATTTTTTAATTTATTGAGATACAGCAATAAGTTGCATACATATATTGTAAGTGGCAGACAATATTGTAGAACATAAATTATTATGTTGTAAATCTAATACATGCGCTCTGATACAATCTAAAATTGTGGATGCCTACGCTAGGACAACCTGTGTTGCAGTTCATCCACCACTTCGTAATGCACTTAATTTGTATGAGGAATCGATATGTAATAGTTGAAATAGGTTCCTTTTTTCTTTTAGGAATTGGGCCCTAATTGTCACATTTCAGGAACATGCGCTACATTGCAAATGAAAGCATAAATCATTTCTTGTTTAAACTTCATAAACGCGTTGTATCGACGTTTCCTCATCCGCTTGCTGTGACTGTCGTCGGAAATTGAAACTGCGAATGTAGAACAGAGAATTTAATGGAATTTCTTTCCAACGCTCTATTATTCATGTAGCTATGCTTTTTACTTAATAGAGGAAGCAAACTAATTCACGGTCTACCTGATAAGCCGTTACTATAGTATATTAAACGTATCACATGCGCATTTCCAACTCAAACAACTCTACTACCGACCTGATGGTAAGCCGATAGCATATAATATCCCGGATCGCTTGCGAATTGACAACTAAAAAACACAATTAAATATATGACGAAAGGAAAGGAATCCAAATTAGCACCCATAACAATTTTCCTACATTAATTATTATAACACCATAAGGCATGGCTACTAGAAAAGTCATAATTAGAATTATTTAAAAAATGTAAATCATTTCGCATGCCGCATTGTGACTAAATGGAAGAGCTAAATGTATTAGTTATACCACAACATCCTTAAATGTACTCCATTTTCTGTGAAATAAATATCATTTATCATTTATATTTTCTGAACCTGAAATTATATCCGCGGAAAAGTATTGAGATTAAGATTGGCTTTAAATTTTAGTTTAATTTTGGATAACTCTTGCAATTTTATTGATCAACCTTTTTATACGTAGTAGGTGGAAAAAATACACCTAAAAAATAAAACCTCAAGAACCTTCTAAAAACCAACACAAATCAAATTTGGATTGCCCATTCCAAATTCAAATTAATCATGCCCTTAAACAAATCATCACAAAATGGCCGCTGCGTCGAAAACCCAACGGCTAGTATATCGACGCCGGGTCAAACATTTTTAATTAAGCCGTGAGCTCAGCTAATGAAGCTAAAACGAACTGGGATGATTAAATAAAAGCTTTCAAATAAAAATGGCGCCATAATGCCATTGTTTGATTCTGAAAGGGTGTATTCTTTTAGAGCTATGAGAATGAATAGACTGAATGAATTACGATCTTTTTTAAAGTTACTTTCGAATGAAAAGTTATTCAATAACAGGGTATTTTATAATTTTATTCGGACATTTTTTGAGGAACCTGGATGTTACATGAACGATGATGATTATAACGTATGGATAATTATTTTAGCTATTTTGTGATTATATATCCAAGGCACTGACTGAACGCCTCCATATTATGAAATAATAAAAATATATTTTAGAAAGATATCGAACATTTTCGAGTGGTTCTTACGATATACCTTTAATTTTTTACTTTTATTTTATTTTAGCATTGTAGGAAAACTTACAGCTAGAAATACAATTCACGTAATAGAATAAGGTAATGGCCAATTAAAAGGTTTCCCTGATGAAATATATAACCGTGAATAAAAGTAGACATATTTTGATATCAGTCGTTTAGATCTATCTAGTCAAATATAAACGGCGGTTAAACAACTTTTTAAAAACTTTATTTTACAAGTTGATGTGCTCAGCATGAGCAGTACAATGAGAATGGCCATATTCTGAATACACATAGTTTATATAATCTTACTTGCTAAGGTGGGGGTATACATGGGACCACCTCTGACATGGTTACATGGCTATTGTCACCGGTGTCATCTTGTAACTACTGAATTAAGCCAAACTTAACGATGACCAAAACAATAACCATTAAACATGATATTGATATTTGTATACCTTCAGGCTACTGTTATGGTGCGAACGGTATGTTGGGACTGCATAACTATCTATATTTTTAATATAATATTCTATATTCTACGACATACAGACAACACCATCTAGCCCAAACTAAGCAGAGCTTGTAATATGGGTACTAGACTGTGGATAAACATACATATATACCTTTTTTTTTGTAAATACGTACAAATTATACATAGAAACACCCAGACCAATACAAACATCCATGTTCATGCACACAAATGTTTGACTTGTGCGGGAATCGAACCCGCGACCTCAGGCGTGGCAGTCGGTTACACTAACCACTACGCCATCGAGGCCGTCAAATAGAAATACGTCAATATAGAAATTCGGATTACAAATTACTAGTCCTCTTGTCAACTCTTGGGCTTAACAGCTAAGCTGCATGCTTCTGTGGAATGTAGGTATACATGAAACGCAAAACGTAGGAAATCCGCAATCACAAGTCAGACCTTAAGCAATTGCCTACCGTCGCTTTTAAGACGTATTCACTGACTCTACAAAACACTAGAATATTATTACTTTCTAATGCTAGATGCTGTTTATTTACGATCTATGAACTAAACCAAATATCCTTTGTTTCAGGACGGAACCTTTTCCTTGTCAGACTTCACAGACGCTTACCAAGAGAATGAAGTTCAGCGCGTGATCCGCGCATATGAGAACTCCATCTCCATTGATATTCACTGCTCGACTAGCGGTGGGGGCGAGTGGGCCAAGCTCCCTGATATGCCATTCGTCAAATACTGCAAGATTAGGGTCAACCCTACCGATATATTGGACTCTGGCTCTCAAGCCATCAAGGATTTTACTGGTAAGTTGTAGCATTATATTATGATTAATGTTTGAACTGCATAGAACTGCATAGATGGCGAAGAAGGCATGCGGTTGCCAGGCTGCTGCTGCCACGTGGAATTTGTGGGTTCGAATCCCATAAAAGATAATTATCTGTATGCTCCTAAAATAATTTTTCTGAGTCTGGATGACCTGGAAAAGGCAGGAGCGTTAACGCTCAAGAAAAACATCGTAAGGTGCATCGTAAGCATGTCTGAGAGCTCGCGATAATGCTCAAAAAGATATGTGAAGTCTGCAAACTTGCACTGGGATTGATGGATTATGATCTAACTTTTCTCATCCTGGGAAGAAGCACGTACCCAGCTGTGAAATAGTTCATCAAATAGTGCTGATATTATAGTTCTAAATATTTTTCAGTGTCATTTGTATCTAACATTCGAATCTATTGCCACGTTACGCATTTTCGCAAGCAGCATATGCTTCGTGGCCATGAAGCGGTATTAAAATATTACCAAACAGTTATTAAATGTAAGTGCTAAAACGTAATGAAATGAAATAAAAGCCTTTATATGTTACTTTATGTGGAAACTCAGAACAAATAACACAAATCCTCTCTTTACTGAAGGATCAAAAGTAATATTAAAAGCTATTCGACTATTTTGTTAATATATGTACATATGTATATCGGAACACTATTATATCAATAGAACAATATTGGAAGTCCAGGATTACTTAGACAATACAACTTAATCTAGAAACCCATTATAGTCTAATCCATCTTGTAGGGTCGTACTGTTGACTATGTTTACCTACATAGATATTATGGATTGGATCGCGTATATTAACTAAATAGCTACTGTTTGCTTTAAAGGATACTAACTTTCGCCTGCGGCTTCGCTCGCGTTAATTGCTTGTAATAATATATAATAATATAATTCAATCATGATTCGAAAGACACGTGGCGCCATCTATTATCATAAGGACGTTATTATTGTTTTCCTCGGGCACAGTAATTTTTTCGGGATGAAAGGTAGCCTTTGTCCGTTTCTGTACACCTGACAACGTATATCCAAAATTTCAGGATGATCGGTTCAATGGTTAAAGCATGAAAAGGTAACAAACAAACAAACAAACTCATTTTCGCTTATAATATTAGTTAGGATTAGGATGTAAATGTCAAACGGTACTTTGTGTCGTATAAAGTACTAGATCATGCCCCCGGTTACGCTCGCGTAAATGTAGGTTACATGAGGTTAGGATAGTAAAAGTACTTTTTTCTGGATGACAGGTACCCATTGTCCTTTTCTGTTTCCCTGAACATATAATGCGAGTTCATAAGGCGTGAAAGCGTAACAAACAAACTCACATTCGCATTTATAATATTAGTAAAGATAAGCATTGAATAATAAAAGCTGTTATAGAAATATGCCCAGAAGAAAGACTTAGGAGTCTTGAATCGCAGATGGCAAGTGCTCGCCGTCTATTAGGATAGAGGGCGAGCAATAGCTATCTGCCAATTTATAGCTACTTTTGCTCGTTCTCTAGATCAAATGTCGTGTTCGGCAGTCGACTTGAAGAAAACTGGCCATCTGCGCAGAACATGTTATAGTGCACAATATAGTCTTTACTCTCTCTCATAATTCAATGGAACAGCAATCCATCGCGATCGGAGAGACATCAGCTATTAAAAAAATCTTGCTAGAAAAGCCAAGATTTTTTTGTCCGACCCGCCGGAGCTTCTTCCATGAGCTATGCTAGAATACTTGTCTGATGGGAGTAGATTCACGGCAGTAGTGCGATGGCTGGCATATGAAATCACAACTTCTCGATCGCCTTATTAATTAAAATATAAGTAAAATTACATATAACATTCAAACTATCAGTTGGGTCGCATGATTCTTTGGCACTTCAGTAAAATAAACGACATGATCACAAATTTCTGTGACACTATCTATATGTCTACCTGTATACAATATTTGGTGGTTATTATGTGCAATGGAAAACCACAGCATCCGGCTTGCCCGTTCATTTCCGAAATGTCAGGAAAGTGTACGGCGACATGTGAAATATGACACACTTGAATATTTTATGTGACGTTACCATTTCCATTTCGAATAATGTATTCTTTTACTTTAGTATTTATTAAAACAGTAATTAATATACGCTCCAATAAAAACTCTACATACATATATTGACTCTAGTTTTCTGAAAGGGTAGGTAGAGGCTTTGGATTTCTCTCTTTTCTCTTACTTCATTAACTCTCATTACAGTGTTCATGCTCTCATGTCTTCAGGCTAGTCGGTTAAGGTGACTCTCAACCTAGTCTTTCTTAAGATTACCTCCGCTGTGATCGGAGAACGTTTGTCTAGCATTACCCTTCCGACTGCGACTTTCATATTTGCCTTATATAGTTTCTTGGTCAATCTTTTGTCGTCTTTTCAATAAGCCCAAACAATAATAGAACATATTTCTTAATTCTTGTCATATACTATAATATAAAAGAAAATATTTTTCTTCACACGAATCTTCATTCTTTACAGACAAGACGAAATGTATAATCTTATGAACATCTTTTGAAAACTAACTGTTGTTAACATACAATACGGATTAGCACTAACTTGATTGTGTTAAACTGACATTCCTGCCATTATTTGGCAGACTCAGTATTTAATCCATAGAATGATAGAATCCATAAGGCATTATTCCTGGCGAAGATTTCACTGTCAAAATATCACTTATATAATTTTACACCGATCCCAATTAGCAAAGTGAATTCAAAACTGAAACCACTAAATACCTACCGAGAACTACTTCTAAATACAATCTATTCCCCTAATAATTAACTCTGGGAAACTAGGCACTAGTTAGTTAGTTGCCTAGAACTGAAGTAATGTTTTCAGCAACTAACTTAGCGCTAGTTTGCAATGTTCCGCGACTGCATACCGTTCATAGTGGGTACTAACGATCTTGCTTGTGTGCCAACTCCGGTAGGGCGACGCCAAATTGTGTTTACTATCGGACAGTCTTGCACTGGAGCGAGAAGTTTACTTTGTCTACGGCGGGGTTCCAGATGTCGTTCTAGATGTCCGATATTGGAACAAATAGTTACGTAATCTTATTTCATATTTACATTTTATATTTAAACTGTAATTTATTTTAAAGATATAATAAATCGAATACTTTTATAAACTGTATCAAGATTAAAAATAGACAAAATTTCATTTTCATTATCCATAATAGCCTATTCTATAATTACGAGTGACTAAATTTTGCCCGCGGATTCGCTCGTAAATGTAGGTTAGATTAGATTAGTAACAGTAGTATTTTTCTGGTTATAGGGTACCGTATGTCTTTTTCTGTTCCCCCGATAACGTGTATACGAAATTTTATGATAATCGGTCGGGTAGTTAAGACATGAAAGCGTAACAAACAAACTTACATTCGCATTTATAATATTGGTTAGGATAATATAAACGCTATATCGTAGAGGGCAAGCCTTATTATCATCCACCAGCATTTTATTAGGTACAATAATAAGAACAAAGCCAACAAGGCCATATTAAAGCTCACTCACACATTAGTTAATTTAACATTCATATACAAAATATATATATATATATATTTAATCACATAAACGTACTTTACCTACCTCAATTACGCAAACATACTTACCCAGTATGAAATCATAGAACACAAGTAAAAAATAAAAAATATTGCCTTAGTTCACATACACAGTAATTTTATTTCATCAATGTTGTTGTAGGTACGACACTAATGATTCTATTTCTAACTTCAAAATATATGAGTTACCTACCTACTTTACTTTATATTATATAGTTTACCCTCATTTTTATTCTGTACCTTTAGTTTTAATATTAATGGTACACATGTATGTTAAATGTATAATTTAACGGAACGAAACTAACGTCTAAGACACAGGCTCGGCCTGGTTTAGACGTTAGGGTTCATTGAATATTGTATACATACAGTTATTGTATTGTAGGTTAAGATGTTGTATGTATGTATGTATTGTCATCTATTTGGTACCAATAAATTATTAAATTATTATATGGCCATAACTATATGGCTAAGCCAGCTCGTATAATCGTGGCAGCTGATATAATCGCAAACTTATACCGCAATCCCTAATAGTTTTATCCAGGATAAAATATTCCAATATTGATATAATATTAGCGTGAACAACTTCCCCTTTCTAAGACCGTAGTTTTAATTAAAAAGCAGCGCTCTCAAAAGCCTTACAAACTGGGATAGTAAGGCCAATTTTGCGCCACTATAACATAAATTTTCAGTGTAAAACTGAAATTCAGTAAGCAGATTACAAAGTGTTAATGAGGAGTGTCTGGGCGTTAATTTTGACTCTTGGAGTCAACAAGTTGAGGTAATTCGTCGTTAATATTTAACGAAGGCTTAACACTCGCGGTTTAATGCTGAGAGTATTCGGCATTGATTTCGGTTTGGTATAAATGTGGTCGTTTTGAGTGTTAATTGGATTCGAAATTCTAATTACACGTTGATTTTCAATTGAACCGAGATATAAACACGAATTTGCTTTAGATAAATCAACGCCTAAAAGACGATGGAAATTAAATTACTTATCATTGTGTAGGAGTACGTTATTATTAATTACAAATACATTCATATGGTAATTTAGGCAGATGTGTCAGTCACGGATTTTGCTATATAACAGAAAACAAGGCTACTGCAAACTATAATACTGGATCTTATACACAAGATTTCAAGATCGGTTTTGACTTGCCGTTTACAATCGACGTATTCAATTATTTTCTGACTTGGTACCACATAAGCGACTGCTGTGCAATCATGCTTAAGGGTTGATTTTCAATTTTCAGATGGCTTATCAGGCCAAACAATTTCATAGGTGAACAAAACGTTATGCCTCAGTTAAGATGTATCTAAGGACTTTAAAATCTGCCCAAAATCAGTGACCCAACGTAACTATTCGTAATTAATAATTTAATAATTAGTTTAGGCCGCCATCGTTTTACATTTAAACACAGAAATGTAGACTCATGCCTACTACTCGGCGGTGTAGATAGAGACTAGGGATCATAATAGAGACAAAAAATACTTGTGTCAAAATAATAATCGAAAAATACTTATCCACTAAACACAAAATTCATGTTCACTCTACTCCTTCGTAGCTGGTACAATGCGCCGGTTACAAGCGGCGTGTCAACTGTAGACAAATCAGCGTAGTACATAGACTAGTGCTACGATATGCTACGGCTTAACCACATAGTGCTAAACTAACCGAGTTACGGCGTAGCTATTATGTAGCTACGATGTTCGGTAGTGTTGCTATATATTTATTGATAGGCGTTTTATTGGTTTTATATGTGTATGTTTTCTTTGTATCCTTTTACTATGACTTTTGATTAATATGTTTGTTAGATTACGTTGTTAGTCTTTTGGTATAAATTTGCGCTTAAAGCCCGACCCACAGCTTCAAGTTAGATGCCAGGTATGGTTATTTTCTCCTTTAAAAAAAGAAACCGCCCGCAATCATTCGCGTATAGCAGAGGACTTTACAAACATTCAAACAACGGACACAAAGAACATCAAGTCTCGGGACAACCATTTGTGAATCACACAATTTAAACCAAATCTCAATCCATGAGAAGGTCAAACTACTATTACGTTTTGCTGTTGGGAAATGATCAGCAGTATCATGGCATTCACTCTCTATTACATAGAGCCTTTATACTACCGATAAAAAAATTGTGTAATACATCTCTACCTACCACGTTGTTAACATGACAGCGAGGGTATATACCCCATAATAGGCTGGGTACCATAAACAGTTTTTACGAGACAGTTTATTACAATGACCTTAGGTTATTATTCCAATTTCACCATATAATAAAGTCAATTCAAAGTGAGGTAGGCTGGCGTGTTCTCAACCTATTATGTTTCAGTTTTCGACCTAAATTCTAGGCCTACTTCTAGAATTATTAATGGCAGGCAGTTATGGCTAACAGCCTAATTATAACTTCAGTCAAATACGACAAATACTTTTAGTCGTTTTATTTAACTGAGGTCAGATTTTATGTTATTCTTGACACAAGATACGGCATGTATTCGAAAGGCATTGACAATTTATGTTTAACTCAGTGACTTCCGGGAAACAGATGTAGTTAAGTTCCTTTCAGCTAAAGTACCAACCACTTACTGAAAACTGGTATAATAATAAAAGCTCTTGATTGCACCACTGCCATTTCGCCGTGTATGCCGGATTCAATCCCGATGCGAGATGAATTATATTCTATTACTAGATGTTCCCGTGGTTTAACCCGCGTTTATCGTTACTGCGCCGCCCCCGTAGATCGTAGCGTGATGTTATAAGGCCTATAGCCTTCCTCGATAAATAGGCTATCCAACAGTATAAGAATTCTTCAATTCGAACCAGTAGTGCCTGAGATTAGCGCGTTCAAACAAACAAACAAACTCTTCAGCTTTATAATATTAGTATAGATATTCAAACATTTCTGTGAGCCACAAATAGTAATTTAGAGCCTAGGTGTTCTTTGTACCCGTTGCTTGAGTATTTGTGAAGTCCCCCACGACACAGGATTTATTCCTAGTGCAGGAGTTGTCTGTCCGTCTGTCTTTAAAAAGCACGGCCACGACATTTTGACATGTTACTAGATATTCCAGAGGCTCTTATTCTCTCCGATTTCTTCAGGGATATAGGCGTGACATAATACAGGTATTTATTTATAAAGTCAATACATTTAAACCATTTGCTTCAATTTACTATAAGTCGATAAATAATGTCGACTCGTCGCTACGCTTGACGTAAAAATATCACCAGCCACTTAAAACATAAAATATACATTTTATTATCTTTTAAATCCGCTTTAAACAAACTTTGTCGTTTATGACTCGGCTTTAAAATGCAGGCAAAAAGTCTCTTTGTGACACAAAGCTCGTCAGTTGACACGTGTCGGAACTCTGGCTCTATGTACTGTATGGAGGCTGTACAAATATGTTACACGGGTTAATTTGACGTTCGCGAGTTGCAAATTGTTCGTATCGCAAAAGTTTGGCTACGGTCGGACGAGTGGTGTAAGGTTAAGAGTTAGCGAGAGCGGACTTGAATAGTTTTCATATTGGGTACAAAACAGTGAGTGAGTTAAAAGGTTAATTTATAAGTAGTCTTTAATATGATGTTGTTATGATCAAGCCATATTTATATCTTAGAACAAATAAAGATAAAAATGGAACAGAATAAGTTCAGGTAAATTAGAAAAGCAAATAAGTAAAAATATATAAATATAGAAAATCATACATAATTATTAGCCATTTATAAACCATAAAATCTTTTGTATCAATTCCTCTCCCTTAAAATGTTACATAGTGAAATCTTGTTAAGTTCTTTTACAGGTTGATATTTCATACATTTAAATCAAACTTAAACCTTATAGAGATCAATTATGTAAACTGTTCCATTTATTAATTTTGAAAAGATAAATTTATGAAAATATTTCTTAAAATCCTTGACACGGGTCCAATATTTGGTTAATCTTACTTTCATACATTACGCATCTCCGCTTATCGCTCATGAAACAGGCTCAAAATTGAACACCGAAATTATCACCAGGCTTACAGTGAAACTTCCCCTGGGACAGTTTGTGTTATGATGGGTATTAAATAATAATTTACCGGGTTCGTTGCTGACGATACATGTTTTTATTATTCAACTTTTCCTACGGAGATACAATACTATACTATAGCAAAAATAAGGCTCTGTCTACGGATTAAAAACTATCCTATATATAAATAAATGTGCAGGATCAGGTCAGGATCTTGATAAAGCTGAAAAGTTTGTTTGTTTGAACACGCTAATCTATCGAAAAATTATTTTAGTGTTGGATAGCGTATTTATTGAGGAAGATTATAAGCTATATAACATCACGCTACGATCAATAGGAGCGGAGCATCAATGAAAAATGTTGCAATAAAGACAAAATTCTATTATATGACGCAGACGAAGTTGTGAATGTCAGCTAATATTTGATGAGCATGGAATTATCAGAAAGCGCAGTAGCTATTAATATTTTAGCAGGCGTTTCAACATGGAACTTGGAAGCTTGCTTTCCAACCAAACATGTATTTTCATGGAGAGACAAATCTGGCAATGGACAAATCTTGCTAAAAGCTCTTCTGACAATTCCGATGCTTGTCTTGATACAAACAGTCGACCAAGAAAGTAGTCTACCAGATTTGACAAAATTTTCTGTGTGATCTAATTGTCGCTAAGGTTGACTTTTCTAACTTGACACATGACCTGACGTAAAAATAATACATGATAAATAGAGCAACGGTCACTGTCAATGTCATAATATTATTACAAGGGACAATCGACCTTGTTGTTTCATGACATTCAAAGAACCTCAACCGTAGCGGTAGACCACATTAGCCGGCAGTACTACGTTATGTTAAAAAATTGGGGCAGTCTTTGGGGACTGCCGATAGAAGTGAAAACTTTAATCCTTGATCATAAACACTTCTTTATAAACCAAATTATAAACCAAAAATGGAAAGCGTTCGGCGAACGTGCCTAAAGAAGTATCAACATCAAAAAAAAAAGAGCTTGTCGTGTGCTAATTCCTGATACTCTCTTGAGGCTTATTAAAGGCGTCAAAATTTCATTATTTTTTGCGTAGGACGCACCATTTCTGAGATATTGTTAATATTCTAAAATTCAAAGCGTGGAAGCGTGACGATAACGCGAGTTCTATGATTTTTGTTCACCCAAGAAGTCCTCACCGCGCCTAAAGAAGTTTTCACTTCAATAATAGGTATTAATTATTTCAACAACCAACTAACTCTATTGAAACCACTATAACAAATTACTTGAACTAACTATCCACTCAGTCATGTGCATATTTAGCAATATGTAGGGACTAGTGCCGCTAGTTACAAGTTGAAATTGCTTCTGAAACTTACACCTATCGGTTAGCCGTTTAAAGTTTTATTGAATTGTGGTGAACATTGTTACGAAGCGAAGCTTTCATAACTTTGTGATGGTTTTAGTTTAATCAATTTATTACGATCATACCTGAACATGTACGTACATAGATTGATGCCGGTTTATTGATTTTAAATAGATATATTGCTAATGAAATTGTATCTTAACCTGCTTATAATTACTAATTCTTTGCAGTTATGTTATTTATTTGCATGTAAAGAATAAAAGAAAGAAAAAAGTTTATTTTGACCTCTACACTGGCATAAAACAAAAAAATAAAAAATTGCCCTCCATGAGGGCTGGCAGAAGTGAAAACTTAAATATTAACGTTGTGCATTTTTGGTATTTTGGAATGGTTAGGGAATAATTTTGCACGAATTGCTTTAATTATCAGTATAAAAGTACTATCATTTATGTCGTAAAATACAATATTCATTTATTGCGTTATCGTACACAAACATGACAATTCTCCCTCCATCTTACGAATTTTCGATCAGGTCACGTGTCCTGACGCGAGTTTAACATTTTTTACCCATCACAAAAAAGTGCACAACGCTGCTAAAGAAGTTTTCACTTCAAAATTTTTAGATAAAACAAAGACAAAGATAAAAACAAAGAAAACATAAGAATAAGCAATTTATATAATTACATCATACCGCCAGTGCGAGACCAAAAATGGCACTTATCTCAGCATAATACTGGAGCATCGTGGTAGGTAGTGCAGCGCTGATTTTCGGATAAGTCCAGTGAGGCCACGGACATGTCAGGTAAACCAATGAAATATGTAAACTGAATTGTTATAATAATATGAACATGTTTTAACAACTTTACTAACATGTTTCACCAAATTAATAATCTTTTTATTTCATTGTTGTACTGGGGGGCTAGGCAGAGGTACCTATATTATACCATTATTTTGTAAAAATAATGGAGACTGCCTCGTTAGACATATTATGTGTATCTGCGATGAATGAGTTCCACGATTTTGATTTCCAGGTTGAGCAAAATGTTGTTGAATTGTACTGTTAGGAATATCTCAGTACGGGCACGGGATCAGTCTAATCTGAATCGTGAGACCTCAAATATAGCGACCAAATGTAAATTTAATAAATACGTCATACTGTGTATTTGCTTGAGTGATGAGAGAATGAGTTATGTGAATATATTTTATTTACAAATATAATGGTATTGCTACAAGGATGGCATAGTGGTTTAAGTGGTCACATCACCATAACTACTGCGCTGAGTGTGAGTTCAATCCCCACACGAGATTATTTGTGAGATCCACAAATAGTTTTTCCAAGACTGGAAGTTCTTTGTTTCAATGTTTGTAAAGTCTGCCGCAACAAAGGACTTATTGTTAGTGCGGGAGTTTGTCTTTTCTAATAAAAAATAACCTCTCATATAATAATCATACAGAAGATATTAATCTTATAGTCTAGTTCATAAAAGCTAAAAAAACTGAACGTGTGATGTTTTCATAAGCATCTTAACACATAATTAATAATTTTTTGCTTTCTATATTACATACCTAAAAGACTAAGTGCCACAGTCTATCACAGAATCTAATATCAAAGATCCGATACGAAAATCATAAAAATTATAATCTGTCTCCCAAGAATCCATTATCCCAAAATTGGATTTTGAGCGAATAAATATTACAAGTTACAGAAAGAAAACTGTTTCGTTTAATATCAAAGAAATTTATATCTAGAATTCTGGTTCGTCGAGAAAATTACATTAGAAACTCTGTGATATAAGACTAGACTTAAGTGTCCCTGAACATAATGTAGAAGGCTCTAATGAAATAGTCGTAGCTATACATAGTACTACTAAGTGTGCACCCAATTACAGTAATAAGATAGCTGGGAAAGGTCACACGAGTACTTCAAAGCGAAGAAACAGCGGCAAGAATTAAGAAATGTTTAATAAGATAGTTTTGAACTATGTTATACTAGATATGTTTTATTTTTAACAGACAAGGGAGCACTAGTAATTATTCGTGTGTCGTGAGAGACTTTGCAAACATTCAAACAAGACACAAAGAACATGCAAACTTGAAACAACCATTTATGGATCACGATTTTTGTCCTGTGTGGAATTCGAATCCACAACACTATATATAATAATTAATATCGAAATTTTGGTGTCCATAGTTGCACAAATGTTATCAATTTGAACTAATAAGTAGATAAGATCTTACGTGAAAGAGTTAGCTGTCATTCCAGCATTTGCTGTTCAAATATTTTTCAAAATACTTTGTTAAACCAATTTTGTTTTGAGACCAATAGGAAAACATTCCCATTGGTGTTTTCTAATCTTTGCTTTACGTATGCTAGCAACATATTTGATCCTTTTCTGTATATAATGTCATTGGTTTTTAATGGATGATCAAAGATAGACGAGCAAGATTAAGCAAGTATTAGGCAAATTTGAATGGCACATTTGGAAGGGAAAAATATACGGAAACATTCGCCGATTAGAGTTGTTTTGAAGAAAAGCCAAGATAAACCTGTGAGTCGACGAGTGGCATGGAGAATGTAATGAGATTGAATGAAGCTAGTAAGTGTAAGTGGCAATTCGTAGTTTCTAGCCAACCTTTAGGGAACCCACTTTAGTGTATGTATGTTGAGAGCAAGACTTGCTTGAAGATAGTAGCACTGAATATTTTGGAAGGTGTCAAGTCGTTTCTCAATTTGCAGGTGAACTTTAGTACCGTTTGCCGTTCTACATTGTACGTTCATGCATACAAAATTTATTTGCTAGCCGCCCCTTTGTCTAGAAAATTAACTTGATATTAGACGTGATTTATTAAGCTGTAAAGGCTAGCTTGCTACACATTTACATAAGCCTTTACCCTCAAAAGGCGTGACTGAAAAATTTAATTTTAGCTGGAGAGTTTCAGTACAGTTATTTGACTATCAAATTCTTTCATTGATCAGATTAGAAAATTGGAAAGATTTTTCTATGTATAGTGTTACTGCTACACTTAAATACATTTAATTATTATTCACTAGATTTTGCCCGCGGCTTCACTCGCTACACGCAAGCGGTATGTAGGTTAGGTTAGTAACAGTGCTTTTTCCTGGATAAAAGGTACCCTATGTCCGTTTCTGTTCGCCTGACAACGTGTATGCAAAATTTGTGAAGGCCGGTCGAGTAGTTCAGGCGTAAAAGCGTAACAAACTCACATTCGCATTTTTATTAATAGTTAGGAAGAGCCTTAGTGAAGTTTTCTGTGGTAAATCATTATTAAGGATTCCTTTAAATAATGACTAAATGTCTTTAAATGCGGCATTTAGTCTTAGACAGATAAACATTTAATGTAGTAAATTGGATCTAAATTTTCCGCCAGGTATTTTAGTCACTATAAAACCATATCGACGGTGAAAACTTGAAAGTTTATTTGACACAAGCGTCATTTCTTGAAATAAGAAAAAAATGCTGATTTCTAATATGTATATAAGCACCTAATTATCGTAAAAATGGCCCTTACGTCAAATAGCCTGTCAACCGTCGATATAATAAGAGTCCTAGTCCACCGTGGGTACCTCTTAAGATTCAATATTGACGTATATCAAAACATTATTGGTGCGTTTTCTCCTGTCATTTCGGGAATTTCCAATAAGCGAATGCCACTGCCGTACAAAAGCATAGCTTGGGGTGAAATTTTATTGTTTATGTGCACATATTGTGCTAGCCTTTGACTCGTCTAAATTAAAAGCATTCTATATTATCCTCTAAAGTCGGGATAGAAGATGGTCAAACATGTTTGTTCTTGAAGATAAAGTATAGTATGTTCGAATATCGCCTACGATGTTTTACATTACATGCCAGGAATGAGCGTAGTATCGTCATTGGACACTTTTACAATTCCGCGCTAGCGATGCGCGATTGGTAGGTAACATCGAAATATTAGAAATCGTACGAACCTGTATTCGCATTTAGATGTATTCATTGATACTGATTTTATTATTCGAATCATAATCGAATATTCGAATTATAATTTGGTAACATACGAATAACAGCGTGAACACTTTTATAAATTTATTGTCGATAATGATTGATGTCATCACAAAGAAAAGGTTATCATCCATCATCGACATGATTTAAACGAATTAATTTACTGTTTATAATTATTCGAAGGAATTAATCGATGTTTATTATATTTTAGCTATGCGTATAACAATGAAGTGTTCGGACTATAAATCGACACTATTCACCAGCATTAGAGACGACGGTCTAAATTAAAAGCAAATTCGAGCGATGGCTCGAATCTTCTTATCTCTACCTGTCCTATTAAGAGATCATTTATTTTAACTGTTTGCATTTAATGTAGAAGATTGACTCTAATCCTGGTGAATTTCATTGTTATACGTTTAGCTAAAAATATAATCAACATCGATTAAGTCATTCGAATAATTATGAACAGTAAACGAATTCGTTTAAATCACTTAAACATTCGAATGATTTGAAAGTTTTAAATCGATACTCATACATCACTACTCGATTTTGTCCCTGAATATATACCTCGCTCCTATATTGGATGTAATATGTATAACCCTCACCTAACATTTTGGTTGTATATAGGCATAGATGCTAAGCTATCTATCAGAAACTCTACCCCTTCAAATCCTCCCAGCCAATATAGCTACCTCTCAAACCTACACGGAAAATAATTACCCACATCCTTCAAATTAACTCTGTTAATCCAAGCGCGGCGGCAATCTGATGTCCAACATTGAAATTTCAACTTTATTGCTTTGGTAGCAGAGTTGGTAATACTACGACGTGTGTGGCAGGTATAGGAGTTATTAGGGCGCATATTGCCAGGTCATTGATTAGGTCGCAGTGGCGGATGCAGGCGCCTTGCTAAGATCTAGGTCATATCACCTTGTTAGGTTTTCCTTGAAGTTTTCTTGCGAACGGTGTCATATAAATGGATTAAGGTAGCGGAAAGATAACGATTTCTTAGTAACTGAGTTATAACACTATTTTATATCAATGCTTGCATGGTATCACACGTATGTACTCACGAAGTGATAGTAAGAAGCACATTAAATTCAGTATTCGTTCTTAAGGCATAAGAGCCTTTTGCATTTTATTTAATAAATTCCAAACTAGAAACCGAATTAGACTTGATCCAATCCGAAAATCAAATACTATTCTTAAATATTAAAAAGATTGAGTAAATAATTAAGCCACAAGACAAGCGAGGCTATGATATTTTATGTTAGAAATATTCTTATTCAAAGTCAAAGGCAAAAATCATTTATTAGCTTAGATCACAAAGTAATACTTATGAACGTCAAAGTAACACTTATGAACGGCTAAGTAACCCTTATGAACATCAGAGTAACACGTATGAACGTAAAATATTATAAACACCATACTAACTTTTAACTGAGATATAAAACAAAATCATTTTGTTTGCACGGATATCGTAGTACACAAGCGATTGCTTTGTCACCACCGTCTTAGTTTGAATTCCACTCAGTCCAATAATTTAAGTGCTGCACTATAATTATTCTTAGCATAGGTGAACTTTGAATCCCTAATTATATGTTTACTAGATTTTGCCCGCAGCTTCGCTCGCCTTAGTGTACATTTTCTTAATAAAATCCCATCCCTCTGGAACAGTACATTTACTCTGGATAAAAGATCTCTGGATTTTCTGCAGCCCTGACAACGTTTCTGCGAAATTGCATGATGATCGCTCGAGTATTTAAAGTGTTAAAGCGTAGCAAAGAAATAAACTCACATTCCTATTTATAATATCAGTTAGAATAAGGCACAGAAAGAAAACCGTACTGCACTCTATATTACTAAATTTTAAAAAATTGGGTCAGTCTTTGGGGATTGCCGATACAAGTGAAAACTTTAATCCTTGATCATAAACACTTCTTTATAAACAAAAAAAAAATAAAAAGAAAAAGGGCGGGTCGGATTCCTGATACTCTCTTAGCGACTATTAAGGGGTTCAAAATTTCGTTACTTTTTGCGTAGGATGCACCATTTCTGAGATATTGTTAATATTCTAAAATAATTCAAAAATGGAAAGCGTGGAAGCGTGACAATGATGAAGCGTGACGATGACGAAGCGTGACGATGACGCGAGTTCTATGACTTTTGTTCACCCAAGAAGTGCTCAACGCGCCTAAAGAAGTTTTCAATTCAAAAGGGCTTTTCATATTGTCCAGTTTTGCTTTTCCAACAATTCTGCATACACTATAGTACAAAACCCGTTTTACATTCTAGATATTATTTAGCTACAGTATGAATAGCCTTAGAAGCATAAACTATAACATAAGCGGTGAATACAGTGCCCTCGCATTGTGCTATTGAAGGCATTTGAGCTCCAGGATTAAGCACGAATCTCTGCGGACTCGGGCAGCCCGCTATATTCAACGTTTACGGGTTATGCCCCTTTGTTAGCTTGTGATAAATGGAAACAATATGCATTGTGAGGTTATTATTTTAATCTGTAAAAGAAGTGCTTTTGATTTTATTTGCAGAGCTATATGGACGATGTCATATCATACATAGCCTCACGCTTAACCAGACACTGTAGGCTGGTAGAGACGAATTTTGCCCACATTTTAGCAGATATGGTTTTGTACATTGGCCTAGCCTAGCCTAGCTATAAGAATGGTGCAATTCCCGATATAAATTTTGCTGATATTCCTTTTTTTTTTGTAGTTTCTGAGTTGCGGCGGTATATCTCTAAGCCTAAGCCCGATAGATGGTGCTATTGATTGATTCCCAAAAGAATAATTAGATAACTTTTTGCACCAGCTAAAATTGATCTCAAGACTTTGCTAGTACCAGTTGCAATTGAACCACTAGGCCAACGAGGTAATCTTCTATTTAATCCTTCGTTAATTAATGATATAAACCTCATTAGAACTTGTACCATTCGCCTCGAGTTTCCACATAAAGTAACAGGCGAAAGCGTTCATTTAATTAAGTTTCAGTACATTTACATTTAAAATTACTGACCGTTTGCTTCTCGCTAGAACTTTTAATGGGTACGGCAGCAAAGTTTTGGAATATCTTAAATATTTTCTGCACTAAATGAAAGGCATTACTAGGCACTTTTTAAGAACTAGCCTTTATTTGATACTGTCGTAACAAACATGTTTCTAAGAGTCCATAAGCAATTGCACCACTGCAAAAACTGCTTAAGAGAAATCCAATACACTGCCAGGCACGGAAACCAAAACTTGGACTTCACATTTATCCTAAAATACAAACTGCAGTCACCGGACCAACAAGGCAGTTTTTAATTTAATCCAGAAATCTGGAACATTTCTCTTCTATTTCAACCCTTTTTAACTCTATGTTTTGTCAACAGCTTACCTGGAACCATATGTGGTGCCAGCTAGTCTGGATCAACTGCTGGTCTCCAGCGACGTGGTTGGCAACATTCGCTTCAGCCACCCAACTTTGTACGTGTTCCCCGGAGGTCAAGGCGATGCCGCTCTGTTCGGAATCAATGGATTTAATATGCTCGGTAAGTTTTAGATTACTTTTATTTCTGTCCAGTTAGGAATCTGCTAGAGAAGGAATCTGCTTAGGAAGCTAAAGAAGACAATACCTATAAAAGAAGAAATTATAAATGACAGATCGACGTTAGCTACAATTGCAGAATCTGAAAATTATATATTTTAGGAAGGAGCTCAAGAGAAAGCTAGGTAGCTTGTTTGGATTTTCTTCCACTAAGGGGCAGGACTAGTAGTTCAAAGACTATATTAGAACAATAAAGATACTAAGTCGTAATATAAATGTAATAGAAACAAATATTTAAACACATACATGACAGAGAACCGTTTATAAAAAAACGACTCCTTCCATATTTATAATGAGGACAGGACTAGGTCCCAACAGACGTGGTCCTGTAAAAGGAAAATAATAAAAACATATCTAAATCATTCTCGAATCCACTTGAACACACAAAAATTTCATCAAAATCGGTCCAGCTGTTTAGGAGTTTAATTACAAACACACGCACAGAAGACTTATATATATAAAGATAGAATAATGACTTTTAATGCAAATACTAATAACTGATATAGCATTTTTATCTTGTTACACCACAATTAATATTTTTTGAAGTAATAATGATTTCAGTTCAACCCTCTTATATAGTTGTCATAGCTCCAAGTGAAATTTAATTCAAATCAGTTCATTTGTGAAAATATAACAAATATATCCAGCAGCTAAGCTGTCTCTCGTACTAATGGATCATAAGAAAAAAATAAACAAAAAACTGCCATATTCATTTGTATCTCACGAAAAATATCTGAACATTTTCTGTTCTCCAATTTATTACCCATCTCAGAGGTTATGCAGTAAACGTGAGTGTCCTATTTACTACGTAAGTAAGCCGCCTCGGGCTATGCGGCTTTTTTTCGGCCAGCCTTTTGGCATAGCTCCAACACTCATCTCTTTACATCGGCGAGATTACACAGTGCTCTGAATACTGAACATTTTACAGTTTAACAATCCGACTGTCGTTTCAACTAACTTATGCGTCTTGAATTTATGTTGATATGTAGGTTGAGGGAAAAGTTTCAGACCGTTTTGTTTTAGAACTATGTAAATTGCTAGAATCTAAATACTTTAGAAGAGAAAATAATGCTAGAATGACGAATCGAAAACATTTTCTGGGATAAAGAGTCTACGTTACCTATTTTCCGGTGTATAAATTATAAATATTTTAGTAAAACAAACTGTTTTATCTATGGCTTTGTTGCTGAATAACAATAAAAAAATACATTTATAATATTATTACTCCGAACATGATTTAGAAGAAGTGTGTTTTGCCACATGTCAAAAGAAAAGTTTTATGTGCATATAACACGCCAAGGCTTTGTACCAGATCCTTAGTGTTTAATTCTAAATATATGCATATCATAAAAAGCCAAATGCAAATTCTATTTTCATATTTAATTAATTATAGTTATTTATATTTTTATAATTAAAATTTAATTTAATAATATAAAATATCGTGGCAACTTAATAGAAATCGGTTGTTTAGTTTTTCACTAAATCACTTGCAATATAATAATTACCATCCCTGATGTGAAATATATATTTTCATCATTAAAAAATAATACTATCACTCAATATTCTGCAGGATAACTTTGTTTAATTTAAACTTCTTAATAAAATACGAGAGACGATTCAAATAAAACATCGTGAGAAGCCTTAACACGGTCTCAAAGCCTTGGCACACCACTTACAAGTTGGTTCTTTGCCAAAGAAATTGGCAGTCTCCGTTACAAAGAGTGTTCGGGGAGTCTCTCCGATGAGCTGTCAACATCAATGCTGTATTGTTCGATAGACACTTTGAACGACTCCCATTTGTTAAATTATTCAAGTATAATTGTAATACATTTTATGGAAGTGATTTCGGATGGAATTTTGCGGTTCGGTATTGAGTGGATGGCAAATTGTATTTATTGGAAAGGCTTAACACGAATATTTTGGTTGGAAGTATTTTTATGTCCGTAGTATTTTGGGATTATGAAGTCAGTGTTTTCTTCATAGGGATCATTCTTCAATTTGTGTTACAAATGACTAGTATTTTTTCGCCTCTCCAGCTAAGCTAGTTTGCGTGGGTTCACTTCATAAGTGCAATATGTGGGTTTTGAACCCAGACCTCTCTATCGCGTATCGCGCAGCCTTATCAATTAGGCTGCAATTTTCGTCGGATGAAGTGTTATCTGTTAGTAAAATCTTAGGGGCAGCACTAAGTCTGACACTTTTTTCGATAGACGGTAATAAGCGAGCCCTTCATGTTACTTGGAACCATAGTCGATCTAATTTAGGTAAGTCACACCCTCCTTAAATCTAGTCTTCTAGGAAACCAATATATGGATTTTTTGCGACCTGGATCAATTTATTAACTTTGGCTTCAACTTAGAAACTAAGCCAAATTTCGTCAAAGACTTTTCAGCAGTGCTAAAGATATGTTACAAATTACATCGCAACTAAACTACTTTACGCAACTGAAGTCAGGGCAAATGCTAGTAAAACATTAAAAATACATTAAAAGCCTCGGTCATACTTGGAAATATGAATGTAATATACTAAGCCTTACTGCATATTTTTATTAATATTTTTAATGGCGACGTAATCCAGGCTTCGCTCCAATGATTACTCCACCACGTTGAGCCTTTTCCAATGAAGAAAATATTTGTGTAGGCTTTATTGTTAGGATGTTGATCACGCAGATTTTATTATGGTAATGTGTTATGGACACCGTTTGTCTACGTCAAATAATAAACCCGATTTTCTATGTTTTTGAAGTGAAAACTTCTTTAGGCGCGTTGAGCACTTCTTGGGTGAACAAAAATCATAGAACTTGCGTCATCGTCACGCTTCCACGCTTTCCATTTTTGAATTATTTCAGAATATTAACAATATCTCAGAAATGGTGCGTCCTACGAAATTTTGACCGCCTTAATAACTCCTAAGAGAGTATCAGGAATCCAACCTGCCCCTTTTTTTATAAAGAAGTGTTTATGATCAAGGATTAAAGTTTTCACTTCTATCAGCAGTCCCCAAAGACTACCCCAATTTTTTTTTATACGACCGAATTTGGCTAAGTATCTTTACCGCCTGATGATAAGCGGTTACCGTATACTATAATTATCTAAGTGTCTTGCAAATAAAAAATATCTTTATGCTATTCTTTTTGATGACGTAACTTGCAATCATCCGCGTGTTGCTGGCTCAAGGGAGAAATAAAGATGGGATCAAAGTAAAATAATGTGGAAAGGAATGGTATGTGAGCCTCTGGAGTGTGTGAGAGACTCCTTGTGTGAAAAGCAGTTAATGTTAATACTCTTAATCCGATTCCCTGAAAGAGAGTGATACTTCCTCAGAAGAATCAATTCATTCGTCAACAAGTAAGTGATAACTGTAAAGAGCTCTCAAACTTTTACTGTTAAGAACCAGCAATCTTCTCTTTTTTGGTAACGTGCGAGTTTTCTACCTAAGATTGCCATTGCCATAACTACGCTTACCGTCAGACGGACCCTCCTTACTTAATACTGGTGATTATGATCACTACAAGTAGTCAATCAAAACGACTGACTCGTTAGCGCCGTGAGTGAATACGACTTTTGTGCATGAGGTCACTCTCTGAACGAAAAGCGCCACTAGATTTTTCCAAATATATTCTCAGTAGCAGCACAAACTCTGGAACTCTTCTATTCTGATAGATGACATTATTTTCTGCCAAAAAATTCTTACCAGCAGACTGTTAAAAGTATACCCTGCGTACTATGCGTGTAATACGCCTCAACCCTTCCAGGAATATAGGCGTCCAGCTATCTCTGTATTGACTCAAAAACGCTCACTTTAAAACCACTAAAACATCACAATTCGCTCCTAACATTCATAGATAACATCAGTCCCTCACACACGTACAAGCGTCAGAACAAACATGAAATGTGCATCGGCACCGAATGCCTCTTCAATTTATTTTTCAATCAAGAGCCCATCGCGCCCGTACGTGATTTTATCAACCTTGTTTGTCTTTCCCGTGTCAATATTGTACCTCTGGAATGGTTTTTAAGCCGGCTTACGGGTGTAAAATAAAGCTGGAAATGATTATCTGAAAATGGATTACCTTATAAATTAAAATGTTGGCCGGAATGTTTTGATACTTACACATTTATATATAGATTTACACCGGAGTAAGGCTTCTGCTTTTAAGGATATTCAAGAAGTATTACACCCACGTTTGGCTTGGGGTTTGAGTATTTTTTACGTTTCTCATCATAGGGAGCGACTCTGTTGTAGCGGAGACATTGTTAAACTTAGTGTCGTTATGACTAGTTGAAGAAATTTAGCTACGACTAATTAATGCATTTAAGGTCAAATTCAAAAATCATCCGTTGCCATGGTTGCTGAAAAGCAACCAAAACGTCGGGAAAAGCGTAAAACTAAATCTAGATAGTTTACTAGCTTAAATAGTAATACACTTTAAAAGTAATATTTTAATAGTAGTCTACTCGACCGGGGAAGGACTACGGTATCTCACAGAATATCGACGTGAAATACCAGTATTCCTACTGTTGTGTTTCGTCCGGTGAGTGAGAGTGCCGGCGGCCCAATCACCCCTTTCCCCTTTCCCGTTCCTTCTCCTTCCCACTTCCTTTCCTAAAGAGTCGACAACGAGCAAGTGATGCCTCTGGTGTTGCATGCGTCTATAGGCTACGGTGACCACTTACCATCAGGAGGACCGTATGCTTGTTTGCCACTCCTCCTCCTCCTCGCGTCGTATTCCTCATTACTGAGGGTTGTGACTCCCCCGCTGAATCACTTTCTCATGGACTAATTCCCTCCATCTGTTCCGGTCTTTTGCTTCGTGGAGGGCTTTGTGGAGATTGGTGTTAAGCGACGATCGGATTTGGTCCGACCAATTTGTTTGCCACTACAGATGTATAAAAAAACGTACAAAGTAGTTTAATTTCAGTCTATAAATGCACATTGTTAGTATTAAGTGTATTTCTGCATGAACCTTCGGGGATAAAACAGCGAGATGCTATGTTGTAATAAAGTAGTAAACCATTTGTTTTTGTCGTCAAAGTTTTATTACGTTGCGACTACAGTAATAAAATTCGTCCCAGAGATAATTGCGCCGTGATCATTTGACGAAGTAATTGTTTTTATTACTTAGCTTGTGCTTTTATATTTATGTTCTCTGAAATATATTACGGTAACATAGTGGCTGCTTGGCTTATTTCTAATTTTATTCAGAACTAGATGTTCCCGCGGTTTCACCCGCGTTTATCGTTACTGCACCGCATCCGTGGGTCGTAGCGTAATGTTATATAGCCTATAGCCTTCCTCAATAAATAGGCTATCCAACACGAAGAGAATTTTTCAATTCGAAGCAGTAGTTCCTAAGATTAGCGCGTTCAAACAAACAAACTCTTCAGCTTGGTAATATTAGTATAGATGGTACTGTGCCATATAACAGACGTTGGTAATAAGTTTAAATATTTTGCCCCATTAACATGTTTAACAATTATAAAGCTGGTTTGTTTGTTAGTTACATAGTTATTAACAGTATCAGAAAAATTATCATATTACTTTATTTTATTGTCATATAAAGTAAGCCAGGTTAAGAGCTCCTTGATCGACGGGCGTGTATGAGGAATGTGATGAAAGTGAATGAAGCTAGAGAAGTGTGTCAGGATCGTAGCAAATGGAAATCCGTAGTCTTTGCCTACCCCTCTGGGAAACAGGCGTGAATCTATGTATGTATGTATGTATAAAGTAAGCGTGTTTGTTTGAAGCGATTAGGCGGTCTGTGACAACTTTTTGTCCTCTTCTTGATATGACTAGTTCTGTATTTGACCACTTCTTGTTACGCCCAGTTCTAGTAAAGCCCGCTTGTTTTCTTCCACTTCATGTTATGACTACAAGTACAGTGTGAACAAAAAAACCAAGAGATATCAGAAAATATTAAACAAAAAATATATTTTGCACAACTTAACTTCATAGATAACTTCTTAAAATAGAAATGACTACATTCTGAATTTGAGAAAACTAGAAAAAGTATTTAGTATTCAATAAATGTATCGCAATTTAATATGTATAATTTTTTTTAAGAAATCGATATTAGAAATCTCTTTTTTTTCTAGTATTTCAAATTTTTTTTTAATTCTGCCGTCTTTCGCGCATCATTGGTGCAACGTATTGCTACTATATTTTGCATAGACATAGCTTATAGCGCAGGCAAATGACATAGACTGCTTACCATACCACAAGTTCAATCTTAGCTTGGGTACCAGTGTCTAACAAGTGGACTGTAAATTTATTTGTATACATTTTATGTGTTCAAATGACTGTATCTTTTTAATGTCAATAAATTTTATTATTATTATTATAAATATGCAATGCTTCTCTGGATTAGCTGTTATTTTTCATAAAAATCTGTGTAACTATTTAATACGCAAAAATAAATCTTTGTACCCCTTTCTAACCATATTATGCCTACAGAGAAGTATGAGATTTGACATAATTAAACTTACATACATACATAGATTCACGCCTGTTTCCCAGAGGGATAGGCAGAGACTACGGATTTCCATTTACTACGATTTGATAATTAACCTTTATTCTCATATAAAGCAGAAAGATAAAAGTTATACAAAAATAAATAGCCCTGGCTTTAAAGTCGACCATTGGGCAAACAGTTTGCTTATTAAAGGTTCTAACTATAAATCTCGTTTTCTTATACGTGAAACTTACACATAACTAATCTGAGATATCAACGTGACCCTCTGAAAGTTATCTATAGAAAATGCTAAAAAACTTGATTCGTACTCATAATTTGTGATCTATTCTTCTTCTTCTTAGCCTTTATTATTCCCAAGTCACTTGGGGTTGGCTTTCTAGTCTAACGGGATTTGACTGGATACCAGTTTTTACACGGAACGACTACCGTCTGACCTCCGCAACCCAAAGGCTAACGATACCCTAAAGCTAGACCAGTGTTAAGATATTAGAGCGCACTGACTTCCCAATAACGACTGCCATAGATGTTCATGGCAGCCAGAACCGACAGCTTAACGTGCTCTCCGAGGCACGGAGCAGGCGATAATTGTCAATCAATACGCACATTTTTTCGAAAAGTCATATAACTTCCGAAGGTCAGAAGTGCACGAGGTGGGTTCGAACCCGAGACCCTCTGCATTGCAGTCTGTTGGTCTCCCCACTGAGCTATCGCTGCTATGATTTATTATAGTAACTTAAATAACAATGCCGTTTATACAATAAATTTCCTTCCAAATACTATTATGAACATTCCACTGAAAGCTATTCGAATATAACGTATTTATTTAAACGCAACACGTTCAAAATGAGGTCAAACTCGAAATCATTTGGTGGAAAGCTGATTGCATTGGTTCGTGGAAATAATTAAAAGCTAGAAGGAACAATATCCGCGTGATTAAGCGTCGTTTACACTGCAATGTTTGTTGGACAACATGTTGGTCATGTTGGTTGAGCGATCTATCAATGCAGTAAAACCGTGTTCGGTAGAATGAGGCTATTTATTATGAAACCTATATTGGTCTTGCAGATACCTCTATAGCCTGTCAGCTCCAACATATCAAGACATAATGATAAAACCGTTGTCTGGACGTCAGTGTCTGGATAACGATGGATAAATTAAATAGCTTTTACAATCTATTGCAGGCATACAATACAAAATTAATTGCAAATTTAAAATATTTTTATTATTTATAGATAAATTCAATCTCTTATTTAGTGCGATTTAAAAATAGCATGTGAAGTGCAGTATGTTAATTAATGAAAGGCGTTCCCCTAAATCGTTAATCTACATCATTAATAAATTCAAAATATATCGGCATAGAAAAAAAAAATATAAAAAGCCTAACCAAAATTAAAAAATTGAAGCACTATTTACAGCCAAAGTAATGGCTAAGCTAAGCTAAGAGTAAATTGTATGTATTTTATTTAAAGTTATGTGCGCAAGACTTTTCGTATATCTACAAGTCTATCTATCTCAAGTATGTAGTTGGACTACATTTCATTTTTATTTTTTATTTTATTTGCATAACTACTCACTGCACTTACAGTTACCCAACGCGTGCAGTGGGCCATAATATATACACAACATATTATTTATAACTTAAAAATAGTGAACAGTATTTAACAAATTTATTAATTTTATCGAAAAATATGTCAACTTCTGGATATTGAGCCACCAGAGAGTTGAGAAGTCTCATAGCCTGATTGATACGTTATGTTTTAAATGTAAATACTTTATAGTTTTTATTGGGAATTATTATTTTTCATCATCATTCTCTTGCCCTGGTCTCAATTTATTTGGGGTCGGCGCAGTAGGTATGTCCTTCGCTTCCATACTTCTCTGTCACTCGTTATCTGATCATTTACCCCTTTCCCTTTCATATCCATCCTTACACAGTCCATCCATCTTTTCCTTAGCATTCCTCTCCCTTTTCGTCCCTCTACCCTCATAATTATCACTTGCTTACCTACATACGTATCATCTCTTCGCATAACATGTACCTATATATTATTTATTATTTTTAATAACCATATTATATGGACGCTATAGTATTACTGATTAAAGGAAACGCCCATCGATCTAATAAGATGGCAAACTTGTATACGGCCTGCCTGATAGTAAATAGTTAGTGTAGCCTACGGTCTCTTCCAACACTAATAATGATGATGATGATACCTGCCGTCCAACAGTAGGGATATCAGTGCATTGACATACTTTAAAAAAGGCGTAATTATCAGCGTTGCCCTTTGAAACAGACACTTCAGTTCCTTTAGTTGATAGCATAGCAAAAAACTTACATATTCCGAAAACATAACATGTTGTGTGTGACGTTCAAACAGAAATAACATAACATTTTGTCCAATAAAACACTAGGTATCCCATGTGCACATTGCTTATGATTTCAATTTGAAACTCAACTTGAATAGACTGGCTATGCTAACCTAGCTACATATGTTTGAATCGATCTATTTAGTTTCATATTTGCAATGTGCTGAGTTCGCTACTATGGCAAATTTAGCACATTCAAATTCAGAATATATTTTGTTTGCGTTCGAATGAAGCTATGCAATTTAGTTTCTATTCTAGTTTAAATTCTATGGAATTATGTCATCTGGAATAGAAATTGGGTTAGCGTAGTTTATGTTCGGGCGTTTTAATTAAATAAAATAATAGTTGTATGTTTTCTATTGCAAACGTAATATTTTGTTATGTCTTCTCCAAAAAGGTTTTAAATTAATAGACCAACTACATTTAGCTTTTTGAAATGTTTGTTTATATATGAAAACCAGGTACGAATGATTTATATTGCAGCTCATAAGCTAACCGACAGATGATTAGATTCTTACGATATAATAATTACCTAACATCGGGTTTTAAATGAAAGTTCATTTAATTAAAACTTAGGTAAATATAGGTAATTTTAAGGAAAATAAATACCCATTTCCTGATTTTCGACTGTCTGAATCGCAAAAAAGCATTTCTCATTTTAAATATTTACCGATCTCCAAATATTTAACCTGGCGACACAGGGCCTCTCTTCAACACATCGTAGTAACACTACAACCGTCATATATTTATGGTAAAAACCTTTCAATTTAATATATTTAAACTATACAAATAACCTCCTGTCAATATACAGTCATAAAATAAACTTCAACTTTTGGTAGATAAATAATGTACCGAACTTAGCGTCGTCCATAACTCCAAATCAATACCGCAGCACGCCAAGTTACCTGTCAGCAAAACGTTAGCAAAATATAAAACAGTAGCGCGACTCGCGAAAGCTATTACTGTGATCGACGACTGAAGGGATATTCTAATTTTCGATGACGAACTGTTATGATAGAAGTTTTCGTATACAGCGTAGAATATACTAGTGTGGTCCTATTATGGTACCCTGTGGTGAACCTAATGTAATCACGAATAAGCTCCTTTGCCAGATTTCTATATTCTATTTTGACGTTATTTTGCCGAGAAAACACTACATACGATTTTATATATTGTTACTATATGGGAGAATAGATTTGAAAAAGTAATCTAATTTCACGATGCAAATAATCCGAACAGTCAAACACGTATAAAAAATTGAGACAGTCCAGGACATGATTGTTAAACCTCAAAAATAAGTTATCTAAAAAGTGATGTGTTAATCCCCAAATTATAAACAAAATAATATTATTACCATAATTACAATACACGAGCAAAACGGTAAACAATCGATTCACTTAATGGTAAGCAATTACCAAAAGTTTGTAATGCTTTCTTAACTTACACATGTAAATCATGCATTTAGTATTAAAAGCTTGTACAGGTGTCCCAAAAGTCGACGTCAAGCCGGAATTAGGTAACAGGCTAAGTTAAAATAGCTATAAAAAAAAAAAAAAAAGAAATCGACAGCACTATCGAAATTACAAAAATAAGAAATTGTGTTGAATAACTTTACTACTACCCGCACCAGGATTTCTTAAAACTTTACCCTACTTCCCACAGAAACACAACGTTAAGTCATTTGGTCGTACAGTCAACAACTTAAGTCGATACACATGTAAATTATATCAACCAATAATTTTAAAAAAAGTTCTATCAAAAATACATTTGAATTAAGATAAATATCAAGTCCATCATACTTAACAATTTTGTTTAATGTACTTATGCTCCTTTATCGTACAAATCAGTACCAGCTCTGAAAATGTCTCACCTGAATTTTCCAAGTAGTTTTTTATTTCCTTTTCTTCTAATTTGTTTTCTTCTTGTATTCCAGTTGACGGGGGTTTCTCCCGCAAGGCTTGCTGGTGGGATTTCGCCCGCCACTTGGATAGACTCGACGCAGTGCTGTTCACCAGGCTGAACAACTGCTCCGTCTCTGGTATGGCGTCTGTGCTCCGCAGAAAGGCCGCCGCCACCGTATACCCACAAATTGGACATTTCTTCTGTAACTTAGAGGTAAGATATGTTTGTTTAAGGCTTTACAGGTCCTGTCGTTTCAATAGTCATTTGGCCACTGTCAGAGTGCCGAGTATCATGGATTCGATCTCCAATTGGAACAGAAATAGTGTGACGCATATTTTTGCTTACAGTCCGGGTGGATTCAGATTCATTTATTTGCCAGAATTTAGTACATACAACAGATGTCAATAATTACAATAATGGTTCTGTACATTCTACCATAACAATGGTGTGTAGATTTTGTTTGTAAATAGATGGTTCTTAAAATCGTGATTATACCTGGACAGCTAGAGATTTTTAAACAAAAGAAGTCTAGTTGAAAATAAATATATTGTTAACCCATATTGTTTTGGGTTGGAAATTTCTGACTGCCTTGATAGCAGTAGTGAATGTTACTGGTATACATAAAGTCTGGATTTCGATTCTCACGTCAATCAAAGTATTATTGTATTTTCCAGTTGCAAAATTCTCAGAAGTAGCACGTTCTCCTTGGTAGGCTATATACACTTGCCTCTTCTTACATAGGTATTTACAAAGAAAGATTAGGTGTTCGAATATTACTGTAAGACCCCTCTTCCTGCCCCAACGTTATTTGTGATTTAGTTAGTGTGAGGAGAGTATTGACAAAGGGCTAATGAATGGCTTGCACCGGCGCCTCCGAGACGCTTCTCAAGGCTGACACTCAACACCGCAGCGTTACACTTGAATGGTCATTACTTACCGGTTGTAATGTAGTTAACATGATCTATTAGAGCAGGCAAGGCGTTTTATTTTATGAACCTATTAAGTCGCGGCAGCACACCGGTGGCCAGAGTTTTTTATGCATACCTGTCATACTTTTAATATGATGGCGCAGTAGACAAGCAGTCACCTCGGCGATACCACTGCGCTTAGTGTTGTGGGTTTGAACCACAAACGGGACAATTATTCATATGATCCACAAATGATTGTTTTTTAATCTGAAAATATCATGAAGTCTAACTGTGGTTTGCTTCTTGTTTGTATAGGTATTATAAATAAAATCCACTAATAGTCCCACGTCAAGAATGATAGCCTAACCTAATTAACAGATTTTTAAAATGTATTCCAGATACAGACGTACATATGTATATATGTTACAGACATACATAACAACATAATTTTGTTTTCAGTTTACGCGAATGTTATTCATTGAAATTAAACTACTATATACGGATTTTATCGTGTTGTTTATTTGACACTTTATTACATAATTTAGAAACTGTTATGCTACTATTACTATTAAACTTTACTAATTTTTAAGCTAATTAAATTATTGTATTAAAACTATTTATATTTATGTTTACACTTTCCCCGGCGCGGACGTATCGGTTGCTTTTCAGCAGCCATGGTCACGGGGAGACTTAGCTTAAAAATTTGTAAAGTTTTATAGTAATAGTAGTGTAACAGTTTCTAAATTACGTAATAAAGTGTCAAATAAACAACAGTATAAAATCCGTATATAGTAGTTTAATTTCAATGAATAACATAATTATTAAAATACATATGCACCTATGTTAAATATTAGCAATTGATAAAATAAAATTTGCATTCAAGAAGGTCTATTCGAATAAGTAAGGCTCTCCAACCATATTCACAAACTTACACACGAATAATATTAGATTAGATTAGATAGTAGATGTATCCGCGCTTTCACCCGCGTTTATGATTAATGCGCCGCCCCCATGGGTCGTATCCTTCCTTGATAAATAAGCTATCCAACAGAAAAATAATTTTTCAATTCGAACCAGTAGTTCCTGAGATTAGCGCTTTCAAACAAACAAACAAACTCTTCAGCTTTATAATATTAGTATAAATTATTATTGTTGTATCTGCATCCATTGAGGCATGCCATATCGGCTTCCAATGAGTTGCTTGGAATGATACAGTACACCCGGCCCGTAGTAATACGCGTACTTGAAGTGTGTTTGTAAAATAAGTGATTTAAAGTGACTGTGTTTCTTAACTAATTTGTTTACAACGGTGATTTAAATTGTTTAATATGTAACCAGTCACCGTATAACGTAAGGTAATTTTCCTTTTTTTTATGAGTGTGAAACGTACATAGCCCTTCGCGTCTATTCCCATGGAGGCAGGTAGTGTTGCTTTACGTTGATTTCGCCGGCTAAGGCTTTAAGACTGCGCCAAGCGAAATGTGCCAAAACAGGCGGTCACAGTTAAATGAATAAAATCATCATTTTTTGTATAATACAAATATAAAATATACATTTACCATAACAATGAATGTGTTTACAATTACTCCGTGTAAAAAACTTAAAATAATTAATATTTTCGCCTACAAAATTACGTAAATTTGCACGAAAAACGCAAAAACGTAAGCTCGTGTTACATGATTTTTAGATTATAGCAGTAGAAATCTATCCTATTTTACAGCTTAAACGAAACATAACTAGTTATATTACAATTTGTCCGTCCCAAATATTTATTTATTTATTTCTCTATTTACTACATTACACATTTTTATAATTGGCAGCGGCTTCCGCACTAAGCTCGAGGCTTGTATCGCGGTAACCACACGTTATACATTAGTCGCTTAGCATCTAGAATATAACTTATTGGTTGACAATAAATACACATATTTATCAAAAAGCACTTCTAATCCTCCATACAATTGTACTATGGCGGCCGCGCGCCAATTTGAATATGCGCCGCACGAGCTCTGTCTTACGCTCGGCGCAGACTTACAAAATTTAAGGCTAAATTTATTTATTATCATTTATTTATTATTTATTTAAATTGAAGGCTTTAGATCCCACGTTATAGAAGTCTATTGCTGTTCATAATGACAAAAGGTAAATGTAAATCAGCAGTATAGGTTAGTTATTGTAATTTTGACGTTAATTTATCTTTGGGACTTTCGTGAATAAATTTATTATATAGAATAAATTTATTATATATAATAAATTTATAATAAAATCAGCCCTGTATTAAACTGTCCCACTGCTGGGCACGGGCCTCTTCTCACTGTGTATCACTGTGTGTGTGTGTGTAGTCCACCACGCTGGCCTAGTGCGGGTTGGCAGACTTCAATACGCATATAACTTCGAAAAGTCAGAGATGCGCGCCTTGGGTTCGAACTCGAGACCTCTGCGTGGCAGTCCAACGGTTTCCCACTAAGCTATCGCTGCTAACATTGTACGGTAAAAAATATACAGTATGAGGGAGCTCAGTTATATTATAATAAGTTACTTACAGTTATATAATCAAAATGTAAACATTCTTTATCTATCAATAGTTTTAAAAGTAGATTATGAATGTACCTATTAAACTAACTTAACTTGAACGTAAACTCGACTATTCGAATCTAAAATGTTAGTATGTACTTCTAATGTTAAAATATTTGGATTTTCTCATATTTTAAGTCAACTATGTAATGTTCTTTGAGAAATAAACTCTCAACTGAAATGTTTTAAAAGTTGTTTTGGAGTAACTCGATTATTGATGTAACCTTATTCCTTTTTTCAATCTGCATTGACAAGTGTATTTAAAATAATGATATTCGCAAAAAAAATGGTTTTGCAACCCAGAAAATACCGCAGCATAAAACTTTTATTTTTAAATAATTGTGCAAACAATTCGCCACTAATGCTGTAAAATATATGATTTCATAATTATAAAATGTACAGAGCTAAAAAATCTTTGTACACCAAAAACAAAAATACAAAAGCAAGACAGATTTTTTGGTTTTGGCTCTCCTGGAAAGTAGTATTTCGGCTTTTATTACATTTCATGCTCGAAGGGTCGATATCCTTTCGGCAATATGATGACTATGCATGTATAACTCTGACAAATCTGACGCTAGTTCAAGAACCAGAGAATTCTATTGCTGATCTTGTATTTTTGTATGCCAATATAATATATTCCGTTCTCTTTAATTCCAGGAGCGCCGCGCTCTCGCGAGCCCAGACGGTGACAAGGACGCAGATCCCTTACTCGTATCCCTCATCCAGGAGGGATCAGATATGATGGCAGATCTTCGCCATATCAACTTGAAACCACAACACTGCTATCGCAGCCCAGAACCGATTAATCTGTACCACAAAGTTGGACATGGTACGTTAAAACACTCGTGTAGATTTGAATACAACGGTTCTCCAGACTGAATTTCGAACTACCAATTTTAACGGAGACTAGCTGTTTGCTCTACTACTGTGGCTTATAGCGTAATGTGTTATGGCCTATAACCTTCCACGAGAATAATTGGGCTATCAAATGCAAGAAGATTTTCGAATTAAACTGGTAGTTTCAGAGATTAACGCGTTCGAAACAAACTCAAGGCAAACATAAATGCACCGTCTATTCCCTCACTCTCATAGTCTGATGCAACGGCAATCTGACAAGACCGGACAGGCGTAGGACTCTGATCTTTCTCGTCCCTTCGGTCCATATGTTAAGAAATAGCCGTGTCCACAAACACGAATGCACTATATTCGTGTTTGCGCACACAATGTGCGCTTTAAGTACCTCTAGGCAGATAGTCAATCTAATCTCCGTTAAGATAGGCTTCTAAAATTACCGAACGCCGTTACCAAAATTCGGTCTGGAGAAACAATAATATCAATCATTCTTGTAGAGGTAGGAAATAAATTGCTCAGTTCACAAAATATCTATTTATACCTATAAGGGAAATGTGGTGGTGCCACTGGCTGGGTTAATATTATCTATGCGTTAAAAGTTGCGAGTTCTACTCTCCGTGAGAGACTCAAATCAGTATGATTGATAGATAGCTGTTACAAATCTGATTTTATTTTGTATTCTATAATCAATTGTCTGTAAAATCTCACAGCACGTAAGGCTTATTTTGCATGACCAAAAAATAAGCCTAATGCTACTCGATCTAATAAATGACTAGTTATCGGGACAGCATAGTTATTGCGTATCAATCTCCTCGATTTCAGGTCTCGAACGAGATGTTTTGGCGCAAGCAAAATTGACCATTATGCTTTATAGTACAAGGTTTAAATTATGTTGTGGACTTCTACAGAAGTAACTACCCTGTAAACAATTTATTCTTGGACCATACCTGGAGTCTATCTGTTAATAGGTGGATACTAATGGTACTTATTATACGACGCAAGTGCCAGTACCTCTAACTGTTCATGTTATGTGTGTTATGTACAAGGTCTAATAAGTTCAAAATAAAAAGGTTATATAATTATATTTTATCGCACTGACCGTATTTCGCAACACATTTAAAGAGAACTCAGTAATGGACATTCATCATAAGATTCGTCTGTTTCACCTTGTTGTTTTAGAAAAGTTCTTGGGAGACAGTGAGCCCCCGCAAATTAAACCCTACTTCCCTAGCTAATTGTTTTCAGTTAAACAATTCTAGACACTGATTGATTCTAACAAATCCTTTTCTTTTCCTTACAGGAACCCTAGACATGTACGTACTGAATCCGTCCAAGGACTCTAAATACGTTCGTGAATTCCTAAAAAGATGGCACAACAGCGAACAAAAACTTTTCGAAGGCGCCGGTGTATCAGGACAGTTCAATTTCCCGATACCCAACTTAGTATCGATATGTGCGCTACTAGTATGGCGGCCAGCCAACCCCGACGACACGATAACCAGAATAATGTTCCCAGGATCGACCCCGCAGCACAAGATTTTTGAAGGTTTAGAGAAACTTAAGCACTTAGAATTTCTGCAACACCCTACATGCACAGGACGCCAGATGGCTGCAACAACGCCGGCCATTACAGCTACAGCAACCTCAGTTACGTCTACAAAAGTGACAGCAAAGGCTATTTCGAAAGTAAGCAAAGAAAGAAGTATTATCACAGAGAAAACAAAAGAAGACAAGATCGTTGAACCTGATCCACCACCAAAAGACACGAAAGATGAAGACATAAAGAATATTATAGACAATAAGCTCCTAACTGAACTTGTAGACGGAGAAGATAAAATTGAATCCATTCTACATGATGCAATTACCGCGAGAATAGAATCAAAATTAGATGATAAGATTGCTCAATACGAGAGCACTGTGATAGACGGTTTGCCTAAAAAGAAGGAAGTCAAAAAGAAGGTCGTGGATAAGAAAACAAAACGTATTGAAAAGACTGATGAAGTTAAAGACTCTTTAGTTAAGGCCGAAACTAAGAAAGTAGATGCCGAACCAAAACCTAAAGTTGAAAGAAAAAGAGTAGACGCACGTAAATCTGAAATGACATCATCAATGGTTAGGAGTAAAATCAGTCACCGTGCCACACGTGCCATTTCAGACAAGAAAACAACAATAAGCACCACTGACAAAAAAGGAGCACCCGAAGATAAAAAGTCACCACCAACGACACCTAAAAAGTCAGTAGATGCCAAACCTACGTCAGCCATATCAGCGGTTAAAGACAGGGTAAAAGCCAAACCTAGGAGACTGAGCCCCGGAAGTACTCCAGCTAAGAGTACTAAAGAAGCAAAAAATCGCATGGTTGTTGAATCTAAGTACAAACAGTCATCACCGAAACGTGACGTTGCTACTAAACCAGCTGAAAAGAAAGAAACAAAGGCTAAAAGAGAACCTATTTCACGCCGACCTAGACCCCTGTCATCACCAGTCAAAGGACTTAAGACTATGAAGAGCCCTTCAAAATCTGTGAAATCGGTTAAAGTTGATGCATCAAAACTTAAAGGCCTACAAAGAGTAAACTATGAAGATATCTTAAAAGACGCAAAAAAATCTGACGAAGATACTTCCAAGTCTCTTGACGATATTAAACAACAAGAATTAGATGAAAGAGAAGAACAAGAAATTGTGAGAGAGATTGAAGCAGTGTTTAACAGAGACAGTGAAGCTGAGGAAAAGGTTGAATTTGTAGGACGATCTGATATTGAGAAAATCACTTGCATGATAGATGATACAAAGACTGAGACGACTGCCGACGGTGAATTTGAGGAGGAATATCTTATAATAGAAAAAGAAGAAGTGGAACAGTATACGGAAGATTCAGTTGTTGATCGTGAAAGTAGTCATGAGCATGAAGATGAACTGCAAAAACATGTAAAAGACAAAGAAGAATCAGAGAAAAAGAAAGATGTAACAGTCTTAGAAATAGAAAAGCCTGGAGAAACACAAATTAAGACTGAAGCTGTCATTGAACAGGATGTAAAACAAGTTGAATCTAAAGAACATTCAGTGAGTGTAGAAGAGAAGCAAGACATTAGTAGTGAAAAGAAAACTTCAGACAGCAAAAGTATACCGAAACCGAAGGATTCTCTTGAAATGCAGGTTCAAGAGTCTCAACCGGACGAAAAAATTTCAACGACTATTGAGTCTGGAGCTACTACAGCACCCACTTTACCAGAAGATGAGCGAATAACTTTAGATGATATTAAAGAAGACTTACAAATAGAGGAAAAACACATTCAAGAGGAAACTAAAGAGGTTATACCCCCACAGAACTTGATTGATACAAAGCCAGCGTCTTTAGAAAAAAGTCCTAAAATTGATTCAGTGCCTGTTCCAGTCAGAGAAATAGTTAAAACTCCTGACGAGGTAGCTGACTTACCCTTACATGAAGAAGTAGATTACAGAACTTATGAAGAAAAGAAATCACCCGAAGAGGATGTATTAAAACGAAAATCTGATGAAATCAAAGTCCCTAAAGATCTACCTCTTCCAGATCAGGAAACCGCTGTGTCTTATAAAGGAATTAAAACTCTCCAAGATGACGTTGTGCTCAAAACTGTGCAACGTGCATCCCACCCAGAACTAGTTACCGTAACACCTGGATCCGCACCGGAATCACCTATGTATCACGAACAAATTAAGGTTTCAGCAACACCCGATAAGGATCTGCAACCTGTAAAAGAATACGTTAGTACTGAATATGACTATGGTCAATTTACCGAAAAATTAAGAGAAACTCACATTACTACTGTAGATTCACCTATAAAAGATGATATTATTGTAATTGAAGAGATCCCATGTATGCCCGAGAAAATTCCATCAATACCAGAAGACGTCGAAAAAGAGATTGAAGAAGCACGTAAGTTAGAACTTGCAGAAAAACCTCCTCTCAGTCCTAAAGATGTCGAAAAAATTGTAGCCGATGTCGCTGAAGTACTAAAATCGGAAAAAAGCTTAGACGAAATAATGGCTGAAAAATCACCATTACCCAGAAAATCACCAGACATTTTCAGTAAAATAGAAACAACCATTAGTGCCATGGAAGCAACAAAATATCTTCTATCAAGTGAGCAGGAAATTAAACATGACTTACATAAGGAAGTTAAAGAAACTAAGGCGTTGGATTCCAAACCGGAGCATGATATTGACGTTTTGCAAAAAGAAGCTTCACCAGTAAGATCAATAACATCTGAAGACGTAAGTGAAATCTCAGACAAAACAGTTCTTAGCGAAGGGAAGAGAATAAAACGGGAACTTCTAGATGAAAGACCCGTTCGGACTCTTGAGACACAAGTTATTCCTGATGAAAAAGTAACTGAAAGACAAACCACCAATGTAGATGTAACAGACCACGCTGAGTACAAATCTGCTGAAGATATTATTAAAGAAGGTTTAGAAAGTCAAATAATAAAATCAGAAGAAGATAAGTTAGCACAATTAAAATTAGACAAACATGACTTAGAGGTTAAAAATCTTAAACCTGAGAGGAGAGTAAGCACGACATTAGAATCGGCGAAAACACTAGAAAAACTGGAAGAGAAAATAGCAGATCTAAAAAAAATGGAAGATAAACATTTACAAGATAAAATTGATTTGAAACCCTATAAGGTTGGTGAGGTAGCTGCCATAGAAATACTTAAAAAAAGCTCTAGTATAGAAGAAAAAGCTGAAATCAAAGAAACAGTCTCAAAAGAAGATATTTTAGATCTTCTTGACAAAGCACCTGCCCCAAAAGAGCCTAGTCCAGATAAAGACCACTTCAAAAAGACGCTGCTACAGAAGGCTGAAACCAAAGCCGAGAAAGTTGTAGAAAAAGTTTCAGCCTTGAAAGATGAAGTGTTTGGATTCTTTAGTAAAAAAGGCGTTGACAAAAAAGAAGCTAGTCCTGAAAAAGATTTGCCTGATAAGAAAATACCCAGCCCAATCAAACTTTATGAGAAGGCTCCAAGCCAGGTTAAAACTGATAAAGAGACAGTTATTCTTAGTGACTTAACTAAAAAAATTCCTACCCCAGCAAGGTTAGACGATTTAAGTCCAGGGATACCAGATGAACAATTACCTAGTTTCATTTATGATGAAGATGAGGAATTACTTGTAGCTGAAAGCTTAAAAGAATTTGAACCTACAGGCAAACCTGAAGAACATACTACTACAAAGTTTGTAACATTGACTATAAAAGGAATTATTGTTAAAAGGAAATCTTCAGTAACTACCATTACACAAGAGTATTGCAATTTTACCAAGACCGTGACAAAATACAAAATTACTATTTTAACCATAGAAGAGGACGAACGTTCTGACGGCAGCAAAACAACTAGAACATATCGGAAGATTTCGCTTGCCAATGATAAGCCGAAACCAGATCTGGCTGGCATACAAGAAATAAATCTGGGAAAAGACTTACTACATGTTAAGACTCCTAGCCCAGAAAAAGAACGACAGGAAAAATATCTACCTAGTATTATCAAACTTGAAGATGAGACATCTAGTTGTACTGACTTAGATGATAAATCATACAGCCCACCTAAGGTAGATGATTTAAGCCCAAGTACACCAATTAAAGAACTGCCAGATCTAATTTGCGATGAAATACAGGAATTAGCCATTAAAGAACTGCTCAAAGAATTTATCCCTGTAGGTGAGCCAGAAAAAGAGACTGTCACGCAATTAGCGACCATCACCGAGAATGGTGTTATAATAAAAAGAAAATCTATTATTACAACTACTATTCAAGAATACCACGATATCACTAAGACCATAATTAAATATAAAATTACTCTTATTACTATTGAACAAGATGAGCGAACAGATGGAACAAAGACAAGCCGATCATTCAGGAAAATCTCACTTAATGACCATAAACCGGAACCAAGCATTTATGGTGAAAAAGAAGTCAGCCTTGAAAAGGAATTACTAGAGGCTAAAGTACCAAGTCTCGAAAAGAAGGTACTTGAAGACAACTTATACCCTGAGAAATCAGTTACTACAGTTGATCTAAGTCCAAGTACCGTAGAAGAGGAAGTAGCAAGCCTAATATTTGATGAACATGAAGAAATGGCGATTGAAGAGCAGTTAAAAGATTTACAAGCTCTCAATGAACCAGTTGAAGACACAGTCACGCAAGTAATTACTATCTCTGAGCAAGGTGTTACGATAACGAGAAAATCCACCATTACAACCATAATCCAGGAATACTGTAATATCACTAAGACTGTAACCAAATATAAAATTACTCTTATAACAATTGAACAAGATGAACGACCAGATGGAACAAAAACAATCCGATCAATCCGAAAAATATCACTTTCAGACAAAAAGCCAAAACGTAGCCTTGTTGACACAAAAGAAATAAGTCTTAAGAATGAATTACTGGAAGTGAAAACGCCCAGTCCTCAAAAAGAAATGGTAGAAAAGAAAATATCAATGCTTGACGACAAAAAACCAAGGACATTAGAAGAAGTAACACCTAGCCACATCTACGATGAGGAACAGAATTCGGTTATTGAAGATCAGTTAAAAGGTTTACAAGCTACCAGTGGGCCAATTGAAGAAACAATCACAAAATACACTACGATAACTGAGCAAGATGTTATAATTAAGAGAAAATCGACAATATTGACGACAATACAGGAATATAGCAATATCAGCAAAACGATAATTAAATACAAAGTTACAATTTTGACTATTGAAGAGGACGAGCGACCAGATGGCAGTAAAGCGAGCCGATCATTCAAAAATATTTCACTTACTACTGAAATACCAAATATTATTCATGAAAAGAAATTAATACGAGAACCAATCCCTGATCGCAGTGAAAAGACACTGGGTGAAGAAGACCATAGTCCAGTGTCCATTAAAATAAAACTAGAAGAAAAAGCAGCAATCTCAGTGCTGGAGCAACAGGTACCTAGCACTGTACCCAGTGAGAAAGAGCCAAGTGAAAAAATATCAAGCCCAGTACTGAGTGAGAAATCACCAAGTGATAAGGCAACCAGCCCCGTGCCAAGCGAAAAAGCACCTAGCCCAGTAATCAGCGAAAAGGCGCTTAACTTAAAAGAAATTATTCCAAGCAAACCTGCTGAAAAAGAGCCAAGTCCAGTTACTAGTGGGAAGGCACCAAGCGACAAGGTACCCAGCCCAGTACCGAGCGAGAAAGCACCAAGTGACAAGTCAATGAGCCCAGTACTGAGTGAGAAGGCACCTAGTGAAAAGGCAGCCAGCCCCGTACCAAGTGAAAAAGCCCCTAGCACAATAATCAGCGAAAAGGCGCTTGACTTAAAAGAACTTATTCCATGCAAACCTGCTGAAAAAGAGCCCAGCCCAGTTCCTAGTGAGAAGGGGCCGAGTGAAGGGGCACCGAGCCCCATAGCAAGCGAGAAAGCGCCAAGTGACGAGGCATTAAGCCCAGTTCCGAGTGAGAAGGCACCTAGTGAAAAGGCAACCAGCCCTGTACCATGCGAGAAAGCGCATGACTTAACAGAACTTATTCCAAGCAAACCTGCTGAAAAAGAGCCCAGCCCTGCGTCCAGTGAGAAGGCTCTGAGCGACGAGGCACCCAGCCCGATACCGAGCGAGAAAGCGCCAAGTGACAAGGCACTGAGCCCAGTGCTGAGTGAGAAGGCAGCCAGTCCCGTACCAATCGAAAAAGCTCCTAGCCCAGTAATCAGCGAAAAGGCGCTTGACTTAAAAGAACTTATTCCAAGCAAACCCGCTGAAAAAGAGCCCAGCCCAGTTCTTAGTGAGGAGGCACCAAGCGACAAGGTACCCAGCCCAGTACCGAGCGAGAAAGCGCCAAGTGACAAGGCACCGAGCCCAGTACTGAGTGAGAAGGCACGCAGTGATAAAGCAGCCAGTCCCGTACCAAGCGCAAAAGCACCTAGCCCAGTAATCAGCGAAAAGGCGCTTGACTTAAAAGAACTTATTCCAAGCAAACCTATTGAAAAAGAGACCAGCCCAGTTCCTAGTGAGAAGGGGCCGAGTGAAGGGGCACCGAGCCCCATAGCAAGCGAGAAAGCGCCAAGTGACGAGGCATTAAGCCCAGTTCTGAGTGACAAGGCACCTAGTGAAAAGGCAACCAGCCCTGTACCATGCGAGAAAGCGCATGACTTAACAGAACTTATTCCAAGCAAACCTGCTGAAAAAGAGCCCAGCCCTGCGTCCAGTGAGAAGGCTCTGAGCGACGAGGCACCCAGCCCGATACCGAGCGAGAAAGCGCCAAGTGACAAGGCACTGAGCCCAGTGCTGAGTGAGAAGGCAGCCAGTCCCGTACCAATCGAAAAAGCTCCTAGCCCAGTAATCAGCGAAAAGGCGCTTGACTTAAAAGAACTTATTCCAAGCAAACCCGCTGAAAAAGAGCCCAGCCCAGTTCTTAGTGAGGAGGCACCAAGCGACAAGGTACCCAGCCCAGTACCGAGCGAGAAAGCGCCAAGTGACAAGGCACCGAGCCCAGTACTCAGTGAGAAGGCATCTAGTGATAAGGCAGCCAGCCCCGTACCAAGCGCAAAAGCATCTAGTCCAGTAATCAGCGAAAAGGCGCTGGACTTAAAAGAACTTATTCCAAGCAAACCTACTGAAAAAGAGCCCAGCCCAGTTCCTAGTGAGGAGGCACCAAGCGACAAGGTACCCAGCCCAGTACCGAGCGAGAAAGCGCCAAGTGACAAGGCACCGAGCCCCGTACTGAGTGAGAAGGCATATAGTGATAAGGCAGCCAGCCCCGTACTAAGCGAAAAGGCGTTTGACAAAAAAGAAGTTATTCGAAGTAAACCTGCTGAAAAACAGGCCAGCCCTGCGCCCAGTGAGAAGGCTCCGAGTGACAAGGCACCCAGTGCCGTACCGAGCGAAAAAGCGCCAAGTGACAAGGCAACGAGCCCAGTACTGAGTGAGAAGGCACCTAGTGAAAAGGCAGCCAGCCCCGTACCAAGCGAAAAAGCCCCTAGCCCAGTAATCAGCGAAAAGGCGCTTGACCTGAAAGAACTTATTCCAAGCAAACCTACTGAAAAAGAGCCCAGCCCTGCGCACAGTGAGAAGTCTCCGAGTGACAAGGCACCCAGCCCCGTACCGAGCGAGGAAACACCAATTGAGAAGACACCAAGGCCAGTACTGAGTGAGAAGGCACTTAGTGATAAGGCAGCCAGCCCTGTACCAAGCGAAGAAGCCCCTAGCCCAGTAATCGGCGAAAAGACGCTTGACTTGAAAGAACTTATTCCAAGCAAACCTGCTGAAAAAGAGCCCAGCCCTGCGATCAGTGAGAAGGCTCCAAGTGACAAGGCACCCAGCCCCGCACCGAGCGAGGGAGCGCCATGTGACAAGACACCAAGCTCAGTACTGAGTGAGAAGGCTCCTAGTGATAAGGCAGCAAGCCCTGTACCAAGCGAAAAATCACCTAGCCCAGTAATCAGCGAAATGGCGCTTGACTTAAAAGAACTTATTCCAAGCAAACCTGCTGAAAAAGAGCCCAGTCCTGCACCCAGTGAGAAGACTCCAAGTGACAAGGCACCCAGCCCCGTATCGAGCGAAAAAGCGCCAAGTGACAAGGCACCGAGCCCTGTACTGAGTGAGAAGGCACCTAGTGAAAAGGCAGCCAGCCCTGTACCAAGCGAAAGAGCCCCTAGCCCAGTAATCAGCGAAAAGGCGCTTGACTTAAAAGAACTTATTCCAAGCAAACCTACTGAAAAACAGTCATGTCCTGCGCCCAGTGAGAAGGCTACAAGTGACAAGACACCCAGCCCTATACCGAGCGAGGGAGCGCCAAGTGACAAGGCTGCAAGCCCAGTACTGAGTGAGAAGGCTCCTAGTGATAAGGCAGCCAGTCCTGTACCAAGCGAAAAAGCCCCTAGCCCACTAATCGGCGAAAAGGTGCTTGACTTGAAAGAAATTATTCCAAGCAAACCTGCTGCAAAAGAGCCCAGCCCTGCGCCCAGTGAGAAGGCTCCAAGTGACAAGGCACCTAGCCCTGTACTAAGTGAGAAGGCACCAAGTGACAAGGCACCAAGCCCAGTACTGAGTGAGAAGGCTCCTAGTGATAAGGCAGCCAGTCCTGTACCAAGCGAAAAAGCCCCTAGCCCAGTAATCGGCGAAAAGGCGCTTGACTTAAAAGAACTTATTCCAAGCAAACCTGCTGAAAAAGAGCCCAGCCCTGCGCCCAGTGATAAAGCTCCGAGTGAAAAGGCACCCAGCTCCGTACCTAGCGAGAAAGCGCCAAGTGATAAGGCAGCAAGCCCAGTACTGAGTGAGAAGGTACCAAGTGAAAAGGCAGCCAGCCCCGTACCAAGCGAACAAGCCTCTAGCCCAGTAATCGGCGAAATGGTGCTTGACTTAAAGGAACTTACCTTAACCAAACTTGTCGAAAAAGATCCCAGCCCAGTGCCTAGTGAGAAGGCTCCAAGCGAAAAGGTACCAAGCCCCGCACAAAGTGAGGGAGTGCCAAGTGACAAGGCACCAAGCCCAGTACTGAGTGAAAAGGCACCTAGTGAAAAGGCAGCCAGCCCTGTACCAAGCGAAAAAGCTCCTAGCCCAGTAATCGGCGAAAAGACGCTTGACTTGAAAGAACTTATTCCAAGCAAACCTGCTGCAAAAGAGCCCAGCCCTGCGCACAGTGAGAAGGCTCCAAGTGACAAGGCACCCAGCCCCGTACCGAGCGAGGGAGCGCCAAGTGACAAGGCACAGAGCCCTGTACTGAGTGAGAAGGCACCTAGTGAAATGGCTGCAAGCCCCGTACCGACTGAAAAAGCACCTAGCCCAGTAATCGGCGAAAAGACGCTTGACTTCAAAGAACTTATTTCAAGCAAACCTGCTGAAAAAGAGCCTAGTCCTGCACCCAGTGAGAAGGCTCCAAGTGACAAGGCACCCAGCCCTGTACCGAGCGAAAAAGCGCCAAGTGACAAGGCACCAAGCCCAGTACTGAGTGAGAAGGCACCTAGTGATAAGGCAGCAAGTCCTGTACCAAGCGAAAAAGCCCTAAGCCCAGTAATCAGCGAAAAGGCGCTTGACTTGAAAGAACTTATTCCAAGCAAACCTACTGAAAAACAGCCAAGTCCTGCACCCAGTGAGAAGGCACCAAGTGACAAAGCACCGAGCCCAGTTCTGAGTGAAAAGGCACCTAGTGAAAAGTCAGCCAGCCCCGTACCAAGTGAAAAAGCAGTTAGCCCAGTAATCAGCGAAAAGGCGCTTGACTTGAAAGAACTTATTCCAAGCAAACCTGCTGAAAAAGAGCCCAGCTCTGCGCCCACTGAGAAGGCTCCAAGTGACAAGGCACCCAGCCCCGTACCGAGCGAAAAAGCGCCAAGTGACAAGGCACCAAGCCCAGTACCGAGTGAGAAGGCACCTAGTGATAAGGCAGCCAGCCCCGTACCAAGTGAAAAAGCCCCTACCCCAGTAATCAGCGAAAAGACACTTGACTTGAAAGAACTTATTCCAAGCAAACCTGCTGAAAAAGAGCCCAGTCCTGCGCCCAGTGAGAAGGCTCCAAGTGACAAGGCACCTAGCCCTGTACTAAGTGAGAAGGCACCAAGTGACAAGGCACCAAGCCCAGTACTGAGTGAGAAGGCTCCTAGTGATAAGGCAGCCAGTCCTGTACCAAGCGAAAAAGCCCCTAGCCCAGTAATCGGCGAAAAGGCGCTTGACTTAAAAGAACTTATTCCAAGCAAACCTGCTGAAAAAGAGCCCAGCCCTGCGCCCAGTGATAAAGCTCCGAGTGAAAAGGCACCCAGCTCCGTACCTAGCGAGAAAGCGCCAAGTGATAAGGCAGCAAGCCCAGTACTGAGTGAGAAGGTACCAAGTGAAAAGGCAGCCAGCCCCGTACCAAGCGAACAAGCCTCTAGCCCAGTAATCAGCGAAAAGGCGCTTGACTTGAAAGAACTTATTCCAAGCAAACCTGCTGAAAAAGAGCCCAGCTCTGCGCCCACTGAGAAGGCTCCAAGTGACAAGGCACCCAGCCCCGTACCGAGCGAAAAAGCGCCAAGTGACAAGGCACCAAGCCCAGTACCGAGTGAGAAGGCACCTAGTGATAAGGCAGCCAGCCCCGTACCAAGTGAAAAAGCCCCTACCCCAGTAATCAGCGAAAAGACACTTGACTTGAAAGAACTTATTCCAAGCAAACCTGCTGAAAAAGAGCCCAGTCCTGCGCCCAGTGAGAAGGCTCCAAGTGACAAGGCACCCAGCCCCGTACCGATCGAGGGAGCGCCAAGTGACAAGGCAGCAAGCCCAGTACTGAGTGAGATGGCTCCTAGTGATAAGGCAGCCAGCCCTAAACCAAGCGAAAAAACCCCTAGCCCAGTAATCGGCGAAAAGACACTTGACTTGAAAGAACTTATTCCAAGCAAACCTGCTGCTGAAAAAGAGCCCAGCCCTGCACTCAGTGAGAAAGCACCAAGTGACAAAGCACCGAGCCCAGTACTGAGTGAAAAGGCACCCAGTGAAAAGGCAGCCAGCCCTGTACCAAGCGAAAAAGCCCCTAGCCCAGTAATCGGCGAAAAGATGCTTGACTTGAAAGAACTTATTCCAAGCAAACCTCCTGCAAAAGAGCCCAGCCCTGCGCCCAGTGAGAAGGCTCCAAGTGACAAGGCACCCAGCCCCGTACCGAGCGAGGGAGCGCCAAGTGACAAGGCACCGAGCCCTGTACTGAGTGATAAGGCACCTAGTGAAATGGCTGCAAGCCCCGTACCAACTGACAAAGCACCTAGCCCAGTAATAAGCGAAAAGGTGCTTGACTTAAAAGAACTTATTGCAAGCAAGCCTGCTGAAAAAGAGCCCAGTCCTGCACCCAGTGAGAAGGCTCCAGGTGACAAGGCACCCAGCCCCGTTACGAGCGAGAAAGCGCCAAGTGACAAGGCACCAAGCCCAGTACTGAGTGAGAAGGCACCTAGTGATAAGGCAGCAAGCCCCGTACTAAGCGAAAAAGCACCTAGCTCAGTAATCGGCGAAAAGACGCTTGACTTCAAAGAACTTATTTCAAGCAAACCTGCTGAAAAAGAGCCTAGTCCTGCACCCAGTGAGAAGGCTCCAAGTGACAAGGCACCCAGCCCTGTACCGAGCGAAAAAGCGCCAAGTGACAAGGCACCAAGCCCAGTACTGAGTGAGAAGGCACCTAGTGATAAGGCAGCCAGCCCTGTACCAAGCGAAAAAGCCCTAAGCCCAGTAATCAGCCAAAAGGCGCTTGACTTGAAAGAACTTATTCCAAGCAAACCTACTGAAAAACAGCCAAGTCCTGCACCCAGTGAGAAGGCACCAAGTGACAAAGCACCGAGCCCAGTACTGAGTGAAAAGGCACCTAGTGAAAAGTCAGCCAGCCCCGTACCAAGTGAAAAAGCAGTTAGCCCAGTAATCAGCGAAAAGGCGCTTGACTTGAAAGAACTTATTCCAAGCAAACCTGCTGAAAAAGAGCCCAGCCCTGCGCCCACTGAGAAGGCTCCAAGTGACAAGGCACCCAGCCCCGTACCGAGCGAAAAAGCGCCAAGTGACAAGGCACCAAGCCCAGTACCGAGTGAGAAGGCACCTAGTGATAAGGCAGCTAGCCCCGTACCAAGCGAAAAAGAACCTAGCCCAGTAATCAGCGAAAAGACACTTGTCTTGAAAGAACTTATTCCAAGCAAACCTGCTGAAAAAGAGCCCAGTCCTGCGCCCAGTGAGAAGGCTCCAAGTGACAAGGCACCCAGCCCCGTACCGAGCGAGGGAGCGCCAAGTGACAAGGCAGCAAGCCCAGTACTGAGTGAGATGGCTCCTAGTGATAAGGCAGCCAGCCCTGTACCAAGCGAAAAAACCCCTAGCCCAGTAATCAGCGAAAAGACACTTGACTTGAAAGAACTTATTCCAAGCAAACCTGCTGCTGAAAAAGAGCCCAGCCCTGCACCCAGTGAGAAGGCACCAAGTGACAAAGCACCGAGCCCAGTACTGAGTGAAAAGGCACCTAGTAAAAAGGCAGCCAGCCCTGTACCAATCGAAAAAGCCCCTAGCCCAGTAATCGGCGAAAAAACGCTTGACTTGAAAGAACTTATTCCAAGCAAACCTGCTGAAAAAGAGCCCAGCCCTGCGCCCAGTGAGAAGGCTCCAAGTGAAAAGACACCCAGCCCCGTACCGAGCGAAAAAGCGCCAAGTGACAAGGCACCAAGCCCCGTACCGAGCGAGGGAGCGCCAAGTGACAAGGCACCGAGCCCTGTACTGAGTGAGAAGGCACCTAGTGAAATGGCTGCAAGCCCCGTACCAACTGAAAAAGCACCTAGCCCAGTAATAAGCGAAAAGGCGCTTGACTTAAAAGAACTTATTCCAAGCAAGCCTGCTGAAAAAGAGCCCAGTCCTGCACCCAGTGAGAAGGCTCCAGGTGACAAGGCACCCAGCCCCGTTACGAGCGAGAAAGCGCCAAGTGACAAGGCACCAAGCCCAGTACTGAGTGAGAAGGCACCTAGGGATAAGGCAGCAAGCCCCGTACTAAGCGAAAAAGCACCTAGCTCAGTAATCGGCGAAAAGACGCTTGACTTCAAAGAACTTATTTCAAGCAAACCTGCTGAAAAAGAGCCTAGTCCTGCACCCAGTGAGAAGGCTCCAAGTGACAAGGCACCCAGCCCTGTACCGAGCGAAAAAGCGCCAAGTGACAAGGCACCAAGCCCCGTACCGAGCGAGGGAGCGCCAAGTGACAAGGCACCGAGCCCTGTACTGAGTGAGAAGGCACCTAGTGAAATGGCTGCAAGCCCCGTACCAACTGAAAAAGCACCTAGCCCAGTAATCAGCGAAAAGACACTTGACTTGAAAGAACTTATTCCAAGCAAACCTGCTGAAAAAGAGCCCAGTCCTGCGCCCAGTGAGAAGGCTCCAAGTGACAAGGCACCCAGCCCCGTACCGAGCGAGGGAGCGCCAAGTGACAAGGCAGCAAGCCCAGTACTGAGTGAGATGGCTCCTAGTGATAAGGCAGCCAGCCCTGTACCAAGCGAAAAAACCCCTAGCCCAGTAATCAGCGAAAAGACACTTGACTTGAAAGAACTTATTCCAAGCAAACCTGCTGCTGAAAAAGAGCCCAGCCCTGCACCCAGTGAGAAGGCACCAAGTGACAAAGCACCGAGCCCAGTACTGAGTGAAAAGGCACCTAGTAAAAAGGCAGCCAGCCCTGTACCAATCGAAAAAGCCCCTAGCCCAGTAATCGGCGAAAAAACGCTTGACTTGAAAGAACTTATTCCAAGCAAACCTGCTGAAAAAGAGCCCAGCCCTGCGCACAGTGAGAAGGCTCCAAGTGATAAGGCACCCAGCCCCGTACCGAGCGAGGGAGCGCCAAGTGACAAGGCACCGAGCCCTGTACTGAGTGAGAAGGCACCTAGTGAAATGGCTGCAAGCCCCGTACCAACTGAAAAAGCACCTAGCCCAGTAATCAGTGAAAAGGCGCTTGACTTGAAAGAACTTATTCCAAGCAAGCCTGCTGAAAAAGAGCCCAGCCCTGCGCCCACTGAGATGGCTCCAAGTGACAAGGCACCCAGCCCCGTACCGAGCGAAAATGCGCCAAGTGACAACGCACCAAGCCCAGTACTGAGTGAGAAGGCACCTAGTGATAAGGCAGCAAGCCCCGTACCAAGCGAAAAAGCACCTAGCCCAGTAATCGGCGAAAAGACGCTTGACTTCAAAGAACTTATTTCAAGCAAACCTGCTGAAAAAGAGCCTAGTCCTGCACCCAGTGAGAAGGCTCCAAGTGACAAAGCACCCATCCCTGTACCGAGCGAAAAAGCGCCAAGTGACAAGGCACCAAGCCCAGTACTGAGTGAGAAGGCACCTAGTGATAAGGCAGCCAGCCCTGTACCAAGCGAAAAAGCCCTAAGCCCAGTAATCAGCCAAAAGGCGCTTGACTTGAAAGAACTTATTCCAAGCAAACCTACTGAAAAACAGCCAAGTCCTGCACCCAGTGAGAAGGCACCAAGTGACAAAGCACCGAGCCCAATACTGAGTGAAAAGGCACCTAGTGAAAAGTCAGCCAGCCCCGTACCAAGTGAAAAAGCAGTTAGCCCAGTAATCAGCGAAAAGGCGCTTGACTTGAAAGAACTTATTCCAAGCAAACCTGCTGAAAAAGAGCCCAGCCCTGCGCCCACTGAGAAGGCTCCAAGTGACAAGGCACCCAGCCCCGTACCGAGCGAAAAAGCGCCAAGTGACAAGGCACCAAGCCCAGTGCCGAGTGAGAAGGCACCTAGTGATAAGGCAGCCAGCCCCGTACCAAGCGAAAAAGCACCTAGCCCAGTAATCAGCGAAAAGACACTTGACTTGAAAGAACTTATTCCAAGCAAACCTGCTGAAAAAGAGCCCAGTCCTGCGCCTAGTGAGAAGGCTCCAAGTGACAAGGCACCCAGCCCCGTATCGAGCGAGGGAGCGCCAAGTGACAAGGCAGCAAGCCCAGTACTGAGTGAGATGGCTCCTAGTGATAAGGCAGCCAGCCCTGTACCAAGCGAAAAAACCCCTAGCCCAGTAATCAGCGAAAAGACACTTGACTTGAAAGAACTTATTCCAAGCAAACCTGCTGAAAAAGAGCCCAGTCCTGCGCCTAGTGAGAAGGCTCCAAGTGACAAGGCACCCAGCCCCGTATCGAGCGAGGGAGCGCCAAGTGACAAGGCAGCAAGCCCAGTACTGAGTGAGATGGCTCCTAGTGATAAGGCAGCCAGCCCTGTACCAAGCGAAAAAACCCCTAGCCCAGTAATCAGCGAAAAGACACTTGACTTGAAAGAACTTATTCCAAGCAAACCTGCTGAAAAAGAGCCCAGCCCTGCGCCCACTGAGAAGGCTCCAAGTGACAAGGCACCCAGCCCCGTACCGAGCGAAAAAGCGCCAAGTGACAAGGCACCAAGCCCAGTGCCGAGTGAGAAGGCACCTAGTGATAAGGCAGCCAGCCCCGTACCAAGCGAAAAAGCACCTAGCCCAGTAATCAGCGAAAAGACACTTGACTTGAAAGAACTTATTCCAAGCAAACCTGCTGAAAAAGAGCCCAGTCCTGCGCCCAGTGAGAAGGCTCCAAGTGACAAGGCACCAAGCCCCGTACCGAGCGAGGGAGCGCCAAGTGACAAGGCACCGAGCCCTGTACTGAGTGAGAAGGCACCTAGTGAAATGGCTGCAAGCCCCGTACCAACTGAAAAAGCACCTAGCCCAGTAATAAGTGAAAATGCGCTTGACTTAAAAGAACTTATTCCAAGCAAGCCTGCTGAAAAAGAGCCCAGGCCTGCACCCAGTGAGAAGGCTCCAGGTGACAAGGCACCCAGCCCCGTACCGAGCGAGGGAGCGCCAAGTGACAAGGCACCGAGCCCTGTACTGAGTGAGAAGGCACCTAGTGAAATGGCTGCAAGCCCCGTACCAACTGAAAAAGCACCTAGCCCAGTAATAAGTGAAAAGGCGCTTGACTTAAAAGAACTTATTCCAAGCAAGCCTGCTGAAAAAGAGCCCAGTCCTGCACCCAGTGAGAAGGCTCCAGGTGACAAGGCACCCAGCCCCGTTACGAGCGAGAAAGCGCCAAGTGACAAGGCACCAAGCCCAGTACTGAGTGAGAAGGCACCTAGTGATAAGGCAGCAAGCCCCGTACTAAGCGAAAAAGCACCTCGCTCAGTAATCGGCGAAAAGACGCTTGACTTCAAAGAACTTATTTCAAGCAAACCTGCTGAAAAAGAGCCTAGTCCTGCACCCAGTGAGAAGGCTCCAAGTGACAAGGCACCCAGCCCTGTACCGAGCGAAAAAGCGCCAAGTGACAAGGCACCAAGCCCAGTACTGAGTGAGAAGGCACCTAGTGATAAGGCAGCCAGCCCTGTACCAAGCGAAAAAGCCCTAAGCCCAGTAATCAGCCAAAAGGCGCTTGACTTGAAAGAACTTATTCCAAGCAAACCTACTGAAAAACAGCCAAGTCCTGCACCCAGTGAGAAGGCACCAAGTGACAAAGCACCGAGCCCAGTACTGAGTGAAAAGGCACCTAGTGAAAAGTCAGCCAGCCCCGTACCAAGTGAAAAAGCAGTTAGCCCAGTAATCAGCGAAAAGGCGCTTGACTTGAAAGAACTTATTCCAAGCAAACCTGCTGAAAAAGAGCCCAGCCCTGCGCCCACTGAGAAGGCTCCAAGTGACAAGGCACCCAGCCCCGTACCGAGCGAAAAAGCGCCAAGTGACAAGGCACCAAGCCCAGTGCCGAGTGAGAAGGCACCTAGTGATAAGGCAGCCAGCCCCGTACCAAGCGAAAAAGCACCTAGCCCAGTAATCAGCGAAAAGACACTTGACTTGAAAGAACTTATTCCAAGCAAACCTGCTGAAAAAGAGCCCAGTCCTGCGCCCAGTGAGAAGGCTCCAAGTGACAAGGCACCCAGCCCCGTACCGAGCGAGGGAGCGCCAAGTGACAAGGCAGCAAGCCCAGTACTGAGTGAGATGGCTCCTAGTGATAAGGCAGCCAGCCCTGTACCAAGCGACAAAACCCCTAGCCCAGTAATCAGCGAAAAGACACTTGACTTGAAAGAACTTATTCCAAGCAAACCTGCTGCTGAAAAAGAGCCCAGCCCTGCACCCAGTGAGAAGGCACCAAGTGACAAAGCACCAAGCCCAGTACAGAGTGAGAAGGCACCTAGTGATAAGGCAGCCAGCCCTGTACCAAGCGAAAAAGCCCTAAGCCCAGTAATCAGCCAAAAGGCGCTTGACTTGAAAGAACTTATTCCAAGCAAACCTACTGAAAAACAGCCAAGTCCTGCACCCAGTGAGAAGGCACCAAGTGACAAAGCACCGAGCCCAGTACTGAGTGAAAAGGCACCTAGTGAAAAGTCAGCCAGCCCCGTACCAAGTGAAAAAGCAGTTACCCCAGTAATCAGTGAAAAGGCGCTTGACTTGAAAGAACTTATTCCAAGCAAACCTGCTGAAAAAGAGCCCAGCCCTGCGCCCACTGAGAAGGCTCCAAGTGAAAAGACACCCAGCCCCGTACCGAGCGAAAAAGCGCCAAGTGACAAGGCACCAAGCCCAGTACTGAGTGAGAAGGCACCTAGTGATAAGGCAGCTAGCCCCGTACCAAGCGAAAAAGCCTCTAGCCCAGTAATCAGCGAAAAGGCGCTTGACTTGAAAGAACTTATTCCAAGCAAACCTACTGAAAAACAGCCAAGTCCTGCACCCAGTGAGAAGGCACCAAGTGACAAAGCACCGAGCCCAGTACTGAGTGAAAAGGCACCTAGTGAAAAGTCAGCCAGCCCCGTACCAAGTGAAAAAGCAGTTAGCCCAGTAATCAGCGAAAAGGCGCTTGACTTGAAAGAACTTATTCCAAGCAAACCTGCTGAAAAAGAGCCTAGCCCTGCGCCCACTGTGAAGGCTCTA